>CM052800.1:88287818-88532035 GCA_028533885.1 Nasua narica | reverse complement strand
TAGAAACCACAGAAAAATCAGTTTTACCTGCTTCCAAGTCTCCTGGCAAACATTGCCTCTGAAAAGTATATAAGGTTGAATTAGTGGTATGAAGATTTCATTTTGTATAACACCACTTTAAAGCTTCATAGACTAGGTTGGAGCAGTGGTTCTTAAATTTCAGTGTACATCAGTATCCTCTGGAGGGCTTACTAAATCACAGGTTGCTCAGCCCCATTCTCAGGTTCTGACTTAGTAGAGGTGGGTGGGGCCTGAGAATTTGCGTTTTTAACATGTTCGTAGGTGATGTAGATGCTACTTACTTGAGGTCACACTTTATGACCTCTGGTTTAGAACATTATTGAGAATACTGATTGTCTTTATGTGGTCTATAAGAATGGACATTTATTATTATTATTATTATTAAAGATTTTGTTACTTTAGAAAGAGAGAGCGTGTGCAAGTGGCAGGAAGGAGCAGAAGGGAGAGGAAGAGAGAAAGAATCCTCAAGCGGACTCCCCATTGAGTGCAGAGCCTGATGTGGGGTTCGATCCCAGGACCCTGAGACCATGACCTGAGCTGAAATCAACAGTCAGATGCTAATTGACTGAGCCACTAAGGCGCCTCTGAACATTTATTATTATATAAATTATTTGATTTTCAAAAACAGTATCTGTTTTTATGTTAATCATAATAAATATACAATAAAGTCAGTCAGTATTTTAATTGGTTCTCCATACAATCAAGTAAACTACCAAATAAAATTTTTTTAAAAAATTTTATTTATTTGACAGAGAGAGAGAGAGAGAGATCACAAGTAGGCAGAGAGGCAGGCAGAGAGAGAGGGGGAAGCAGGCTCCCTGCTGAGCAGAGAGCCCCATGCGGGGCTCGATCCCAGGACCCTGAGATCATGACGTGAGCTGAAGGCAGAGGGTTTAACCCACTGAGCCACCCAGGCTCCCCTAAAACAAAATTCTTTTTTTTAAAGTAAAATAGCAAAATTTGGAAACAGGTATATGGCTGCTACACTCTTACGTCCTTGAGGGCTGCCTCCCTCACTGGTTCATTTTGTGTTTTCCACTGCCCTAGGTACAGGGTCTGTACAACAGTGGTCATTTAAAATACACTAAGGAGGGGTGCCTGGGTGGCTCAGTTGGTTGGGCAACTGCCTTCGGCTCTGGTCATGATCCCGGAGTCCCGGGATCGAGTCCCATATCGGACTCCCGGCTCTGCGGGAAGTCTGCTTCTCCCTCTGACCTTCTCCCCTCTCATTCTCAGTCTCTCTCTCTCTAGTAAATAAATAAAAAATCTTTAAAAAAATAAAATAAAATAAAATAAAATACACTAAGGAAGAGAAAAAAATTTTCTTAGTCTAGTAGGTAATGTTTTATACTGTCCCCGATAAAAGGAAATCATTTTGTTTTATCCTGTCATTAAATGTTTTTTATTCTTGAGCCAAAGAGTGCCTCTAATCATAATTTTCTGTCAATTCTGTTTAATTTCAAATGCTTTGTCCTCAAAAAACAGTTTTTTCTCTTTGTGCAACTAGTTTAAGTTCTTATGTGCTAGGCATAGTGTCTGTAGAGGTAATTACAACCCTAAGGTGATGACTGACAGTATGAATGTATTCATATCTATAGGTTTAGCATACACTATTGAAATAACTGTTGTTTTTTTCCACCTTAATGGGGAAATACAAGTAATCATCAGATTGTAGAACATACTCTGTAAGTCTTTGAGGCTATTCTTAATATTCAGGCAGGACCAAACATCACTAAGGTGTTTCTTTGAACTTGCTTGCAACATTAAAACATTGTTTTATAGTTTGGCCTCATACCATGTAGTACCAGACAGATTCATTGTGAGAGTAAAGTGGGTGATTCTGCTCTCAAATTGTGTGAAAACAGGCTTCATAAAGAACTCAGAATATATTCCCTTCCATCTCAGTATGATGTTTCTTCATTATATCTGATCCTTGGATTTCAAGAGGTTGAAGAAAATAATAAATATTCAAGGAGTAAGAGTTGTATAAGTTAACTTTGTTTTGTTCCTCTGAAAGTATGTCTTTGAAATAGTAATAGGAGAAGTTGTTAGAGAAAAGAGAAATAGCAGAGAAAATTGAGATGCCCTGTACATTATGGATTGACAAATTCAATATTCTTAGGCTGGAGGCTTTTTGACTGACTTCTCCACCAAACATTTGAATTAGAGAACTGTTGAGTATAAAAAATGAACATTTAATTGGTAAAGGGAAATTTATGCATACAGTTTTTTTTTTTTTTCCCTCAGACATGAACAAGTGCCCTCAGTAGTATAGAAGAAATGAAAATGGAAACCCTGCTCACCTGGAATTAAATTTAAGTGTTGCTGAGCATCTTTGGGACACTGAGAGAAAAGGTAAGTAGAAGCTCTCATTCAGTTTTCTTAAAATCAAACTTGAAATCAAACACATAGATGAATGAAATTAGAGGAACCTACTGGTTAAGTTCAAAGTATTTTTCTCCAAAGTCTCATTTTAATTGCTGGGATTCATGATCATTTTATTTTTTTTTCTGTAGGATACAGTGCAGCCCTCTAACAAAGATAAATAAGTGTTGCTTGGACAAATGAATCCAAATCTGAAAATGTTCTTTTTCTTAAACCATTTATGTAAAGTATATGTAAGAATTAACCTTTGAAAGATTCTGTTAGTGGTTGTGCCTGTAGTTTTATATTTAAATTACATATTTAGAACTTAAAATGTAATAGCTTTGTATTTACACACAAATTTTTTTTTTTTTTGACTTGGTTAAAGGGCTTGGGGTAGAAACAAATATTTTTCATTCAAGCTTCACTACTCTGGGAGCAACAGTTTTCTGGCTCTTAAGAATCTTAACTGTAACTCAATATAGAAAACTATTGTTTTTCAGTATAGAATAGAGTTTAAACCAAACAAAACCAGAAAACCATATCAATTTAATTTATATTACTTTACAAATAATAAACTATATATTACCATTCCTTCACATCACACTTGGTCATTTTATATATGTATCCATCTGTGTCTGTTTTACAAATCCTTAAGAACTTAGCCATTTTGACAAATAGTAATAATAGAATCTCTGCACAGTAATAGCAACAGAGATTCCAATGAGACTGAAAACATGACAAGCACTTACTATTACTTGGGGTTCTGTGTATGCTATGTCATGTAATCTGTATGAGACCTCAACAAAGTATCATTATAATTGTGTGAAGTAGAAAACCAGGCTTAGGAAGTGTAAGTCATGTTCCAAAGTCTATCCACTGATGGTGGATGGCCTTTAAAGTTGGTTGGGTGTAGGGTGGGAGGAGAGAACGAAAAAAGAAAAAATGATCATAGACAGAAATTTAATTCCAAAACTTATGCTCATTTCATTGTACTGTGATGCTTTCCCAAAGAATTAGTTATGCTTAGACCATCAAAAGGTATGTGTGAGGTTTCTTTGTACGTGTATATAATGTGCTGCAGAAATATGGTAGTTAGCTACACTCTGAAGTCCTGATTTTAACATTATTATTACACAGCTATTATTTCACAATTATTTTAATTACATTACTTATAATTATCACTTACTATTATAAGTCCACAATGAAACATACTGGGTAATGAGAGTGAATATCAAGTAAACTGACCTACTCTGGGGAGGAGTGAGGGTGTGTAAAGGGTCAGAGATCCCAAAGTTACCTATGGAACTGATTTTTAGTGACTCATGACACATGGCCCTGTTTCTTTCTTTAGTTCTCCAGAAAAAACAAAACAAAACAAAACAACTACAGCCACCGCCATAGAGGGTGTGGGGTACTACAGAGTCAAGGGTGGAGAGTGTATGTGAAAGAGTTTAATTTTAATAGCCTAGCAATAACTTGTTTTAGAAAGATCTCAGTGTTTGCAACCCTCGTATTTCGGAAGTTACTTTGTAACTAATAATTTTCTTGACTTAACAAATTCTCTTTGGAATCACTTATTTAAATGTTGAAACTCTTTCAGTTGGACAGGACCCTTGAGTAAACTACTTTCCCTCTGCCTGATCTGCCTTCCCTTCTTCTCCTTCTTGCCTTCTTTTCCTCAGTCCTTTTGGTTGAGGCTATGTCAAATGCAGCAAAGAGACCAAAACAAGAATCTGTCAGTTATCTGGATATTTCCATATTTCTGGATCTTAACCAGTATCAAGCATTTGTTAAAATGCTTAATATCTTGCATTTTGTTCTTCAGTGAAATTGATTTCTTGACATGATGGTGTAGTAGAATCTATGTAGAGGCATATGACCCGCGCTTTAGTTCGGCCTGTGCCATTTACCAGTTACTGAATTTTTGGGCCAGTCACTTAACTTGACCTGCTAAGTGAGAGGAATGGACACTCTTTGAGAAAACTGAGAATGAAATACAATATGTGAGAAAGTCCTATGGAAATTGCAAAAAGTTATATAGATAAAAAAAATTTTTAAATGACGTTATCTAGTTAATGGTGTTTATAGGAATGAAAGCTGTTCTCGAATTAATTTACCTGAGACCTAAATCTTGGGGTACTAGTAAATTGAGCATGATTTTCTATTCAAACACTTTTCTTTCTTTAACAGCGTTTAATTTCTATTCTAATAATCAAACTACAACTTATAGTAAATTTAGTAGATGTAATCAGAGAAAGTCATCTGACTGCCTACTAATCTGTGCCAGATGCTGTCATGTTCCTTATTTCACTGGATTGCTGCAGAAGTTCTGACTGGAAGTTCTCTGATTGGAAGACAGTCTGCTAGTTGTCTCCCAAAATTCACTGTCTCCTTCTTCCACAATAAAAACATTGGTATTAGGACACATGGCAATCTGGGGGAAAAAAGTCTGCATCTCCCAACTAGCTGTGGCTCAACTTTAGCTAATGGGATACAAGAGGGAAGATTGTGTGATTATGTCTGGGAACTTTCCTGCGTAGACAGACATGAGAGAAGCCCTTATTATCTTTGTCTCCCAGTGCTCAGAGACATCTTCCTGTATCCTCTCCCTCCCTGTTAGGGTGGGCAGGATCAGTGATGTGTTGCAAATCAATAAAATATGGCAAAGGTGGCAGGATATTATTCTAATGTGTAGGTGATGTTACATAGGACTCCATCTTGCTAGCAAACTAACTCTAGAGGCTCTCTCCTTTCTGGCCTGATGAAATAACTGGCCACATTGGGGGAGCTCACCTGTCAAGGAACTGCAAAAGTCCTTGAGAATCCGTGGGAGCCCTCTAGAAACTGTGAACAGCCGTTAGTAACTGTGTCCTCTAGCAGCTGACGTCCGCTTCCAGCCTCCAGCCAGAAAGAAGCCAGGGCCCATAACTGTCCTACAACCACAGGACATGAATTCTGCTAATGACCTGAGTCAGCTTAGAAATGGTTTCTTCCCCCACTTAGCCCCCAGATGAGAATGCAGTCCCGCCGATATCTTCGTAACAGCCCCGTGTAACCCTAAGCAAAGGAACTAGCAAGGCTGTGTCTGTATTCCTGACCCAAGGAAACTGTCAGATAATAAATATCCGTGTTTAAGGTGGTAAGTTTGTGTTAATTTGTTGTATGGAATAGATGACTAATATACTCCTTCAGAGACCACTGACACAAACTCTTTGCCTTCTTTTTGTGTTTCATGTCCTTCTCCATTGTATTGCCTAAAACTCATCTACAGCTTTACTGGGCCAAGAGATTGAGGGCCACACTGTTGGGGTGGTGGAGCCTTGAACTAGACAAGTTTTAGGTTCCTTGGGGGAGGACGGAGATTTATGTGAGCATAACCATTTATCTTATTTGGGCCATTATTTTGTCTTTTCTACTTTTCTATAATTTAATGCTGAAGTATTCCAAATAATTCAGTAAGTATGATTAACTTGAATTTGTTTCATTTTACTCTTTACTACTATAAGAATTCAAGTTTAATCAAACAGAAGAACTATCATTCGTTACTTTACACATAGAGACCCCAACCATTAACATTTGGTGCGTTTCTCTTTAGTATTTTGACCTAACTTTTTGTAAAAGAAAACCTCTATAGCAAATATTTGTGACATTTAAATGTCATGACTTCTCTGTCATTAAGATTAAAGTGTACTGAAATTACTTTAAAACATCTGTTTGCAATGTAAAAAATCCAATCAAACAAGCATGTGACATGAAAGAGAAACTATGCCATCCACTTTTCTCATTAAATTTAAGCTTTTATTCTTTAAAAAAGTCAACTTAGGCCATCTATTTTTGTGTTCAGAAATATCACCTCAATAACTAAACATATAAGTTGGATTCCCAGTCCTTGGCTGTTGATATAAAAGTTTATTTTGGGTACCTAAAATATCGAGATTTTTTTTTTTTTCCATTCACTGTTGAGTTTCAGATCATTGCTTAACTTCGGGCATATATAAGTTGTGCTTTTGCTAATCTTTTCACAGGCTTTATATAGTTCCCTCCTCCACACCTTTACTCAACTCTCCAGCTGTAATGATATCACCTGCTCTGCACTTCACCTAAATGGACCCTTCCTCTACAGCTCAGTTGAACCCTCAGCTCCTTTATGGAATCTCTCTTAGATCAGGTTGGACCTCTTTGATTTCTCCATCCCCCAACCCAGATCATTCCCTCTTTAGACCAATCAGATGACATTAAGAACCCGTTACTTTCTTAAAGGAACTTAACAGAAAGTACTTTCTTATTGCCACTTCTGTTTTGCTGGTCTGCGTAGAGTACAGATTTAGTAGCATTTTTCTTGGATAGTTAGTCAATAAATACAGCCCACACACTATTAATAGCTGTATTTTCCACTTATTAAATGTTTAAGATCATTTTATTTTTTTTTTAAAGATTTTATTTATTTACTTATTTAGAGAAAGAGCATGGGCAGGGGGAAGAGCAGAAGGAGAGGGAGAGAGAGAGAATCTCAAGCAGACTCCATGCTGAACTTAGAGTCTGATGTGGGGCTCCATCCTGTGACCCTGAGGTCATGGCCTAAGCCAAAATCAAGAGTCAGACACTCCACTGAGCCACCCAGGTGCCCCATGTAGGGTCATTTTCAATGAGAGGTCTATGAACTTACTTCATACATGGGAAAGATTTAAGAACAACATATAAAATGAGGAAAGAAGCTGGAATTTTGGAATTTTGTAACAACCTTATCTTCTGAACTGAAGTCACGTTAAGCAGGTATGGTGTGGCTCTGGTCATTGTGTATCATGTACATTATCCTTGATGTGAGCAAATCTACCCATGTACTCTTGCTGTGTTTCCTTTGGAAATGAAGAAAACTCAATAAAACGATGCAAGGAGTACGACATGACATTTTTTTAAAAAAATGATAATTTATCAAGACTCTCCAATTCAAGGTGAAAGTGTCAATTAGCACTCAGAAGCTTTCATGTTCAAGAGTACTTTACAGAAAATAGGTAACCAAATTGAGGCACTCCTCTCTTGAAATGCTCCCAGGATGTTTATCTGTGCTTCTGTACTCTACAGGAGCACTGGTGGCAGGATCCCATGATATATGTGTCAGTGTATTGTTCACCTTTGAACAACATGGGTTTGAACTGTACAGGTCCATAGATACACAGATTTTTTTCACAATACAGTGCTCTAAATGTGTTTTCGCTTCCTTATTATTTTCTTAATAGCATCCTCTTTTCTCTAGCTTACTTTATTATAAGAATACAATATATAATATATATAACATACAAAATATCTATTGATCACCTATTTATGTTGTCAGTAAAGCTTCAGGTCAGTAGTAGGGTACTACTTAAGTTTTGGGGGAGTCTGAAGTCATACACAGATTTTCAACTGCACGGGAGTTCAGTGCCCCTTTATCCCTGTATTGTTCAAAGGTCAACCGTACTTAGTGGAGTGAGTTGTAATTTTTTTAATCTAGCAAATTAAATCCTCACAATTATTTGAGAAACTTTTAAAACACTGAAGTGGATTTTCTAACTAGAAAATTCAAATATAAATGGGATTATAAAATGTGACTTATGGTTTGTAAAATCTTTTGTAATCAATTTCACTAAATTCTTAGATGATTCATTATATTATCTACAAGTGAAGCAGAGGTTCAAGGTATAGGCTTTAAGAGGTGCAAGTTAGGGGGCGCCTGGGTGGCTCAGTGGGTTAAAGCCTCTGCCTTTGGCTCAGGTCATGATCTCAGGGTCCTGGGATCGAGCCCCGCATCGGGCTCTCTGCTCGGCCGGGAGCCTGCTTCCCCCTCTCTCTCTGCCTGCCTTTCTGCGCCTACTTGTGATATCTCTCTCTCTCTGTCAAATAAATAAGTAAAAAATCTTAAAAAAAAAAAAAGAGGTGCAAGTTAGTGATAGAATGAAGCCTTCAACTCTGATTCTTTAACTCCTTTAAATTAAACTTCTCTCATTCTAGTGAAAAGGAAATTTTATTTGTGGTAGTCAGTGCTTTAAATCCATGCCAGGTAATTAACTTAAAGAATAGAAAGCACTTTGTGATTTAAATTTCAAGAAGCTGATAATTATCCTAAATTGAACAACTATTTTCTCTCCCATTTTCTGGAAAAAAAAAAAAGAAATTTTCTACAATGTTTTTTACATTTAGCATAATTTTAGATATGGTTGTTTTCCGCTTGATCAAGATAGAATGGGTAGAGGATATTCCCTGTAGGAGGTTAAAGTAGAAAGCTGGTGAAAGGTGGAAAAATTTATCTTTTCCTCTCCCGTGGCAAGTTGCTTCCTATATTTGATGAACAAGTCCAGATTTTATTTCGTTGCAGTTTTATTTGCTAAGCTTCTATGTAAGATAAAATAGTCCAGTCCTTTGTCATTTTAAGAATAATTTCCAGTTGGGGCGCCTGGGTGGCTCAGTCGTTAAGCGTCTGCCTTCGGCTCAGGTCATGATCCCAGGGTCCTGGGTTCGAGCCCCACATCAGGCACCCTGCTCGGCGAGGCCTGTTTCTCCCTCTTCCACTTCCCCTGCTTGTGTTCCCTCTCTCTCGCTGTGTCTCTCTCTCTGTCAAATAAATAAAATCTTAAAAAAAAAAAAAAGGAATAATTTCCAATTTCAGAGAGATGTAGCACTTTTTTTTTGTTTTTAAACCAGAGCACATTTAATGGTGGTAAATCAAGTGCTGCCACTCATGTGTTCCCATGGTAGTTCTTTTTCAAAGTGATGGTGTCCTTGTAACTCTAACCACCAGTCAGTGGTTCTGTTCCAACCAAAGGGTCATGTTTTGAGTTTCCATCTATATCTTTGACCAGAAAACACCTGTCAGATTATAGTCATCCCTCTCTGCATCCAGAATCACAATAATACGGAAATAGTCAAAGTGATCTCAGTGTAGCTAAATCAGGTACTCCCAGGAAGACAGGATGACATTTCTAATACTAATTTCTGTAAATCAAGGTCAAAACTCAGTGGACACTGTGGATCGATAATTCCAAATATTTGTACATCCTTTAAAAATGGAATTTAAAAATTCCATAAAAGTCAAAGATGTTGTGATATAATAGAAACAGTATTTAACTTGGAGTCAGAGGCTCTGAGTTCTGCCCATTTATTCATGTGTTTGTCAAACAGACTCTGAATCAGGTTCATTGGGAATATTTGCTAAAATGCAGATTCCCCAAATTCCACTCACACCTATTAAATTATAGTCTTTGATGGTGGCATATTGGGAAGCTGGTGAAGTGATTCTTATGTACCTCTGTTCCTATTTCTGTTTTCTAAATTTTCCTTATCCTTAAAATGAAAACATAAAATATTTCAGAATTTTAAATTTCATGTATTCCCTAGCTCTCTTGATTCCTTTCATCCTTAGTTACCATATTTTTGGGCATGAAAGTTATTTTGTTTAAAATATTATCACCTGTATAAATGAAAAAAATTATAATCTGTAAGTACAGCTAATGATTATCCTTAACATCATAGCACCTTTTACTTGGGAAATTTTTTATCTAAAATTTCAGAATTTAGTGCTGTGTGATTTCACTTGCTCTTGATTTTAGCACACAAAGAAAAATATTTCTTCCCATAAAAGTATAATATTAGTTTTATGTTATGCCCTTCGAAGAAGTTATATGAGGGAGATGCTCACACAATTTTAATGACCGCACTGCCAGCAAATCCTGTAATGATTCTACAGTCAGGTTTTATTTCAGCAAGATTTTGGTACTGAAGAAAAACACTGGAAATAAAACTGGAATGATTGAAAGGCTTTGAAGAGAATAATAAAGTGAAATTATTAAGTGAGGTACTAAAATCAGAGATAATGATGAATTTTTACTCCTCTCTAAGTAATACAAGCTTCATAAGGGCAGCAGATTCTTATAGAATTCCTCTGTGTAGCATTTTAGCTTTTTTTTTTTAAATTACTGCTCCTTATTAACATTTTTTTACACCTCCCATGGTATCCTGACTGAATGGAGGAAAACACATTATTCCTTTCTAAAAATAAGGAAACTACGGTGTGAAAGAATTTATTTTTTTTAATGCGGAGGAAGAAAGCGGCATATAGACCAGAACTCAGGTATGCTCTATGTGGTTATCTAAGATAATATTAGAGGCCTGGGACCAATCACACTGTGTTTTCCTATTCCCATGCCCCAAATATCTGCATATGTCATATGCTAAAAGTTTTACACTGAAGAGATATTAAAATTTTCATCAAAGATAGTATTAATGGGAAAAGAGTAAAAACAGGACATTCAGTCTGATGGCTTTAGCAGAAGCAGGAACAAAGAATATAATTACTTTTGTTTGGGGAATAATGCGATGTACATAGATTAGCCATTTGTAAAAAGCAGTGGCTGAACATTAATCTCCCTTTCCCCTCTATCATTATGGTACTCTCACAACCTGGACTCCTGACCTTGGGTTAGATTTGAGATTTTTTGCTTTAGCAATGGCTTCCAATTTAGGAGGAAATTATCTTTTTTTCAAATTTTTGTTTAAATTCCAGTTGGTTAACATATAGTGTAATATTAGTTTCAGGAATAGAATTTAGTTTTCTTATTCCTAAAATGTGTAGTTAAAATAATAAAGAACTTAAATGGAGCCTATACACACACACACACACACACACACACACACACACATATGTATGTGTATGTGTATATATGTATGTGTGTGTATGTGTATATAAAAATGTGTACATATGTATGTGTGTGTGTATACACACACACACACATTTCAAGGTGTATTTACCACTGCTTAAATATTGGCTTGTAACACCAATTGAAAAAAATCACAGCTCTAGAGTTGTCATAATGTCAGGTGTCAGAAGCATTCTTTTTTGCATAGATAATTACAAAATATTTATAAGATTGCATAGCATAGGAAAACTCAAAGATTTGAGGTAACTTCTCCAATCGCCCTTTTAAAACAGCTCATCAATCTATGTGACCTCTTTATTAGACATGTGATATTGTTCAACATGTGCCTTCTGTGATGTATTTTCTTTGAATCCTTCTCATAATAGCTTTAAAACAGATAACCAATGAATTCTCTAGCCAAAAGATGGAAGTATGGAAAGAACTTGGGGACAGACACCTAAAATACAGTTTCAAATAAATTATTAGCTATTGGAAAATAATTAATGTACAATCTACTGATTGTATATGTTATCTGCAGTGCAAGATTGTAAGTCTTTCTCCACCAAAAATGATTGATTAAATTCATCTCTACTGTTATATTACCTAATAAAAGATATTACCTGTGGTACATTTAGAACAGCTAGAATTTGAAACACTTTTGTTTCATGTTTACTAAGCTATATTGTCTACTAGTGTGAGGTATTTTTTGAGCATGAAATTTCTAGTTATATCATGTGTAATTTTTCTAATTCCAATAGCCATTTGGAACTTGTTCCTGATTATAGATTAGTGGAGGTGAATTCTGTACCTTTAGCAAAGTAATATAACCTTATCTTTGTCTAACTGCTGTGATATTTCTTCTCTTTGACATCAACAGTGGCCAAAGTACTCCTGCCAGGCCACATAGTGTACAAATGAAACCAACACAAAATGATTTATGTACACTTGAGTGTGTCCTATACCTTAATAAGTGAAGATAAATTACTGTATTATGAAGGGGCACACTCCCCCACCCCTTCATTCCTTGTAGATTTCAAGGGTTTGGTTTTAGGCCTATTGAAAATGTGTTTTAATGTATTACCACTGTTTTTGCACTTTCTGATGTCTGCTATGTGATTGATCATTGCAGTATTCCTGTAGGAAATCTGGGTTGGATTCTGTTTTGGATGGAACCCAGCATATACAAGATTTAGATTTCTCTTTGTATTACTTGTTCATATGTGATTTCTACTGAAAGATTTCCAATTGTGTATGTCATATTTGAGATTTTGATATAGATGACTTAGGTCTCTATTTTCCTTTTGCCTGTGTGTCATTTTATGAGGTCACTAATGAGCATTCTATTAAGGCACTTTGGTTAAAGCACTTTAGCTCAAAGAATGGCTTTTAGGGATCAATAATTATGGTGAATAAAGTAATGCATTAATACAGAAAGGGATCATTTGTCATTAACTTCATAAAAGCACACTATCTTGTGGTTTAATGGACAAGCTTGCTCCAATCTATCACTCTATAGAGTACTACCATTTATAGTCTGATTGCTGTTTTATCAAAAAGTCCCAAGGCAAAGAATTAAAAGAGTTTTTAAGAAGCCAGAGAAAAGCTATGTGATCTCACCCTTAAGCCTCCGGGAAATATTTTGCATAAGATGTGTTCCCTGATGCTTTTAAGTTTAGGATTGTGAAAGTCCTTTGATTTATTGTTTGATTCTGCCAAAGTGCTGAAAGGTCAAATGTGAAAGACAATTAAGTAACTTGGATACTGAAAGACTTGTTGTTCCTAAACTTAAGTGGTGTACATTCCATTGATAAAAAGTGCATGTTGTTCATATTTGTGTAAAAAGAAAATTTTCAGATAAGTGTTTATAGTATTTTAACAATTTGCAGTGTTTTACACTTACAGTTGTATATGTAGCAATAAAATTGTCAATCTATTTAGGAGCCAAAGATTTAATTTTAAACTATTTAAGAAATCTTTTAATCTGTTTCTATAATTAAATGGTCAGAAAGCAGTCTGATGTAAACAGAAGAAGCCGTCTAAAGTTTTTGCAGATCAATGAGCAGGATTTTCTTTTCTTGTGATAATAGTTCCTGTTCCTTGTGTAGCAGTAAGAGAAGATTCAATTGCTAAACTTGTTATCTGGATCCTATCTCATTTTAATAATGAAGTCACCAAAGATTTGAGGCAATAACCAACTTGCTGAATTTTATAGGAATAAATGATAGTACAATTCAAGTATTTTGATTTGGAAAGAAAATCTAAAAGCTACAAAAAAAGAGAGAGAATTATAGATTAAGTAATCCCCAAATCCAAAATAATAATACAAGTTTTGTATCCAGTTGCTTAAAAAAATCTGTCTACTGCCTTCATATATTCCAGAAAATTATCAATTCTTAAGTGTTCACAACAGATAAAAGATTGCCTTCTTTATGTACTTATGTGTATGTTCTAAAATGAATTAATAACATGAAATCAAAATTTCAGTTTCAAGTAAGTTTTTTACTGCAGAATTATTTCTTTAGGCACTAAAATATTTTCTATTTATTTTGATTGATATTAATATTTACTGATAATTATTGATTATAATTTCCTTGAACCTATATATTATTTAGGGATAATATTTAGAGCTTTGTCTTCATTCAGGAATACACCTGTATTGATTTTAGTCTTTTAAAAAAAATCTCTCAAAAAGGGTTTTATGTTTTCTTCATGTCCTTTAGATTAAGCCTATATATTTCTGTATTTCATATATTTTTACTCTTGTGAATGGGGGGGGGGTCTTTTTTTTTTTTTTTTTTAGATTTGTATGTTTATTTTAGAGAGAGCATGGAGGGGAGAGGCAGAGAGAGAGGCAGTGAGAATCTTAAGCAGAGCCCAAAGCAGGGCTTGATCTCATGACCCTGAGATGAGAAACTGAATGGAAACCAACAGTCCCACACTCAGATGACTGTGCCACCCAGGTGCCCCATGAATGGGGGTCTTTTAAAATGTTTTGCAACTGATTACTGTTATCTAAATATCTGGATTATTTCTGCTTTTTCTTCATGTGCTATTGCAGTTAGGTTCTTCTAAATCTGATGCGGTTTTGGAATATAGGTGTGGTTTGGTGGGGTAGGTCCAGAGGCAACCACCATGAAAGGATTCTTGAGATGTCTTTGGTGCAAAATGGTACTTTTATTAAAGCACAGGGGACAGGACTCCTTGCCAGAAAGAGCTGCTGCAGTGGGGTTGTGAGGAGAGGTTGATTATATACTTGGGAGTTGGGGGAAGTAAGGAAAAGGGAGCTTTCAAAAGGATTTTCATATACTAAAGAAGACTCACAGGTTACCTGAGGACTTGCCATTGTCAGGTTAAGGTTGTTTACCCCTCAAGCAAGGTATTAACATTAAGATAGTTGGGAGAGTCCCAGAAGAATGTCCCTCTTGTCCCACCTAAGAGTGGGGGTGGGGGAGGTTGCTGGGTGTCAGATTATGCTTTATCTTCAGCTAGCCTTCTGCTCCCTCATCAAATCTATTTCTTTGGTTCATTGAAATTATATAGACTATCCCCTTGATTTCCAGTGCCTAGGTGGTACAGTTGGTTAAGCCTCTGACTCTTGATTTCAGCTCATGTCATCATCACAGGGCCCTGATCTCATGGTGGTGAGATCAAGCCCAACATCCATCTCTAGGCCCCCACAGAGACTGCTTAATATTCTCTCCCTCTCTCTCTCTCAAATAAATAAATAAATAAATAAATCTTGAAAATAAAAACAAAAGAGTATTTACATGATTTCAACAAAACCTATTTGCTTATTTATCTGTTTCAAGGTAAGATTTTAATGTTGATAGGTGAAAACCTTGACTTGCTTGCATTATGAATGAGAATACCTTTGGTATTTGGCATTGGGTAATTTTTTAACTAGTTGTATTTATCACAATATGGATGGTTCATTTTATTCCTAGATTAATTTACTTTATTTTTAATCAAAAGCCTTTTCACCAGCTGGGAGAGTACTATATTTTCAAATTTGACCTTTAATGTAATTATTATATAAGTGACTCTTATTTACTGGAATAATCATTTCTCCTTTCGTGTTTCCTATCTTCCTTTTTCCCTCCTTCCTTCTTCAGTAAACATACATTATGTGTTTGTCATGGATTCTTCTTTTTCTTTTTTTTTTTCTTTTTTTTTAAAGATTTTATTTATTCATTTGAGAGAGGGAGAGAGAGAGAGAGAGAGAGAGAGAGAGAGAAAGCATGAGAGGGGAGAAGAAGGTCAGAGGGAGAAGCGGACTCCCCATGGAGCTGGGAGCCCGATATGGGACTCGATCCCGGATCTCCGGGATCATGACCGGAGCCGAAGGCAGTTGTTCAACCAACTGAGCCACCCAGGCGCCCCTTCTTTTTCTTTTTTTTAAAGATTTTATTTATTTATTTGACACAGAGGGAGGCAACAAGAGAGGGAAGACAAGGAAGGGGAGTGGGAGAGGGAGAAGCAGGCTTCCCGCTAAGCAGAGCCCATGTGGGACTTGAGCCCAGGATCCTGGGATGATGACATGAACCGAAGGCGGAGTCTTAAGGACTGAGCCACCCAGGTGCCTCCCCTTTTTAATTTAAATTTTAGTTAGCTAACATACAGTGCAATATTGGTTTCTGTAGTAGAATTCAGTGATTCATCACTTCATACAACACCCGGGGCCATCACAGATGCTCTCCTTAATACCCATCACCCATTTAGCCCATCCCCCACCCACCTCCCTTATGGTTTGTTTCCCTCCCTCCTTTTTTTCTTTTTCCCCCTTCCCATATATTCATCTGTTTTCTTTCTTAAATATGGATTATTCTTTTAATGTAAAAGTTAAAATCTTATTAATAATGTTAGTTGATGAAATGGAGCTTTCACTTGATAATATTTTCTTTGGAATATTCTTCAAAAACGTATGTGAAATGCTCATTAACTTTTTAAGAAACTGTGTTCTGTAGTACAAATAGGAACTAGCTTTGTGGTACCTGGTAGTTCTCCACAAATGCAGTTAAGCTGTATTTCACAAGACACATGGAAGTCTACTCAGACAAAAATAAGGAAATTTCTACAAAATACATGTTAGTGTGGAAACCAACCTCATTTTTCACAGTATAAAGACATTTAATATAAATGCACTTTAAAGCACTATTTTCGAGAAAAATAATGGGAAATAATTTAGAAAGCTGATCTTTACACTTGGGCAGGCTTTTTTCCAACTGTAGAACTCCATTTTGTGAGTGTAAAATGGAATGTAGTGTAACTCTCCACTCAGAGTGGAGTGTAAAACTCCATTTTCTAAGGAATCATCCTTAGCATATCTCTATTATTTATTTATTATTTATCATCTATTATTTTAGTTAAGTCATACTACACAGAAGAATAATTTTGGGACATCTACAAATAGTCCTTAGTGTGACTAATCCTTTTGGTGGAAACACATTCCTCTCACAAATTACTGCTAGTTGAAATTAGACAAACAGATTTTGTTGACATCAAGAGGAATTTCTACATAGTTACAATGAATCAATCAATAAAGAACGGTCTAACTACCATAGCATATGAAGAAAAAACAGAAAGTAGGGGTTTTGCTGGTGGCAAATGAAACCATCTCGTCTTTAGAAATTAGAATTAAGGCTATTTTGTGTTTAGCTGTATTTGAAAAGTTGAAGTTGCATTAAAATATCCTGAGTTGTTTGCTAGTTACTGTGAACACAATGAAAAAAAAAATATATATTCAAGGCAGCCATGAGAAGAAACTGTAAATGCATCTTATTTCTATGATTGAGGTATACAGAACTGTTTCAGAACTAAATAAAATATCATGAGCAAAGGTTTATTTGACAATTGAGTATACTTAGAATATTAGAATGTCCTGTTATAGGTTTCACCTGTAGGAAAATAATTCCATATGGATAGATGATTTCATGACCAGTTATGTTGATAGCAGTGCATGTTGGGATAAACTGAAGAAAGTTGCTTCTCATCTCTTTTTTTTCAGTATTTCTATAGTGTTAGGACTCATCATGAGGCTATCTCACTTCTGTTTTTTATTTGGAAAAAGGAAAATTGACTACTTAACTATTTGATTCAGTATATTGAATCCTGTGGTGAAATTTTTGGCATTACTAATATTTAAAGAAATGCATATAAGCAACAATGAGGCAATTTTAACATCTTTTAAATTAGGTACAAACATTAAAACTGATAATAGCTTAATGCTCACAAATTCTCAAGAAAGCTGAAATGTTAAATGTGAATTCATATACCTCTTGAAAACAATTTGGTGATATATGTCATAAGCCATAGAAAAGTGTATACTTTTTGACTCTGTAATTCTACTCTTGAGAATTTATCCTGAAGAAACTCTTTAAAAGAAGAGAAAAGAGCTATGGGCATAAAGAAGCTTATTATAGCAAAGCTTATAGTGAAAAACAGAGAATAAATTTAACACTAACATGGAATGATTAAGTAAATCAAGGTGTAGGCAGTTGATGTCATATTATGGTGTTAGATAAATATTATGAAAATGGTTCAACATGGAAAAGTGTTTGTGGTATCAGTCTAAGTGGCAAAAAAGTAAAAAGCAAAATTCTGTTTCCTTGAGCCTAGAAACCCATATGGTTAATACACTGGAGAGAAAAGTTAAAAAGTGGAAATAACTAGCTTTAGACATGTAAATTATAGATTTTTTTCTTCTAAAGTGTATTTTAATATTTCAAATGTATGTCTTGCATTTTAGTGGCTAATTGGCTAATGGTTATTGATGATGTATTAAAATATTCATGAAAAACTAATTCCTTCCTATAGTTTATCATTTAAGGCCTATCCATTTTCTATTTAACAGTATGGATTCGTAGCACTATCTGAAACATACACAGCATTTGATGGTTTCAATGAATCTGCTGTGGAGATAAGTGTGATCTAGCCCATCACTCGGTTTGTTTAGCTGATAAAATATGTTCTGCATATTTCATCTATTTATATAGAAATAATTTACATAATTCCAAAACACATCTGTATTTGCTTACAATAGTAGCATATGTATAATCACAAAGGTGGCTAAACTTTGGAGTTGTAAGGCAAGGGTATATTATTTGATAAAGAAAAAGATACACAATGGAAATAAAATATTTAGGGAATTAAATACATACATACACATGCAAATGAATGTCTAATTATATTCTGTCCTTTTCTCAGTGTATATTCACGGTACTCAGACATTTTGGGAGCTTAGCAATCATGTAGATAAGGGTTTGTAAATCCAGATCCTGTAAGGGCCAGACTAAGAGCATAAAAAAAACAAAGGGTTTCATTTACAGTATGTGATCTGACCAAAGAGGGCAGCAGTGGCTCAGGTCTTGCTGTTTGCTGTGGGGCAATACAGGCAGAGGGTTCAAAAGAAGCCAGACAGATACCTAGAGTTTTATGTAAAAACTCTTTTTAGCATTGGAGTTAATTTATATTAAGGAAATGAAAACACAGGGAGTCAAACAAAATCCACTTAATTTGCATGTCATGTCCAGCTTAGAGCAGCCAGCTTGTGGTTTTAGTATAAATCATTTTGTTTTATTAATTTTTCTGTTTTAGAAATAAAGCATGAAACTCAAAGAAGTGAAATGACTTGTCTAAGATTACAGTAAATTAGCCACAGATATGCCTGTAGAACCAAGTCTCCTGATCCTTGGTTGATTGTTTTTTTCTCGCAAAACTGATTTTTTTTTTTTTTGGTCACTAAAGAAGAATTCTTTAAATACCTTTAAATGTCCTTATGGAAAGATATAAAAGTATTTATAGCTTCAGAATATGGGGAATATTTGTCTAGAACAATTAATTTTAGTACTCTGCTTTTAAAACTACTTTTGCACAAGTTTTCTGAAGCTCAAATTTCCCCTGAAAGTCAAACAAACAACTACCATCCCTACTTCTCCCACAGATAAACAGGCATAAACTGCAAGTGTGCAGCATTCTGCCAATATTAGCGTAAATGATTCCTCTTAAAAAGGGGCATCATAAAGAACAGTAGGAGCTTAGCCATCCTTCTAAACCCCAAGTGACTGGCTTTTGAGACACTATTTTAGAAATGGAATTGTTGAGCTGCCTAGCTCATGTATCAAATCTCCAAGAAGGAAGGACTCAGAATATTGAGCTCTGGATCTGCTTGCCGTTTCAGAATAATGAATAATGACTTGCAGTATTATTTACATTTTCACATTCCCTGTGTATAGGAAGACACATTCTCTAGCCCAAGACTGTACTTGCATTGTAATGCTTTTTCAGTCAGTAACCCAGCACCCCTACTTATGCCAAGCAACTCAATGGCATTCTATTTACAGGAATTTTTTTACATACACTAAACAACAGTTATTATAAAAAATATTTTGGCAGAATGAAATACCTTATTCTGAGTCTCCCTTCTTTTGTCTCAGTCTCTCTAGTCCATCTTCCTCATCAGAGGTGAATGTCTAAACCATCGGTTCCCAAATGAGGAGCACCCATTTATGTGTACTACAGCACATTCACAGGGGTACCACAGGATTTTAGTAGAAATTGAGGGAAGCGCAGTGGACATTTCCCAGTCATTGTCAAAACTACTATCTCAGGGTAGTTCATGGCTTTAGTATTTGATTATGCTACAGTTCCTTATGATGATGACATCTTATCTTTTCATAGGGGAGTTTTCAATAGTTGCTGTGACTTTTAAAGCATGAAATGAAATGGGACATGAAATGAGGGTGGTGGCATCCAGTCTGATCTGGACTCTTGAGAAATAGTGGTGCCCATCAAGTAATATATATCCCATCGGCAAATAATTATGGTTGCTTATCAATGAAATAATATGCATTTTTTTCCTTAAATGTATCTATGTTTATTTTTCAAATGATTACTGACTTGTTAGGACATAAATACTTTTTAAGTTGTTTGAGCCTAATTACTTAATAAATGGAAATCTTAAGGATTTCTTTTGGTCTAAAGGTACCAGGAAGAAAATTACTGAGATAGAAAGGGTGTTATGAGTCCGGAAGACCTAGGAATATCTGGCTAACCCTTTTAGCCTTGCATTAAATATTGTCCTAATTCTTTTTAATTTATTTTAGACCCTTTTCTTGTTTAAATTCTCTATTATCTGTAGAATGGTACATCTATTATCTCTTGATCATGGTATATCCAGTTAGTACTTTGCAGACTTACTTCCCAACCTGTGCTTTTGTCCATATACTTTCCACATGTGGCAGTATAATTTGTTGAGATATTAATTTGTGTTTTGTTACCTCTTTCCCCATCCCCCCTTGTCCAAACAAGTTCTCAGACATTTGTCGATATTTGAATAAGGGAGTGGGGGTTTCTTCTAATCATAAAATAGAAGCTGTTGATAGACAAACTGTTTTCTTGATTTTATTTTATTTAGAAGGCCAAAATCCTTCAGAGGTATATGTTTGGGATTGAAAGAGACTAAGAAGGACTGTGTTGAGAGTAGGGGAAAAAGAGAAAAGGAGAACGCATTGGTTCTCTAGGGTTACTGCAACAAATTAACACAAACTTGGTGGGTTGAAACAACAGAAATTTATTCTTCTACAGTTCTGGATACCAGAAGTCCAATATTCAAGTGTCAGTAAGGTTGGTTCCTTGAGGAGGCTCTGAAGGAGAATCTCGTTCCATACCTCTGTCCTAGCTTCTGGTTGTTGCTACAATCCTTGGCATTCCTTGACTTATAGACAGATACATCACTCCAGTCTTGGCTTCCACCATCCCATGGTATTCTTCTCTCTGTCTCTGTGTCCTCTCTTCCTCTTATAAAAAAATTTGCATTGGATTTAGAACCCACCCTAAACCCAGGATGATTTCATCTTGAGATCCTTAACTCATTATATCTGCAAAGACCCTATTTCCAAATAAAGTCCCATTCCAAGGGTCTGGATGGACATGAATTTTGAGGGGACACTATTCAATCCCCTCCAGAGAATCATACCAAGACTGAGAATGGAAGGCAATTGGCAAGTGAAGAATATTGTGTATCTACACTTCCTCTTTGGCAGCGCCAGTGTGGGTAGGGAAGTGGGAAAGGGGAGTGAAGATGTGCCTATTTCACAAAGTTGGAGAAAGTTTAGATATTAGGGCTGTGGCATAAACCAAAATTCTCCTGCTCAAACTTGGCACGGAAACAGTAATCCCCTGCACCAAGGGACCACACAAGCGTGGACCATAGTTGATTTGAATAAAGTAATCTAACAATTTCTGCACATCCAAGTGTATAAAACGTGGTGTCATCACAACCACACTTATTCCGCCCATTCTCCAAGACTGAGCTCAAATTCCTTTTCTCTCATCAAACTCAGGCTAAAGTTACTCCTTTCTTCTTTGTAGTGATTATCACTTTCTTTTGGTAATTAATTTTGTGCTGCCTCATATCATTTCTTCCTTCTCGAAGTATTTGCATTTTAAGCAGGTGAAGTTATTTGTCATCTCACATCTTTATCTTTTTTTCCCTACTATGTTAGATTTTAGCTCCTTTAAAGAAGGGATTCTGTTTTACCAATCTTGGTAGCTATCACAGTTCTTCTTCTTCTTCTTTTTTTTTCTATTTTGCTTATTTATTTATTTATTTTTTAAAGATTTTATTTATTTATTTGGCAGAGAGAGAGGGAGAAGCAGGCTCCCCGCTGAGCAGAGAGAGAGCCCGATGCGGGGGTGGATCCCAGGACCCCTGAGATCATGACCTGAGCTGAAGGCAGAGGCTTTAACCCACTGAGCCACCCAGGTGCCCTGTCATCACAGTTCTTATCATAAACTCAATACATAGGGATTTAATTTTATTTATTGCTTGTGCCTTTTGCTCCTGGTATTCATAGCTCTCCCTGTTGATTCCTTAGTATACTTTATATATATATATATACATATATATATATATAAAGTTTATTCCTTAGTATACTTTATATATATATGTATATATATATTTCTAAATATTTTATTTATTTATTTGACAGAGAGAGAGAGAGATCGCAAGTAGGCAGAGAGGCAGGCAGAGGGAGAGGGAAAAGGAGGCTCCCCGCCGAGCATACAGCCTGATGTCGGGCTTGATCCCAGGACCCTGCGATCATGACCTGAGCGGAAGGCAGAGGCTTAACCCACTGAGCCACTCAGGTACCCCTAAATATATATTTAAAAGCATGATAGTCTCTGGTATTTTTCCAGTGCAAATAATTATTTGCCTTTTTATAAGAGCATTCAGCTGGCAAATATTCCTTATGATTTCAACCAACCCATCCCAAGATAAAAGACAAGTGAAAAAAGTAGGTTTTGTTTTCTAAGTCCCTTGGCATTTCAGGTGCACTAGGATTGGTTCCTTTTGTGTTGAGCAGTATTGCTAGCCAACGTTGGCAGTTTCTGAATTTCACAATCTAGTTTGTTTTATCAGCAGTATATGGCAGTGAGCTCTAAGTGAGAAATAAATTACAATCTGATATACAAACAAATCCTCTGGGGCTTAGTAGGTGTTCTTATAGGGATACTCTGTTCCACTGATTTCTTTTCCTTGGTGTGTAACTTATATTGGAACTAGAAATAATTCAAAACTAGGGAAAATTAATCTCAAGATACTTTAGTCATGTTCAAAGAAAACTCAGTCTTTCACATCTAAGACAAGAGAGCATTTTCATTTTTTTCTGTTTTACTGGAAATAGTGGCAGACTTAACACCAAGTGAGGACTCCTGATATCAGTGAAACTTTTCTTCAGATCCAAAACATTCTATGCCCAGAGTGGATTTGAATAGCTCCCAGGAAATCTATAAGTCATGTTCTGTGGGTAGACCATCAGATTTCAGATCTGGCATTATCTTTGACTTGACATGTATATTTCTTGTTTAAACCTGAGAAACTTAAGAGTTGGTAATATGCTTTTTAGTTGCCCAGTTGTGTTTATTTAACTGCACTTACTCAAAATGATTATTATTAGAGTATTTTTAATCAACTTATAAAGAAAATAAGTATCTTAGATTTTCTTGCCAAATTATACATTCTTTTGTCATGTTTTATTCTGTTTCAAGTTTTAATTTAAATTCTAGTTAGTTAACATATAGTGTAATATTGATTTTTAGGAGTAGAATTTAGTGATCCATCACTTACATACAACACCCAGTGCTCATCACAAGTGCCCTCTTTACCCATCATCCACTTAGCCATCCCCCCACCCGCCTCCCCTCTAGCAACCTTCAGTTTGGTCTCTGTAGTTAAGAATATCTTATAGTTTACCACCCTCTCTTTTTTTTTCCTCCCCTTCCCCTATGTGCATCTGTTTTGTTTCTTAAATTCCACATCTGAGTGAAATCATATGGTGTTTGTCTTTCTGCGACTGACATATTTTGCTTAGCATAATATACTCTAACTCCATCCATGTTGTTGCAAGTGGCAAGATTTCATTCTTTTTGATGGCTGAGTAATATTGCAATATATATGTATATATATGTGTCTGTGTGTGACATATCATTGGAACTGGAATGCCACATGTGGTAGTATATATATATTCTGCATATGTATGTGTACTTCATATATATATACACATATACATATACTTCTTTATCCATTCATCAGTCAATGGACATTGGACATTCAGACTCTTTCCATAATTTGGGTATTGATAATGCTACTATAAACATGTGCATGTTTTGAATCAGTATTTTTTTATCCTTTGGGTAAATACCTAGTAGTGCAATAGCTGGATTGTAGGGCAGTTCTATTTTTAACTTTTTGAGGAAATTCCATGCTGTTTTCCAGATTGACTGCACCAGTTTGCATTCCCACTAACTGTAAGGGAGTTCCCCTTTCTCCATATCCTTGCCAACATCTGTTGTTTCCTATTCTGTTAATTGTAACCATTCTGACAGCTGTTAGATGGTATCTCATCATAGTTTTGATTTATATTTCTCTGATGATGTGTGATGTTGAGCATCTTTTCATGTGTCTGTTAGCCATCTGGATATTTTCTTTAGGAAAACATCTATTCATGTCTTGTGCCCAATTCTTAACTAGATTATTTGTTTTTTTTTGGGAATTGAGTTTGATAAGTTCTTTATAGATCTTGTATACTAGCCCTTTATCAGATATGTCATTTGTGAATATCTTCTCCCATTCCATAGGTTGGGTTTTGTTTTGCTGACCGTTTCCTTTGCTGTGCAGCAGCTTTTTTTCTTGATGAAGTCCCAATAGTTCATTTTTGCTTTTGTTTCACTTGCCTCCAGAGATGTGTCTAGTAAGAAGTTGCTGTGGTCTCAACAAAGTAGAGATAAAGGTGACATATCTTAACATCATAAAGGCCATATATGAAAGACCCACAGCTAGTATCAGCCTCAGTGGGGAAAAAGTGAGAGCTTTTTCTGTGCAGTCAGAAGGAGATGGGGATGTCCACTCTCACCATTGTTATTTAATAAAGTGCTGGAAGGCCTAGACTCAACAATCAGAAAACAAAAATAAATAAAAGGCATCCAAATTGGCAGGGAAGATGTCGAACTTTCACTGTTTGCAGACAACATGATACTTATGTAGAGAACCTGAAAGACTTCACAAAGAAAGTTGCTAGAACTGATATATGAATTCAGCAAAATCACAGGATACAAAAACAATGTACAGAAATCTGTTGCATTTCTATACGCCAATAATGAAGCAACAGAAAGAGAAATCAAGGAATCAATCCCATTTATAATTGCACCAAAAACCGTAAGATACCTAGGAATAAACCTAACCAAAGAGGTAAAAATGGTACTTTGAAAACTATAGAACATACGTGAAAGAATTGAAGATGACACAAAGAAATGGAAAAACATTCCATGCTCATGTATTGGAAGAACAAATATTGTTAAAATGTCTATACTGCCCCAAACAATCTACACATTTAATGTAATCCCTATCAAAATACCTATATCTAAAAAATATTAAGCATTTTTCACAGAGCTGGAGCAAACAATCTTAAAACTTTTATGGATCCACAAAAGACCCTGAATAGCCAAAGCAATGCTGAAAAAGAAAATCAAAGCTGGAGGCATCACAATTCTAGACTTCAAGTAATATTACAAAGATGTAGTCATGAAGACAGTATGATACTGTCACAAAAACATAAACATAGATCAGGGTGCCTGGGTGGCTCAGTGGGTTAAAGCCTCTGCCTTCGGCTCAGGTCATGATCTCAGGGTCCTGGGATTGAGCCCCACATTGGGCTCTCTGCTTGGCAGGGAGCCTGCTTCCCCCTCTCTCTCTGCCTGCCTCTCTACCAACTTGTGATCTCTCTCCTCTCTGTCAAATAAATAAATAAAATCTTAAAAAAAAAAAAAAAGAAAACCTAGAAATGGACCCACAACTTTAGGTCAACTAATCTTTGACAAAGCAGGAAAGAATATCCAATGGAAAAAGACAGTCTCTTCAACAAAGGCTGTTGGGAAAACTGGACAGCAACATGCAAAAGAAGGAAACCGGACCACTTTCTTACAATACACAAAAACAAATTTAAAATGGATGAAAGACCTAAATGTGAGATAGGAAGCTATCAAAATGCTAGCGGAGAACACAGGCAGGAACCTTTTTGCCAAATTATACATTAAAAAAATTTTTTTTAAATTTTTTAATTTTTTATTTTTTATTAACATATGATGTATTATTTGCCCCAGGGTACATGTCTGTGAATCATGAGGCTTACACATTTCACAGCACTTACCATAGCACATACCCTCCCCAATGTCCAATACCCAGCCACCCTATCCCTACCCCCCTATCTCCCAGCCACCCTCAAATTATACGTTTGTATTGCCGCAAAAAGAAGTATTTCCCTCCAATCATAATATAAAAAGCCATCTCTCCCTTAAGTTAAGAAAGTGAATTTATTTCTGTACAATTTTACTGATTTTTTTTAATGTAACAACCTCCCTTAATTTCTGCTCTCAATAGTGAAATCTCTACAGTTCAATCTTTTAGCCTCTAACTCCAGGATGAGTAGTGCCTCCATTTTGAATTTGTGACCAATAATGAATATTTGGTAATTTTACATGAAACTTATTTTCTTTTTGGAAGTTGGAAAACCCAAAATTGTATGGTCCACATTCCCCTAAAACATCAATCTGACAGAATTATCCCTTTAGATGGTTTCCAAAATACATTATGAACTTAGTCCAGGACTCTAGGGTCCTTTCTGTAAGTCTTGTGTTTTCTACAGAAGGTAAAAAGAACTATCTTGTTTCTAAGAACAGCTATGCCTTGAGGACACTGGTTTTAGTAAGTGGTTTTTGTCTTAGTAATCTTAATGATATCTTGATAATTAGTTTAATCCTTTAGTTTCTTTGTATTCCCATAGAACTCAATTTTGGCTGCTGAGATCACTACGTCCACTTGAAGTCCTCTGATGCCCATTCCTGGTCTTTTTTAGACTTCCCTACCCCCACCCTAGCTGCATTCAGCCTCATAATGACTTTTTTAGAATTGTTTCTATTTTGTGACTATAACTTCATTCTGAAACTCAGTTAAACTTACATAAGGAATGAGGAAAATAGAACCCAAAGAAAGGCAACAAGTGAGGGCACAGAGTAGTAGAATATGAGAGCAGATTCTCCAAATTCAGAAAGATTCAGTAGGTATGGAAGAAACCCCATTAGAACAATGGTGATCTTCTCACTGTTGGCATTGCTGGTTTTCCATGGTTTCTGCAGCTTCCGTGGGACCATCTTTCATTTTCCTAAAGACTGCATATTTTCCACCCACCTAGCCAGAAGGACCAGTAAACCTCTAAAAACTTTCACGTTGGGTCCAAACATTTGCTTAGATGAGGTACTACGACTGGCGTGCTTCTAAAGAAGCTCTCAGCAGCCTCTATCTCCTGAAAGGTGGCTTTCCACAGTGTCATTATTGCATGTGAAATTACCACTTGTGTGTGAAAACAGAGTAGTCATTCTGTGAATATAGAAATCCTGTCACATAGCCCTTTCCCTCTGATTCTCAAAGCCCAAATATTTTCTGCCACTTTTAGAACTTTGTTTGAAAAGAGCTTGAAACAAACAAACAAACAAACAAACAAACGAAAACAAAACAGGGGCTCATTGTCAATCATTATATTGAATTGTTCAACAGTAAGTTGGTCCTGATGGGAATCAACTCAGCCTTTGGTGGCAACTCTAAGAAATAACGTGTGTAAAGTGCCTTGACCCACCCTTTCTTTGGACTTCCACCTAAGTAGTCTGTTATCTTCTTTTGGATTTTGTACTTCTTTCTGGCTGGAATCTTACCATCTGAGAATGATTTGTGATCCTTAGCACAGCTATTTCCTCAGTGGAGGAGGTCGTCTCCAGGTTCCGACCTCCCCCATCTACTGTGAACTACTGTGTTGTGCACTTGGCTGGGTCAAGGGATTTAACAAACTTTATGTCCCTAGATTTGTGTCTGGTTTAGAATTTGAAGAGATGGAGTACATGATCCAATGACACTGACTATGGAAAAATGACAATTATTTGGAGAAGGAATACATTTACACTAAAGCTTTAGAAGTGGAGAAATACAAGAGGACTCTATTTTTTGTGTATGAAATAAAAAGTGTCAGATTTTGTTTCAAATGATCACCTTTGTAATTAAATAGTTTAGTATAATTACAAATATAATTACAAATGATTAACTCTGAAGCCCATTAGGATTTCTTACGTTTACTTAGTGAGTTTTGCTCAATGTTCCAACTAGTATGTCCTGGACCAGGGCCCATTCCTACTCCCTTATTTAGAAGACCAGTTTTTCATTGGTGAAGAAGTATTCTCTGTGCATAAAAACTGAAAAGTTTTAATACAAAGAAGTGATAACAAAGTATGGGAGTGTTGATATTTTGACTTTTTATCATCTCATCCTTTTTCCTCTTCCCACATAAGATTTTGAGCTCGCACACATTGAATGAAACTGAGTTTAAAGACCATCACTAAAAATCTCATGTAAAAATCCCTGTATCTGGGGCATCTGGGTGGCTCAGTTGGTTAAGCGGCTGCTTTCAGCTCAGGTCATGATCCCAGGGTTCTGGGATCGAGCCCCACATCGGGCTCCCGGCTTGGCAGGGAGTCTGCTTCTCTCTTTCCCTCTGCCTGCTGCTCTGCCTACTTGTGCTCTCTATCTCTCTGTCAAATAAATAAATAAAATCTTTAAAAACAAAAAAAGATCTTAAAAAAAAAATCCCTGTATCTGTCTTCTCTTGCGAAAAGCGGAAGCAGAAGCCATGCTTGGTCCACATTCTCAGGCTATGAACCCTTTCCCTTGAGGGCAGAGTGTGTGCTCTCTCTTGTCCTGAACCCCACAGCCCTGGAACCTTCTGTTGTCTTTCAAATTGTTCTTACATCTAGTCTGCTTTACCTACATATGTTACCTTCAAAGCCCCCGGAGACAAATTTGGGAGCCAACGTCTATTCATCATGTTAGCCTCCTATTCTCTCAGAAAAGGCCTCATGGCGCATTTGACTTCTATAATACAGGCATTGCAGAAAACAGCAGCGTCCTTAATATAGCATAATACCCAGAGCCTGCAACCTTTGATAATCTCCTGGGAAGAGGAATCAGATGCCCACGGACTCAGCTTTTTCCTTGTTATTTCCATGCTCTAATGACTAGTGCAATCACTGCAGTGACCGACCATATGGCCCACGGCCCCTCTTTTAAGTGGATACTGGCCTCCCTGCCCACTTGCATTGACTTGAATCCTGACTTTCTTTTTCTCTTAACACAACTGAGAAAACCTAAGGTTTTCAAACATCTCACTCGATAGTGAGAAAGAACAAAGAAAAATAGAGGCAGCATAGATGAAATCTAAACTTTCTTGGTTATAAGATAGAGCTTATTCCTTGGAGGTAACAGGCCCCATCAGATTCGATATGAAGTGATAATCGCAGCTCCTGTTTCCTGAGTGCTTACCATCTGCCAGTTACTACATCGGAGTGAACTTTATTTATTTATTTTCATTAACTCTTTACAAAATTTCTGTAAGGTAATGGTATTTTTCTCCCATTTGCCAACCGGGAAACTGAAGTCAAAAGTCAAAGTAACTAGCAATACGTCACACAGCTTATTAGTCAAAAAGCTGGGCTTTTACCCCAGATCTGATTCGGAAGCAGGCACTTCTGTTATTTTGCCATACTGAGAAAAATATTAGCTTAAGCCTTTCCCTTCTTTGCTACAGACCCATTTCCTCCAGACCGTCAACCTCTTCTTTAACATCTGTTCCCCACATGCCGGCTGGTATGCTGAAATCCAGAATGAATGATGTTTCACTCTTCCAAAAGAGTCTCTCCAGTTGTGTTTTTTAGATTAAGATGCATCCTTTTCAACCACTCTTTTCGCACTTCCAGCCAGGCCAGGAAACTGGCCTCGTGTGTCCCTAGTATCTTACAAGTGCAGTGTTGGCCTTCAGATTGTGATAATGTCATTGATGCTGAAATACGTGGGGAATGTTTCTTCACAGAATCCAGAATGGGAGAGGGTACATCTGTCCATCCCATGTGAGAAATCAGGGTGCGCTGTAAGGAAATCAGGAGGGATGTTACAGGAGGGATAAGCCTTAGTTGCTGAGTGTTCTCTCTCAGGGTAGGTGGGGAATGTGGAGATGGGGTGAATGGGAAAAACATATTTCCTCTGGAGAGGGTCTTGGAGCTTTTGAGTTTCTAGATTTTAGAAGGATATGACAAAGTAGCAGAAACACTGTATCCTAGCAATGGGAAGGCATATTTTAATTCTGTGTTTTCTGGGGTTCTCTTTCATTCAGATGTGTGGGTGCTACAGTTTATGTTCCCCCAAATTCCTATGTTGAAACACTAATGCCCAATATAATGGTATTAGGAGGTGGAACTTTTTTTTTTTTAAGATTTTTATTTATTTATTAGAGAGAGAGAGACTGAGAATGAGAGGGGAGAAGGTCAGAGGGAGAAGCAGACTTCCCGCAGAGCTGGGAGTCCGATATGGGACTCGATCCCGGGACTCCGGGATCATGACCTGAGCTGAAGGCAGTCGCCCAACCAACTGAGCCACCCAGGTGCCCAGGAGGTGGAACTTTTGATTAGTGTTCTTATAAAAGAGACCCCAAAGAGACCCATTGTGCTTCCACAGGTAACAACACAAGGAAAGGCACTGACTCTTAACCAGGAAAAGGGCCCTTACTCAACCATGCAGGTCCTCTAATCTTGGACTTCCCAACTTCCAGAACTGTGAGAAACAAATTTCTGTTGTCTAAACCTACCCAGCCTGTGGCATTTTGTTTTAGCATCCGAATGGTCTGAGACAGTTAAGAGAAACAGTCATGCCGTTATCCCAATGGCACATGGAGCTATGCTTTATCACCCAGTAGATAGGTATGGAGAAAAAATAATTTCAGTAAAACGCAGACCAAGTTGTGGCTGAAGATTCCCTGATAACAGAATTCTGACCCAAATGTGACTTTTATGGTTAGGCTTTTCACATTTTTGCCTCTCCAGTAGAGGGTGTATCCTGGGGTCTTTAAGCAGAGAATCGATGAGAAAATGGGGTATATGCTTAGAGACAAATAGCAAAATCCTGTGCTGGGGGCTCACAGGAATATTGGGGTGATACAGCATTAATAACATGGACTACTATTGTGGACACTGTGATGTGCCACCCAGATTTCCACTTCAGGACTGAAAGATTACTCCCCCAGTTGCTAGGAGTGCTATAAGCAGAAAGACCTCAGCTGTCATTCTTCTACAGAATATGCTTCTGCTGAGAAGTAACTCACGTGCGGTCATACTTCATTTCTGGGGTGGCCTGTATGCAATGACTAATCTACATGAGATAGAAAGTTTTGGCTTTATCTCCTTAACTCAGGACAACTCTGAAGCTTTACATTCTAGCTTTTCAACCTTCCAGGGTTGGCTGAGGCCTCCATTGAGATTGCATCAATAGTCAATATCTCCTTTTGCCCATTTCTGATTTTTCCCCCTCCTTCCATAGATATTGAGACTAAGATTACTTCCAAATAATTGTCTTGCACACTAAACTCTGTCTCAGCATTTTCTTCCTGGGAACCTGACATGTGACAACCATCAGTAGAGGAGCTTCTCCATTCATAGCTGGATGATCTAGTGACCCATGTGGATTGTTCTAGCAAAGAATTATCTATTAGCTGAGAGTTGGAGGGGATTTGAGGACAATACTGCCTGAAATTATTAGAGTGGCAGGAGTTTTATAATATTGTTGTACCGTTTCCTCATTTATCTTTTCTCTGTATCTAATCTCTTCTGAGGATTTTGAAAATATATAGTAAATTTATATCTTGGTTTATTTAAAGGCCAGTGGAGACACAGGGATTTCTCTGTAGAAGTTTACAATAGATTTCATCTGATATGAATTTTTTTTCTGATTACTCAGTTGATGCCGATTTTTTTTTTCTAATTCTGCACCATTTTAATCTGTACTTCATTATTTGCTCCTTATCTCTGGGCTTCTGCTCTGCTGCTCTACTATGGAGTCTTGACTTCCCAATAATGTATGCATTTTCCAAGGATTGCAATTGTATCGTTTAGGTTTATATAATCACAACACGTAGCTCAGAACTGATCCCAGAGGAGACATTAGTAAATACCTTCTGACTGATCTCAGATTAAGTTCTTATTAATGGATTGAACAATGTAGGTATGGGATTCAAAAAACTATATTATGTTGGGAGCAAAAGTGAGCTATTGTGGCAGTGTGTTGAGGAAATGGTCTTGGACCATTTCAAAAATGTATTTCCAAGTTTCTATTACTTTCTTTCTCCTCACCTTTGTCCCTGTTACAAGTATTTTATTTTATAAATTCTGTAGATTTTTAAAAATGTATTTATTTATTTTAGAGGGTAAGGGGTAGAGGAAGAGAGAAAGAGAGAGAGAAGGAGAGAGAATCTTAAGCAGGCTCCACTCGGGCTCAATCCCATGACTCTGAGATCATGATCGGAGCCAAAATCAAGAGTCAGATGCTCAACCAACTGAGCCACCCAGGCGCCCCTTAAAGATTTTTTTAAATACATGCACACACACACACACATACACACATATCCTATATTATCACAACAGAGATAACTATTATATTTTTCCAGAGATTTTTATATTCATGGCTCTGCATGTTTGTATCATGTACCTGAAACAATTTTAGGCATAGTTACCCTCATTCATCTTCACTAAGACTGGTAAAAGATAGTATATCATCATATGATATTATATTTCTTTTGTTACTGATGAAATAAAAATTATTTATCATGTGTTTATTGATATTCCCTCTCACTTATTGAGAACCTAACAAGACCCAGATAATGTGCTAGATACCTGTTAACTCATTCAATAAACATACCATTATAAGATTTTTTAATTATTATCTCTATTTTATTAAAACTGAGGATTTAAGTTCATGACAAAAGTTAAAGAGGTAGTGGGGACAGACTTTATCTGCCTGTATCCATCACCTCTTGGGATTCTAGGCCCTAGACCACATGACTACCACTTGGGAGGAAGAAATAAGGGCAGGTCTGACAAACAGGCTAAAGAATTAAAAAACAGCGAAAACATATGGAGAATTTGGGCAAAGATACAGTGCAGGGAAGGAAAATGGAACGGTCCCAGGTTGAGTATATGGTGAGAGTATGTTCCTTTTTCATTGGCCTCTTATACCTTTTCTCTTGCTAGATATGTTCTTGCCTTATGGAGCTGTTGTTCCTCTATGTTCATTCACTGGGAGCTTTCCTTCCTCCTCCTATGCTATGATCTGGTGATACAGACATAAAAGGTGCGATACATTTTTTTCCCCCTAACAACAGAAAAATCCTGCCCCACTGACTGTTACCTTAATGAGTCTTGTAAGAACGGAACCTCTTAGGAGTGAACTTTGCCATTTTCCTTCTTTTAACGTTTCAAGACATTGAGCCACAGAGAATGTGAAGGCCCAAGGTGCTGGGAGTTGTAAGGGCTGAGGCTGACATCTGGGCCTCCTGGTTGCTGGTCCTATCTTCTCTCTGTTACATTTTTCCTTCTTTATATACATAGATGCCATCCGGAGACTGGCTGTAGAGAAGTCATTAGATTAAAATTAAAATAACCATCATGAATAAAAAAGACTGGAATTCAATTATTAAGGAACAACCTGGTATCTGAGTATGCTAGAGACCTTTAGAGTTAAAGGTCATGCCTTCTTTATAGCACAAGTGGAAAAGCTTTGTTAGATGGAGAAATAGACCCGTTATTTAGGACGGCAGAGACAAAAGATTTAAATGGCCTTTAAAAAATATTGCTTTCCCAAACTCACAGAAAACATTTGTCAAACAGCTATTGTTCTTACTTTAGAAAACTATAGTTAGTAAAAAAAAAAAAAAGGAAATAATTTGCATATTAGAAAGATTATAAATCAATGGGTAGCAAATAAATACCATGTAGTGTATATTTATCTTTTGGCTTCTCCCCTGCTCCTTTCCTATATCCAATTAACACCCCAATTTTCCTGGGAAGAATATGAATTTCCCTTATTCTAAGTACTAGCTTTCAGACTTTTTCTTTTTCTTTTTTTTTTTTAGCTTTCAGACTTTTTTACTGTAGTTCAAAGAAAAAAAATTACATCACTACTCACCCAATACATGCACATTTATATAAAACCAAGCAATTTTCAATAAAAAAATATTACTAGTGGTGATGCACTCTGATATTTCTACTTCTAGTCTATGTTGGTCATTCTTTTTTTTTTAAAGATTTTATTCATCCATTTGAGAGACAGAGAAAGTGAGAGAGAGCATGAGAGGAGAGAAGGTTAGAGAAGAAGCAGGCTCCCGCAGAGCTGGGAGCCCGATGTAGGACTCGATCCCGGAACTCAAGGATCATGACCTGAGCCGAAGGCAGTTGCTCAACCAACTGAGCCACCCAGGCACCCTATGTTGGTCAATTCTTTAAAAAAAATTGTTTGCAATCCTTTGTATTGAGTGTATAGTCCACCAATGAGATATTAGCTACCATTTCAAAAATACTCCTCTAATTCATTATGATTTGAGGGTGGTTACATTGAACTTGGGAGTGTTACTACCAATTAATTAAATTTAAATTAAATTAAATTACTACCAATAGAGACCCACTGAGGGATAGGTAAATGACCCAGGCAGAGATAGCGAGGGGAAGGAACTTTTGTGGGATATGAGGATGTGAATTTGATAAACCCACAGGCATTTTAGAAGCACACAGACCATCACTGTAGGCCAGTCACCATGTGGAACCTGATGCTGGTGATTTCTCTGCAGAAGCAGAATGGAGACTTGGAAAGAAACAGATCCTGGGTGCTATTGTTGGAATTCCTGTATCAGTTCACTTTATCAGTCATATTTCTAGACGGTTCAGTTTATGTAAGCCAGTAAATTCCCTAGATTGTTAGGCAGTTTCACAGGATGAAAATTTACATTTGTAAACTTGATTATAAAAGGACTGATTTTTCAGGATCTAAATTGTGATTGGGAATTACTCACAGGAGGTGGGATTAGATGATCCATTTCAATTCATTGCCTGTCTCAGTGAATTCTGGATCAAAATAATCTCTGTGACATTGACAGCTTAAGCTTCCGAGGAGGGACATATTCGCCAATGACTCATTCCCAGGACAAGTGAGAACTCTCTTCTGAGTACAGGGTTCACATCTGTTTGGAATGAAGATGATGCTATACTCGACATTCATCATGGGTAGTTCAGGCAGATTGTCTGTGTGCTTCTAAAGCCTACGGAAGTAACTAAGGGAAAAAGGGGTATGATCCTTCAGCTCCAGAAAGAGGAGTGGTTGGTGTCATGATAATGTTTTTGGATGGATTATAGATCTGCATGAGGCATTCTACCTAATAAGTGGTTAGGGACCCTTTTGAGGCTTAGGACCCTGGGAAGTTGTAAAGGAGGATGCATGGCTTTGTGCAAATGAATGAAGTAACTACTTTGTATTCCACGCTGGGTGGAACAAAGCTTAGATATATGTACATAATTTTCACTTCTTACCAACACAGAACAGTGTAATTGAATTCGGTGATTTAGGTCATAAAGTGAAAATTACGTTTGAAATCTGAATGCCGTCTAGGAATGAGGATGTTGAGGTACTGTATCCAGTACTTACTAGTTCATAATTTTTGGTTAATTTTGGTCTCAAATAAAACAGCTAAGGATAGTGTGCTTATCTTCTAGAGACTGTCTGGGAAAGCAGCACAAGATACAGAAACCATGCTTGAAGTTAGAAGTCCTGGTTTTGCTACTTACTATCTTCATGCACTTAGGGGGTCCTCGTATTGCCGTCTGGGAAATGAGGATCATACGGTATTGGTTCTACTAATTTTGTTAAGGTGTTATGGCAGTTAGATAGAAAATGCACATAAAAAAAAAAGAAAATGCACATAAATGCCTTGAAAAAATGCACATAAAAATGCTTTGAAAACCATAAAAGTACTGGATAAGCATGAGAAGTTATTTGCCTACATATAAAGAAACCAGCCCTGCTTTTCACAAATGCCCTGTCAGTATTTTTTTTTTTTTTGCCCTGTCAGTATTTAAAAAAAAATAAACTACTTATTAAAGAGGGCCAACAATTAAAAGGTCTCAATTTTTATAAGTTCGATATCCTTGATTCTATCTAATGATATGAGTTCATTTTGATTATCTTTGTTTTTAGGTAACTTTGTAATTTTTTTTTTTGGTAGCCTTGTAATTAATCTCAGCAATTAATTATTGAAAGTGTGAGAGCCAAAGCTCCTACAAGTGTTGCTGTAAGTACAGAAGTTTCTATTATTCTATTTTATTCAAAGTGCACTCATGTCACATTAATTAATGCTAATGATGTTAGAAATAGAAAAAGATCACTAATTGTTGGGATCACTAATCCAATCTCCTCACTTTGAAGATCAGAAAACTAATGTTAGGGCACGTAAGTGAGTTGTCTAAAAATACAGAGGTAGTGTTTGAGAGAGGTAGAACGGATATGTAGGTATTTTTGTTCCCAGTCTGATCTTTTTCTCAAAGATCCACCTTGATTCTCTAGGGGAAAACAATATCCTAGCTCCGAGGGCTTTGATGCTTGAGTTCGTCAAACCTAAATGCATATATTGTTTCTACTGTCAGAGAAGTAGCTGCGTTATAGAATGAAGGACTGTCATAGAAGTGGTGGAGCACTTCTATATACATTGGCTCTAACAGAACTCGTGACTGGGGCGCTAGGGAGAAAAATTTTCTTAAAAAACTCCTAATCATAAAGGCACTTTAAATCTCAGAATAGAATAAAATAATTTATTTATTTATTTTTAATTTTTTAAAAGATTTTATTCATTTGTTAGAGAGAGAGTTAGAGAGAACATGAGAGGGGACAAGGTCTGAGGGAGAAGCAGACTCCCCATGGAGCTGGGAGCCCGATGTGGGACTCGATTCCGGAACTCGAGGATCGTGACCTGAGCCCAAGGCAGTCGCTCAACCAACTGAGCCACCCAGGTGCCCCTAAAATAAATTTTTTAAATGATGGTATCCCTCATTTTCTTTTCTTTGCTCCAAAATGTAGTATGATGATTATAATTAAACTTTTCCAATGGTAAGAACTGAGGGCTGAAAATGTGGAATTGTTGAGAAGTCCAAAGTCAGTTAGACTTTCTGGTCTCCTCCAGTATCCTAAGCACATAGAAACTTGTCCCTCGGTGATTTTGGCAGGAATCTGGAGGTTTCTTGTTTGGGAAAATTAAACCAAGAGACTCCAGGCTAGGGACAGCAGGCATAGCAGAATATAAGTAAGAGATGGCATACCAAAAAAAGAAGATTTTTTTTTGGTATGCCATCTCTTACTTATATTCTGCTAGAATATAATCCCCGGACCACATACTGAATGGTAAGACCATGAGACCACCCCGGACCACTTGTACATTTTGGACTTGTGTCTCTTGGCACAGCATTGCTGGTAGATTAAAGTTACTCAACAGATTCTTCCCTTGAGGCATCGTATAGCTCCTCAGGAAAAGACATATAGTTGCTGACATCTGGGGATATCTAAACAAATTGGCTGCATTCCACTAAACAAAATGCACCCATGCATGCAGAACTTCCAACCTGGCCATTATTATCTCTTCAATATTTTGAGATTAAATAAATAAAAAATAAACATTTGAGAGATGGCTCCAGCATGAAGTACTGAAACCCAAACGAAATCAATAGAAAATGAACTCAGAGAAAACAGTTCAGGGAGTAGAAGAAAATGTCAAAGGAGGCAATACTTATCCGTAAAAAATTAAAGAAAACCCACAGGGATAATCAGGGCATGCCTACATATTAAAACATATAACTAACCTAAAAAATCTATTCTGAAAGTCTAGAAAGATGATATGAAAGCAATCTCCCAGAAAGTAACCAAAAATACAAAGACATCTAAAATTGTAGGGAAAAGAAGAAATTTAGAGAATGAATTTCAAGACATTCAATACAAAGTTATTAGGGGAACCAGAAAAAAAAAAATCAGGAAAAAGAGGATAGAAATCTATTTAGAAAAATATTCAAGAGCTGAAAAACGTTTATTTTGACATTCAAAGTGTTCACCATTCATATCATGCCGTCTCATCACACAATTTCATAGATTTGTCAATATCACCATTAATTTAACCAAAGTTTATTGCATGTCCACTGTGTTACCAGGTCCTCTACTAAGTCCAGGGGATGAAATGCAAGCCACAATAATGGGAGCTTGCCCTCATAGAGCTTACTCTCTGGTGAGGCAGAGAGACAGGAACAAATCATCCCATCAAAAAATGTAAAACTGTGATTATGAAACATGATAGGAAGAAGTACACAGTGCCAAGAAATACTATTCTAGGGGCTTTGACCTAATAAGAAATTAGGAAAAATTCTCTGAGGGAACATGAGATGAGCTACAGTATGAAGGAAAAGTAGACATTCTCTAACCTAATTGGGTAGGGACAAGCATTCCAGGCAGAGGAAAGGATGCTATAAAGGTCCAGTGAAATAAGGAAGCATTGTAGGTACAAAGGCCTGAAAGAAAGCCAATGTGGATGAATTGGGGACAACAAATGGGCAATGTGGGGTAAAATGAGGCTGGAGATAAGAGGCCAGTGGGGTGCTGAGTAGGCAAAACTTTGTAGGCCATTTTAGAGGTTTTCCTTTTTCCTATGAGTGCATAATTGAAACTCACTGAAATGTTTTAAGCTGGGCTGGAGACAGAGTCAAATGTGTGTTCTTGTAAAGATCACCGGCCTGCAATGTGGAGAACGGATTGCAGGAAGGGCAGGGAGAGATGCTGCTGCAGTGCTAACAGGGGGTTTCCACCGGGCTGGTTGCATGGACAAGTGTGATAATGATGATGATGGGGAAAAATGCAAGTTCTTAATAAAGTCATCAGAAAGGATGAATACCCAACTTTTGTATCAACAAGGATGGGACTGGAGGATATTATGCTGAGTGAAATAAATCAAGCAGAGAAAGTCAGTTATCATATGGTTTCACTTGTGGAGCATAAGGAATAACATGGAGGACATTAGGAGAAGGAAAGGAAAAGCGAATTGGAGTAAATTGGAGTGGGAGACGAAACCTGAGAGACTATGGACTCTGAGAAACAAACTGAGGGTTTTGGAGGGGAGGGATTAGGGGGATGGGTGAGCCTCAGGGTGGATATTAAGGAGGGCAAGTATTGCTTGGAGCACTGCGTGTGGTGCATAAGCAATGAATCTTGGAACACTGAAAAAAAAAGAAATACTTAGTGGGTTAAATTGAGAGGATTTTGTGATATTATATGAAGGGTTGATTGCATATTCTAGGAAAAACGTGTTGGCTAGTCTGACCAAAAAATACAAAGAGAGGGAAATATAAATTAGGAGCATTAGAAATGTCAAAGCAAATATATCTTCATATAGGAAAAATATAAGAACCAAACAAGGTTTTGCCATAGAATGGATGCAGAGGAAGTGGGGGTGTGTAGATAAACTTTAGACTTTAAGGAGGTAAAATCAATGCCCCCAGTGATGGAGAGACAGGAACAAGGTTTCTTTTTCTCTCTAGGTCATGCAAGTCTCCTCTGATGACTCACAGGTTATTTCCTGGCAGAAGAAAATCAAAAGAGTATTTGGGAAAAGTAGAACAAAATGAATCCGTATAAAAGCCTCCCTGTTGCTCTTGAATCCATTGTGCCCTATCAAGCAATTTTTTAGGGGGTAACTAGAGTAATCCCATTAAAATGAAAATTTTATTTTGATAGTCCTAGCTTATCATTTCTTAATAATTTTCCCATGCTCTTGAGATAAAGTTCAAAATCCTTAGCATGTGCTATGAAATTATAAACAATAGCCCGTGAAAAAAATCCCGATTGCCTCTGTTGTAGTGCTTAGTGTGGTTTATTAGATATTCCTTGTATACCGTTTCTCCTTGCTTTGAGTGTTCCCCATTTGTGATCATTTGTCGTTGCTTTCACATCTACATATGCATACATCTCACAAACACTGCTACTATTTTAGTTTTAGACAGTCGATTATTTTTAAAATAGATCTTAAAAATCGGATAAAAATGGCTTTGTATAAATATATACCCTTATTGTTACCATTTCTGTAGCACCTTATTTCTCTCTCTCTGTATATATTATATATATATATATATATATATATATATATAAATTTTAATATGGTATCAAACTCGTTGCCTAAGGAACTTCTTTTAACATTTCTTGTATCGCACATCTTCTTATAATGCATTTTATTCACCTTTGCCTGTCTGAAAAAGTATTTTGCTTTTGTTTTTGTAAGATATTTTTGCTAGGTTAGGATTTCTGTCTTGAAATTAGTACTTTTTTTCCTTTCAGTACTTCATTGTTGACTGGTTTTACATTTTTCCTGACAAGAAGTCTGTTGCATATTTTTTTAATTTTAGGTACTGTTTCTTTGGTTACTTTCATGATTTTCTTTTTATCTTTGTTTTTCAGTAGTTTAACTATGATGTGTCTCATTTAAATCTATCTATCTATCTTCCTGTTTGGGTTCTCTGAGCTTCTTAGATCTATGGTTTGTTGTCCTCTTTTGTTAATTTTTGAAAATTCCTAGCCATTATCTCTTCCAATATTCCTGCTGCCTTATTGTCCCTATTTTCTCTTCCTAGTACTTCATGGTACGTATATTAGACCACCTACTCCAGTCATACTGTGCCAAGCTTTTCTCTCCTTGGAAGTGCAAAGGAATATGATTTTTTTCCTCTCTTGATTTCTGAAAGCTATTTTGTGTTGAGGTGGAGTCTATAGTGGCACAAGTCAATTTTAAGGAAACACTATTAACCGCAAGATAAAACCCAAAGTCTTTCTGTAATAGTATATTAAAAAATAAACAAACAAGTTTAAGTAACAATAAAATGAATCAGATAATAGTTTAGGCCTCTTCAAAAAATGAATTTTTTGGTAATGTTGGAACTATGTGAAATTATTGAGTAGTTCTGTTTACCATAGTTATCTAAGGATTGTGTGTCAGTATCCATTTTAAATTTCTATGTAATGTTCAGAAGCCTCTGGAAATGAGAATTTTCCAACTCTGCTCCTCAGCATGCTTAGAAAATCTTTTAGAATTTAATTCATGAAGTAAAGAATGTTCTACTATTTCTACAGTCCCCGTTTCTCTTTTCTCTTTAAAACAATAGCAATAACAGCAACCATTTATTGAGGACTTATTCAATGTCAGAACTCTCCAGATGATTTATTCGTGTTAACTCATTTACTCTTCACAACAATGTTGGGAGGTAGGTGAAACTTAACCCCTTCGTAGGTGAGGAAATTGGCTGTGACTTGTCTAATGTCCTATAACTGAGGAGCAGCACTCTGATTAAAGCCTGGTCAGTCTGATTCAGGAGTACCAAGCACAAGAGTAGTCTTTTGTTCTTCAATAATTTTGTGAAGGTTTTAGTTTTTCTCAGCAAACAAAAGCAAAGACACTATGGGAATTCAAACTTACATGCTATTTTCTTAGTGCCTTCATGTAAAAGTAGTAAAATATATTTTCTCAAAACTCTGATTTTTCATCCTAATGATATTTTATCATTTTATCATTTATCCTAATGATATTTTATGCTTTACATTTTACTTCAAAACTTTCTTAGAACGGAGAGTCTCTTCTAGGTATACTGGTAGTAATATTAATGTGTTTTACTAAATGTTGTTTGAGACAAATGGAAGAAATAATTATTCTCACTGGATATTAAAAGGTACTAAGGAATAAATATCAAATTATTTTTGGCATGATAATTATTTTGGTGTACTGCAGCTATGTTTAAAAGATTTCTAAGCTTTAAGAATTCATACTGAAATATTTAAAGAGGAAATGATATCATTTAGGCATTTGCTTCAATATATAATTAGTACAGTGGCACTTGGGGGGCTCAGTCATTTAAGCATTTGCCTTTGGCTCAAGTCATGATCTCAGGGTCCTGGATCTAGTCCCACGTCAGGCTCCCTGCTCGAGTGGGGCAGGGGGTGGGGGAGGGAGTCTGCTTCTCTCTCTCCCTCTGATCCTTCTCCCTGCGTATGCTCACTCTTTCTCTCTGTTTCAAGTAAATAAATAAATACAATCTTTAAAAAATATTATCCCGCTACTGAATCTTTAAAAAAAACTTAGTACAGGTAGTGGAGGAGGGTACAGGTAAAAATGGTTGTCATGAGCTGATAATTGTGAAGCAGGGTGAGGGGAACATGGAGGTCATTATTTTGTCTATTTGAAATTTTCCATAACAAGGAAATAATAATAGCAATAATAATAATAAGAAGAAGAAATAGTTATATCAGAGGACATCATTATAATATAATTATTACAGTTTAGTTTAAGGAACTGTAATGGCTTATCTTCCTAATATGAAGTGGACGTGGACAATACAAGGATGACCAATGCAATTATATGCTAGCAGGATGGAAAGTAATAATAAATGATATTTTAAGACAATAATGCTTATGATTTTAAAGTGACAGACTGCTAAAGGATTGGCACAAACCCAGACAAAGTGTGTTAGCTCTCAGGAATCCTGTAAGGAACTAATTAGAAGAATGTTTGATGACAAAGGAAAATGTTCACTTTAAATTTTTGAGTAAGAAAAAGCACTTTTAAGATTTTGTAATTAAAAATTAATTTAAATCAAAAGCATTTAAAGGCTATACCCCAAAATGAGAAACTTAGTTATCTTTGGATGATGAGAATCTAAGTTTTTTTAAAAATTATTTCTAGTTTTTAAATAATATACATTTAACCTGTATTATTTTTAAAATAAAATTTTACATTTCTACATATCAATGTAATTTTATTTACAGTGGGTTTTTTAGTGATATGCTTATGCTATAAAGAAAAAAAGCAGAATAAATTCATGTTGGAGAATCATACATTTTTTATTCTATGGGGAAGGGGAAAAAGCCACCAGAAGTGGCCAATTTTTAAGTAAATTTTATAATTTTATTGGGTGGCTAATATGGTGGTATTAGTCCACCACACACATTGGAATTTTATTGCATTAAACTTGTGATTCCTATTAGCTAAAAGAGTCTACAAAATGAAACATTGCTTTGTCTCAAATTGGAATGCTATACATAATCAAGTCAAATTAAGAAAGAGAAAAAATAGCAGTTATGTATTTTGTTGAAATTTTATAGTATTTAAGAAAAGAAAAGAATAAATATGAAGTATGTAATATAAAGATTGTCAGAATGAATGTATCAGTGTCATAGGTATGTTGATTTATTAGTGCTACAAAACGTGTCTGAAGGTAATTTTTTAAAATAGCAAATAACATGAAATAAATGATGGTCTTTATAAAAAAGTGAAAATTCTATTATTATACTTCTTTCATCTATATTTGTAATACCTTTTAATTTGTCAAAAATACCTTTTCTAGTATATTTGTATATTTGTAGTATGAAGTAGTTAGTATGCATGGGACAGCATTTTTGAACTATCCAATATTATCACCATTAACTCGTCATTTCTGTTTGAGTTCTGTCATCTTTCTTTCATTTTTAGAAACATACTTTCTTTTTTTTTTTTTTTAAAGATTTTATTTATTTATTTGACAGAGAGAGATCACAAGTAGGCAGAGAGGCAGAGAGGGAGCCTGTTTTCCCCCTGCTGATCAGAGAGCCCCATGCAGGGCTCGATCCCAGGACCTTGAGATCATGCCCTGAGCCAAAGGCAGAGGCTTTAACTCACTAAGCCACCCAGGCACCCCTAGAAACATATTTTCATTTCTTTATTACCTTCTCTTTTTTCTCCTTCTCTTTCTGATATTGCTAATGTCTGATGATGGTACTTCTGTTTTGATTATCTTAACCTTTAGTTAATAAATAATGTAGAGTTTCTCTTCCTTCCTTAGTTCCTCTTTCCTTCTAGGAGAATTTATTACTGTTATCATACAACTCAATCATTCTGCAGTTCTGTCAATTTCACTATTAAGCCTACTCTTGTATGCTTCACTTAAATTTAAATTATTTTCATATTCTATTTTTTTAAAGATAGTAGAATAGAAATTTAAAAAGTATCACATTTTACTTTTCTAAATAAAAGAAACCATATTATAGTGTTTTAGATATAACTATAAAAGCAGTTGATTGTGTCATCTTGTCCTATTATTTCATGAAGTGCTTTTAGACCAGCAAGACAGGTGTTCTTGTGAAAAAGCATATTTTTATCCCTTTTGTTAAAGGCATTCCATTGCATAATATTCTGTTGCTTGAGTGACTTTGTTGGTTTTTTTTTCTTTCCATTGAAGAACAATAAGGCAAGTGTTTTAAAATTGTATTGGAATTTGCAGTCATTCCACTTACTATGTAATTTATATGAAAGAATCAGCTTTCCAAATACGTATTTATATATTTATTTTAATATTTTATTTGTTTATTTTTATTTGTTTATTTGAGAGAGAGAGAGAGAGAGCACAAGCAGGAGAGTGGCAGAAGGGGAAGCAGACTCCCTGCTGAGTGGGAAGCCCAAAACAGGACTGAATTCCAGACTCCAGGATTATGACCTGAGTGGAAGGCAGACGCTTAACCAACTAAGCTACCCAAGCACCCTCAGCTTTCCAAATATATTTAAAAAGACAGTGGTGTTGTTTTTAACCTTTTGCAACTCATTTTTTTTTTGTAATAAAAAAAATTGACTTCAGTTACTTGGCACTATATGTAATCAAAAACATTTGCAAGATACTTGTTGCCAAGTTGTGTTATACCACTAAGTGAACAGTTTTTTTCATGCTTTGCGGAGCAGCGTTTTTTTTTTTTTTTTTTAAGATTTTATTTATTTATTTGACAGAGAGAGAGAGATCACAAGTAGGCAGAGGCAGGCAGAGAGAGGGGGAAGCAGGCTCCCCGCCGAGCAGAGAGCCCGATGCGATGCGCGATGCGGGGCTCGATTCCAGGACCCTGAGATCACGATCTGAGCCGAAGGCAGAGGCTTTAACGCACTGAGCCACCCAGGCGCCCCATGGAGCAGCGTTTTTTAATCTCTAAGGTTAAGTAGGAAAATGATAGCGTTCTATGAATATGCTGCCCATTGATCAGAACTCTACAATGCATTTGTTAAGATGATGTCTTACTAAAACACAACCTTCAAATTTCTTATGTATTTGCAGGGTTGCTTCTTTTTTTTAACTTCCTATATTATATATGAATTAGAAAATAATATTTATTAAACATTCACTCAAATATTTTGGAATACATACTATACATAAGGCATTGTTCTGCATGCTGGGGATACAACTATGAACAAATAGGCAAAAATCTGTACCCTTCATGGAGTCTACCTTCTGGTGGAGTGGGGCAGAATAGATACAAATGAGTGAAGTAGATCATGTATCATTGGGTCACTGTCTTAGTCTGTTAGGGCTACTATACCAAAACACATGGACAAGGTATACATGACAGAAATTGATTGCTCCCAGTTTTGGAAGTTGGAAAGTCCAAGATCAAGATACCTGCCTCCTCGGGCAAGGCTCCTTTGTTCATAGCCAGCACCTCCTTGCTGTATCCTCATATTGTGGAAGGGGCCAAGGTGTCTCTTTTATAAATGCATTAATCCCATTCATGAGGGCTCCTCCCTTATAAGCTAAGCATCTTTCAAAGGCCCCACCTTCTAGTACTGTTATATAGGACTTTAGGATTTCAACATATGAATTTTGCAGAGACACAGACATTAGGGTCATAGCAGTCACAAATGTTAGGGAGAAAAAAAGGAAAAAAAGAGTGACAGAATAGGGTCTGGGGAGTGGGGAGTTGCAGTTTAAATAAAGATTAGGAGAACCTAAACTGGCTGTTACACACATGATTCCCAAACAGCCATAGCATTTAGCTAATCCATTCCCATTATTGTGTATCATGTAGAAAACCCAAATTTATATATGGCCATTCTTTTATTGAATCAACTGTGATAATTACTACTACAAATAAAAAGTGTGTCCTCTGAAGTGTTTACAGTAGATCTTGTCATTGTGAATTTGATTAAAACAAACAAAAAAGAAAGTTCTAATGGTTTTTCATAAGCAAAAGTGTGTTTCATGCTTTAACAGCCTAGAGCTGTGAAAACAGCCCAGTGGTGGTTCAGTTAGGTTCCACCATGGGTAAAAAAGCCCTGACAAGGGTGCCTGAGGGGGGAGGGCTTGGTCAGTTAAGCATCCGATTCTTGATTTCAGCTCAGGTCATGATCTCGGGGTCCTGGGTGGAGCCCTGCATCAGACTCCCTGCTCTGTGGCAAGTCTGCTTGTCTCCCTCTCCCTCTGCCCCTCCTCCTGCTTGCTCTCTCTGTCTTTCTCAAATAAATATATAAATCTTAAAAAAACAAAACAACAAACAATGGCCTAACAAATAGTGGCTTAGACTAATGTGTATATCTTATCAATATAAGTGAAGAAAGGAGGTTGGTGATCTAGTTCTAAAACGGCAACCCAACGGTATTATGGACCCAGCTCCTTCTCTCTCTCTCTCTCTCTCTTTTTCCTTTTGTGTATGTAGCTTCTTTCCTAAAGTCATCTCATGGTAAGTGTGCAGTAAAGGGTCAACTTAGGGGGTGTGGGGAGCTAGCTAATTGGCGGGAAGGACTCAACTTGTGCACATTACAAAGAAAAGACTGGCCCTTGACTGGTTCCTGGGAGATACCAACCTCTGAGCCTTTGGAATATCCTGCCTGATAAGAGTGTCCCTGCAACCTTGGGCAATGCTGGATAGCTTATGATAACAGTGTGATTTATTCCCCCTGAGGCCCTGGGCCACACAGTCAGTTTGAGTTCTGTGGGGGCTGGAGACTGAGTAGCTGAAGTTAGTTGCCTGTGTGTTCCGGCTCTATCTGAATGACTTCTGGTAAAAACTTTGGACACACAGGTGAGCGTCTCTGGTTGGCAACACTTGATACTTGCCATACCTCATGAGGAGAATGAAATGCTGTCTCTGATACTCTGCTGGGAGAGGACACCTGGAAACCCCTGTCTGGTTTCTGTGGAACTTCTCTGGTTCTGATCTTTTTCTTTTACTGTTTCTATTCTTTATCTTTTGATGCAAGAGCCATACCATGAGTATCCCAGCTTTTCTGGGTCCTGTGAGTCTTGCTGGTGAATCACTGAGCTTGAGAGTGGTTTAGGGTTCCTGATGCTGGAGGTGATTGCTGTTATATCTGCATTGTAGATGATAGGGAGGAGCCCATGACTTTCCCAATAAGGATATTTATTGAAAGTTGAACATAGTACTTTTAGTGTATTATTGGCTAAAATCTGGTTACAAGGTCACACTAGCTATAATCTTACAGTCTGGCAGTCGCATCCTCATCCAAAAATTAGATCCTTGTCACTAAAGTGAAAGGGGAGAGTAGATTTAAGAAGCAACAAGCCATCTTTTCCACACATAGGATTTAATTTAAGATAAATATACCTTTAAATATGAGATAAATATACTTTTAATCTATTTGGATATTTAACTATTTTTTAAGCTTCTACTTTTTCTCTTTAGTTTTAATTTAATTTAAAAGTGAATTGACTTATTTATTGCTTTTAAAATCTTCACTGAGGGTTGGTTGAACACCTGACTCTCGATTTAGGCTCCGGTCACGATCCTCAGGGTCGTAAGATCAAGACCCAGGTTGGGCTCTGCAAGGGGCACAGAACCTGCTTAAGAGTCTCTCTCTCCCTCTCCTTCTGCCTCTTCCCTCACTCTCCCCTCTAAAATAAATAGATAGATAGATAGATAGATAGATAGATGAATATTTTGAAAAAATCTCCATTGAAATCAATTTTGTGTTTTAATATAGATTTCTCTGTCTTCCTTATGTATTTTCTTATTTAATATATGCATGCTATAAGCTTTACTCAGGCCCCTGTGCTAAATTAATGAGGCACTGCTAATGCAAGTAACTATACTTGATGAAGACAAAATGTTTGGCAAGGATTTAGTTGGTTTTTTAGAACCACAGTGAAATCTTAGTTTTGCATTAATCTACCACTTCCTCCCTCTCTCTAGCTTCATATCAGCTCGTGAAGCTGACTTTATGGCCACATTTCTTACCAATTCAGAAATGTCTTCTTAAGGTTTCCTTAGAGTTAATGTATTCTTTCTCTGGCTTTAAAGTAGGTCCTGTGGTGCCTCATCTCTGTACTCTCCTTTACGGCGCTCTGGATATGCGCCCTCTCTTCCTTCTCTCCCCTTTTTGAATCTATTTCCCCGTTTCCACCACCATGATATTAGGTTCGCCATGATACTGGTCCTCTTTCACAGGCCCTCAAGAGGAGGAGGTCCAAATCATTCTAGGGATAGGGGTGGCCATGGTCTGTATTATGAGACACCTTCTGTCCCTGCTCCCCCCACCCCAGCTCTTCACTGAGAGCTGCCTGCCCTGGGCTGAGCACTTGATCAGTCCCTAGGCTTACTTGACACATGAAAACTCTGCCCACACAAGGATTGGCTGGGAAAATTAGACTGCTTCTCTTGTGAATTTCAACTGGAAATATGGACCAGATTGTGTAGTTGAAATAGAAGTTGGGGAAAAAAAAACAACATTCAGAGAAAGTGGTGGGACAGGAAAGCCATTAGAAAATATGCTAAAAGGGATGAGTGCTAATTGTTGATAGTTTCTGAAAGGAGAAAACATGAAGACCAGAGCTGAATATCACGCAAGCAGAGAAAGAATAAACTCCTGCTTCCTCCATAAAAAGAAAATCCCTGTATTTCCTAGAAATCTGTCTGAGCCCCCACTTCTGTTTCAGTCTCTGTGATACTCTGTGCTCCAATTCCCATGAGATTCCTGCAGTCTTCCTGTGAACATTTATCTTTACAATAAACATCTCATTACCTGAAGTCATCTTGCATGGGCCCAACTCACATCAGTTTTATCAATTTTAGAGGATTCTCTTTCTTTTATTTTCCAATGACTATTCCTAGTTCTGAACTCTAATCCTTGCTTTCTGTCGTTTCACAACTTCCTTCTCACATGCTATAGATCTTCACAGTTCTTTTCTCGAGAGAGTTCCCTTGTACTCTCAGCATGGGTATAAACTCTTTTTAGTATATCTCTACAAGGACTCACAATTTATATTTATGTGTCAAAGCAAACCCTCAGTGACTGCTGTTAAACATTTAAACCAACCCCTACCTTCCATCAGCCCTCCTTGGCCTCACATTTTTGTTGTAAGACACACTACCCCAAATGGAGAGTATTCCCCCATACTTCACAGCCTCCTGGAGAAGGAGGACTGGTTCTCTCTCCCCCTCTATCTCTCTGTATAAACAGATAAGTTTAAATAACTTCTACTCAACTATAGCTGTCATGTGGTTTATAAGTCAGATCTTGGGAATTGCTGGAATGACTCACTGTACTAAATGATACGCAGAGCATATTAACAAAATGTGTGTGTCAGGGGATTTACATTTTCCTTTCTAAAAACTTTTATGGTGACATTGTCCCTTCGCCAGTGGTTTTCAAAAATTCTTAAGCAGTGGAACCATTTTTCCAAATGTGATTCCCAATATATGAAACATGCAGAGTAGAGCTATTCTGTTGGAAACAGGAATAGAAAGCCCAAAGACTTCTATATCAGTGCCTTATCCTGCCAAATCCCTGTTGGCTGCTCCTTGAAGTACCTCGTTAGAGCCCCACAGCTCTCGGGAGTGCAGTTTGAAAACACTTGCCTGAATTCGAGACCCTGAAACAAAGGCTATGCTGTATTAACTCGTGGAGGTGAACAGTTGGCCACTGTCCAGGCTCGAACCTCCCGACAGCCCTGGGGAGCTCCGAGTCAGACTCTCCCACTCTCAAAGAAAGGTATTTCCCCCTTGTCAAGCCTCTACCTGCTCCCATCATTTTTTGTATCTCATAAGACCACTGAGTGGTGTTGCTGACCTTTCATTTGATTCTCGAGGGAGTATATTAACTTGTTCCAAAAGCACATGTGGCTTTTCCCCGCAGTATGCAGGACACTACTCAGCTAATCTCCCCATATTCCTATACCATTAAAGCTATGATATGTGTCCCACGAGCAGTGGCACTGAGCCTTTGGTTTCTGGGATGTCAGATGCAATAAGTGAGGTGCTAAGATGACTCAAGATGGCTGGTATCTCAGTGAGCCCTGGAATCTCCGATTTACAGGAAAACAAGACGCTAGGATCAGTACAGGTAGGAGGTTCCCTGAAAGAAACCTAATCTCTGAGGGATCGCCTCAGCATTTAGCCTTGTGGGCCAGAATGAGAGCCTCGCCCGCACAAGGCCGCAATACTCTGGGGTCTGACCTGTCTTGGTGTGATGCTCTCCTTTTCTTTCCTGCTCACATATACGTTCCTCTTCCTTTTTTGTTAGTTAAGCATGGTATTAGTATCTCTTTCACAATTTAAAAGAGTGCCGCATGGGGTTCTGTATGTGAGTTCCCAACCCAGCTCTCACATCCTGATCCTCTCCTGCTCTGTCTTCGTGGGAGGTGATTGCGTAGACACCAGTCCCTTGGAGCGGCTGGCAAGGAATCCTCTGACTATGAGTGGCGGGCGTGTGAGTTCTCCCTTTGTGGGTAACTTGGGAGAACACGCGGCTTATTTGTGTGACTGCTTAAATGTCTAGGAGATATTAGGGGACGTATCAGGGATAAGGTGGTAGCCCTGATACGTTAATCTTGTCAGAAGAGGGACTTGGAGTGATAATGTGGGCTGACATAGTTTGCTGTGGAAGCAGGGTGAAGTTCTATAAGGTCTGAATTAGTATATATATAGAATCTCACTGAACACAGCAATACTTAGCTCCTGGTGATCACCCACACAATGAATAGTGGTAATTTTGGTTATTATTATTATTGTCATTTTTGTTTTTTGTTTAACATCAGCCTGCATCGGGGTTGACACAATATGACATGAGATCTTTGTGAGGACTAGTGAGTCTTTTATTCTACAGGTACATCACCAGCATAGTTCCCCTAGCACATATCATTATGCCTCGTACCATAATAAGTTTTCAAAAAAAAATTTGTGGTATGACCGAGTATATTGTTTCCCGAGTGTATATTCTGGCACGTTGATGAATCCATGTACATCTATCAGCATGAATGGAAAAGGAAAACAAAACAGCTTACTCTAATGAATATTATTTTAACTAAATTTTGGATTTGCTTATGTCCCAAGTTGTGATGCCAGCTTTCATTTTTTCAGACTGTGCACTTGTAGGGAGGACATCATACTGCTATAGGAGGCATTCAGAGGGGAGTTACAGATGTTTCCAGTCTGTGTTTATTAAGCCTTGACAGACACTTGAGGATGGCTCTTGGCAAATGCGAAGTTGCTGGAACACAAAGGTTGCACCATATGCGAAGCATTGTGCCTCTGCCTGCGCTTCCTTTGCTTTCTAACAGTTTGGAGCCAATAGCTTAGAACGCAGTGGCTGTTCAAACTAGGTTTGCACTTCAATGAAAGGGGAAACTTTATCAGATGATAAATTTTTATAGTTCCTGTTTATGGTGTGGTTGGCAAAGGAATAATTAAATTCTACAGCATATTCTTTTTTCTCAATCTTTTTTCTTTTAACTCAAGGCTAATTAAATGCCCAACTAAAATCAGTCAGCTATGGGGGCAGCAGGTTTTCTTTGTGCGTTAGACATTCTTGCACTTTCTTAGGAAAGTTACAGAATATTTCCACAGAAGATGTACCTCTCCTCGATGCTGAGGTTTATCAGGGCCCCATGGCCTGAGTTGGAATGGAAGCAGTGAGCCTTTATGGGTTGGAGAACAATCAGAAAAACCATATCCTGTTGAGTTTTGCCTTGTGGTTATAATGGTGGAGGAAGAGACAGGTGCATAAGTAACTGTTTTGCAAACTGCACTGGGAAAGGGGACATACTCCTTTCTTTAGTCATTTTGAATGCCTCCTGAGCAGACATCCCTAATATAATTACAGTGCTTAAATTTTCTGCACACTTAGAGTTTTATAACATTGTTTGCCAGATTTATATTTTGCTCCAGGTGTTCAGTTCAAAAATAGCATAACTTATAAGTACATTCTGTTTTTAAAAATCACAAAGCCAAGTTCTATAAATCCTGATAAAATTATGAGGATGGACAGGAGATGCCAAAGAATAGCTTAATATATCAACACTCACAACACAAGATTTGATTCTGAAATGATACCCACTTGCATATAAACTTACCTTAGAAATAGTAGATATCTTTCTTTAAAATGAGTCAAGGATTTTTGAAAAATCCTTTTTAAAGAAATCAAATTATATTATAATGGTTTGAGAATAGGGATTGAATGGCATTAGGATTCTAATTTTCATGCCGCCACTAACCTTATTAGCTAAATAAATTAGGGTTTATTTATATGATCCCAAAAGCTATGTGTGGATGAGATGGTATTTTGCATGGTTCTGTCTTCTCAGAGAGAGAAAAACATTGCTGGCTAATCTACAATGACTTGTAACATAACTGAGAATCAGTTATGTGTGGGAAATAAAAGAAATGGAGTAGGCATTCTTATTGTCGGATAGAAATTCGAAGGGAAAGATATTAAATGGTTTTCACCGGTGACTTTTAATAAATGCCACTTGGCGATGGTTCCTTGTTGTTGGTCTGCTTTGTCAGTCTCCATCAATGTCACCAGTCCCTCCCCAAACAAACATACCACGCTCAAATAATGCCAGGCTCAGACATAACCCCTCACCCTCACGCCAGCCTTCCTATACCTCAAAGGGTAAACTCCACCAAGAAGGTTGGACTTTTCTCTGATGTTTCATTTTTTCATGACTGAAACTGTTGCCATTTTTGTGCTTCATGCTTCCTCACAAAAGTATCTTTGTGAAAGTTCTCCAGTCTCAGAGTGATAAAGTTTTTTCCCTGTCTAGAGAAGTGGCCCCAAATCAGTGTTTTTGTTGGCCCCAAAACTGATTGTATGAATGCTATAAGTGCTTTGCCTAATTCTATGCTGGTAAATTACCTTTTTTTAAAATTTATTTGACAGAGAGAGAGAGAGATCACAAGTAAGCAGAGAGGCAGCCAGAGATGGGGGCGAAGCAGGCTGAGCAGAGAGCCTGACTCAGGGATCACGACCTGAGCTGGAGGCAGAAGCTTTAACCCCTTGAGCCACCCAGGCGCCCCTGTAAATGACCTCTTAATATAAGACTAGGAAAGAGATGGCATTTGCAAACACAGAGACTCACTCTTCTACCACCACCCTTCAGGACAAGAGAGTAACAACTGTAAATTGTCATGTATTCCTGGTCAAGATGCATTTCTTTAACAAGGGGTCTGGAAATGTAAAGATCATGTGCATTTATTATTATTTGGGAAAGAGATAGCGGCATTCAGCAAAAAAAAAAAAAAAGAAAAGACCCTCATCTGAAAAGCTAAACATGACTTCAAATGAGAACAATGTAAAAAAGTTTAAAGCCATAAAATATTGTTTAAAATGTATAAAAACCTTAATCTTAGAATAATAATTAAAGTCAAAAGACGAACAGCAAACAAGGGACAATATTTGGAAATATATGAGGAAGATCTAATTACAAAATATATAAAAAGCTAAGGGCAATTAAGATATGAGTAAATGACCGTGTTTTTGAAAACATGACCAGATTTTTTTTTTAATTATTTATTTATTTATTTGTCAGAGAGAGTGAGATCACAAGTAGGCAGAGAGGCAGGCAGAGAGAGAAGAGAGGGGGAAGCAGGTTCCCTGCCAAGCAGAGAGCCTGATGCGGGGCTTGATCCCAGGACCCTGAGATCATGACCTGAGCCGAAGGCAGAGGCTTTAACCCACTGAGCCACCCAGGCGCCCCAACATGACCAGATTTTATAGTGAAAAAAATAAAAATGATTTTTAAACAAAAGAAAAGGCATACAAATTTATACATAATACATGTGTGAGTTGATATTAAATTAAAAAACACTTTAAATTGACACTGTTTTTAGTAACAAAGTTGGCAAAAACTGTTGGCAGATTTATTCTCTCTTTTATTGACGGGAGTATGAACTGGTGAAAGCTCTTTTGAGCGATATTAGTCAATATCCATTAAAATTTAAAATGTGTATACTCTTTTATTCAAGAAATTCTACTTTGAAAATTGATTCCTACAGTTTATATGTACAATTTGCAGGCACAATTGTGTGTACAGTTCTAACTTGATTAACTGAAGAATTTTTGATACAACCCAATATTGGAAACACCTAAATGCCCACGTAGATCACAGGTTCAATAACTTATGGAACACTATCATGTGGAGTGCAAAGCAGCCATTGAAAAATAGCAAAACAGCTTTGTACATACTGTATGGAATTATTTTTAAAAATCTGTGGTAAAATGAAAAATAGACACAGAACAAGATGCATAATATGTATATAATTTGTATACTACTTAAAGAATACCACACACATACAGGGTAGTTTAGGAGTATAACTAAAGAAGAGTACAACAGAAATTTCACATTTAATACATCTGGAGTACGGAAGGGATGAAGAGAAGACAGGAGAGAAAGGAAAATTTCTTTTTTTTTTTTTGAATCTTTTGCATGCTCCCAGTGTGAATGGGGTTGTATGAATTAGTATTTACCAACCCTCGAGTGCTTTATCATTTATAACCCCACCACTATGTAATTTAGAAATCCTATAAGATAGAGAGCATCATGTCTAATTTATAGATGACAAATGAAGGGTTAACAAAATTTATATAAGTTGTACAAGGTTAAAAAGTTTGTTAGAGTTAAAATCAGGAAGTGACTCCTAGAGGCTTGGAATAGCAAAGATGTCTTTTAGGGCTAGGTCCAATGTTAGTAAAAGTCTGTCTTTTAGCTATTGCCACCCCTCTTAAAATTCCTTTATGCAGCTTTCCTAACCAATAGCACATGTTTATAACTATGGTGATATGAAAGGACAAGCCTACCACTTAATAGGAGACTCCCTCTCTTTCTCCTTTCTCTCTCTCTCTCTCTCTCACACACACACACACTCACACACACACACACATTGCTTCATTTATTGCTTGCTTAAGTATGGGAGAGTTGTGCTGTTTAGATATAATCTTCTCTGAGGATAACATTGAACTGATTGTCTAAAGGACTTTTCGGAAATGTCAGATCAAGGAGCTGGTGGAGTTTTAGAAATAGGTCGATGTCAGCTATGGAAACATGGTTACTTGGGTACGACTGTAGTTGCTAAGATTGGCTTTGGAAGCTTGCTCACTGAGGTAAGCGGCTGACTTTCAAAAGAGGATTGTCATTGATTAGTTGGATAGGTGGTGTGTTCACTGAGGCAAATTATCATTAATTTGTTATATTGACTTAAAACCAATTCTGTTGTCATGACTACAACATAACCAGCCTTTTCTTAGGTGTAAACTAAGTGGAAACTTCTAAAGATTTTATGCTTCGTGATTGTAAGTATTTCTAATTCTGGGTGGCCTACCTAGCTTATCTTCTCATTTTAAAGCAACTTATCTTTAGTACTATACAAGTGTGTCTCCTGGGGCAGTTCATATGCCGTATCCATAGTTTGTTGCTCAAGTTTACCCTTGTTTATTTTCTCCTCTCATGTAAAAAAAAAAAAAAAGCGTGAAAGAAGCAATGGCATTTTGGAGGCATTTTTTTTTTTTTAAGATTTATTCATTTATTTTGGGGGAGAGGGGCAGAAGGAGAGGGAGAGAAATCCTCAAGCAGACTCCCCCTCCAGGCAGGAAACCTGATGCAGGGCTCAATCCCAGGACCCTGAGACCAAGAACCAAGCTGAAATCAAGAGTCAATACTTAACTGCCTGAGCCATCTAGGCACCCCTGGAGGAAATATTCTAAAATTATGACCTCACCCTAATGCTTGGTAGCCAGAGTCCTTGCTGAACCCAGAGAGAGTTCACATTTCCTTGGCTCTGAGGAATTTGTGATTATGGGCAATTAGTAGTCTATTTACATGGCAGCCCAATTATTTTGGCTGAGACATGAAAGGAGACTTTGATGCACAGGATCCCTGAGAAAGGACAGAAAACAGCAGTGAAGGAGTCATGAAGAATCAAGCCCTCTCCCAAGCTCCTTACACATCTTCCTGAACACCTGTAGAAGAGGCAGAGGATGAGGCACTATTTTCATGAAAAACATTTTCATATATGATGAGAATTAGCACAATAGTTTGCCCAAGATCATTCAGACAGCAAAACATGGATAAATAAAGGCACAGAGCAGTCTAGTCTCATTGGTGTCTTTCTGATTCTTGGAGATTGGTGTTTTAGGGGCTCTCGGGAGACAGCGTCCTCGTTGGCTTCTCACAGGGGGCACCATTTGCAATTGCAGCATTGAGGAACTTTCCATCAGGTGGGAGAGCAAAAGTTATTGCCAAGGAGAACCCAGGGCAAGAAGGAAGGCAGGGATGTTACAAGATACTGTGGCTTAGAGGAAAGTTTGCAAGCCCAGGTGGCCTGCTCTCACCTGTGGAGGCTTCTGAAACCCTAGGGGGCACAGTTTCAAGAAGTCTAAAGACTACAGGTGCACAGGACAAGACAGACGATTTGTGTGATTGTCACTTGTTTAATTGTATAATTGTTAAAATGACTCCCATCTGCATTAATAGGATTTAGGACTAGGAACATTGAGTTTGTATTTATGTAATTCTAATTAAAAACCAATGTTGAGGGGCACCTGGGTGGCTCAGTGAGTTAAGGCCTCTGCCTTTGGTTCAGGTCATGATCTCAGGGTCCTGGGATCGAGCCCCATATCAGGCTCTCTGCTCGGCGGGGAGCCTGCTTCCCTCTCTCTCTCTGCCTGCCTCTCTGCCTGCTTGTGATCTCTCTCTCTCTCTCTCTGTCATATAAATAAATAAAATCTTAAAAAAAACACAAAAACAATGTCGAGGGGTGCCTGGGTGGCTCAGTCGGTTAAGCATCTGCCTTCGACTCGGGTCATTGGATAGAGTCGGCCCAAGGTCCTTGGATAGAGTCCTACATCGGGCTCCCTGCTCGGCAGGAAGCCTGCTTCTCCCTCTCCCATTCCCCCTGCTTGTGTTCCCTCTCTCGCTATGTCTCTCTCCGTCAAATAAATAAATCTTTAAAAAAAACAAAAAACCAAAAAAAACCCAACAAAAACCAATGTTGATCCTGTTCTTTGACTTTTTGTTGCTTCAAGACTCATGAGAACGTATTTCTGTTTCTAGTCATAGTACATTCACTCATTCATTCATTCAGTCTGTCAGATATTTATTCATTCATTTTAGACAGCAGACATTTAATACATGCTCACGATGATGAAAAGACAGTTTCTGTACTCATAGTGGTGTTTATGATCCAGTCAGGAATTAATTGCCTTGACAATTACAATATTTTTATGTGTATAATGGGATTATTTGCACAGCAACAAACTTGTACAGAGTAATAGGAACTTAAATCAGCTGGGTGGGGTCAGACCTGATTTTGGTTCAGGTCTTGATCTCAGGTTTGTGGGATGGAGCCTCTTTGGGCTCTACCCCGGTGGGGAGTCTGCTTGACTCTCTCTCCCTTTCCCTCTTCCCCTCCCTCCACACACATACACACGCACACACACACACACACTCTCTCTCTCTCTCTCTCAAAATAAATAAAATAAATCTTTGGGTTTTTTTTTAAAGAAGATTTGTTGGCATCTCAGGCAGAAGTGCCTGCACATGCCTAAGAGACTTATCAGGGAATGACAGGTGATCTTAAATTACTTGAGCTCGTAGGATAGGAGGGGTGAAAGATGCAGTTAGATGGACGTTAGAGACATACTATGAAATGATGCCAGAGTACAAAGTTTATTATGGGAAATAATTTGAAAAGAGAGTAACAGGATTAGATTCATATTAATGTCAGTCACATTGACATCATTTTTCAATATTACAAATATAAGTAATTGCACATGGGTATACATCTGCATTCTTTATTCTAGTTGTCCATTTTTCTATTTTTTCAAGCATTCTCACTACTTTTCTTATCTTTTTTTTCTTAATACCCAGTTCAATTTCACATGAAACTGTCTCTCATAACTCCTCAAAAGTAGGAGAAGAAAATCCTTGAGATGGGCCCTAGGAGAGCATGTTAAGATGACCTGAAATGACAGCCAGTGTCCTCTTCCAAACTAGAGGCAGCAGTGATGTTTAAACTAGACTCACTAAAAATACATCTGGAATCAGCTGCTTGGGAAACATTTGGAAAAGCTATCCTCTACAGAGGAATGTCCTTCTCTATTGTTCCAGGAGAGCATTTGTTTTCTCGGAGATCATCAAATAAAAGTCCAACTGCACAGTTTTGCCTCTGGGCACAGCCTTTTTTTTTCTTCTTCTTCCAGCCCCTCCCCTCCTCATTAGTAATATAATTCTCTTGGGAATCCCTGCATGAAGAAAGACATCTGTTTCCATTTTCTTCTTCCTAGAGAGAGGATCTGGATCTCTAAACATCAGTGAATAGATTAGTATCAGGAGTGTTAGCATAAGCCCAAAGATCAGGGAGAATCAGGGATTCGGAAGACAGGATGCAAAATGTTTCCCCACACTTTAAGCTGTCTTACTGCTGCTACTACTCAGTGTGAAGGGCATATATTTCTCTTTTTTTCATTTTCTTTACCAACCCCCCTTCCTCCTTCCCTGTCTCTGTTTCTTCCTTCTTCTTCTTCTTCTTCTTCTTTTTTTTTAATGTGTAGAGTTATCAGATACAGAGTTAGGAGTAAAATGTGTCTCAAGTGGTCCTACAACTTAGAAGAGAGGTATATATCTAAAATTTTATATATCTATATGAAGAGACAAGAGATTAATTTATTAAAAAAAAGAGATGGTATATTTGCCTTTCAAGCACCTTGGTTAATCCAATTTTTTTTTTGGTAATTCATACTGGGTGAAGTATACATTATGAATTATGAACACATTCAGTATAAGGGACTGATAACAGTTTACTGTCACAAACTAGTTATTTTCAAAAATATGCATAACTTCAGTTAGGTGAAAAGGTGGTTTGTTCTTGTGACTTTTTTCTTCCACAAATTATTTAGTTCTATCAGCATACCTCATGAGAATTTCCCTTGTATTATTTATCAGTCTGACTCTTATATTTCATGAATATTAGGTAAGAAATATACCCCATTGTGTATGTTGCATACATAACATTTAAATATTAAATAAATCTTAACATTTATTGTGTTTTTTTTTAAGAGAATGTTAGTTTTTCTTTTTTAAAGCATTTAGTTTGAAACTGACAGTTGAAAGCAACAGGGAAATCAACATTTCTGAGAGGCACACTATGTGCCAGGCTCTGTATATAAAATATATTATTTAAACCTTACACAAATTCTAAATTAGCTGTTGTTTTCTCCAATTTATAGATAAAAGATGAAAGAGGTTGAAAGATTTGGCCTTGTTTGTATAAAATCCAAGTACGTACTGGAGTTTTGAATAAAATTCAAATCTGCTTGGCTTCAAATCCATGCTCTTTGCAGAAATTATATAAAAAGTTTGAAGACTAACGACACTTCTGAGTAAATTAAGTGTTTTGTGCCAGATTCAGATAAGATTTCATACTTCCAGAACTTGTTACCAAAATAGGCTTATCCTAAAGTATGATTCAGTCATTGTTTTTAAGTGGTCACTTCTTTAAGCTGAGGATTATTTCATTTGCTTGTCTTCATTTTTCTGGGGCTGCAAACTGGTGAGATATTGAAGCTAGAAGCATCTGATAGAGAAGGATTTAAGAACATTTGAGTAGACTCTGGAGAAGGAAAGAAAACAGTGTAACACTGTTAACCTTTATAGTTAGTGGAATCTTTGACAAAATAACCATTTCCCCCCTTTCAAGTCCTAAACACATTTGCCCCTTGACTTACAAGCTGCTCTCTGATCAGATATTCATTTACCTTTTAACTAACCAAGGATTCCACGTGGGGGCTGTGATTTTGGTGCTTGGTTTCCAGAACAGAAAAACTAATCTGTCCAGTGATTCAGGTATTGTTTTGTGTATTATTATTAGAAATAGATTTACTTCCTGTTCGAAAGCCTATAGGTAAAAATGAAAAGTTACTCCTTGAATTCCAGGTTTTTCCTTAGAAGGATGAAAGATAGGAACGCCTGAGTGACTCAGTCGGTTAAGCATCCAACTCTTGATTTTGGCTCAGGTCAGGATCTAAGGGTTGTGAGATCAAGCCCCGAATCAGGCTCTGCACTGGGCGTGGAGCCGGCTTATGATTCTCTCTCTCCCTCTGCACCCCCCAACCAACAGACACATACACTCGCCTGTGCCCATGCTCTGTCTCTCAAAAAAGAAAAAAAAGAACTTGGAAGACATTTTTATTTAAATTTCTGCCAAGTAATAGGTTTCATGGAAAGTCCTTTATAAGATCATTCATATAAAGATAGACAGACAGACAGACAGACAGACACAGCCCTTGGATTCTCAATCTTCGCACTATTGACATTTGGCTTGGATCCTTCTTTGTTGTGGGGTGCTATCCTGTACATTATAGGGTGTAGAACGGTATCTCTGGCTTCTACACTACATGGATGCCAATAGCAGCCCCCCCCCCCCCCTTCAAGTTGTGACAATCCAAAATGTTTCCAGGTATTGTCACAAATCTCTTGAGAGACTACCACTTTTAGAAGCACTGTCACACACCTCTCAAACTTTATTTTGTTAGTGCTGTTTGGGTTCAGAAAGAAAAAGATATTCTTGAAGATAGAGAAGGGAAGATAAGAGAGCAAATAAGATAAAGAGATAAAATTAGATATGAGATAGGATTATTCATAATATCCTCAACTGAAAACAGTCCAAATGTTCATCAGCTGGCAAATGGATAAACAAATTTTGGTATATCCATACAATGGAAATTTAGGAACAAATAGGAATGAACTACTGAGCAAAGCAAAATCATTTCGAAAATTTGAAAAACACCATCTTAGTGAAAGAAATCAGAAACAAATGAACAAACAAACTATATATCCTATTATTCCATTTAAATGAAGTTCTAGGAAAGATAGACATATAGGGCAAGAAGCAGATGATGAATGTCTAAGGGTGGGCATGGGGAGGAGGGATTGACCTCTGAAGCACATGAGGAAACTTTCGTATTGAGGAAAATGTCCTATATTTTGGCTGTAGTGGTGGTTGCCTGACTGTGGACATTGCCAATATGTATGAAATGTAGACTTAAAATGGGTTAATTTTATTATATGTAAATTATACCTTATGAAAGCTGTTAAAAATAGATGTGAAGAAAAAGGAAGAGAATATAATATCGAGGACAGGATGAGGAAGACATTTTCAGACTCATCTTTGTAGATAGTCTGTGACAGTTGACCTCGTGGAAGTGGACATGGATGCCCAGGGCTGGGGGTGATTGGCAGGTCTGATTTTTGTCTTGGGAAAATCCCCTGGCAGTCACTATTTTTACACAGCAGCTTGTTCCTAGCGGGGCCAGTTAGAGTTGTCTCAAAGGTGGTCTGGCAACCCCTGGATCCTTGGGAATGATCACCTGGGAACCCAGGCTCCTTTCAGAAACTCTGAATAAATATGAGGTAGAAGGTTTAATGCTACCAGTAAATCTCAGCACTAACAATAGAGAGTCAGACAGCAGCATCTCCTCAGACTCGGAGATGTCACGCCAACTTTAAGAATGACCTTTTGGAATTTGCTCATTAGCTAAGCAGATACTCTGTTTCTTTCCTCGTCAACCCACTTCAGGTGCTTCTTGACATCAAACGATATCAGCTAACAACTGGAGGATTTAACGCAGGCTTAGCATAAACAAAAACGCCAAAAAGAGATTTTTCCTGCTATTGGGTTAGAAGGAAGGGAGTTTTTTTGTTTTGTTTTTTTGTTTGTTTGTTTAATGGTTTCATTTTATTTATTTATTTACTTACTTACTTATTTATTATGTTCAGTTAGCCACCATATAAGTACTTCATTAGTTTTTGATGTAGTGTTCAAGGATTCATTAGTTGTGTATAACACCCAGTGGAAGGGAGCTTTCAAAAATAAGGCTTAAAACTGACTTAAAAAGAAAAGTCCTTAAAACTGGACAGTGCAAATTCTGGCTCAGTTGCTTGCTAGCTCAGTTACCTTGAATCAGTTACTTTCCTTTCTGAATATCTTAGTATAGAAAAATGGGACAATATAGCTATTTATAGTTATTATGAGAATACTAAAGTACTGTATTGGTATCCTAGGGTTGTCAACAAATTACTGTAAACATGGTGGCTTAAAAAAATGAAAATTTATTCTCTCATGATTCTGGAGGATGGAATTCCAAAATCAAGGTGTTTGCAGGGCCACACTCCCTCTGGAGACTCTAGGACAGGATCCCTCCTCGTCTCTTCTAGTTTGTGGTGGCTGCGTCATTCTAGTCTCTGCCTCTGTCTCCATATGGCCTTCTCTTGTGTGTGTCTGATCTCCCTCTGCCTTTTCTCTTATAAGGACACCTGTCACTGTATTTAGGCCCTCCTTAATCCAGGATGATCTTACTACAGAGTCCTTAATTGTATCAGCAAAGACCCCCTTTTCAAGTAAGGTCACAATCAGAGGTTCCAGATAAGCAACTTTTAGGTGGGGTGGAGGCACAATTCAACCCCCAACAAGTACTTCTAGAGAGAACACAGTGTCAGCTTAGTACTTTGTAGCTATTATGTTCATGGTTTTATTTTTATAATTTCATGAGGGCTGAAGAAGTAACTTCTATGATAATTATTTGAATGCTTCAAATTTCATGTAATTCTATTCCTGTAGGCACAGCAAAGTATCAAGACAAACGACTTCTGAAATTAATGAAAATTCTATAATTAATTAGCCCTTTTCCCAATACTGTGATAGTGTTTCTCTCTTGTCTTTTCCCAATTATCTATGTAGTCTCAAATTCTCTCAGTAGGGGTGAGCAATCATTATTTTTGTTTCAGTCATTATTTTTATTTTACACATTATTTTAATAACAAATGTTTATTGAACAATTATGATGATAACAGTGACTTAGAAGGCAACACAGAGTATAAGATCTGATGATCTGGGAGTTTACTCTTGCTCCATGGAATGGAAGGCGGCTAATCTGTTTAGGGTCTTTATGTACAATATCTTATTTGCTCCTCTATTATGCTATGAGGTACCTGTTTTAATTTCACTCTCCTCCACACGCTCTTTCAGAGGTTGAGTCACCCAAGGTCACATAAGTAGTATGAGTGGCTTGGCTGGCTTAAGGGACTCCCCTACGTATGGAACTATATAATACACAAAATGTGTAGGCTCATTATCCCACCCCCTTTCCAAATCAGAAATTTTAATTATGTGCCTCAACAAACGTAATAGCTTTTGAAGTTATGATTCAAATGAATCTCTGATCTGCTAAGCAGTAGGAATCTGTGGAGTGGCTTAAACTCCAAAGCAGCTTTTCTTCTCCCCCTTTTCTTAGGTTTAATAACAATCTTTTCTCCCTCAACGTCCCTTTGTAGTGATATACCGGCTCGGTATTTTCTATAGATAACACAACACGAGATCAAAATGTGCAGAAGTAAAATAAATGGCGTCTGAGGATCATCTGTTGTCCGTAGGCAGTGCGTTGGCAGCAATTCCGTTTGCTTTACCGCAGACTTGACAGGCATCCTGCTCCCTCACGGTGAAGCTAACCCGCCTCGGCAGCGGCTGCAAAGGCAGCTTCGGGTGATTAAATCTCAGTCTTCCTGTCAGGAAACTGCCTGTGATGTCTTTTCTCACAACTACTTATGTCTCATTACAAGTCTCCTTTCTTCTCTGTAGATTCGACTCTGGCTTTGCGAGGAAAAGTGCTCACGCGGCAAGTCTTGCTTTCAGATCCCTTACCTTTATATCTTAGGGGACAGGATGCTTTATTTGCTCATTAACAAAGAAGCTGAAAACAGAGGAAAATATTTCTGAAAATATTGAAGCTTGCACATGCATTTCTAGTCTAAATATAAATGCTTGAGGTTTTTTTTCTCCCCAGTTGATTATGAATACACATTGTCGCTCTGTTTTCACTGATGTTTTCTAAGCAAAGATTACATTTCAATAAGAATATGTAGTGGATCTGTGCCGTCTTTTAAATGTATAAAAACAAAATTTACCAACAGATTTAGAGAAGTGATCCAGCAAAAGCATAGATCTACAAATACTGTAAAAAGTATGTATACAATCAGCTTGATAATTAGAAAGGCCTTTGGATGGAGGTGGTTTGTGAAAAAACCCCAAACGCCCCCAAGACGATGAAGGTTATGAATAATGCTGAGCTGAGGGTTAGCCCAAAGCATCATCTCTATCACTCAGAAATAGATATATTTATTTAAAGAAAAAAAACAAAACAGTCACAAAACTGAAACATGCATCTCCCATCCCTTCCTGTAGTTTGCTTTCATTTCTTTCTTATTTTCGTGGATAAATGGTTGTGATGCTTTTATCAGATGAGTCGATTCAGGAATTAATGAAGTTAAACGTCAAGTTATTCCAGAACAAAGATAATATACAGCTTTGAGTTAGGTTTCCCAGAAACAGAACTTGAGATGGAGATTCAGGTACACATTTTTTTTTAATTGATATATAGTTGACTCCCAGTGTTACATTAGCTTCAGGTGTATAGTGTAGTGATTCAACAAATCTATTCATTATGCTGTGTTCACCACGAGTATTAGCTACCATTTGTCACCATACAATGCAATCACCGTACCATTGACTACATTCCCTAAGCTGAAGTACCTCAAGTACAGTAGTACTGGCAGAATAGAGGGGAGAGAACTAAGTAAGGATATGGTCTCAGGTAAAGCTCAGAGGTGGCCCAGCCCACGAGAGGTGGGTCCGGGAGCATAAACTATAACACAAAGTAGACCTTCCCTCAAGGCGAGGAGAGTGGGTTATCATTATTCATTGCTGTGGGTTTGTGTGAGGCTGGATGGTGAGGTGGGGACATAACTTTCCTTAGCTCCCATCAGCTAAGGTCAATTCACTGAGGGAAGATGCAGCTGTGAGCCCTTAGGAGCTAGCACTTTCGGTGGCTAGAGGGGAGTGTGCTGGTCCAGCTAAGGGGGTTTGACCAGCATGCCACTGTCCCCTACTTATAATTTATGGGGTCTTTTATACTAAAACGATGTGTGTGTGCGTGCCAGAATTTGGCCGGAAAGGACCACACATCTTCAAACATATTGGCTACAGTTTTGCCTGCTGGAATTTATTCTATGAGCAAATGAACTCTCATCATTGTTTATAATGCTGGTGTCGTGGCATAGTTAATACAGCAAATGTTGCATCTCACCTTGTACTAATTAATAGATTACTGTTCTTTCCAGAGCTGGATAAGTTTAGTTGAAAGAGATGGATTTGAACGACATTAATAACTTCAATTTGAACTTAAGATACATGTCTCAAAGATAATATAGTGGTAGCTCTGGGTAGTCAGAGGGATGGAAAACTTGGTAAAATAATAGCAGCAGCCTCATTGCTTTGGGTCAGGCTGTCCTGTGTGTGGCTATGTGAAAATATTTGCATAGGCATCATAAAGTCATAGATCAATTTGTAGCTTCTTAGTTACATAGTTTCACTCCCCAGAGCTCTTATTACATACAATTAATCAAGACTGGGTTATTGTACTTCTAATTAGTATTAAATATTGCAAACTTATTTAGCAAATAGAAATAGAAAAGTTAAAGCTCATGATCAGGTACTTGTATCTTATGGATCAGAAATTCAAGACTGGAACAGGGGATAGGTTCGCCCACAGCCCAGTCAGTGAACCCATAGATAAGTTATGCTACATATAGTCTGTGTGAGCTGTAGATAAACATCTATAACTGTGTTTCACTTCCTATAATAAACTTCCAGAGATTCGATTTTTTTTATGTTGGTAAAAGAAACCATGTGAAACGTTCCATAATAATAACTTTACAAATGAAGATTTAAAGTAGTACTCTTGCCAAAAAATAAAAAATAAAGAGTAGCATATGTTAATTGTTTGATATTTAGATTGGTTCCAATTTTTATTATTATTGTTAAATAATAATGCAATGTAACAGTCATACACCAAACTTTCCCCTCTATTTCTGATAATTCTATCCTCTTTGCCAAAGGGTACATCAATCATTTTTATTTTTTGCCGCATGGTTTCAGGGCTTCTGGGAAAAAAACTGCAATGGAAAGAAGCATACCTAAATATTAACTGTGTTTATGATGAAATTCATCTGTTACTGGTACATGTGAATATGTATGTGATATTAAGTTTAGGCATCAAGTGGATTGAGCAGTTTTCCCTAATTTTCTAGCTTCCAGATGTTATTACATTTTTTTAAAAAAAACTTTCTGCTATTAAGACTTAAAAGAGCTTGTTTAAATTACTATCTATGCTCTATTTGGAGGTAACCTTTTAAAATATGTATTTCAGTTTGTTCTTTCCTATGAAAATGTCTACTATATTAGAATTTTCAAGTTTGTTATCACATAACCATACATATTATGTTCTTGTAAAATATAAACATATCTGTAACAAAACCCACTCTCATTTGTATCATCTATCCCCTTTCTCATTCTCCATTTTATTTCTTCTTTCTCTTTTTCTCTCATAATTTTTTTTATTTCCCTCTGCTTTGATGATTTCAGGATTAAAACAATTAATGTTCAAATAAAAAATTGCTAGGTTAGATCCAGGTTTTACCCTTCTTGTATCACTAAAATTTCCCAGAATCCAGTAAGACTTTTTGGTTTGAAGAATCTGATTTTCTTCTCTTCTCTTCTTTCTGTCTTTCTTTCTTTCTTTCTTTCTTTCTTTCTTTCTTTCTTTCTTTCAGATTTTATTCATTTATTTGAACAGAGAGAGAGAGAGAGAGAGCACAAGCAGGGGAGAAGCAGGCAGAGGGAGGGGGAGAAGCAGGTTCCCTGCTGAGCAGTGAGCCCAGACCGCAGAGCTCAATCCCAGGACCCTGGAATCATGACCTGAGCCAAAGACAGCCGCTTAACCAACTGAGCCACCCAGGCATCCCTGATTTTCTTTAAGTTAGAAAAATTTTATTCTATTAAGTATCTGAATATTATTCTTCCATTCAGACATCTGTACTTCCTAGCTTAAAATAATTTCTTACTTATGTTTGTTCTTGTCTTTTCTCTCTGCATTCTGAGTGAGTTTTGTGTTTTTGTCTTTCTCATTAGCAATTCAATTTTAGGCTGTTTTTATTTTCACAGCCTTCAATGAACATTTAAATTGTCATTGAATTTTAAATTCCCCTTTTTTCTTTTTCATGAAATTCTACTTTTATTTATGATTTTTTTCCTTATTTTATCCTTATGGATAAGCTATTGAATTTTATCTTGCTTTTAAAAAATGTCAAGAAAAAGAAATGTCAAGAATATCAAACAGATTTTTATTCTTTTTTTTTAAAGATTTTATTTATTTATTTGAGAGAGAGAGAGAGAGAGAGAATGAGAGGGGAGAAGGTCAGAGGGAGAAGCAGACTTCCCGCAGAGCTGGGAGCCCAATATGGGACTCGATCCTGGGACTCTGGGATCATGACCTGAGCCGAAGGCAGTCGCCCAACCAACTGAGCCACCCAGGCACCCCAGATTTTTATTCTTTAAAAATTATTTTTCATACTTTTCTTGAATAAAATCATTTTCGTAGACGTGATCTTCATTCTTGTCTATATCTTTAGGGCAATGTTCCTTGCTCTTATGCTATACTATTTTTTATATTTCTTATTTTCGTTCTTATTATCCTAGGGGTGAGAGCTACCTAGAGTTAGCATCGATGAATGGGCTTGGTAAGGTTGATGACATGTCTTTTGGCCTCCAAGTAATAATAGTGGCCTTACTTCCTGGATATAATTCTGAAAATCAGGTTGATAGCCTCTTCTTTGTTTAATATGCAAATGCTTAGTGGGTATTTCTCTACTCTGGGTCTAAAATATTAAAACTGGATTGTCTCCTCTTAGCAATTTTGGGGTTCTCTGACTTGTTTGAGAGTTACTGATAGCACATGACTGCATTTTCCAACCATTCTAATCTCAGGACTTGTTCATTCTTTGCCCCTGTTTACAAGACCCTCCCATTGGGATTCTGGGTCTCAGAATGCTATAAAATTCTTTCTTTATCCCTTTCACTTTCACTGGACTGCTGAAAGCAGTAATCTTATTTACAAATAATGACTGTTGAATTTTACCTGAACCCTTGCTCCTGAAAAACAGTAACACATAAGGAATACACCCCCTATCCCTTTTTGTATTGTGGGGAATGGTTTATTAGAATTTATTCCCATAGGATTTAGATAAGTCTTAGGATGCCCACTTAATGACCTATGACAAGGTCAGATACAGACCCTCCAAATTGCCATTCTTTGCTCCAGAAATGATTAACTGAACTGTTTTGTCTCTACTGATTAATCAAAGCAAAATGCTTGTTAACCAAAGTTTGGTAAGTTTCTCTTCTTCTCTTAGGCCTCTGAACTTTGACCCATGCTCAGCCTGAGCCAGTCCTCCTCACAGATGCCTCCTAAGAATAGTCCATCCTCAGGGTAAAACACTCTCTGTCAAAGATCTATTGTTTAATCCCCCAACACTTGGTCATCCCACTTCCCCACACCCAGTTTGTTCTAGCCTGGGTCTTTCCTCTCTATAAAAGAAAAACCTTCTGCCTAACTTTTGAGATGCTTTCAAATCTCACTTCTGGGGTGTTCTACCTAATGCAATAGTAAACTTTACTGGATAGTGAGAGGTTGGGAATACAACTGCATTCTTTTTTCTACATGGATATCTAGTTGTCCTAGCTCAGTTTGTTGAAAAGACTTCTTTCTCCATTGAATTGAATTGGCACCCTTGTCTAAAGTCACTTAACCATAGATGGAAGGATGTATTTCTGGATTTTAAAGTCCATTCTATTGATCTATATGCCTGTCCTTATGCCATATCCCCCGTCTTGACTTTTGTACCTTTGTAGTGACTTTGGAAATCAGGAAGTGTGAATCCTCCAAGTTTATTCTTTTTCAAGATTGTTTTGACTATTTCTGTCCCTTGCATTTCCATTTGAATTTTAGAATAAGTTTTTCAATTTCTTTTTTTTCAAATTTTTTAAAATTAACATATAATGTATTATTTGTTTCAGAAATACAGGTCTGTGATTCATCAGTCTTACAAATTCACAGCTCTCACCATAGCACATATCCTCCCCAATGTCCATCACACAGCCACGTCATCCCTCTCACCCCCTCTTCACTCCAGCAACCTTCAGTTTGTTTCCTGAGATTAAGAATCTTTTATGGTTTGTCTCCCTCTCTAGTTTCGTCTTGTTTCATTTTTCCCTCTCTTCCCCTATGATCCTTTGTCTTGTTTCTCAAATTTCTCATATCAGTGAGATATGATAATTATCTTGCTCTGATTGACTTATTGTTGCTTAGCATAATACCCTCTAGTTCCATCCATGTCATTGCAAATGACAGGATTTCAGGGTTTTTTTAATTACCGCATTAATATTCCACATCTTCTTTATCTTCTGCATAATATTCCACATCTTCTTTATCTTCTTTAGTATATCACATCTTCTTTATCCATTCATCTGTTGATGGACATTTCAGCCCTTTCCATAGTTTGGCTATTGTGGACATTGTTGCTATAAACATTGGGATGCACGTGCCCCTTCAGATCACTACATTTGTGTCTTTGGGGTAAATTCCCAGTAGTACAATCGCTGGGTCATAGGGTAGCTCTATTTTCAACTTTTTGAGGAACCTCCATACCGTTTTCCAGAGTGGCTGTACCAGCTTGCATTCCCACCAACAGTATAGGAGGGTTCACCTTTTTCCACATCCTTGCCAACATCTGTTGTTTCCTGACTTGTTAATTTTAGCCATTTTGACTGGTGTGAGGTGGCATCTCACTATGGTTTTGATTTGTATTTCCCTGATGCCAAGTGATACTGAGCATGTATCTGTTGGCCATTTGGATGTCTTTTTTGCCGAAATGTCTGTTCATGTCTTCTGCCCATTTCTTGGTTGGATTATTTGTTCTTTGGGTGTTAAATTTGGTAAGTTCTTTACAGATTTTGGATACTAGCCCTTTATGTGGTATGTCATTTGCAAATATCTTCTCCCATTCTGTTGGTTGTCTTCTGGTTTTGTTGACTGTTTTCTTTGCTGTGCAAAAGCTTTTGATCTTGATGAAGTCCCAATAGTTCATTTTTGCTCTTGCTTTCCTCGCCTTTGGTGATGATTCTATGAAGAAGTTGCTGCAGCTGAGGTTGAAAAGTTGCTGCCTGTGTTTTCCTCAAAGATTTTGGTGGATTCCTATCTTACATTTAGGTCTTTCATCCATTTTGAGTCTATTTTTGTGTGTGGTGTAAGGAAATGGTCAAATTTCATTCTTCTGCATGTGACTGTCCAATTTCCCCAACACCATTTGTTGAAGAGACTTTTTTTCCATTGGACATTTTTTCCTGCCTTGTTGAAGATTTGTTGACTATAGAGTTGAGGGTCCATTTCTGGGATCTCTATTCTGTTTCATTGATCTATGTGTCTGTTTTTGTGCCATACCATATGGTCTTGATGATTGCAGCTCTGTAATAGAGCTTGAAGTCTGGAATTATGATGCCACCAGTTTTGGTTTTCTTTTTCAACATTCCTCTTGCTAGTCGGGGTCTTTTCTGGTTCCATACAAATTTTAGGATTATTTGTTCCATTTCTGTGAAAAAAGTTGATGGTATTTTGATAGGGATTACATTAAGTTTTTCTATTTCTGCAAAAAAAGTCAGCTGGGGTTTTGATAGGGATTCATTGGATGTGTAGATCAATTTGGGAAATATTATAATCTCAAGGATATGAATTCTTCCAGTGATTGGACATGGGGTTTCTTTCCATTTATTTGGATCTTTTAATTCTTTCAACAATATTTTATAGTTTTTAGTATACTGGTCTTTTAGTACTTTTGTAAATTTATTCCTAGTATTTGACTTTTTCTGATGCTATTATAAGTGGAGTTGTTTTCTTTTCTTTTTTTTTTTTTTTGTGGAGTTGTTTTCTTAATTTCACTTTCAGATTTCTTAATTTCACTTTCCATTTTCCTTTTAATGTTTATTTAGGGAGGAAAGTTTTTCTTCTGCAATAGTTGAAACTCTGCCAGGTGCTATATTAATTCCCAGGGCTGCCATAACAAAGTTCCACAAACAGGGGGGCTTAGAACAACAGAAATTTTTTGTCTTATAGTTCTGGAAGCCAGAAGTCCAAAAGCAGGGTGGTGGCAGGATCATGCTCCCTCTGGAACCTGTAGGGGGATTCTGCCTTAACTCTCTCTAGCTTCTGGTGGCTTGCTGACAATCCTTGGCATTCACTGGTTCGTAGATGCATCATTCTGGTCTCTGCTTCTGTTATCACATGATCGTTGATCCTATGTCTCTGTCTTCACCTGGGATTTTCCTCTTCATATAAGGAAAGGACAGTAGTCTTATTGGATTAGGGCCCATCCTAGTGACCTCTTTATAACTTGAACATATCTACAAAGATCCTATTTCCAAATAAAATCACATTCACAGGTACCAGGGGTTAGGTAGGACTTCAACATAACTTTTGGGCACATAGTTCAACCCGTAACATATTCCATGTTTCCTTGTTTTCTTAGGCAATAGAAAGGACAATGCTTTCTTTTTTTTTAAATTTTTTAAAGATTTTATTTATTTATTTGACAGAGAGAGATCACAAGTAGGCAGAGAGGCGGTGGAGGGGTGGGGGAACAGGCTCCCTGCTGAGCAGAGAGCCCGATGCGGGGCTCGATCCCAGGACCCTGAGATCATGACCTGAGCCGAAGGCAGAGGCTTTAACCCACTGAGCCACCCAGGTGCCCCAGGACAATGCTTTCTTTACATTATAAAACCCAGTTTTGGTTTAAAATATAGAATGTCTAGCTCATGTCAGAGGTAAGGCCTGTAGGCTTTTTGCCTTCCATAGAAAAATATAAGGTGGGTTTCTTTTCTCTTTTTCGTAGGCAACTGTCCCATTTGCAAGCTGCTGTTTCTAATCTTCTGGATTTGGAATGGATTGTGGAAAAGGAAAGGGAGAGAAGAATGTCTTTGTTTTACTAGGATGAGTTGTAAACTGCCATCATTCTCTTTAGACCCAGATAATACTCCTAACTGATCTTTCATGGATTCTTTGGAGACTCTTCTGGGGAACTTTCTGACTATAAATCCTGTGATATCTCTTCTATATATATTGTTTCTCTTTTTGCTCCGTCCTTGGCTCCTGCTTTTAGGGCAGTGACTCTAAGCAGATAGTCCCTGGTGGAGACCATTCGCCCTTCTGTGCTGGCAGTTTTATTGGGAAGAAACTGCTCTCATTTCTGCACTACATAGTGCACATTTAGTTCTTGGGAGGTACTTGAAGTATGTTGTGCTTTGAAAAGGTTGACTACCTCCTTTCAGAGGAACAAACTGGCTAACCAGTCTCCTCTCAGTTGAGATTTCTCTGGTGGTTCAGTTCTCTGTGCTTCAAAACTACTAAGAACACATACCAATGTTCCATCCTTGTAGCCTCTCTTACTATATGTTAGGGGAAGAGGTGACAAGAATTCTCTCCTTGACCAAATTGTTACTGATTAAAATCCATCCTTACCACTTTAACTAGTATCTAGCTTTATTTATCTTTGCCTGAAGGAAGCAACCTTTTCCTTCCCTTCTTTTCAGGAACTGAGATTCATAACACTCTAATACCTTTCTTCAAAAATTATTCCCACATAGTTCTCTTAAGTTTCCTTGCATTTTTTTTTTTAAGTTTCCTTGCATTTATATATTTGATCTAGGTCAAAGACTTTTGCTTGAAGGGCCCAAGAATCATATAACTGGTTAATATAGTTTGGATTTCCCATGAAGCAGACCCTGATATTAGGATCGAGTGAAAGTAGTTTATCTGGAGGGGAAAGGAAACATCATCAGGCCAGGGCCAGGATTGGGGTAAGGTGGATAGGAAAGTGAGTAAAGGAAGGAAGGTCTTTAGAAAGAAAATATTACTACTACTAAAGCAGGTGTCATGATGGAGAATTGAAGCTTAATCTCACAGGGAAACTCTGAGAACTTATAAAAAATACATGCCTCAGAATTTTCTCACCAGTGGGATAAGAAAGAAATGATATTTATGCACCAGTGTTGGTTGAAGAATGCTTCTTTTTAGCAAGAGAGAAAGAAAAATGGCGTTAATTTCCTGGCACTTCCAGCCTGCTGTACCTGTAAGGAGAACTGCTCTGTAAAGATCTAGAATAAGCCTTCAGACCACAGTTGCAGATCCTGGCACTTAAAAATTTTCCAGATAACACTAAGTAGAAAGACAGAGGATATGGGTGGGAGCACTCACAGTATTTGCTACAGTCTATGACTTGCGTGTTTAGGTTCCATTTGTGTCAAGCTAGTGGCTGGTAACAAGTTCTTTTTTTTTTTTAAGATTATTTATTTTTATTTTGTGAGGGGAGGGGTAGACAGATTCCCAAGTAGACTCCGAGCCAAATGTGAAGCCTGCTGCAGGGCTGGATCCCATGAAACTGAGATCACGACCTGAGGGGAAACCAACAGTCTAATGCTCAACCAACTGCACCACTAAGGCACCCTGGTAACAAGTTCTTAAAAAAAAAAAAGACAATACAAAGATGGAGCATCTAAGATACAAATTTTAGTCTCTGCTACAGCCATTGGTCCTAAGTCTACAACTGATATTTATTATTTTCCTCCTCTAGCAACATTCTAGATAATTCCATACTCTCACCCTTGCATTTCTGCTGATCTCTGTCATTTGCCCGGTAGGGTAACACAGACAGACTGCAGAAGATGTCTTGTCCACGTCCTCTTGGATCCTTTCATTGTTTTTTTGTGCACACTTCATCTCAGTGTGCTTTCACATCCAACAATCAGTACTTTCATTACTTTGGCACTGGGCTACCTGATGTAGCTGCTGGAACCAACTTTGCCTACAGACAAGGAAACTCAGAAGTACGTGGGAATTTAAACCCATATGGGGCAACTCTTAACCAATGATTGAGGTTCAAGGATATAGCTGCTCTAGTTCTTTTACCTTTGTTAAGTGTCACATACACTGCTTCCTGTGGGAAGGCAAGTTTCTTTCCATTGGTCTTTGCTTGATATCATACTATTACTTGGGCTTCTTCCCTTCCCAGTCCCATTTCACCTGCTCCTCTACTAGTTTTTCTGAGGAACATCTGTATAAATAAGTTTTCATAAGAATCCTCAGCTCAATGTCTGTTTCTGAAGAAACCCAGATTAAGACCTTCATCCTGAGTGGTTGGAATCCTAGGTTACTTTGCCCTTGTCAGGCTGTGTGCCAGACAACTGTACAATTAGGGTTTAGAAGCACTAAGAAAACCAATCAAACTCCTGAGTTCCAGAAACACTCATACCTTCACCACTGTGAAAAAATAGCACTATCCCCTCATGATAATCAGGGTTATTTTCCCTTGTCAGTGTAGTAAATCTGGTTTTTAACCGTTGGTCTACTGACATAAAAAGGTCCAAATGACCAGATAGTAGCCACCCCTAAGTTTCGCTTAGTGGATACCTTAGTATGTCCTCTCCTAGTACCATTTCTAAAGCTGGTAACCAAGTAATAGTGAGAAATCTTGGTTTTTTTTTTTTTTTAAATGTTCAGTTTTTTTTTTTTTTAAAGATTTTATTTATTTATTTGACAGAGAGAGAGAGATCACAAGTAGGCAGAGAGGCAGGCAGAGAGAGAGGAGGAAGCAGGCTCCCCGTGAGCAGAGAGCCCAATGCGGGGCTCGATCCCAGGCCCCTGAGATCATGACCTGAGCTGAAGGCAGATGCCTTAACCCACTGAGCCACTCAGGCACCCCGAGAAATCTTGGTTTGACAGAAGTCAAGTCACTTCTGTCTTGGTTTAAACTATGTATGGCATATATTTTTAAAAGATTTATTTATTTATTTATTTGAGAGAGAGAGAGAGAGAGAGCAAGGATGTGCAAGGGGGGGGGGCAGAGGGAGAGGGAGTGAGAATCTTAAGACTCCCTGCTGAGCACGGAGCCTAACTTGGGGCTTGATCCCATTACCCCATGAGCAGAAATCAAGACTTGGATACTTAATTGACTGAGCCACTCAGGTGTCCAATATGTATAGTATATTTAATGACAGTGTCCCAATTCTGTATGATATCATCTTCAAGCTAATACTTTAGTTGACCATTTCTGAGGCCATTCTAAAGTTACAGGAGACAGCTTTTTTGAATAACATATAATTGTAGGAACAGTGAATCCGTGATCATAGACTCATAACATTACCTTTTTAGCTGAAAAAGTAAACCCTTGGTAAGGGGTGATATTTGCAGGATCCCATGATGACAAGTCAGACATTAGGTGAGCCCTTAAAATGCTGGAGATAAGTCAAGTTAACTGCAGGAAGCAAAGCCAAACCCAAATCTCTCTTCAACAGTACTGTCCCAAAGAACTTTCTGCAATGATAGTAATGTTCTACATCTGTGCTGTTCAGTATGGTAGACACTGGCCATATATGGCTGGTATGACAAGTGTCATAATTGACACTTGAAATGTACCTGCTATGACTGAGGAATTGTATTTTGAATGTTATTTCATTTTAATGTAGTTAAATTTAGAATTAAATGACTACATGTGCCTAGTACCTATTACATTGCAGAACACAACAATAGGTCAATGGATTCAAACATTTTTTTTAGTACATCTTATAAAATAATTATGAAAGTTTATTTATTCTCATACATATTTTAAAACTAACATGAAAAACTATTACATATTGAAACAATTAAATATATAAACCTATTACACACATATATAAAATATAGGAATATAATTTTATCATAAAATGTCAGTTTGTATCAGCCAAGGTTTTCTCGGTAGACAGAAACCACACAATAATTTGAAAAGGAAAGTGAATATAAGAATTATTTTGGAAATTAACCCCTTATTAGATATATGGTTTGCAAATATTTTTTCCCATTTTATAGGTTGCCTTTTCATTTGATGGACTGTTTCCTTTGTTGTACAGAAGCACTTAAGTTTGATTTAGTTTCACTCGCTTTGTTGCCAGGGCTTTCGGTGTCATAGCCATTAAATCATTGCCAAGACCAATGATAAGGAACTTTCCTCTATATTTTCTTCTAAGAGTTTTATAGTTTCAAATCTTATGTTTAAGTCTTTAATCCATTTTAGCTGATTTTGGGGTAATATGTTAGATAACTGTCCAATTTCATTCTTTTGCATGTAGATATCCAACTACTGCCCACCCGCCCGCCCCCCCCACCCCGCCCCACACCATTTGTTGAAGGCCATCCTTTCCTCATTATGCAGTCTTGACACTCTTGTTGAAGATAAGTGACTGTATATGCATGGATTTATTTCTGGGCTCTATATATTATTCATTGATCTATCTGTCTGTCTCTGCCAGTAACATGCTGTTCTTGATTACTGTAGCCTTGTAATATATTTTAAAATCAGCAAGTATGATGCCTCCTCCTTTGTTTTTCTTTTTCAGAATTGTTTTGGCTATTGGGAGTCTTTTGTGCTTCCGTATGAATTTTAGAATTTTTTTAAATTTCTGTAAAAAATACCATTGGGATTTTGATAGGGATAATGCACTTTGCGTTAGCACGAACATTTTATTTTTTTATTTTTTTAAATTTTATGTATTTATTTGACAGAGAGTTAGAGAGAGCACAAGCAGGCAGAGTGCAGGCAAAGGGAGAGGGAGAAGCAGGCTCCCTGCCAAGCAGGGAGCCTGACGTGGGGCTCCGTCCCAGGACCCTGGGATCAAGACCTGAGCCTAAGGTAGACGCTTAACGGCTGAGCCACCCAGGTGCCCCAGCATGAACATTTTAATGCTATTAATCCTTCGAATACATGAACACAGGGTATCTTTCTGTTTTTTACATCTTTAATTTCTCTCATCAATGTTTTACAGTTTTCAGCATACAAGTCTTTTATTTCCTTAGTTTATTCTTAAGTATTTTATAATTTTCGATGCTATTATAAATGGGATAGTTTTCCTAAATTCCTTTTCAGATAGTTTATTATTAGTGTATAGAAATGCAACTGATTTTTGTAGATTTTGTGTCCTGTAATAATAATGAGTCTGTCTGAGAGGTTATTTTCCAAAATTTATAAGAGAATTCTACATCTCAACAGTAAAAACTAACAAACAAAATGAACTAATAACTTGATTTAAAAATTGGGTTAAGAATTTGGATTGATATTTCTCCAACGAAGATATACAAATGGCCAATAGGTATATGAAAAGATGCTGGGCATCATTAATCATCAGGGACATGCAAATCAAAACCATAGGATATAATTTCACATCTGTTAGGATGGCTATTATAAAACAAACAAAAGAAGCTTAGTGTGTAGAAATTGGAACCCTTGTACACTTTTGGTAGGAATGCAAAATGGTGCAGCTGCTAACAAAAACAATATGGAGGTTTCTCAAAAAATTGAAAATAGAGCTACCAGCTGATCCAGAAATCCTACTTCTGGGTATTTATCTAAAAGAACTGAAATCAGAGTCTTAAAGAAATTAGCACTTCCATTTTTATTGCAGCATTATTCATAATAGCCAAGATATGGAAACAGCTAAATGTTCATTGACAAACGAATGAATGAATACACATGCGCACACACACACACACACACACACACACACACACCGTATTTTGAAATACAGTGAGATATTAGCCTTTAAAATGAAGAAATTATTTCTATTTGCAACAATATTGATGAACCTCGAGGACATTGTGTTAAGTGAAATAAGCTTAGTTATAGAAAGACAAATACTGCATGATTCCACTTATATGAGGTAACTTAAAATACTCAAATTCATAGAATCAAAAAGTGGAATGGAGGTTGCAAGGTGGGGACCGGGAGGGAGACATAGGGAGCTGCTAATCAATAGATATAAAATTTCAGTTATGCAAGATGAATATGTTTTAGAGATCTGCTGTACAATATTTGCCTATAGATAGCAATACTGTATTACACACTTTAAAAATCTGTTGAAAGAGTAAATTTCATATTGTGTTCTTATCACAATAAAAATGAAAAGAACATTTCTCATAATGAAAGAAAATCTGAATAGATTCAAAACACCGTGTTTCAGTGACTAAAAAACATTCACAAAGACACAAAAGATTGAAATTTTCTGGTAAACTCATTGATTTTCAAGTTTAAAGAAGGAAACTTGAAAGCATCCTGGGAAAAGAAGCAGAAGGTCACTTAAAAAGGAAAATGGGAAGATGACTTTAGAATTCTCAGCAACTTTAGATGACAGATGACAACAGAGAAACCTCTACAATGTATAAAAAAGAAATAAATATAATCCAACATTCCTATGACCAGGCGACTTGTCATCCACTGTAAACACAGAATGAAGATGAGTTTGACAGCCCAAAACTCAAGAAGTAAAACATTTACCTACTCAAATTTACCTACTACACAATAAAGTATATATTGGTAAGTAGTGTCCATTTAGTTAGAATTATATCTAAATAATCACAGAAAATAAAATATAAAATGTAATGCAAAAGATATATCTTGAAAAATAAAGATGCTTAATATGAACAATAATTTAATTCTTTAAAAAACCCAAAGTTCTTTTATATGTTAACTATAACAGAACTTAGAGCAATGGGGAATTAGCTAATAAGAAGTTAAAAAACCCTAAATGTTATAAAATGAATGAATATCAGATATAATGAGCATCATCTCTTAACTCTGGGGCTGAGATAGAGTACTCAGTAAGAATTAACACCCCCCCAACTCACCCACCCTGGACTGAGAACCATATTTCTTCAGAGAGGGCAGAGCTGGGCTCTTTGAATGGTGCAGAAATCATTCAGTCACTTCGGCTGGTGAGACTTGCAGGGAATCTGCGTAGGCTTCTGTGAGAGCCATTCATGGGGTTGTGCTTTGTCTAAAGATGTGCTAAAAATTCAGGCACCTGGGTGGCTCAGTTGGTTAAGCATCTGCTTTGGCTCAGGTCATGATCCCAGGATGAAGCCCCACATCTGACTCCTTGCTCAGTGGGGAGCCTGCTTCTCCCTCTCTCTGCCCCTCCCTCTGTGCTTGTGCTCTCTCTCTCTCCCACATATATAAATAAGATCTTAAAAAAAAAAAAAAAGGATGTGCTAAAAATTAACTGGAGGAGATGCCAGGCCAGGCTGCTGACTGCTGGCCACTGCACACTGCATGGAGTTGCCCTTTGCAGGAGCCGGGTACTAAAAAAAACCCAATAAAATAAAAAATCACACCTTGCAGGAGCCCATTCCTTGAGAAATGGTGATCCGAAAGAACTCAGCATTAGAAAAATGGCACTGTGCAAAAACGAGAAACATAGAAAGCACCCTACAGGGTACGGCAGTAGAGAAATGCTCTGCAGGAGCTGAGTGCTGATGGCTGGATGCACAGAGGGATCATGGCTTCAGAAGCTCGTCTGTTGGGGCGCCTGGGTGGCTCAGTCATTAGGCTTCTGCCTTTGGCTCAGGTCATGGTCCTGGGGTCCTAGGATCGAGCCCCGCATCGGGCTCCCTGCTCTGTGGGGAGCCTGCTTCTCCCTCTCCCTCTGCCCTGCTTGTGTTCCCCATCTCTCTCTCTCTCTCTCTCTCAAAAAAAGAAAAAAAAAAAAAGAAGCTCGTCTGCTGGCAGAGCGGTGCAAAACCCAGCAGGTGCAGTGCCCATGTCAAAAGGAACACAGGGAAGTGGTCACAAGCTGGGCCTGGGGTCATGATCTTACTGAGGGACTGCATGTTCTGGGCATACAGTTGGGGTAGAGAGACACTGGATGTCCTCATATACATCAGCTGTGAAGTAGGAGTAGGGCAAAACCTCAAACAGCAGCACTCTGGAACTGGGAAGGAAAGCCTCATCCTTTTGCAATATTCCCCCTGCTCCCTCTAATGAAAACACCTAATGTCATGCTTGCTGCAAAGGAGAAATGCTTAAAGGGGGAATCCATTATCACAAGGCAGATAGTGCATGTGGACTGAGAGGCAATAAATTGATAACTGGCACACAGGTATTTTGTGACTTAAGCACTAAAATAAATCTGTAACCTCAACTTTTAAATGTATCTAATGTTATCTAAATAGTGTTGTGATTCTTCTTTTTTCATCCATTTGTAAATCACATAAACTCAAGTAAGAAATTTTGTCATTCTTTTTTAATTTAAACTAGTACTTCCATTTCACTTCTCAATGACTTCACTGTATTTTTTTTGCAATTATTTCATACTTCTCTGACACCAAATATGTTTGTGAACTGAAATTAAATATTTAAATTTATTACCGTAAGATAGAATTTGGAAATTTCAGGATCCTTGTATTAGCAACATCACTCAATTCTTTTCAGTCCTTCCTGGTAAAATACCAAATATCACATACTGATCTACAAACTGTCTTCAATGCTTGCCTAGCTGATGACTTGACTAGGCCTTCCAATTTGTTAAGACAAAGAACTGGAAATCACTGGTTTTGTGACCCAGTCATTAGAGTCACTCTAATTTTGTTGAAGTACACCAAAACCTTTTTACAATGACAACAACATTTCTAATTTTACTTGTTACTCTTTCACATAGAACTTTATATTCAAATATTGATAAAACTGGAATAAAATCTACCATATGAAATTAAAAATTATTTTATTTTTCCCATGAAAGGCGAACAAAGACCTACATAGTCCTGCCAATGTTTAAATTTTCAAAGTTCTTTAAAAAGTCCTAAGGGGGCACCTGGGTGGCTCAGTCCATTTGGCATCTGCCTTTGGCTCAGGTCATGATCCCTGGTTCTGGGATCCAATCCCTCATTGTGCTTCCACCTCGGAGCTTCTCCCTTTCCTTCTGCAGGCTACTTGCTCTGCTTGTGCTCTCTCTCTCTCTCTTTCTGTCTATGTCAAATAAATAAATAAAACCTTTTTTTAAAAAAGTCATAATAGATGGGCAAAGAAGACACTTGAGAATTTTTATAAGTAGAGACAAATTAATAATTTTATTTTATAGTTTTAAACAATAATTACACATATGGAATAGGTATATGAGTATGCATGTGAAAGAATTAGAACAGCATGATAATAATTGAAAGGGGGACTTATTCATGTAGCAGTGAAAGTGCTTTTCTCAAGTACAGGTCATTACAACTCCAATTTTTCTTTGGGAATAAGGTGTGCCACAATGTACATAATGTTCTAGCACCCAGATTTTCAGAAATCTTGACCTTGTAGCTATCAGAGATAAGGATTCTTTTAGATACTCATGAAAATTACCTGGTCCCTTGGCCACATCGGAGACGCCAGAAGAAAGGTTAGTTGGCTTGAAGACATCAGTAAAAATTTTCCAATTGGAAGAACACAGAGAAAAAAGATTCAAGAAAAATGGACAGAACCTCAGTTAACTGAGTAACATATCAAAAGTCTAGCACCTGGCTAAAGTCTCAAAAAGGATAGGAGATACTTAAAGAAATAAAAGCATAAATCTTCTAAAACTTGATGAAAAAGCATCAACTTATTGATCTCAAATCCTTAGCAAACTATAAGCAGAATAAATATAACTAGGTACATCATAGCAAAATTATTGAAAACCAAAGATAAAGAGAGAATATTGAAAGCAATGAAAGAAGAAAAGAAATATTACATACAGTTGAACCATGTTATAGATGATATCTGACTCCATATTAGGAACCGTGGAAGGAGAAGGTGATGGAATACGTTTATTTAAAGCACTGAAAAATAACCTGTCAATATAGATTTCTCTATTCAGCAAAAATGTCTGCCAAAGGTGAGGTAAAATAAAGGCGTTATTACACAAATGGAAGCAGAGAGAATTCAATTCCATCAGACTTGCACTATAAGAAATTTGAAAAGAAGTTAGTTATTTAGCCGAAGGGAAATGACACCAGATAGCAATTCAGATCTATGGCAATAAGGAGCACCAAAAATTATAATATGTGAGTAAATATCCAAGACTGTATATTTCTTCTTTTCATTTCCTTAAAAGGCAACTGGCATTTTATTTTTTTTTTAATTTTTTTAGGATTTTATTTATTTGTCAGAGACAGAGAGAGAGAACAAGAGAGCAAGTTCAAGTAGGGAGAACAGCAGGCAGAGGCAGAAGCAGGCTCCCTGCTGAGTAAGGAGCCCGATGTGGGACTCGATCCCAAGACCCTGGGATCATGACCTGAGCTGAAGGCAAATGCTTAACTGACTGAGCCATCCAGGTGTCACAGCAATTGGCATTTTAAAATGAAACAAAAAAAAACTGTACAGGGGTGTTCTAGTGTATGCAGACTAAATGATGTTGACAATATCCTAAAGGACAGGAGGTGGCAGGTATATGGAATTATACTGCATATATGGGTACACTAGGAATTGTAAAGTGATAAAGTAATAATACTAAGAGACTGATTAATAAAGCATACATATAATTATACATACAGGAAATTAAATTGTAAAAATACATGTGGCTGACGTCATTATAGGACATAGAATCAGACACTAAACACATTTGATTAACCCAAATTAGTTAAGAAAAAAGGAATAGAAAGAAAACAACTTGGGAAAAATAAAAAACAAATTGCAAGATGGTAGATTTTAATATAGCTGTCAGTAATTACATTTATTTCATCTAAATAGCCCAATTAAAAGGCAATGATTGTCAGACTGGATAAACAATAATGCCCAACTAAATACTAGTGACACGAAAGGCACATTATGTAAAGTAATCTAGGTAGGTTGAAAGTAAAAGGATGAAAAAAAGATAGGCCATGCAGACGGTAATATAAGATAGAGCTAATATGGCTATATTTGTTTCAGACAAGGTAGTCTTCACCATAAGGATCAGTTGTTCATCAGGAAAACAACAAATCTGTATGCATCTAATAACAGAACTTCAAAATATATGAAGCAGAAAGTCACTGTTAATGGGAGAAATAGATAATTCACAATCATAGCTTCATTAGATTTTTAACATTCTTATCTCAGTATATGATAAAACAGGTAAACCAAAATGAGGGTTACAGAAGGAGGGTAGTGGGGGATGAGGTAAACCAGGTAATGGGTACTAAGGAGGGTATGTGTTGTGATGAGCACTGGGTGTTATAGACAGCTGATGAATCGTTGAATACTATGTCAAAAACTGTTGTTTTTTCATACAGCCCAATATATTTTCTCATTTCTCCTAATATGTCTTATTTGATAAATAAGTTACTCAGAAGTATGTTATTTAATTTCCAAATATTTGGAGTTTCTATACAACATATAACTTATTTTTTAATGTTCCAATTCAATTAGTTTACAAGATGTTGGCTAACTGACCATAATAATAAAACAAAAACAAAACAAAACAGGTAGACCAAAAAACAAAAAGTACAAATACAAATACCAAGTCATTATGTTGTATACCTGAAACTGCTATAATGTTGTATGTCAATTATATCTCAGTTCTTTTAAAAAAGTTATGATATAAAAGATCTGAAGAGCATTATCACCTAATTGATATTTATGAAACAACACATTCAATAACTGTAGATTATAATTCTTTCCAACACTGAACACTCACCAAGATAAATGTTAACCATAAAATAAACCTCAGTAAAATTGAAAACATTGAATTCTTAAAGCTGTTCTCTGATTGCAAACTAATTGAATTAGAACATTAAAAAATGGGCGCCTGGGTGGCGCAGTTGATTGAGCGACTGCCTTCAGCTCAGGTCACGATCCCGGAGTCCAGAGATGGAGTCCCACATCGGGCTCCCAGCTCCATGGGGAGTCCGCTTCTCACTCTGACCTTCTCCCTTCTCATGCTCTCCCTCACTCTCTCTCTTTCCAAATAAATAAATAAATAAATAAATAAATAAATAAATAAATAAATAAAATCTTTAAAAAAAACATTAAAAAATAAGTTATATAGAAACTCTAAATATTTGGAAATTAAATAGCATACTTCTGAGTAACCTATTTATCAAATAAGACATATTAAGAGAAATGAGAAAATATATTGGGCTGAATGCAAAAACAATGCATATCAAAATTTGTGACAATCAGCTAACATAGGTCTTAGAGGGAAATGTATATCTTTAAATACCTATATTAGAAAAGAAGAACATTTAAGATGAATTATTTAAATTTCTACTTTAACAAGCAAACAAAAAAGAAATTTAAATCCAAGATAAGAATAAGAAAGAAATAATAAAATATAAAATAGACAAATAGACAAGCAACAGAAAATTAACAAAGCTAGAATTCAGGTTTTTTTTAAAGATTAATAACTTTGATCTAGCAAAACTTATTAAGAAAAAGAAAATAGTATACTTATATCATGAATAGAGGAAGATTTCACTCAGGTCCTATAAACATTAAAAAGATATTAAAGGGTTAATTCTGACAACTCTATGCCAATAAATTTGAAAACTTAAATGAAATGGTCAAATTCCTTAAAAAATACAATTTACCCTAAGTGCCTTAGTTAGAAATATAAAATCTGAAGACCCCATAGTGATTAAAGAAACTTAATCTGCAATCAAAAGCCTTTTTACAAAAAAAAAAAAAAAAAAACTCAGATACAGATGGCTTTACTGGTGAATGCTTTAAAACATTCAAGAAATAAATAATCCCAATCTTGTGCAATATTTTTCAGAAAAGAGGAGGAAGAAATCAACCCTTTTATGAAACTAGCACAATCCTGACACCAAAACCTAACAAAAACTCTACAAAAAAGAATGTTACAGATCAATATTCCTCGTGATCACAGGCATAAAATCCTCAACATTGCATTAGCAAATCAAATCTAGAATTATGTAAAAAAGAAAATACATTATGATTGAATGGGGTTTATCCTAGGAATGAGAGATTGGTTCAACAGTTGAAAAGGATGGATGCAATTAACTAACCATGGCTAGCAGAATAAAGGAAAAAAAATCATTTGATCATATCAATAGAGGCAGAAAAAGAATTTGAGAAAATTCAATAGCCATGCATGATAAACTAGGAATAGATGGACAGACAAGTAGGAATAGGAAGAATCTTCTTCAATTTTATAGAAGGAATCTACAAAAAATCCTATAGCAAAATCATTTTTAATGGTGAAAGATGGAACACTTTTCCCTTAACACCAAAGAAAAGGGCAAGAATGTTTGCTGTCCTCACTTGCATTCAACATTATAGTGGAGATGCTAGTTTCTCTAATAAAGCAAAAAAGGAGAGAGGAGCATAGAAATTGGAAAGGAAGAAGTAAAATCGACTTTATTTGTAGTCCTAAGGAATCCAAAGACCAAAAACAAAATAAAACGAAACAAGAAATCCCACGAAACAACCAATAAGCTACTAGAATCCTCTACTCCAAACTTCAGCATCAAAAAACATAAAATCCTTAGAGAAACAAATCTGGCAAGAGATTTGCTGACTCTATGCTGAAAATTACAAAACATTGCTAAGAGAACTTAAAAAACCTAAATAAATGGATAGCTATATTAGAATTATAACGATACATATCAAAATTTGTGATAATCAGCTAACATAGGTCTTAGAGGGAAATGTGTATCTTTAAATACCTGTATTAGAAAGGAAAAAACATTTAAGATGAATTATTTCAATTTCTACTTTAACAAACTAAAAAAGAAGAGAAATTTAAATCCAAGATAAGAATAAGAAGACTTGTATCAAAAAAAATAAAAATAATTCCCACAAGTCAGTAACTAAAATATATATATATATATATATATATATATATATATATATATATTTACTTGAGAGATAGCAAGAGAGAGAACACAAGCAGGCAGAGGGGCCAAAGGAGAGGGAGAGGAACACGGAGAGGGAGAAACAGACTCCCCACTGAGCAAGGAGCCTGATGTGGGGCTCCACCCCAGGACCCTGAGATCACCACCAGAGCCAAAGGCAAATGCCTAACCTACTGAGCCACCCAGGTGCCCCTACAATTCAGTAATTTGATGAAAAGTTTTAAAAGGACACAAGACTAGAAGAGACACTTCCGGGGTTTGAGAGAGGGAGGATGAGTTAAAAACCAGGGCACCACTGCTCCTTTCTGTTACTTCCTGGAAGCGCTTTACCTGTGGAGGTCAATGATGGCTACTCTGTTTTCCCAGTCATGGGCAGATTCCGCTAATGCACAACCCTGCAGGGAATTCTGGGAAAACGAGTTCCAGATTAACCAAGCTGACTCAATACACATCATCTCTGTAGCCGTGAATCACTATAATTCTATTTTTGGAAGAGAGAAAATCCAAGCTTCACAATTTCACCCTCCAAAGCTTGAGAAAATTAGGGGAAGAAAATCTAAATTCACTACAGTTTTCTAAAGGGTAATTTTTCCACTTGATATTGTTAGCTGTCATATTAACTTCTCTTACTTTATTTGCACACATGAAATTTATTCATAAAGAAATGTGCATGGTACACTGAGCAGCAGGGTAGTTCTAAAATCTCTTTGCATTCACTCCTCAGTTTTTTTCCCCTGTTATTTTACTTCCCGAGTGTTTACCATCTAACCATTATTATGTATGTCTTGTAAATATATAATTACACACTGGGTTTGCATCTAGCGGAACAACCCTCTTTCAGTAGGAGGAGGGATATTTATAAGCACAGCTGCTGTTATTATCCTGTTATTATGTGTTACCCTCAAGCCTCCCAGCTACGGATGAAGGGGAAAAAAAAAGGCATACCTCTCTTCATTATTCTTCTGGAGCTACACAATGAATTTTGACCAAAAACCCCACCATTTTCTACCACGTTTAAATGCTGGATGTGACTTTTCTTAGGCAACTAATGAGCAACTCTGACACATGTTGAGTGAATTGCTGGTAAGCATAGTATTTATATTTAACCTGGTGCCCTGAAACTTCATTCTTTCTAAACTGCTTTTCTTTTTCAACATACTCATTTTGTCATTCACATTGATAATTTCTTGGTCTATGAAAAATTTTAAAAATAAATTATTTCCTTTATTCCCTTGATTGATTTAGTCACCAAATTCCATGAATATTTATTTTTCTATTTAACACTCATTAAACCTTTACTAGACACTGGAAAAGAAATGAGTTAAGAGAGGAGAGGGGAAAGATGAACATAACATGGCTACTGTCCCTGCTTCCCATCCATTCCCTGGCTGCTGGCCTCCTCCATGCTCTGTGGGGTCAAAGGTGGTTTGCTCTTTTTATGACTCATAAGAGTGGTTCTCAGTACCAACCAATCAAACTGAAGCTCCTCGCATGCATCATTGTTTTTTTTTTTTAAAGATTTATGTATTTTAGAGGTGAGGGAGGAGCAAAGGGAGAGGGAAAGAGAAACCTAAGCAGACTCCCCACCAGGTGCAGAGCCCACCTGGGGGTCGATCTCAGGACTCTGAGATCATGATCCTGAGATCATGACCTGAGCTGAAGCAAGAGCCTGTGACTTAACCAACTGCGCCACCCAGGCGCCCCACCTTGTATACATCTTAAGGCATCACTTTCCTTTCTTGTCCCTGGCTTCCTCTGCAACACCCACACTCACAGATTTATTTTCTGAGTCCCCATCCCCCACCAAATTTATTTCCTGGTGCTCCCATGCAAATTCAGTCTTACCTTTTCCTCTCTTCTTTAGTCCATTCAGTGCAAGCCCACCTCCCAGACTTCACTTCTGCTATTCTGCCATTTCTTGGGTGCATTTCTCTCTTCTCTTCATATCCTGCCCATGCCAAAAATCCATTTTGACAATTCCTTATACCATACATGAATTTCCAATTAGTAAACATTGTATACTTATATAATTATATCAATCTTGTTTTTCTCACTTTGTTTCATGGGTGTATGTTTTCCTAACTAATTTGTTAATTAAACTTTATCTGCTTTTTATGCTGTATGATTGCTGGCAGGCTATTTAATTCACAAACAACTGCAATGTAGTGATTAGGGGCCCAGATTCTGAAACCTCATACTGGATTTATATCTCAGCTACGTACTCTCTCATCTTGGGCAAGTTATTTAATTATTCCGTGCCTCAGTGCCTTCATCTGGAAAGAGCAGATAATATTACCTCTCTCATAGGATTGATATGAAGATTAATGGAGTAAAAATACTGGCAAAGTGTTTTAAAAGGTTTAAAAGGTTTTAAAACTATAAAAGATAACTACAACTACAGTTAAATTGCCAAGTAAATATTAGCTATTATTAGTAGTACTAAGTAAATACTTGTTAATTGAAAAAGAGAAACACATACACTATAATTAATAAAAAATATATATTTTTTATTAATAATATATTTTTAAGAGCATAAGAATGCATTGGCGTGAGTGATGACGGGAAGAAGCTACTGATTTTGTATACAGTAAAAAATATGTAGTCTTTAAAGTTTCTCCCTCTTTCATACTTACCTAGGTAACTCCTCAATCCTGGTCAAACCATATTCACCACTGATCATGACAATATCTACACAATTATGCTGACTGCCCTTGGTTTACACTGATGAGCATTAATATTTATTCAAACACTAGTGTAATCCATGTTTTCCTAGTCTATCCATTCTTACTGTCCTTGACCAACTATTTCATATCTTTGTATCTTAATCCTTTATCAGTTTCTCCTCCATCCTTAAGCTTAAGCTAAAAACCTAGCTTCTTATCATACTGAACAGAAAAAACTTTCCACAGATTCTCACCAATATATCTCCCCACTTTCCTGCCCCTGATCTGAAAAGACTCAGCCCTCCCTACTGTTACTATGATGAGTAATTAGTGTTCCTAAGGTCGACCCCCTAAATTGCACACTAGATATTATTCCTTGACTATTTAAGAACTGCCCTCTAGCATTTGTCCTCTCTCGCCTGCATGATTAATATTTCCTTCCCTATTGGATCATTCTCATCTTTGTACAAATATGCGGCTATTTCTCTCATCCTAAATGTCTTCTCATGACCATCACTTCCCCCTTCAGCTGTCAGGCCATTCCTCTCCTCCTTCACAGCAAAATTCTCAGAGTTGTCTCTATTCTCTATTTCTATTTCCTCTTCTCTTCTCTCTGGAACTAATGTGACTAATCCTTTGTTCCCACTACTCCACTGAAACTACTCTTCCTAAAAGACTAATGATCTCTACCTTGATAAGTTGACCAAGACAGGCTTTAATGTTCCCCTTAGCTTGACTAAGTTTTCAACAGGTGTCTTCTTGACAGTCGGCCCCTGACTTCCCTTTCTTAGAGCACTGACTTAAAAAAACTTGCAGTTGTAAACTTCCCCTTTGAGATGTAAATCTTTTCCCAGATTCTTGCCAGTTTTATACCAGGACTATATTTCTCAAGGACTGGGACCCATCCTTTTGAAATGGTATCATTAAGATAGTGCCCCGATTTCCCAGTCTCTGTGGGAGGGTAGGAGTCTAACTTAGATAAGCATCAATTATAGCAAACACAGATGGTCTAATCACAGTGATCAACCTCACCCATATCCTCTAGTACTTTCCCAATAGCTCACTCTGTTCTTAAAAATGCTCCCATTTTTTGTTTCAGCAGAATTGAGTTCATTCCCTCTCCCCTACCTCAGTAGTCTTGAATAAAGTCTTCCTTGCCTGATTAACTCCATCCAGTACAATGGTCAACTCATTGCTTATCTTATTCAACTTGTCAGTATTTGGTATAATCTATCTACTCTCTCTGGAAAATTTTTCTGGTCCTTTTTCTACCTTATAGACTGCTATTTCTCAGTCTCACCTGCTTGTTTCTTCTCATAAAATTGACCTTTAAAGAGACGACTGACCAATGGTTCAATTCTTAGACCATTTCTATAGTTATACTATAATCCTTAAGTAATTTATTCTAGTTCTATGGCTTTAAGTACCATCTATCTCTGTTAGGGTTTGGTCAGAGAGGCAGAACCCTCACAAGTGATACGGATAAGGGATTTCTACATTCAAAATAAAGGTATCCTTTGGTAAACAAATTCTCACTCTCCAAAGCTCAGTAATTTAAGGGATTTGGATAATGGTATCTTTTGTCATCCAAACTTGCAGTCAATGCCTGTGATTTGAATACAGGAACTATTTAGAATAGCTTAATGAGATATATATTCAAAATCTGGTATTTCTCATCATTTCCATCAAAACCACAATCATTTCTTTCCTAAGGTACTACTCAATTTGTCTCCCTTCTCACTTGTTTCACTATAGTCTTTTCCTCACCTAACATTTAGAATGATCCTTAAAAAAAGTCAAATCATGTTACCTTTCTGATAGTTACCCAGAGTAAAATCCAAAATCCCAAACCCAAAATCTAATTCCTTAAAATAAATCTCTCACATGAATTTTGGAGCTGGTAACTCTGAAATCTGCAAGAAAGGCCAGCATGCTGGAAATTCTGGCTGGAGTCGATATTGCAGTCTTGATTTCCAAGGTGGTCTGAAAAGAGACTTCCTTCCTCCTTAGGGGACCTCAGTCTTTTCTCTTAAGGCCTCCAACTGATTGAATAAGGCCTGCTCACATCATGGAGGATATGCTTTACTTAAAGGAGAAAAATAAAGAAAGAAAGAAAGAGAGAGCGAGCGAGCAAGGGAGCAAGCTGTGTTTCTTTGGAGAACCCTAACTATACAGTCATCTTTTCAATGAAGTTTTCACTTACCACTCTGTTCAAAATAGTAACAACCCCATATAATTGCCCCATGGCAATCCCTATTTCATGTAGCTTGTTTTATTTTTCTTCAGTGCCCATATGTACTATATTTACATCGTTTTTTGATTTTTCTTAGCTTATGCTAGAATAGCTGAACTTCATAAGATAGGGACTTCATTCTGTCCTCCTCTGCATCCCTAGAACAGTGTTGGAGTTACAGTAAGCACTCAGTGAATAGTTACTGAATGAATCAATGAATTAAGAAATTTTAAATAAATCGAGTTTCTGAGTTAGTTGAAAAATCTTTGGCAATGACTACATCCTTGCAATGGCATGGAAAAAAGATCAACTCAACACTAGGGGAGGTAGTGGAGAGGAAGAGGAGATTATTGCAGCATGTAAGTACCAAACTTGTAAATTGAAGAAAAAGGAAAATAGAAGATAATGATAATAAATAAGGAATTAATAATTTCTTGATTTGCATTGTGCAATTTTAAGAATCAATAATGATAGTTACTGTCTTTCTTGCCTCTGCCTGTAAAAGCAAAGCAATCCAAAGAGAAATTAGCATAGAGAAATGCAAACAAAGGAAAGGACAGAATTTGGGAAAAGCAAAAAGAAGATAAATGGTCTTAATGAATGCTAGTGCTTAGCTAAGATTAGGAACCACAAATGCTAATGCCACCTATTTACACAGATTCTAACACTGCTTATCTGTTTGCAGAGAAGAGAAATTAGCTTATGCTAGAAAATATGAAAATGAATAAAGCACTAAATATTTATAGCCTACAGAATAAAATGGAGGAGAAAGCTTATTTGTGGAATTTAAATATTTTATGCATCGCATTTAAAAAGATATTCTGTAGCACAGTCCTGACAAAAACAGATAAAAAGCACGCTCACTGCCTCCATATGAGATATGCTTCCCAGACAATGCATCTCTCAAGACTGAGGTGGCTTTTAAAGTTCTACTTATTCATTTACTTCTTTATTCATTTTTCACCAAATATGCATTGATTGTATGTGTGAGTCCTGGCGATAGGCGCTGCGTTTATGAACTTACCAGATATGATCCTTGACTTCTGAGCTTAAAGGCTACCATGGTAGCAGATGCTAAGAACTACTCAGATACATTTGTAACTGTAAATTTTGACAAGAGATGAAAAGGAAAATATAAGACATTATGAGCTATTATAATTGAGAGACTTAATTTTAATGGAATGTTAAGGAAGACCATTCTGGGGCCTATTTACAATGAGACGAAGGATCAGGAGGGCTTAACCAAGCGCTGAATGGGAGGGTTTAACTTTGAGGTAGAAGGAACAAAATATCTAAGTCAGGAAGAAAAGGCATGGTGCATTTGTACAACTGAAATCAGTCCAGAATGTTTGGGAGAGAATATTGCTGAGGAGAAAGGCAGGGCCAAGCCCTGTGTGCCATTTGTACCCTTGTTAAGGACTTGGGAATTCATATTTGGTACTGAAAATATCAGCACTGGTACGTGGAATTGAAAAAAATATTATCAGAAAATTTTACACAAGGGGACAAGACAATATTTGGAGATATTTTATTGCTAGAATCTACGGAGATATGCTTTGTAACAGGTATCACCAGTAAATAAGTACAGCCTTCCTTATGGTAGAAGCAGGCTCTGGGATTAGCATTTAAGTGGAAGTAGTTTGTTTGAGAACTGATTCCAGAAGAATGGTAGGGAGGTGAATTAAGTGAGTCCAATAAGGGAGGAAGCTGTGTTAGGCTGAGTAAATGGCCCTCAAGATATCCATGTCCTAATTCCTGGAACCTATGAATGTTACCTTATATTGTAAAAGGACTTACAGATGTGATGAAGTTAAGGAAGTAAGTTAAGGAGGACAAGTTATCCTGGATTAGCTGAGTAAACCCTAATGTTATGATCAGTGTCCTTATTGGAGTAGAGGAGGGAGATTTGACTACAGAAGAGAAGTAGGCCATGTGACTATAGAAGCACAAGTTGGAGTGATGGAGGAAGATGGAGGAAGTGAAATTGAAATAGGCAAGAAATGGATGATTGTTTTTTAGAGCCTCCAGAGGATGTGCGACTCTGCCAACACTTAGTTTTGGCCCAGTGAAACCACTCTGAACATCTTCCCTCCAGGACTGTAAGATAATACATTTGTGCTATTTCATGTTTTTTTATTTTTATTTTTTGTAATATGTTATAGCAGCAATAGCAAACTAATACAGAAGTAGATATAGAAGGATACATGAATAGGGAGGGAGGTTTTTCTGTGGACCACTAGGACTCAATACTACTGGTAAACTCTGGGAAACAGTGAAAAATACCCTTTAGAATTGCCCCAGATCAGTATCAAGGAAAATGAAGTAATTATCAACGAACATCCTTTCATGATTTATTAAGAACAGATTACAAAGGTATTAACTGCATAGTGCTTCTGGTCTTCTTCTAGTGTGCTAACAGAAAATGTGTCTGAAGGCACAGTAAGCCTTCAGATGGAAAATGGCATATGCATATGCCATTCTTACTGCATATGCAGTAAGAAAACATCAGCATGCATGGATATGTTGAGAAATGAAGGCACTGACAATGTCTGCAATAGTCTACCCCTTAGAATTTGATCTATTTGTTTCCATATTAACTTTTCTCCTTCTTGCATTGATTTTTCAAGAAAGTCACTTTTTTTTTAAAGTCTCAAAATAGAGAGTACAATAGGATAAGCCACAATTCCTGATCTCTGCTCCTGTATTTGGTTCCAAGGCCGTATTTGACCTTTATTATATCCCTTCTCTAATACTTCTAGATCTCTCTACTCTCAGGCAGCACTTCTGTAGGTCTGGGATTATTTATTTATTTATTTATTTATATTTATTTTTTGGGCCTACTGGAGTAATGAAGATCTTCATCCTTAAGGGATTTAAGCTTTTTTTACTATGTCCTTGTCAGGCTGTGCTTGCTGTAATTGCCTATTCTTAGTTATTATAAAAAATGCAAGTGCTAAGAGAAGCCCCATGAAATTCCCTTAATTATAACATTTTCCTCCCTACCCCATTATGTAGAAACAGCCATCTCTTCTTATGATAATCGGAGACAATTACCCCTAACAATATAGCAATTTCCTTTTCTTCTTGATGATCTGTAGGCATATAGAATCAGGGGCATCTGTAGATTTAGGTTTTGTGAAGTTCTTACTGCGTCCAGAGCTAGAAGCATTCCTTCACCTAGAAAACACAGTTTCCCCAAGTGTGCCCTTAAGAATAATGTTGAGGGAGGCCATTTCTACTTCTACCCCTTGGTTTCCAGACCCATATATTGTAACTATCATCAACACAACACCATATAATAATTGCTTCAAAGTCCATTTTGCATGTTATGGAAAATTTCCCAAATAAACAAATTACGCCTTACACATATCTTTGAGAGTTCATTCCAGTGTTCTATTAGTAGTGCTCCATATGTGATTCTAAGAAGCACTGGTAAGGGAGTAGGTAAAACAAGTAAGGGAAGGATCCTAGTATAGGTTGTTTTAATGATCAAGTTGTTCCTATTAGTAACGAGGCTCTTTCCTCCTGGTACCCTCCAGGAGACTATGCCTTAGCTTCCTTTGTCTTTACTCATTGGTCATAGGTATGGATTTATGAAGGCATCCGGAATGGAGGCTATGTGTGGATTCGGCAGTATCATTTGAATAATAATACCACAGGTAAGTGCCTAAACTGCCAACAGTAGAGACCAATATCTTCTCACAGGATCAGTAAGCTGCCTTTTGGAAGGTTTACTACATCGAACACTTTCCATGGCGTGGGGTATAGAGCTTTTCCCTCACAGGGATAAATACATGTTTCTTAACGTGGATTTGCCTTCTGTACCTCCAGCGCTGCTGCTAGCACCAGCTTTCCTGTACTCTCAGAGTGCTTTATCAGTGCTATGGTATCTTATGTATACTGCCTTTAGTAGAGGTTGTGCGTGGTTACGTAAAATGTGGCAATGTGCCAAAAATTTTAGTTATCTTACTACTATATTCCCTGTCACATAGAAGTAGTTGGCATGGTAGAATAATGAAATAAACTATTAAGACTCAGTTTTGGAGAAAGCTGAGATGCAAATATTCTGAGAAGTTGGGGAACTTTTCTGTAGCGTGTGGTATATACCTTCAACAAATAACTAATATATAGTGCTGTCTCACCTACAGAAAATGTATACAGGTATGCCAAACAAGTTATAGAGGTGGGAATAGCCATCTCTCATATTATCCTTTATAATCTGCTAGAATTTTTGCTTCCCTTTTTCAGGACCTTGAGTTATAGATTTGGTTGTCCTAGTCCCCAGTTAAGACTACTCCTGCTAGGCAAAACAGTCTTGGTTCTAACAAATTAGAATGTAAGGCTTTGCTCTGGCTATTTTGAACTCTTCATGACAAGAGTCAGACTTTCAGGGTGATTCACTGTAATAACTAGGGGCAAATTTTGCTGCTGAACAGTAAGTGAAAAGAAGACTATTTTTGGAATTAGGAGACTCACTGGGGGGTGTCTTAGTATTCTCTTGTCCCAAAATTGTAGTCACTGTAAAATAGTGGTAACCAAAGAAAGGTGATACCACCAAGAATACCAGTTCTGCAGAGATAAAGGTTTAGATCACCCTACAAGGTAAAGATTCTTGTGCAGCCAAGGTGGAAGGCAGGAGGTAAGGAGTAAGTGGAACATGTGTGGGACAAAGAAGTTAGGATTACCAAATATGTCACCATGGAAAAGTAACAGAGTTGTGAATCATAGCAGGTATGCTTTTGGTTATTTAAGTCTATTTTATCCCTTCTTCACCCAAAACTTTATATAAAGGATGTCAGTTGCATGTAATGTTCTAGGATTCACATAACAATCCTGGTTATGACCAAATTGATAACACTCTGCAGTTACACATTAACTGGTGGGACTTCTTGAATCCCCTGCATTACTGTTTCATAGTTCATCCAACAAAGTATAAGAGTGGATGAAAAGAAGACAAAGGGATATATTGTGTTGCATATCATCTGTTTGCTCCTCCAGATGTACTCCCTATTCTTTCTCTCCCATAGGGTTAGGTCAGTATGGACCTGAATAGACATCACTGTTCTCATCATTACACAGGTTTCCTTCTGTCAGATTTCATTATTTCATTAACTTTTCCTCTCCTCATTCCTTTTGGTGTGGGATCATAAGCTCTGTGTTAGTCAACTACCTTTGTTGGTTCTCTATACCTTCATATTTGTAAACAGTGTCTTTATAATGAACTCTCCTTAGTTATTATAAAAAGTGCAAGTGCTAAGAGAAGCCCCATGAAGTTCCCTTAATTATAACATTTTCCTATTCTATCCTATTTCAAGTACATCAGCAATTTTAATGGGGACCCTGGCTGATAAAGATGGCCAGTAGTTTCGGATGTGTTGAATCCGAGGGTCCTGGAAATTCATTTTGAGGACATTTCCAAAGAGGATAGATGGGAAAGGTCTAGACTGGTGACATACATTTGGAAATCATTAGCAGGTAGGTGGAAGATAAGATCACAGATGTGGAACACCAGGCTGGTGACAGAATACTGGGGACACAGACATTGAAGTTGCAGGCATAGGATGAGGATCTAACGAAGGAGGGAAAGAAGGCATAGGCATCAAATTATTAAGAGAAACAGGAATGTGCAGCATAACATAAATGGATGGAGCATTTTTTAAAAATGAGAGTGCCATTATCAGTGTCAAGATGCAACAGAGAGAGCTAGTAAGATGATGGTTTATAAAAAGAAAATGATCGTACATGGCAACTGCAAAGTCAAAATTATGGAGGCAATTGAAAAGCCATTAGTGACTTGGAAAAGTAGAAGTAGAGCCATCTTTTAAAAAGATATTTGTTAAGGAAGGAAGAAAAGTGGACACACAGTAGGATGGCATGAGGTCTTAGAGGAGATTATGCTTTTTAGGACAAAGAGCCCTTCGGTATGTTTTTAGATTTGAGAACACAGTAGAAAAGGAGTGACTAAAGGTATGTGAAGGAGATGGAGGACAAAAGAAGCAAATATTCCGGAATATGGCAAGATAGGGTCAAGAAAATATGAAGAAAAGTTACGTTTTATTAGAAGAAGAAACTCTCCAACTTCTGAACCTATAAGTTAGGCACTGATATGGATGCTGATTAATTTATAGATACGAGGGCAGAACATTGAAAACTCACTTTATAGTTTCAGTTTCCTTATGTTTCTGTTGTAAGTTAAGAGTGGGCTGGAAAGAAGACAAAGTATGAAACAGATATTGGAAGAAATGGTAGACAACAAGGACCATAGACAAAAAAATGGGTAGTGCTGAGGGCTCAGGTAATAATAGAAAATATAAACTTATAGAGGCAATCATCTATATATTTGTGTTTTTTTCTAAAAGACCTGAGATTTGTTCAGTATAGGTGTGAAAAGGGGAACAGATATCACTGATCCAGCTGCTAAATATTAAGAAGTAGAAATGTTTATTTCTTCTTTCTTTTCCTCCCTTCTTCCTTCCTTTCTCTCCTTACCTATTTCTTCCATTCCCTCTTTCAATCTTTTCTTGCTACTTTTATGTCTTCCTTTCCTCCTTTGTTCCTTTTTACCGTCTTTCTTCTCTTTCTTTCTTCTTCTGTTCTTTTCTCCTCTCCTTTAACATTTATGGTACACATTTATGTATCAGATATTGTGAAAGCTACAGAAAGCCTGTCTTATGATGTATTTATAATAAAAATTTCCAAAAAAGGAGTTGGCAATGTCCCTTTGCTTGGGAGGTTATTAATCTTTGCATAATAGCCAATGGAAAAGATAGGGTTGTTTGTTTATACACATTGAACTTTTGTTAGTTTCGTACTTTAGTAGTACAGGAAATAAGATATGGATTATTCTGAAAATGTTATCTTTATTACTTTCTGCTCAGGCTTCAACCCATCAACACTTCTAATTCTTCATGCTGGAAGATTTGACAATTTATGAAACCCTTGAATTTCACTACTAACCTCTTGAGAGACAGTATTATTTATTCTGGTATATGATATAGCCACCTTCCTCAACCCTACTGGCATGGCCTCTGCTAGGCCTCCTTCCCCAGTGTTCTTGGTATCTACTTGGAAGTGTCTCTAGAATTGACCGTTCTCCTCTCCCAATTCAAGGGACAAAAAAGAAAGCCTAACATCTTGTCTTCTCACCCAATCTCTGTCCTGATTTCCTTGGTATGGATAATGGGGAGAAAAAACAAAACAAAACAAAAATAAGAACAAAAACTCCCTCTGGATAGATGAAAATTTTCTTTTTATCAGGATAGATGACAAAGAAATATTTTCAGGTTTATAACCAGAGAGCTAGAATTTGGAGAGAGGGCAGAAGAGAGAAAGAAGACAGAAAGACAAATTTGGATTAATGTCCATGATGTCATCCAATTCTTCTAAGTATGGAATTGAGGAAGAAAATGAAAGGAAAGAAACTCTCTTTCCAAAAGACTTAGGGGTTGACACATATTTTTCACGACTTGGCTCAGAGACTCAATGATGACAGCCACACAGAGACGAAGCTATATATTCTTGACCTTTCAGATTTTCCTCTTCCTGCCCACTCAGAATATATCTTTGACTAAACTAGAGTTTTTTGTACTGCAAAGTTGAAAATGAAATAAAAGTTAGTGAAACAATTAATCTACATTTCACAAAGATAAATTGTTAAAAAGGTAATTTCTAATATAGTAATCTAAGGGCAAGGGTTGACTTTCAGTAATTTGGAGGTATAGATGACTAAATGCTTTAATCGTTAAAAAGCCAAATTGGTACCTAGGTTCCTAAATTGGCTCTCTTTCTGGCCCAAATGTCATAACTAATTTTTTAGTTCTGTTTCTTACTGTTTGGAATACTTGGTAACTGAATGATGTTTAAAGGAAAGAGAACCAGGTAATTGTCTCTTATTTCATCTGGTTTTGGCCATGGTCTCCCACCCACTGAGTTCAATGACTTCAAGTAAATCTTCAAATGAAAGAGACTGTCCCTTTGTACTAGACAGTGGAAGCATCCTTTTGATTGGGATAGATAGCACTTATATTGCCCAAATTCCTTCTTTTCCTCTTTTCTTTTCTTCTTATTAATTGGAATATGTAGATAGTTATGGGAAGGGCTGAGAGTGTATTTTTCCAATGAAATGACAGATTACCATATTTTGTATTTAATTTTTTGTTTCCTCCTAACCAATGCAAAAGTTTTTTGGAGTTAAATAAGGCAACAATTAGGGTATATCATTGAATATACTTTAAAATCATTACTTTTTTCACATTATTTTCTTATAAGGTAGATGTGGTTTTCTTTGTCAAAGTAGACTATATATTTAATCTGTATTGGCAGATACACACTGAGCCTTGTTTATGGGTTTAACACTGCTTCAGAGAAGGCTACGGTGAATTAATCTAAAGTACAAACAACAGGAAGCTGGTCTGCATGCAATCCTTTTCCTAGGTATTTTTTTCTTTTAGGAAATTGCTGCAAAACTACACAAATCAATAGTAGCACCATTGATAGAAGAGGAATTTCTTGAGTGTGCTACCAGTACATAGTGTTTAGGCAGTAAATGTGATATAATTGATTGATAGAGTCCTTGCTGCTTTCTAGCATCATCATGTACATTTACATTATTTACATGTGAATAACAATCAAGCAAATGAATGACACTGGCAAATTCCTCACCGTGTTTTCTTGTATTGGCTTCCTTCCTGTGCGCTCATTTTTTTGATTGGTGTCTGTGTATTATAGCCTATATAAGCTGTTTTTCAGTCCTCCCTAACAGTCTTTTCTCTCTATGAGAAGGGTAGATCACTCTAGATACTCGGTTCCTTATAGGTGTCCAGAATTTTGTCCAAAACTCCCTGTCTTGGTGATGAATGATTTTTCTTTGTTGAAATACAACTTTGGAAAGTGACTAGTTTCAGGAAAGACATCTCACCTGAATCGCTTAAGGTTTGGATATTCTACCTTGAGTAACTTTGCAAATACAAGAGTAGACCCATAGCAGGCATCATACATTTTCAGAGTTTTATTCATGAGGGTATCCAGGAATAGTATATAACAGCAAGAAATGTTCCAGTATCTATCAGACATTGTTACTTCCTTGATTGGGTGGGTAAGGAAATTTCTGGCAGACTATCTTACCTGGAATGTAGGGAGTTTAGATTTATTTATTTTTTTTAATTAGAAAGCCCTGGAAGAAATAGTCCAGGCTATATTCATACTACTATATTTATAACTACTTGGTGTGGGAATAATCTTTTTTTTAAATTTTTTATTAACATATAATATATTATTTGCCCCAGGGTACATGTCTGTGAATCATCAGGCTTACACATTTCACAGCATTTGCCATAGCACATACCCTCCCCAATGCCCATAGGTGTGGGAATAATCTTAATTGTTGGTTTCGTTATTTTCAGTGGTGACTACCAAATCAAATTATTTTACTTTGGGTATTTTATCTAGTCTGGATTTACTCTATACTTTTATAAACTCTCATGATAAATGTTTGAATTTTTAAATGTCTTTCAAAATACAAGGATTTGTCACCATGGTTCTATAAAATCACTAGATGCTGGTCACTAAAATTCTGTCTGATAGATCTATGACCATCTTCGTATGAGAAACTAGAAATATCTTAAGACTTGTAGGGAGAAAGCATTTGGTATGATATAAATGTGTTTATATAATTAATTTTCCTTTTATTTCAGTCTTCAATTTTATTTCTTTACCCCTGGAGCAGACACTTTTTTTTTTTTACATGCACCTCATCCCCTCAGGCCCTGTGACTTTGGTAGCATTTGTGGTAGGTTGTTCTTACCAGATTTATAACTTTCTGCCTCAATCTCTTGCTGTGTCTCGTGGCATTTTCTTAATCTTTGGGCAGCTCACTAAACCCCCAAACCCCCAAACCTCCTGGAAGTACAAGGAGTTAACTCCACTTGGGCAAGCTTCACCAAAGAGGGTTAAAATTTCTGAACGAAACCTCCCAGCTGCCAGAAGAACAATACAGAGGTATGGTCTGCACAGTTCCTCAGAAGATCTCCCCTAAGATTGAATCTTAGTAACTGTAAGTGGTAACCAGCCCAGTAATGCACCCTCAATTGGCTCTCTTCCCTTCCCTATATCACTGGTCGTGGTACCTCACTTCCGCTTCCTGAGATTCACACACCCCCACCACACAGTAGCTACTTGCACTGAAGTCCTTGACTCAGGGTCTACTTTTGCGGAAAACCAAACTTAGGCAACTCCCGTAAAAATATTTAGCTGTGACCTTCTGTCACCCCCTTTCCACTCCCTGCAGAGAAGAAAAGGAAACCAAGTGCTTAGAATTTTGCAAATATATGTTTCGTCTTGTTTTGTTTGCTGTTTATAGTACTTTAAAATCTTCCAAAACACTAGCTTACTATGATATCTAACATTTACAATAGTGACTTCAATCCCTAGGAACAATTACTAAGTTTATGTTAGTTTTATGTGCTTCCTTTTAAATCAATTCCCTGAAGAGAACCCTATGGACATCCAAAATTACCCTTGTTTGATTAAATAATTTTTTTATTGTGTTGTTAGTCACCATACAGTACAACATTAGTTTCTGATATAGTGTTCCAAGCTTCATTGTTTATGTATAACATCCAGTGCTCCATGTAATACATGCCTTAATACCCATCACTGGGCTCACCCATTCCCCCACCCCCCTCCCCTCTAAAACCCTCAGTTTGTTTCTTGGAGTCCACAGTCTCTCATGGTTCATTTCCCCCTCCGATTTCCCCCTCTTCACTTTTCCTTTCCTTCTCCTAATGTCCTCCATGTTATTCCTTATGTTCTACAAGTGTTTATATTTTCATTTGACTTGTCTACGTGAAAACCGGTGTGAATAGCATGACTGCTAGCATTTATGTAAGATAAAACTCTTCTTACTTTTGGCTATGGATTCATAATAAAACAAGAATGTCAGCAGCTAGCAAGTTACATTAACTTAAATGATTATTAAAATAAATTATAATTTGCACCTGCATTAGTACAGGAGAATAATTAGAGATGTAGCCACTCCCATGGAGTTGTTTGCAGGATTTGTGGGCTCTAGAATGAAAGGCCCATCACCTTTTTTTTCTCTTTCCTCAGAAGTTTTGGGTGGTTTGGCTTGGAAACTGTTGCTGATGTGTGCTGTGTTAGCCTAAAGAACTGGAGGAATTAAAAAGAGTCTGTGCAAACATAAATTTCCCAGCAATTTTTCCTTTTCTGTGTCTTTTCTGACCTTGGAGTCTAGAACAACTTTCATTTTTTTTTTCTTTAATGTACAGATGGCAGACTCCTGACCAGAAAATATTTCAAATTTTATGGCTCTATTTTTTCTGAATCTGATCTTTTCCAGTCTAGAAGAGACAATTTATCATCCCAACCAGCTTCACATTGCTCTACTTACTCTCATAGAGAGAAAAGAGTATAGGAACACCGAGAAAGGAAGGTTGAAAGGAGGAGATCTTTTGTCAATGATAGTGGTTTAATTTAAAATTAAAATTAAAATTTAACATTTATTCTTTTTGTGGCATAGATAATACAAATCGTACAAAGTGCTTCTTCTCTGTAGCAAACAATAATACCGGTTGTTTTGTGTATACTCAAAGGTATTGTATATGCATATAAATGCACATATACATATATGTACAAAAATATCACTGTACATATCAAATATATAACTAGATCTCATAATATAATGTAATATGTGTGTACATTATCTAATATACAATACATAATCATAACTTATAGTATATTTTATGTAAGTAATATGTAATTAGTAATAGTAACATAATGTGCATAGTGTTCGACCTGTTCTGTACCTTAGTTTTTCATTTAGAGTATCTTGGAGATTTTTCCATGCTAAAATATATATAATAGAATCAATATTTTTAGTGTCTATGTAGTATCCATTTTAGGAATATGCCATCGATTATTTAACCAACCTTCAGGAAGGATTTTGATATATATCTTGGCATTTGGGGGGTCAATCTTTCTAATACAAATAACGTTGCAATAAATAGCCTTTTATATATGCCATTTTTCTCATATGTCACCACGTCAATAGGATAAGTACCTACAAGAGTTGCCAAAATAAAGGGTCTGAGAATTCATAAGTTTGATAACGATTGTGAAATTGCTAATTTACTCTTACAAGTTATGTTGGAGTAAATCTGTTATCTGACAGCGTGACTGACTTGCCGAGTTATACTTTTTGATTTTCAGCAATCTGTTAGATGAAAAAAATAGTTCATTGGATCAGTAGTTTGATTTCTTTTTTGAAAAGTTTACATTGATTTCTTTTATTATTAAGTAGGTTGAATGCTCTTTTATATGTTGGGAAACAGTTGTATTTCCTTTCCTGTGAACTACCTTTTTTCCCGCTTGCTTATTTTTCTATTGCATTATTTCATTGATTTCTAAAACTCTAGTATATAAGGGAATTAGTCATTTGTAAGTGACATAAGTAGTAATTTTTTTCTATTTGTCATTTGTATTTGATATTAATGGCTTTTTTATATGCAGAAAATTTACATTTTTGTTCAGGTAAATGTATGATTTCTTTTGTAGTTTGAATTTTGCAACTCACTTGGAAAGGCTTCCCTTTTCTGAGATTATAAATGTTTTTATTTCATGTTTTATGTTAGTACTTTTAAAATATCTTTATGTTTAAATCTTTGATCTATTTTGAATTTATTTTGTGTAAGACATGAGTTAGAAATAAATCTTAATTTTTTCTATATATCTACCAAGTTGTCTGAAAACCCTTCATTAAATAATCCATCTTTCCCATGTTCATTTGAAATACTATACCATTTTTATAATATTACATTCCTCTTGTATTAGATTGAATTCAGGATTTTGTCATTTCTATTGACCTATTTTTCCAATGCATGAATGTGCATAACACATAAATATAATACGTTCTTAATGACTATAGTTTTATACATTATTTTAGTATATGGATAGCTAGTCTTGCCTCTGGCCCTGCTGCAGTTCACATTACCCTGGTTATTCTTGCGTTTTGATTTTGCATATATATTTAGAACTCCCTCATTTAATTTTTCTTTAACAATGTTTTTTGGGGGGGTCTTATTAAGATATTGATTAATTCAGATAATTGATATCCTAATGTTATAAAGGGTTGCAATCCAAGAACATGGTATGATTTTCTGTATTTTCTATTTTCTGTGTCCCTCAGTGCTATTGTAAACTTACTATTTTATTCTTATATATTTCTTAAGTTCATTTCTAGATATTTTATCATTTTGATAGTACTATAAATGATATTTTTTAGCATTAGCTTTTTAATGATTGCTTACCTTTATGAATACTATTGATTTCTGGATATTAATTTCACACTCATTCATCTTAATCATTTTTCTTAAAAATTATAATAGCTTTTCAGTTTTATCTCATTGACCTTTCCCAGCAAATAATTGTATTATCTACAGAATGTTATTTTTATTTCCTCCTGTGCAGTTTTGTGTTTCATGAGCTTCTTTCTCTAAAGTTGTTTAGTATTTCTGGAATAAAGTTAAAAAATTGATGTGAAAAGGGGTTTATGTTTATTTTTTTAATAATTTGCATTAATGAGAGTTCATTTCCATTTCATTTTGCTTGATTCCTTCCTCGAAATCTTCCATTAATATCTTTTGGTGAATTCTTCAGGTAGAATTTTTTCTTTTTTTATTAAAATATGCAGTGTTATATTGGTTTCAGGTGTACAATATAATGATTCAATAATTCTACACATTGTTCAGTGCTTTTCACAAAAACTTGATCTTCTTTATCTATTTCACTCATCCTCCCACCCACCTCCCCTCTGGCAACCACTAGTTTGTTCTCTGTATTTAAGAGTCCAGGGGCTTTTTCGGTCTTTTTTTCTTTGTTTTGTTTCTTAAATTCCACATATGAGTGAAGTCATATGGTATTGTCTTTCTATGACTGACTTATTTCACTTACCATTATACCTGCTAGTTTCATTCATGTTGCAAATGGCAAGATCTCATTCTTTATTATGGCTGAGTAATATTCCATTGTGTATGTATGTGTGTATGTGTATATATATCACATCTTCTTTATCCATTCATCAGTCAATGGATACTTGGGTTGCTTCCATATCTTGGCTTTGTAAATAATGCTCCAATAAACATAGGGGTATGTATACCTTTTTTAATTAGCATTTTCATTCTCTTTGGGTAAATACCCAGTAGTGAAAATAATTACTGGATCATGTAGTAGTTTTATTTTTAACTTTTTTTTTTTTTTTTAAAGATTTTATTTATTTATTTGACAGAAAGAGAGAGATCACAAGTAGGCAGAGAGGCAGGCAGAGAGAGAGGGGGAAGCAGGCTCCCTGCTGAGCAGAGAGCCCGATGTGGGGCTCGATCCCAGGACCCTGAGATCATGACCTGAGCCGAAGGCAGAGGCTTAACCCACTGAGCCACCCAGGCGCCCCTATTTTTAACTTTTTAAAGAACCTCCATACTGTTTTCCACAGTGGCTGCACCAGTTACCACTCCAACCAACAGTTCATAAATGTTCCTTTTTCTCTATATCCTTGTCAACCCTTATTATCATGTGTAATTTGATTTTAGTCCTTCTAACAGGTGTAGGGGATATCTCATTGTGGTTTTGATTTACATTTACTTGGTGATTAGTGATGTTGAGCATCTTCCCATGTGCCTATTGGCCATCTATATGTCTTTGGAAAAATGTCTATTCATATTCTCTGTCCTTTTTAAATCATATTATTTGTTTTGGGAGGTGTTGAGTATGAATAAGTTATATATATATATATATATAAACCCCTTATCAGATATATCACTTGTGAATATCTTCTCCCATTATCATTTTGTTAAATATGCAAAACTTTATTTTGACATAGTTCCAATAATTTTCTCTTGCTTTAGGAGGTGTATCTAGAGAAATGTTTCTATAGGCAGTGTCAAAGAAATTACTGCCTATGTTTTCTTCCATGAGTTTTATGATTTCAGGTCTCACATTTAGGTCTTTAATCCACTTTTAATTTTTTTAAAAAAAATATTTGTTTGTTTGTTTATATTTTGGGGGAGGGTAGGGAGAGAAGAAGAAGCAGACTCCTTGCTGAGTAGAGAGCCCAATGTGGGACCGATCCTAGGACTCTGGAATTATGATCTGAGCCAAAGGCAGATGCTTAACTGACTGAGCCACCCAGGTGCCCAAAGATTTATTTATTTTAGAGAGAGAGAATGAGAGAGAGAGCATGTGTGGAGTGGATGAGGGACTTCTCTGCTTCTTAAAATTTTATGATAGACTGGTTCCAGGAAGGCTCCTTCCCCCTGTGTTTCTGTTCTTATTGTTCCAAACAAGACATTGTTGAGCTTGCACATCAAGTGTTTCTCTTATTTAGAGAACTGTAGTCTGAGACATTCTCTCTTGAGCCACCCTTACCTCAGTTGGCGTTCTCTGCATTTAACAGCTCTTTATCAAATTATATAGTTTTGATTTGTAGAAATCTTCTAGTTTCATCAGAGATGGATTTGCATTTCTATTTCTCTGTATTATTTTGGATGGTTTCTAAGGGGAAGAAGAGAGAAATTATTCTAATGTGTTATTTTATTTATTTATTTTAAAAGATTTTATTTATTTATTTATTTGCCAGGGAGAGAGAGAGAGAGAGCAAGAGAGCACAAGCAGGGAGAACAGCAGGCAGAGGCAGAAGCAGGCTCCTTGCCAAGCAAGGAGCTCAAAGTGGGACTCCATCCCAGGACCCTGGGATCATGACCTCAGCCAAAGGCAAATACTTAACCAACTGAGCCACCCAGGCAGCCCCTAATGTGTTATTTTAAAATAAAATATCTGAACTATTCTTGAAATTCAATTTTTAATATTACTAAGTCCAATTTCACTCTTGTTCTTTAGTTTAAATCTTTGTTGGAAACAACTTTTCAGGACTGGGTATCTGTACACCTTGGTAAATGTGAAGAAATGCTTTAAGTGAAAGATGCTGAGAGACACTTTGAAGAGGAGTGCGGGAATGGGGAGAAAAATGTGTTAGAAGGAGAACAGTATAAGGGGTTGTATTATGTTATTTTCATTGTAGGATTAAGCTAGAACTTTGATGTGCATGTTTGACTTATTTAATAACAGTAGTTTTATAACTTTGTAATGTTATATAATATGTAATATTATGTTTGTTCAGAGATCTACAAACAAGAATAAAATCTAATGGTTCTTATTTTCGGTTAAACAAAAATCAAGAATAGTGACTTTTATATTAAAAAATGACTACAAAAAGTCTATTTAAATAATTATTGTATTGTATTGTATTTTTAATTATTGACAGAGAGAGTGAAAGAGCACAAGCAGGGCGAGCAGCAGGCACAGGGGTAGGGAGAAGCAAGCTTCCCGCTGAGCCACCCAGGCACTCCTCTCATCCAAGTACTAACCAGGCCTGACCCTGCTTAGCTTCTGAGATCAGAGGAGATTGGGCGCATTCAGGGTGGTATGGCCATAGACCCACCCAGGCACTCCTAAGTAATAATTTTAAATGCAGTTGCCAGTGTCTTATACTTTCAGTTCTTCAGGTGGAGAACACATATTTATCAAGAAATAATCTGATGAAATTTTCAGATTAATTTTGTTATTTTGTTATTTCGTTCACTGTTCTCTTTAAATTAGTAAATTAGGATGTTCATTTCAAGAGAAAAATAAAATTAAGTAAAAGGCTTTTGTTGAAGCATATCAAAGTTTTCATTCAAAGTTGAATTTGAGGGACCCCTGGGTGGCTCAATTGGTTAAGCCGCTGCCTTAGGTTCAGATCCTGTCCTCAGGGCCTGGGATTGAGTCCCTCATCCTGGGCTCCCTGCTCAGTGGGGAGCCTGGTTTTTCATCTGCCTCTGCCCTTACCCCCTGATCATGCACACACTCTCTCTCAAATTAAAAGAAAAAAGGTTGAATTTGAACTATTCTTTGCTCAGTTCTAGACTGAAATCCTAGGCATGCAGCGGTAAGTTTTACCTTAATTTCTGCTTTTTTAGTATAGCTGCCTAATCTTTTCAAATATATAAAAGCACCTTGCTGGTGGCTAAGACTTTTAAAAATTAAAACAAAATGTGTTTGATAGAAGTACTTATCAGGAATTAGTTGGAAATGCAAGCATAGAATTCTATACCTATTAATTGATCAAGATAAATTACATTGATTCCAAAGAATTCCCCAATTCCCCAATTACTTATTGGCCTCTAGACTTTAAATACTGTGTGCTGAATGGAGTAAAAAGAAGTAAAAATTTATGATGATGAGAAATTATACTTGGGATTTGTTAATAATTTCATCTGGATAAAGAGTATTTTATAAAATATATGATACACTCCTTTCCAAAGTATTAATAAATTATTTTATAATAGCAGCAATTCATTATGTACAAAGAACTAGAAGAAAGAGTATACAAGTTAGAAAGAACATGGGATTTGAATTCAGTCATATCTATGTTCAAAATTCAAAATCCTACTTCACTTTTATAAGTTATTCAATTTAAGAATCTTCTCATTTTGAATTAGTAATGCAAGCACCTATATAACAATATTGTGAGGAAGGGTTCATGCTTTAGACCACCTCAGTTTGAAAGCAAGATTTAGGCAAGGGAGGGAGCCAAACAGCAATCGTGTGTCCTAATTCACATGATCATTGGACATAGTGTTACAGGGGCTTATGGTAGTCAATTTCCCATTTGTCTTTGCCATTTTATCTTATTTCTCTGTTGTTTCAAAACTTTTATGAAGAAAGATGTGATATATAGAAAGCTCAACAGTAAAAATCAAAACAATAAGTTAAAATAAGAGAATAGACTAAGGAGGATCTAATCCTAATTCTACCTCTTACCACTTGGACAAATTACTTAACCAGTCTGTATTTTAGCACCTTCATCTGTTAAGTAGGGATTAACAATAGTAGTTAAAGTATAGCAGCAAATAGTCATAATGTACTAATCTATTTGCTCACAAAAATAAAGAAAATCATTAATTGTACTGTGCATCTTAAAATAGCTTTAGTCTTGGGGCACCTGGATGGCTCAGTTGTTAAGCGTCTGCCTTCAGCTCAGGTCATGATCCCAGGATCCTGGTATTGAGCCCTGCTCCCTGCTCAGTGGGAGGCCTGCTTCTCCCTCTCCCACTACCCCTACTTGTGTTCCCTCTATCACTGTGTTTCTCTCTGTGAAATAAATAAATAAATACATCTTAAAAAATAAAAAATTAAAATACAATAAAATAGCTTTAGTCTTAAAAGAAGGAATTCCAACACAGGCTTCCCAAAATAGCCTTGTCTTGAATAGTCTTGAATGGTAACCATTTGGATGGACTCTTCCTGTTTGGATTTGCAGCACCAGCCCAATCAAACATGTAGAGGTACTCTTTTAAGTTAGAGCTGTTTGGGGGCCTAGATGCCAGGGAAACTGTTCAAACAGTAGATAGCTGCTTAACCAACGATCGCCAGGAGGTACACATAAAAAATATGTGGATGAGATCTTGGCTAAGCAAGAAATCTAACTATTGAAAAAAGACTGTTACCGAGAATGCAAAAGTTAGAGAGTACTAATAACCATCATAAAATATACTATTCTAAGGAACAAAAGAAAGAAATTCAGGCAAACTGACAGGTCTGCTGATTTGTATTCCATTGGAACATCTTGTGTTTGAATCGTGCTGAAGACTGCTTTCTAAAGGAATTAGTAATAAACATTGTGAATAAAGTATGCTGGAATTGTACTATGTTACAGCAACAGGAAAAGTGTAAGAAATATTCCACTCGTTAAGTATCTTTTTCATCTCAAATAATAAATACATATACTAAGTATGACAATGTACCATTTGACTAGAATTCAGAACTAAAGGCCAGATAATGCCCTTTAGTTTCTGCTGGTAATGTGGTCTTCACAATTATTCAATTCTCATTTAACAGAAATAAACCCAGTTGAATCCTCCATTCAGCATCTAAATCATAGGCCCTATGGATTGGATAACAGGTAAAGCCTAGGAAACAGAAAAGCTTGTCTTTTCATTTTGACCTGTATATTCAGAATAGAATACTTTATCAGAATTGTGTATTGTAAATATCTCCTTTCAATGTGCAGTTTGTTTTTTTCATTGTTTTAGAGATATTTAAAAAAAAGATTTATTGATTTGAGAGAGAGAGAGAGTGCTCCCAAGTGCAAGTGGGGGGAGGGGCGGAGAGAGAAAGAATCCTTAAGCAGGCTCCCCCAGGAGCCTGACAGGGGGCTTGATCCTAGGATCTCGAGATCATAATCTGAGCCAAAATGAAGAACTGGCAACTTAACTGACTGAGCTACCCAGGTGCCCCTTTTAATGGTATTTTTAGTGAACAAAAGTTCTCTATTACAAAAAAAAATTCTTAAATTTAATGATGTTCAATTTGTCATTCTTTTCTTAGTGATATGCTGTTTCATGTGCTGTTTAAGAAATTGTTGCCTCCTGGGACACCTGGGTAGCTCAGTCGTTTAAGCCTCTGCCTTTGGCTCAGTCATGATCTCAGGGTCCCAGGATCAAGCCCTACATCCAGCCCTCTGCTTTGTGCATCAGGCTCTCTGCTCAGCAGGGAGTCTGTTTCTCCCTCTGACTCTCCCTCTGTGCTCACTCTCTCTTTCTCTCAAATAAATAAATAAATAAATAAAATCTTAAAAAAAAAACTTAAAAAAAAAATTGTTGCCTCTTTAAAGCAAGGAGAAGAGAATGTCAATATGAATTCACCTAAAGGATAATTTTATCTCATATATGACATAAAAATCAAAGGCATTGCCATTTAGTCAATCTTATTGGTACTACAACATCCCAATTTTATTTAAAAATTATTAATGTAATAATAAGTCATAAATTCTATGAGTTTACTAGAAGCAATATGTACATACTAATAAACTAATACACACAGATTAGTCTAAAATTTCTTATAAAAAATTCCGTTCTTAGACTGATCCAACTTTTAGAAGGTTTTTTTTTAATATAGTGACTGAAACTCTTCCTCTCTGAGATGTCTACTTATTTGCACAGGTGTTCTTCACATGGTGTCTAATTTTTCCTCTCTATGCCAGTTCTCCAGATACTTTGAGATAGCTATCATCTGCCTATGAGGACATTGCTTTTAAAGGGCATCACATGGGTTAAAGGGCACTTGGTTTTGAGGTGATAGAGGAAAGGACCCAGCAGCCACTGAAACCATAGATCTGAGGCTTGGAAGTGATTTTAGGGATCTGAGTGGGACTCTGGGCCTCATCTAACTTGGGATGTGTGAGCATTGAGCATGAATGTTTAGACAATGTTTTTTGGGAGTTTTACTACTTTTTAGTCAGGGTCAAAATGGTACAGGGACAATCAAGAATGTAAAATCACTGAACTCATATGGAAGAGTTTATAGAGGGTAGTATTAGTGGCTAGAGTCAGTTGAGTTAAGGCCTGACAAAAGGTCTGTGTAGTTGTTGATTTTTAATTTTTTGTTGTAGGTATACAATTTTAGTAGAGTGAAGGAATCAAAAATCATATATCAGGGAGTTAATGATAAACTAGCATAGTTAGTTGAATAAAGTAAATTTTTAGTGGTAATAGAAAAATATTGAAGCCTATCTAAAAGTGATGTAAGGGCTATTAGCTCACTATGGTAAGAGCGAAAACATTGAGTTTTGTCATTTTGAGAAACTTGTGCTTAAACATTGAAAAAGTGATACTTAAATTGTAGAAAAAGATTGGCAGTGATAAGAAGTGTTATATTCACTTGAGAGCTCTGTCTACTTTGTGGAAGTTTGCCACTTAACATTTTGCCAATTTTATGAATAGTTGTACATAGAAACCTGAGCTAACTTCTCCAGTATTTCTGATTATTCACACAGTGCTTTGCTGCCCTTAGAGAGCAAGTTGGCTGGAAGTTCTCTTATGTATCTTCTGGGCCTTTTCAAAACATAGGTAAATAAGAGACAGGGCTTCATGGAAAAAGAAGAGGTAATTAAAGAGGTTCAAGAAAACATGAGAAGATATTTAGAATCCAGGAAAATTAGAACTTAGTCTTGGAAAAAAAGAAACTTTAATTCAGAAGAGAATGGAAAGCTAGAAAAAATAGGATGAAGAGTTTCAGAGGTCTTAATTATGTCTACAATGGCAAATATATCCTAATAGATAAATGTATCAAAATGTTGTATACCTTAAATTTTCACAATGTTGTATGTCAAATATATCTGAATAGAAGAAAAGAAAAAAAAGCTACAGAGATATAGAAAGGAAGAAGAATGGGGGAAGGTAATTAACACTTAATAATATAATCTTTTTGTAAACTAAGGAGGCTTAATAGTTGCGAGTAAAAAGTCTCAGTTATATTTAGTTTTGTTAAGAGTAAAAAATATATACAACTTGCCATAGTCATTTCAAGGATCATGATAATCATTTTGTTATGAATAGAAGGAATTAGGTAAAAGTTTTATTACTCAATAAAGGTGCATTTATACCATGGATTTGTGTAGGAAAATACCAAAGCACATGCATATTAAATAATAACAATATCATTCTTTTTAAAATCTGGACCCTAAGCATGAAAGAATTCTGTTGTCTGCCTGCTATCCTGAATTAGTATTTTCTCTGATGCAGAATCAATCCAAGGCTGATTGTTGGTTGATGTATGCCAGAGAGGGTTAAATTTCCTGTCATTGGAAATATTAATATCCCCAAATATGGTGAGGTTCCTAGAAGTATTCTTCTTTTTGTCACTCACTTCACTTAAACTTGGAGACTTTCTGAAACATCATCAGTCCAGATCAGTCCCCCCAAGAGGCTTGAGTTTTCCTTAAAACCTGATGGGATCTCCTTTCTTTCTAAAACATCTCACATCTAGAATTCTTTGTAAAGTCATTTGGTTTCCAGTTCTCCTAAACATTATATCTTTTCAAATTTATACTACCTCTTGCAAGAATATCTTTCAGTTGTTAAAAGAGTTCAGGTGTTAATCTGAGAGCCTAGTTCATGACCAGAATTTTCCAAGATTTTAGGAAGGCTCTGGTTTATTTCATGTAGGTCTATGTTAGATCTTGGAGTTGGTTTACAGGTAAAATAATCATCTATGTTCAGTGACATTGGGAAATCAGCAAAATATTTGCTAATATTTTTCTCAAATGTGGAAGGATACTGCTTCACTTCTTAGATGTTAGTGCTAAGTGGTAGCTTTCCCTAATCCTAATTTGCCCTTCTGGGCTCTGGCTCTTCCCTAGGCCTGTCCCAGAGGGGAGTCCCAGGCCTGCAGAGGAATGAGAAGTTTTATCACTATACTATGCTACCTACCAGAGAGCATTATCCCAAATAAATATACACCTGGGATTCTAAGCACTTATTTAGTTTGTGACTATTTGCCAAGAATCCAATTGAGTATATAACAGACTAATGGAGTGTCTTCTACATCTTGAAACTATGTGCTAGTCATATAGTGGAGGAGATGCCAGACAAATTATTACTTTCTTGAAATTAACAGACAATAAGCAAGGGCATTTTAAATGGAGAGGGTGCTATGAAGACAACAAACAGGCTAGTGGGATAGAGAATGAGTAGGAGATGCTATATTAGATTTGGAAATCAGAGAAGACTATTCCTTGAAATTGAAACTGGAATGATCAGGAGCCAGTCCTGTGAATATCTGAGAGAAGAATCTTCTGGGCAGAAGGAAAGTGAGTACACTAATGTGGGATCTAGTTGATATGTTCTAACAATAGGAAGAGGTGAGTGTGGGTATAGGACCATAGACAAAGGGAAAGATATTAGAAAGTTGGACAGGTGAGCAGCAACTAGTTCACATAGAATGTGAGAAATTGAGGTTTTATTTCTGGTACAATTGAAAACCACTATAGGATTTTGAGCAGGAAAACTTCCTGGCCTAATTTTGATTATACAAATTGTTCATTCCGAATATTAGGTGGAGAATAAGGGAAATAGCTTATCCAGAATGACCAGTTAAAAGACTCTGCCCACAGTCTATGTGAAGAATTATGAAGGCTTGTGCTAGAAAGTTGGTGACAGAGTTAAGAGAAAGTGGTAGATTCAGGATTTATTTGGAAATTAGACCTGACTGATTTGCTAATTGGTCGGCTATAGAGAATGAAGAAAAAGATACAACTCGATGTTGATTCCTGGAGTTTTGGCTCAAGAAATTGAGAGGATGATGGTGAGATTTATGGATACAATTAAAGCGTATATTCCTAGAGATAAGAATTCCAGGATGACTTTCTGATTATCCCAGGTTCTGATTATGGTAACTCTAAAGTATTATTCTAAGAGTAATCTCAGGACTCATAGACAGCCTGTTCCTCTGGCTTCTCCAATCATTTGGACAGGACCTAATTCCCTGTATCACATTTCTTTATCTTTTACATGCAAGAGTGATTTCTCTTTCTTGCAACTGAACTCTGTTAGTGTGAGCCTGGAGAATATCAAGAGTATAGTTTCACTGAAGACAAAAGAAAGAAGTATTAGGCAATACAACTGTCAACTCTGTTGAATTATAGAATGCTGCTGAGAGATCAAGTAAAATGAATAAAAGGAGCGATCTCTGGATTTAACATGGAAGTAATTGGAGTTGATGGTATCTATAGATCAGTAGAATATTGGAATAAATGGATGAGGTTGAGAGGAGCAAATAGGAAATGAGGGAATAACAGGAATTATATAGATGAATCTTTTAAGAGGTTTGGTGTGACATGGAATAGACAACTGTTACAGTAGCTACAGGGGGGCAAAGGAGTCAAGGAACGATGTGTTTGGAGTGTTAAGATAATACTTATCTTGCTTTGGTTGCAAGTTGTAGATATTCCAATTCAGATTGACTTATGCAGTGAAAAATGTGAATGGTTCATGTAAGTCTTGAATTGGGGGCTCTAACTGCATTTTTCTGCACCTCTCAGTTCTGCAGTTCTCTCCATTTTTCTTTGTGCACAATTTCAGTTTTTACTAAAAGAGAGAAATAACAATAACACTGTGGCCTTCATGTATGTACAGAATATAGACCAGAGTGAGTGGAAAACACAAAAGTCCTGACATTCACTCTGATTAGACCAATATAAATCAACCAGTGTCCAGAGGAATTTATGAGCTAATTGGCTATGGTCTAGGTGACTGTATAGGGGAATACTGTTACCTGGGTTGCTTATACCTTGAAGCTGAAGGTGGAGGTCAGTCTCATCTAATATTTGGCTGATGGACAATGGGGAGTGGAGGAACTGGCAAAGTTCATAACCCAATATGTTGTCTGTGTGCTATGGAAAAGAATCTAGAGGAAGAGATCAATAGTAGAACAAAGACTAGAGGTAATTTTAGACCAAAATCTCTGAGACAGTAAGAGAAGTAATCCAGTGCACAAGTGCAGGAGCTGGTGATGGATTGGAGGAGGGTCACCTTCTCCACCGAGAAGAGAAAGTGTGGCTAGAGAAGAAAGCAGCTGGCTGCATTTAGAAGGAAGGAGTTCTCATATGATGGCTTCTATTTTCTCAAGGAAGGCAATAAACAAGATCATCAGTTGGTGGTGAGGGAGGAATAGAGCAGAGGAATGTTGATGCAAGATGAGAAGGTATATGAGAAGGAAATCATCATTTTGGTGAATGTAAAAGTGACATGTGAGGTGTCAAAAACCCAAAATTCAATTGAGTAAATTTGAAGATCTAATTGGCTTTGTTAAATGATTCATGAATCAGCCAGTATCCCATTTAGCAAATAGAGGGGAGATCCGAGAATTTTTTACAAAATAAAGGGTTTTTATAGGAAGGAGAGTGGGGCAAGAAAGTTATTAGGAAAAGAAAAGGTTTTGAACAGTTACTTTTCCTTAGGGGGAAGAACAAGGTGACTTATGCAGGTTACCTCATCTTCCTTTAAGGGATGGAGAGGATCCCTATGGCAGATTCAGTGGTGCTGATCAGAAAATTTTTGACTGGTTAAGACCATATTTCTGGAGGGGTTGGCCCAGTTTGGAGTCTTAGCCCAAGTGATGACATTTTGGGCTCGTGATTTTCTTTTCAACAAGGGGAGATACAGGAGAATCAGTGAATGACTGAGAATATCAAATTCCAAATTCTATTTTGGAGGATTGGAATCTTTTTTCAGACACTCAGGTTAACAAACTTGAAAGAATTATTTATTACATCTTCTTTGTTTTCTATTTTCCACATCAGTTTCTAAAAATGATTTTCCTTAAGATTTTTTTTGTTTGTTTGTTAATAGACATTCCTTCTCTTCTATCCCACCCTCACTCCTCTGATGTAAGCTGTCATCTTTGCACAGGAAGATTATTGTGTAAATCTCAGCAGATATTTCCCCTTCCCTTCTTGATCCAACCACACTGCTATCAGAATAATCATCCATACATACAATTTTTGTCATGTTGTTTCCTTGTTTGTCCAAGTTTCAAAGGTTTTTAGGCTAGATCTTCCTTAAATTTTTTCCCTATGCTTTACAATATAAAAATTTCTCATCCTGTCAGTCTAGTCTTTTCCTTTGACTAGAAATGTAATATTTCCTTCTACTTTTCTGTGTTCACTCATAGTTTCCTTGCTAGAATTTGCAGACACGATCTTTTCAGGATAATAAATTACACCCATTCTTTAGGACTCTACTGTCCAAGAGAACTTTCTGTGATGATGGACATATTCTGTATCTGCATAGCCACGTAGGGGACAAGGGTTTGTTGTCCCAATATGGGCCACTTTGACATGAAGATTATTTTGAGTTAAAAGCATTCAAAACCCAACAGATTCAGGAAAAACTCTACTTCCTCCTCAACTGCCTAAATTTATATTGGAAAGAAGAACCTGTACCAGGAAAAGTGGTAGTAACAAAATCTCTTTTTATCTAAGAAACTTATTTGCATAACAGGGATACCTCTGTTTTCCAAACGTCTTTGCTCACCCTCCTGCTAAGGGTCTTCCTCTCCTTTATATCCCCAGACCTCTACTGTCTTTAGCTCAGGATGTACTACAAGTCTCATGTTGCCTGATTATCTTTGGAATTTTATGTCCATGTGAATTCCCTGTAAAAATTTTCCCTGTAAAAATTCCCTGTAAAACAAAACTAAATTTGATTCTCTCCTGTTCATCTGTAATATAAAATGAATTATTAGTCCAGTTAGAAGAACCTTGGACAAAGGAAAATTTCTACCTCCCCCACAGCCACATGAAACTATTGAGCACTTGAAATGTGTGAGGCACCTATATTTACATTTTAGTTTTACTTATATTTAATGTTCTTATGTTTAAATTTAAATGTAAAGAGCCATGTGTGCCTAGTGCCTGCCACATGGACAAAACACCTTATCCCATTACTTCTCTGAAGTCACTTAACCAGTGAAACTTTTATAGACATTTCCCCTCCTGGAAAGTTCAGCAGCTTTGATAATCTATATAGCACAGTTGTACATTTATCTCTATATTTTTCTACTTCCGTGTTTTTATACTTGCCTTGTTTCTCTCCATCTTATTTTTCTCTTTTACTTATAATGTTGAGCTTATAGTATAAACCCTCAATACACACTTGACTAAGGTTTTGAATTATTTATGTTGTAAGGGGATGCTTCTCCTCTACTGAGACAAGATAAAAATCAAAGATAAAAATAAAGGAACCCTCTGCCAGTTCACCCTTCTAGCAGGAATGGAATCCAAAATGGCTTCTTCTTGTTCTTCTTGAGTACCTTTCTCTCTCTTGAATGTCTTCCATTTTCATTTCTGCCTGGAGGAATTAAAACAGCATTATTGTTACATGCTTTGCAAAGATTGTTTTCTGATGCATAGTTCAATAACAGTTTATTACTATGAGGACAGTAGTATTTTAATTGCTGTTCTGTGCCATGTTAAAATTATATTATTGTTTTATAAAGAGTTACTCAGATATATGGCATTTTCCTGGAAGTTGTGGGACCATTTGATTTTCACAATTTAGTAATCAAACTGGTACTATAACAATTAAATCTACAAGTTTTTTAATTTGAGGACATTCAACTTTTGAAGTAGGAAGTGAAGGGGCCATGTTGCCAGTCTGGAGGGAAGTTAAATGCATTACTAATTCTGTACTGCCCCTCTCCTGAAGAATTATTCCAATCCACTCACATAATACAATTTTTTTTTTGATCAGTTGAAAGAAATGTAGCATTCTCCTTTCCTTCCAATGGAAAGCTGGCCTTCACTTATGTAAATGATGGCCCTCATGCTGGGGGCCCACAAGAGAGCGCCTGACACAATTGCATCAACAGAGATATAAATCCCTCTACTAGCCTGCCTTCTCTATTCATGAAGCTGCTTCAGTGTTCAGTAATGTTCATTTGCATGTTAACACTAGCAAAAAGTATGCAAAACATGAATGCTGAACTTTTCAAAGCGGGGGAGGGAATAATGCAGCAGGGAGGCAGACAAGGGAGGGAGAAAGGAAAAGCCCCGGAGCAGATAGTTTGGCTTGGTTTTGCTTTCTAGACAATGGATGTCTAGAAGCAAAATCAACTTGCCAATCTACCTTTCTTAAAAGTAAAATGTAGTCAAGCCCATTTGCCTCTTGCCAGATTGAACAACTTGATTTTTTTCCAGGGTTTTTTAAAACTTAGATTTAAACTCTTAAACTTGGATATAAGGTATATCAATTCAAATTCTGTGGCTGGGCCATATCAATCTTGTCCCCCCAAAATAAGGTTTTTATCTTTCTCATTTGCTCATGGGTACTTCCTTATTTTACACATGCACACACATATCCTCTATCAAGTAAATAATGTTACGTATTATATGCCATATAGTAGCATTCTGATAATGTTAGTATGGTTTGATTAATGGCTAAACTCTGATATACAATGACTAACATTACTATATTATATTTGGATACCTCTGTATAATGTAAATACTTTTGCTTCTTTCACTTATATGTCATATAAATATAAGTGCAGTGAAACAACAAGCAAACATAAAAAGCAATGATTTATTTACTTTAATGCAAAAAACCAAATTTTTTGGCTATTGGGGGAAAAAAGTTACTTCAAGAATGATACAGCAAAAAAGGATGTTTAGTTAATTCTGGGAAAAAAAACATGGAGAAAACTGAATAACAAAGAAAGAATGCTAAAAAGACAGTAGTTGAAGACAAATCTGACATTTAAACCTAGGCCCCTCCTGGTGCCCATGGCAACTCTTCTGACAACTTAGTAAAAAAAAAAAAGAAAAAAGACAAAAAATCCATTCTGTTCTTTGCTTTCAAGGATAATCCTTGCTTTTTATTTTTTTCTCCCTGGGAACCATGACAATTTTTTTTCTTTTTTGGGACTATGCAGGAATTTCTTTTATAATAGACCTAATAAATAATGGAGGGTTAATATCCTTTAGACAACTAGATGGGAAATTTGATCTTCCCAGTACACGTTTTCACACTTATATGTGACCTGGCTGCTAAGAAGCATAAGGAGGGTTAGTTGTTTTATATTCAGGATTTATGCTATTTTACAATTCTCAAGTCAAACACAGTATTAAATATAATTCATTTAAGATGAGTAACGTATTTTAATTGTTCTGTTGAACCCAGCATGTGATAATCATTCTTTCTTAATCTGAGTGAAATTCCTATGTATTCTGTCATCTGGTTATCTCTGATTATATCATCACCTAAGATAAGATAAAAATAAAAAGTGTACACTAAATCTATTACCTTCAACTTCTATTTCAAACATAATTTCCAAATCGAGAGTCATTTTTCAAGAGCTCTATTACATCAGGATGTGATTCTAATTTCACATTATTAGATGTGATTTCTAATTTGTGAGCTCAAACATTGTGGGGTGGAAACTACTGTTTCCAGGAAGATAAAATTACTGTCCCATGAGCCTCACTGCTATTTTATATGTAATTTGCTCAAGATTGTTTTCATTTTCTTTTAAGTGGGAAATGGGGAATGGTTATATTTCAATTGTTTGTTTGCAAACCTTAAGTCTGAATTTCAGGAATGCCAGTTTGTATTTAAATATTTTTGTTACTATTTTCACTTTTAAGATAAAAATGAATGTGCTTAACAATTAACAGACTGAACTTTTAATGTTTCGGAGAAAATTTTCAGGAAGGTTGAATGTCTATAAAGGACCTTACTGTTCAATATCTTCTAGAATCTTCAGATTATTTTTCAGAAAGTAGTATCATCTTTTAACAGTGAGGACGTTTATTGAGCATTTACGCTGTGTCAGGGTCATTTACATAAATTATTTCTTATCCTCCTGACACATCTATAAGGTTAAGATTTTTGTGCGTATCTTACAGGTGCAAAAAGATAATAAAGAACTTATCCAATGTTACATAATTTGTAACAAGCAGCTGAGCTGGCATCAAACCTAAGCCTATTTAAATCCAAATCCTAGTGCTGATTTTTACCACCTGATACAGCATCTCGGAATCAGTGCAATAAATCCCATCTCTCTTCTTCGACAGATAAATTCAGGAAGGCTTCAAATAGATTAAAAAGAAGGTTATTTTTTCTTTTCTTTTCCTCTACTTTTTGTTGTGTATTCATTTTTCAGTATAGGTGTACTGTATTTTTATTTCTGTCGAAGAGTGAAATGGAAGGACTAGAGAGAAGGGGAGAAGGGAGTCTACATCTTTGAGTTCGTGTGGGAGACCAAAATCATGAGGGGAGAAGGCAGCTTTCCCCATGAAAATACCAGTGACTGATCTGCCTCTTCATCTCTGATATCAGCTGCATCTGACATACTCTGGCAGAGTGTTGAAAGTCACAACTATGAATGCGAGAGAAAAGGTGTCATGACAATCTGAGTGCTGCAAACAGAACTGGCTTTAATAATCATATAAAAATATATACATTGTAAAATGAACGTATTTTTTGAAATGGGCATGGACATGTGCTGCTTAGATGGTGGTTGGCTGACAGCTTCACTACTTTGTTCCTGCTAAGGCCACACTTTCCTGGGGTGCTCTCAAAAAATATGTGAGCACTATGGATGCACTAGTGCAGGTCCATTCCAAAGAGGGACTCCTCTAATTCATGGCCTTAGCTCCCCATTGGCCAGGTTGAAACATCCTTATAACTGCTCTGAGACCCTTCCTAGCCAATTCTCTTTCTTTCCTCTCTCCTTTCACTGGCATGAGACCTGTTTTGGGGGTCTGAAGGTTTTCCCTACCTACTCTACCTCCTCCTCTATATCTTCGGTAGGTGCTCCCTCTGATAAATCTCTTCAATATTTAATTCCTTCTTGGCATCTCCTTCTTGAAGGACTCCAACTGACATATGCTTTAAAGTAGTTGACCTGGAAGGCCAATCATTTATGTTGAAGATGTGTTCCCATCTCAAAACACTACTCTTTCTAGATATTTATCAATATTCACCTAATGACCTAAAGAACCATAGATATTTTATAACTAAAAATGTATTAATGAATTTGAATCCTGATATTCATCAGTATATCTGTCTTTAAATAACTACTTCTAGAAAGTCAAATTTTCTATAAAAGAATTAATATTTCCTAAATGGATACACTATAGTGCTCCTGCAATTCACTATAGATTATTTATGTAGTCATAAAGAATCATGATGGGCACGATAAAGTTTCTGTAATCAAACTCATTGGTAAACAAGTCTTTAGCTCTAGAATTATTTGAACAATCTACTCAGATTTTTCTCATGTGAACTTCAGAGGCAATAATCTTTTTGCCCAAATACCACCTAAGTGCCTTCTCTATTAGGAACCATATTTTAAACTGATCCAGTTAATACTCTTAACGCTAGCCTGTTAGTCCCTAGTGTAATTTTTCTGCCAAATTCCTTTTAAATGGTATCCTTAAATCTAATGATCCTTTTCTATACTCATCAGTTATAGTCCGTCACTACCTTTACAGCTAGTGAATTTCTCAATGAGTGTCTCTTTCTCCTGAAGGGCTGGGATAGGGAGACATAAATTTTCCCATCATGAGGAATTGGTTGGCTAAGTTGTACATCAGTCCAGAGAAGCAAGTATGTCCAGTTTTACAGCTATAAGTTTATAAGAGTTGTACCGACACCTGATAGGTACAATAGAATGGTGTCTCTAAAATTATACTATATGGTAATTCTAACTTCACCATTTACTAGTCTTGTGACTTCGGGCAAGTTAAGGAATACTTTGTCTCAGTTTCCATCTTCCAGTATCTATTCTGAATAGCATCTACTCCTAGAGTTGTTATAATGGTTGCATAATGATCTGCATAAAGTATTTAAGTAATTCTTCTGCAGAGAAAGCCCTTAATAAATGTTAATTATTATTATGTTATAGCTCAAAGTACCTAAAAATTGAGTTTTTCAGATCCAGATTTCTTTCTTCAAAATACCTTCAAATGGATAACACATCTGATACAAATCAGGAAATTAAACTAACCTGAAAAATGTGAATTTACTATGTTAGTTATTTATTCCAGTTCTGGATTTGCACTGAAATTTTAATTTTTTGCTCTTATTTCTAAGTATATAAACCTATAATGTGTGTATTTAACTTAATGCATTTAACTTAACTACTTTAGTGAAAGAAGATGGTTGAGTGCATCATAGTATGGCAAACTGTCAGCCTAGAGATGTTCCTGTCTAAAAGCCAGACTAAAGGTGAGGTGTTACCTGGAATTCCCTAGTTCTCACACCATGACATGTACAATTTCTCTAATTATTCTAATAGTGGAATGTAAAATACAGATCTTCCTCAGCTTCTGGTGTGACTATGTCCTAGTAAACCCATTGTAAGACAAAAATGCATTTAATGCACCTAGCCTACCAAACATCTTAGCTGAACCTAGCCTACCTTCAACGCGTTTGGAACACTTAGATTAGCCTTCAGCTGGGCAAAATCATCGAACACAAAGCCTATTTTATAATCAAATGCCTATCTCATGTAATTTACTGAATACTGTACTGTAAGTAAAAAACATAATGGTTATACAGGGACAGAATGGTGGTGAGTGTATCTATTCCTTGTTTACTCTGGTGATGGGTGTCTGACGGGAAGCTGTGGCTCCCTTTGGCTGCCCGGCATCACTAGAGACAATCCTACCACGTGTCACCATCAAAATTCGAAGTACAATTTCTGCTGAATGTGTTTTGCCTTCACATCATCATAAAGTTGAAAAATTGTATCATAAATAGAGGATGGTATGTTTTCGGTGCTTCTCTTACATAGAATGAATATAATAAGAAATATAAGATTTGCTTCTCATTTGTATTGCTAGTGTCTTTTAAATGTGTCTTTTTCACATTGCATTAAAATTTGAAGAGTCACATGGTGGCTCTAGTCGATAATAGTGTATTGTATAACTGAAATTTGCTACAAGAGTAGAATTTACACCAGAAAGAAAGAAAGAAAGAAAGAAAGGAAGATATAAATATGTGAGGTGATGATGTGTTAACTTGGTAGGAATTCTTTCACAATGTACTTCTACATCAAATGTCCATGCTGTACTTTTTAAATATTGCAGTGTTATTTATCAATTATATCTCAATAAAATGCTAAAAAAAATTGGAGAGTTAAGCTTCATAGTTTTCTCAAAGCAAATTCATTTTCAGACATCCGAAAGAAACAACAGTCTCATTATGCAAAGCTCATAAGTGGCATAAATACTGGGATGAAAGAGACTTCCATTGATTTGTTTATTGTAACTTCTTGGAGGCTAAAGATGTCCTTTTGTGACAGAAACTACACAAAAGTATCAAGTACCTTTTCTTTCATCAGAACTGTTGGATAGCAGGTTGTCTACAACTAATAATACAACAGAGTTGGGGTGAAGAGAGGTTGAACTTTCAAAGGCACTTTAGAGCTTAGATTCCTCTTGCTCTTCCCACTTGGAAGACCCCACTTCCTTCATGTAGCCATCCCTCATCTCAGTTTCTCCTCCATTTTGTTTTCTGTCTCCATTGTTACCTAATCTTTGGGGTGGGAAATGAATCTACAAACAGTATCAGAATATTTCTTTGCTGTAGTCAGTCTGAAAGTTTTTCTGAGCCTTTATTTTTTTATTTTTTTTAAGATTTTATTTATTCATTTGATACAGAGAGAGAGATCACAAGTAGGCAGAGAAGTAGGAGGAGAGAGAGGAGGAAGCAGGCTCCCTGCTGAGCAGAGAGCCCGATGTGGCGCTTGATCCCAGGACCCTGAGATCATGACCTGAGCCAAAGGCAGCAGCTTAACCAACTGAGTCACCCAGGCACCCCTCTGAGCCTTTATTTTTACTTTTGTGTGAGGTGGAGTTGTCCTCATAGTTCCAATGAGGAAGCTGAAAAGAAGGGAATGAATTGAACAATAAATATGCAGATTAACATGAAATTTTTTGTTTTTATTTATTGTTTATTATAGAAGAATTCAAACTTCAAATATAGGGAGCATAGAGAGAATAGCATAAAGAATTCTTGTGTTCTTGTAACACAACTTCAACAATCATCAACATGAATCACTTTTGTTTCCTTGATCTCCCTGTTATCTTTGGTTTTGATCCTGAAGTATTCTAAGGAAAAACTCAGATATAACATATCACCCTTACATACTTTAATAAAGATATTAGCAGATAGAGACTTTTGCTTCCATTGTTAATGCAATTAGCAAGGTGGAGAATAGTCAGTATAGTATTATTTTATCCTCTATGGCAATGTAGGGTAACTTGCTTTGTTATTAAATATTGACATTAAGAGTTTGAAACTGCTTATCATGCTAACCATACTGTTTAATGAGAAATATTTTAGAGGATTTGAAATTGTATATTGCTAAATTCCTTATAGGATAGATATGGCTTTCTTGTTTTGTAGCTATAAATACTATAGTCAGGGCCCTAGCAAATGAAGTAATGGAGGTGTGATATGCAGCACATAGGCTTTCAGTTTTTCCTTAAGTCCTGAGGTCATTGGTAAGTGTTTTCAAAAATCCTTTCAAAGCATTGAAACTTGATAGGTGAAACATTAAAAAAAAAAGGTCCGATGCTGTGCCCAGAGACACATGATGCCATTTGGAGGACTATAGAAAGGGTTAATGTTTTACTTCTAAGGGTGGAGGAGCAGAATAGACTAAACACTAGACCCAAGGAGAACATTACTGTCTTCTTACTCGAGGTACAGTTCGCACAACTAATTCCTAACAGTGTAGATGTAGTAACTGATTGCACAGCAGAAAACACAAATGAGGTTTTGATTACTATATTTTCTTTCTGAGATATTGAGAGACTGTATTAGCACATCAATAAATTGACTTTTGACCATTGTGCTCATTCTGCAGAAAGAGTTTAGTACATGTGGCTTCTAAGTTGACACGTATTCATTTCAACCATAGTGGCACTGCTGGCATTTCTGTGTCTGTTCAGGGTGATGTCATTTATTTGAGAGCAAAGGGTTTATCCCTTTTTGGTACATTCATCTTGAGTCCCTGCTGTGGGCTTGTCTTTTGCTGGCCACTTCTTGAACCCTTAATATTAGATTTTTTTCCTACATGTCTCTTCAAAGGATAGTTGGTTGTTCATTCTGTGACTCTACTTTTCCTGTTGCCTTTTGATCATTTGTTTAGTTGTCATGAGCACGTATAGAGATATTATTTCTTGACTATTTAATCAATCCATATTTTACATGAGAGTCTTTCCCATAAACCTGTTAAAACTGGACTAATAAAATCTGATGGAGGATTCCACTCTCTTTTTCCTTTCTCTAAGGCTCCCTCTGAGGTCCTTGACTCTTTTGTTAAAACATTTCAAATCAACCTTTCCTTTATAAATTCAGTAACGAGGAGCTTTTAAAAATAGTCTATTTCATTATTGAAAAACTTACTTTGTTAGAAAGTCATTTTCATTTTATGAAATTTTGCTTCGCTGTTTAACTTATACACATTCATGCTTTCCATGGGAAAACCTTTCAGATATTGGAGACATTTATAGCACACTTCTTTTTTTTTTAAAGATTTTATTTATTTATTCAACAGAGAGAGAGACTGCAAGTAGGCAGAGAGGCAGGCAGAGAGAGAGAGGAGGAAGCAGGTTCCCCGCTGAGCAGAGAGCCCAATATGGGGCTCCATCCCAAGACCCTGAGATCATGACCTGAGCTGAAGGCAGAGGCTTTAACCCACTGAGCCACCCAGGCACCCCATAGCACACTTCTTAATACAAGGTCAAATAAGGGCTAGAATTCCTAAGTTTAGTTAACACAAAGTGCCAGTATACACATGGGCCCTCTCTTAGTCTCATAGATTAAATGTAACTTATGTTTTTCAAACATTAATAAAGTGAAAAAGTGTCCTCAATACTCTTAAAAAATAGGAGACAGAGAGAAGAGAGAAATTTAAAATGTGTTCCCCTGTATAAATCTCTGTGTAATGCTATCTGAGCATATTTATAATTAAAGATAGATTCCAATATAAATATTCACATGCAATATACATTTGAAAGCTTTTGAAAAGTTAAAACATGGAAGTGAATTTAGAATGCCAACAAGCAAAAAACAAACAAAAACCAAAAAAAATAACAACCTAGAATGTTCTCATGTAAAAGATTTTTTATTTTCTAAAGATAAAAATTTGTTAAAAAAGATTTAATTACTTTTTGTTTACTTCACTTTGTTTCTGTGCAGAACTATAAAATAGCAAGAGATGGAATCAGTTATCCTTTTTACAACTCACACATGTGCTGTCTCTCTTCTTTCTAGTTTCTGAGACTTTGGAACTTTTGAATACTTTATCTAACTGTCTTTATATTTTCTCATGATGCTTTCTACAGGCATTGAAACAATGATGTTTAAAAATGTTTTGTGATTGATTAATGATAGAACACTGCCCAGCAACCAAAACACAGGTTATATTTACCAAATCATGACTGTATTACATTTTGATTTCTAATCAAAGAAATAACTACATTTGTTTTCAACAGCAAAAGCTATGCTTAGTGAAAAAAGTTTCGAGAATTCTAAATCTTTAATGAACATTCTTCAATATTTGAAACATGTTTCGATAGTCTTATTTTTACAATTTTAAATGGTGTAGTTAAATGAAGACAAGATTTAATGAACCTCAAGTTTTCTTTTCCTTCTTCCTTTTTTTTTTTTTAACTGAAGAGGGAACCCTTAAGTCAAGATGTGGTTCAAATGGCCACGAACATTACAATACTTGAAAAATGATGTTAACTCAATTTATCCTTTCTTTCTAAATGTTGATGTAATCAGGATATGATTTAATGTGTTCTTGTCCTTAATAATAAAACAGGCCCTAAGTAGAATATACTGAACCACAATCAATTCATTTTTTTTCTTGCAAAACAGGGAAGAGAATGAAAAATAGACCTCTCCAACCTGGCTAGTAAAACAACCATCCTTCCAAACTAGCAGCTTCATTAATTCAGTACACCGGCACTGTGAAATTGTGATGACATTTACTAGCACATTACCTTTCTTGGGAAATCAGCTTATTTGCAATATAAAAGAGAAAAAGAAGAAAAAATGGTAAAGCTGTGTTTAAGGCTTTCTTTTTTCACTTGGTAAGCAAGATATTTTTCAGGTTAAATTCTCTATGATACAAATAAACAGGTGTCTCTCATCTTCACTGACTATTGCACACTTACACTGCTTATTTGTGTACAACACACATATATATTGAAAATCTTGGCAGATACTTGCTTTCATAACCAGACTTGTCAAATTATGAACTCAGCACTCCATACTCTGTTAACGTATTCATACCTTTAAAGCCTTGAAGCAGGGGCGCCTGGGTGGGTCAGTTGTTAAGGCTCTGCCTTTGGTTCAGGTCATGATCCCAGGGTCCTGGGATCAAGCCCTGCATCGGGCTCCCTGCTGGGTGGGAAGCCTGCTTCTCCCACTCCCCCTGTGTTCCTTCTCTCGCTTTGTCTTTCTCTGTCAGATAAATAAATAAAAATCTTTAAAACAAAACAAAAGACCTCAGAGGAAAGATAATTAATGCTGGGTCATTGTGATTGATAATCTCTAATTTGTTAATGAGATTTGATGACTATTTGTCTACTTTGTCTTTCTGCAGAAGTATAAAATGGCATGAGAGTCAGTGACCACTTATTTTTTCCAAATTGGCCATGTTTGTTTTGAACATTTTTTCATCCTAACGGAGACTGTGCCTTTTTTATTACACTATACAGTGCAGAGCGTTTAAAAATATTTCATGGAGGATTGTGGTGAAAAAAAAAAGTCCCATGGAGAAGGTAATAAAACGTCTTTGTCAAGCAAGTGATGAAAATGTTTTATACATTATATTTCATTTACAAAGAAATTGGGCCCTTAGAAGTAGAAAAAGAGTAGAATTCCTCCTTCGAGCTCATCCTTTGAAAACATTTGTTATGACTTCTAGTGATATGTTTAATTTTTCTCAGTTAGATGAAGCTTGTCATCTACAGAGAAGACAAGGATTGATTAAATAGTTCTATTTAACAATATCCTTCTTAAGTTACTTTTTCATGAACTGGAGCTATGAATAATTTGTTAATTTCTTCAGTAGACTGTAATATGATTATTCCTCAACAGTAAGCAGTGTCTCACATATCACTCTCACACATAGATATACAAAGAACCACTAAGAGGAATGTGTTTTTCAAACTCTAATTACTTTATAGATTTAACTTATATTCACCTTGGAAACTTTAAGAATACCACATCTTACAACTAACTTCTGAAAAATGAAGAGAACATTCTAGCTTTCTATCTAGAGAGAATCTTCCTACATAGGTTTTTCTTAAAGCTATTCCAGGAGCTGACCCAATATGTATATTTTTTAATATGTTATCTCTACTTCATCATAATAAAAGTAGTTTTAAATGTATTTGCAAATGTGACTGCAGTGAGAGAGATTTTCACACACTTTCCTCTTGCTGCTAAGGATATAAGTTAAAGATTTCAGAGATTTTAACTGTTAATATTTAAAAATAAGTTACCTATCCATCTGTCGATTGACATCTTGGCTCTTTCCATAGTTTGGCTATCGTGGACATTACTATTATAAACATTGGGGTGCAGGTGCCCCTTCAGATCGATACATTTGTATCATTTGAGTAAATACCTAGTAGTACAACTGCTAGGTCATAGGGTAGCTCTATTTTTAATTTCTCGAGGAATCTCCATACTGCCTTCCAAAGTGACTGTACCAGCTTGCATTCCCACCAACAGTGTAAGAGAGTTCCCCTTTCTCCGCATCCTGGCAACATTTGTTGTTTCCTGACTTGTTAATTTTAGCCATTCTGACTGGTATAAGGTGGTATCTCATTGTGGTTTTGATTTATATTTCCCTGATGCCAAGTGATGTGGAGCATTTTAAATATTTCTGCTGGCCATTTGTATGTCTTCTTTGGAGAAATGTCTTTTCGTGTCTTCCACCTATTTCTTGACTGGATTGTTTTTTGAGTGTTGAGTTTGATAAATTCTTTATAGATCTCAAATACTAGCTCTTTATCTGAAATGTCATTTGCAGATATCTGCTCCTATCCTGTTGGTTGCCTTTTAGTTTTGTTGACTGTTTCCTTTGCTGTGCAGAAGCTTTTGATCTTGATCAAGTCCCAATAGTTCATTTTTGCTTTTGTTACCCTTGCCTTTGGAGATATGCCTAGCAAGAATTTGCTGTGGTTGAGGTCAAAGAGGTTGCTGCCTGTGTTCCCTTCTAGGATTTTTTTTTTAAGATTTTATTTATTTATTTGACAGAGAGAGAGAGATCACAAGTAGGCAGAAGGCAGGCAGAGAGAGAAGGGTAAGCAGGCTCCCTGCTGAGCAGAGAGCCCGATGCAGGACTCGATCCCAGACCCTAAGATCATGACCTGAGCCGAAGGCAGAGGCTTTAACCCACTGAGCCACCCAGGTGCCTCCCCTTCTAGGATTTTGATGGATTCCTGTCTTACATTGAGGTCTTTCATCCATTTGGAGTTTTATCTTTGTGTATATTGCAACAGAATGGTCCAGTTTCATTCTTCCTCATGTGGCTGTCCAATTTTCTCAATACAATGGAATATTAGCCATTAGAAAGGATGAATACTTACCATTTATATTAATGTGGGTGGAACTGGAGGGTACTATGCTGAGCAAAATAAGTCAGTCAGAGAAAGACAGTTATATGGTTTCACTCATGTGTGGAATATAAGAAACAGTACAGAGGGTCAAAAGAGAAGGGACAGAAAACTGAATGTGAAGTCATCAGAGAAGGAAAAAACCATAAGAGACTCTTAACTATAGGAAACAAACTGAGGGTTGCTAGAGGGGTGGGAGGTGGGGGAATGGGGTAATTGGGTGATGGGCATTAAGGAGGGCATATGATTATATACAACTGATGAATTATTGAACTCTATCTCTGAAACTAATGATGTACTATATGTTGGCTAATTGAATTTAAATTAAAAAAATAAAAGTAAGTCAACCAAGTGAAGCAAAATAAATGGAATAGGCAAATTCCTTAAAGGTATTGGTTCAATATTTTATTGTATTATTTTGTTTTAACTCGAATATTCTTCTTTACTATGCAAAAAATTTCAGAGAATTTCTTTTCCATATAACTCATCCTAGTAACTTTTGAATTTTCTTCCATTGTTTGAATAGGATATACTCATTCTGGATATTGACCTTAAAAAATGATATTGTTAATAAATTGTGCTAGATCAAGTAGATATGCCCCTGATAAAAAGTCTCCATTCTACTTCATTTCACTTGCATCTTTTTAACTTACGTAGCTATTTACAAAGAAAAGTTTGTAACATCTGTTAGAATGATAATATGTTTCATGATATTTTCTAGTTCTGAAGCTATTAATGTTAGTAATGTGCATCTATTATAAGCATCTTTAAATATGTCTCTCATTAAATGCTTTAAATTTCTGGATTTTGAATTTTTAGGTCAATGGCATGCAAATATATGAGTAAGCCTCTTTAGAAAAGTTGACTCCATTTACATCAGCAGTAGGAGAGGTGAAGTATACCTATTTGCTCAAACCATGATTAACACTGGTGAATATTTGTTTAAATGTTTTCCAACTGGTGGATTAGAAACAATATTATTTTAGAGTCAATATTTTGAGCTTATTTATATTTGTAACTTTCTCTTTTTATTATGGTATTTTCATATTTTTCTCTTGGACATCTATTTTTTTTTAAGTTTTTATTTATTTATTTGAGAGAGAGCGAGAGAGAGAGCGAGCATGAAAGAGCAGCAGAGGGAGAGGGAGGGCTCAATCCCAGGACCCTGGGATCATGACCTGAGCCAAAGGTAGATGCTAACTGACTCAGCCACCCAGGCACCTTTGAACATCTATTTTTTACTTGACTTGGAATTTATATGAACATACACACTCAAACTCACACATGCACACATGTATTAAGGACAAAAATTCTTTTGTCTGTCATATATGTTGCGAATATTTTTTTTCCAGATTTCTACTTGCCTTTTAATTTGATGATCTGTTATATTCTATAGAGGATTTAAATTTTATACATTATCAGAACTATAGGGTATTTAGAGATCTTGACAACCACCCTAAAATTTATCTTTATGTTCTCTTTAATGGCTGGCAAATTATATAGAAATGAAATCACAGGAACTAATACATTCTTTTTTTAAAAAAATATTTTATTTATTTATTTGACAGAGAGAGAGATCACAAGTAGGCAGAGAGGCAGGCAGAGAGAGAGGAAGAAGCAGGCTCCCCGCTGAGCAGGGCGCCTGATGCGGGGCTCGATCCCAGGACCCTGAGATCATGACCCGAGCCGAAGGCAGAGGCCTTAACTCACTGAGCCACGCAGGCGCCCCGGAACTAATAAATTCTTATGGATTCCTCATGAAACATCCCAACAATATCTATTTACGACTCTGAAATACACAAAAGGAAAGAGTATTACACTACTTTTTAAAAGTAAGCCTTATTGAAAAATAATACACGTATTGTTATGTGCACACATCATTAGTGAACAAATTTTTCTAAAATGAATTATCATCCACATTAAGAAAAAACACAGTTCACATTTTTTGAACCTTAGGATCTCCATTTGTGCCTCTTCCAGTCACTACCCCACAAAGAGTAATCACTATCCTGGTTTATAACACCAAAGACTGGTTTTCCTCTTTTTGAACTTTACATAAATGGAATCAAACAGTGTGTAATCTTCTGTGTCAGGTTTCTTTCATCTTGCATTATGCATGCAACAATCATTGTATTTGCATAGTTTTGTAGTTCTTTTATTTTTATTGCTGTAGAGCATTCCTTGGGGTTACCATAACACATTTATTTATCCATCCATTATGTAGACTAGAGATAAGTGGTAGGTTCCAGTTTTGGCTTTGTGAACAGTACTTTTAGGAACATCATTGAACATATTTTGTAGTGAAAATATGCATGCATTTGAGTGTGATATATACTTAGGAGTTAAATTGCTGAGTCATAGCATTTGTGTCCATATTCAGCATTAGTAGATACTGCCAAATAGTTTTTCAAACTGATAGCACCAGCTTACAATTCCTTTAGCAGCATATGAGAGATTCAATTTTCTACATCTTTCTAATTGCTTGGTGTATTCATTTTAATTGTTGTATAACAAATTACCAGAAATTTTGTTTTAAAGCAATGTGCATTTATTACTTTATAGTTTCTATAGGTCAGAAGTTGGAGTGTGGCTTAGCTGGATTCTCTGCTTAGGGACTCACAGGCCGAAATACAGGTGTTGGACAGGCTATTTTCTCATCTAGAGGCTTTATGAGGGATGGTTCCTCTTCCAAGATACTTACATATCTGGAAGATTTCATCTCCTTGCAGCTATAGAATATGTAGCTTGCTCCTTCAAAACCAGCAATATAGAGTTTCTACTCTTCAAGACCCTTTTCAAAAAGGCTTACCTGGTTAAATTGGGGCATCCAGAATAAATTTTTTTTTATTAACTTAAACTGATTAGAAACCTTAATTATGTATGCATAATCCATTCACCTTTGCCATCTTGTATTAGTTATAAGCAAGCCACAGACCTCACCTACCGATCAATCAAGTGTTGTGAATTACACAAAGATCATGGAGACCAGGATGCTGGAATCATGCTTTTGGAATTCTGCCGTCCACATTTGGTCTTATTTCTCTTTTTAATTTTAGCCAGTTTGATGACATTGCATTTTGGTTTTAATTTGCATTTTCTTGATGACATGAAGTTGAGCAACTTTTCACGTTTTATTGTCCATTTGAATATCCTCTTTTAGTAAATATCTGCCAGTCTGCCATTCTTCTGTAAGTTTGGTGGTCTATTACTTATTGATTTATAGGGGCTCTCCAGTGTCTTAGTGACTTTTTTTACTGAGTAAAAGTGCTTAATTTTAAGATAACCAATCTTACTATTTTCTCTTTATGGTTAGTGTGTTTTTGTAGTCTACTTAATAAATTTTTGCCTAGGGATGCCCAGATGGCTCAGTTAGTTGAACATCTGCCTTTGGCTTAGGTCATGATCCCAGGGCCCTGGGATCAAGCCCCACGTCAGGTTTCTTGCTCAGTGGGGGCCTGCTTCTCCCTAGATTTCTGCCTCCTCCCCTATGCTTGTGCTCTGTCTCTGTCTCTCAGATAAATAAATAATATAAATATAAATAAATAAATAAATATTTTTTTTTACCTAATCCAAGGTTGTACATATGGCCTTCTATATTTTCTTCTGAAAGCTTCACTTTTAGTTTCCGTGTTTTGATAGTCATCAGTCTGGAACTGATTTGGGCATATAGTGTTAAGAGATTTTTCCTATGTGAATATCCTCTTATGTGTACCACAAAATCAGCAAATGGACCCAGAGTAATAGGAGTTGTAAATCATCAGCTCAGTATTCTGAGTTTGTCTGTCCTCTGTTACCTTAGCTCCTCTAGTCCTCAAAGCTTCTGTAGCTCCTGGATACATTCAAACAGATAATTTTTAAATTTTATCTTGTTTTTATAATAGTTCAAAGTGGGATTCTTATCTTACTTCATCCTACTTTGCAGTAGTAATTTACAACAAGTTTTAAAATATAAAAACATCTGCCATTAAACTTCAAACTCTCTTCACAGTTTTCAAGATCATGTCTATAAAAAATGACAATGAAACAAGTTATCAAAACTAATTTGGAATGATAAAAACTAATTTGGAATGATCAAACATACTGCTGCTGTACTGACATGATAGGGCCATGAATTGACTAGTAGAATAGAAACAAAGTAAAACATTAAGCCTCCCTATCTCGTGGCCTGGAGAAACAAATTACTGCAATATTAGCAGCTTAAAATAACATACCTCCATTATCTCATGGTTTCTGTGCATTGGGCATTCAGGCACAGCCTAACGACATTCTCTGTGTCAGGATCTGCGATTAAGGTGTCAATGGGGCTGTGTTCTCATCTGGCTTGACCAAGAAGACTGCTTCTGAGCTCATCTAGTTGTTGGCAGAATTCATTTCATTGTGGCTCCATGACTAATGGCTCTGTTGGTTTGCTTCTTTCTTTCTCCCTCCCTCCCTTCCCCCCTTCCCTTCCCTTCCCTTCCTCTTTCTCTCTTTCTTCATCTTCCTTTTTTTTTTTGCTAGCTGTTGGCCAGAAACTGCCCTCAAGTCCTAGAGGACACTCACAATTCTTTGCAATGTGGCCCTGCAATTGGCAGTTCACAATATGGGTATTTGTTTCTTTATGGCCAGCAGGATAGTCTTTCCGGTTGGCTAACAAAATGTCATCACGAGAGTGCCAGCCTACCACTTTTGCCATAGTCTGTTGTCTAGAAGCAAATCACAGGCCCCATTCAGACTTTGGGAGAGGTGCTTATACAAGACATAACACATTAGGGAGTTGAGATCATGGAGCTGTCTTAGATTTGCTTACCACAGCTCCCTAAATCATAAATATGATATTATCTTCAGTTGTGTTTACATTTAGATCACACTTCTGTCTATAATAACTTCGAATGGAACATGTACATCTAGTTTTAGTATTTACTTTCTCTTCTCAGCACCTGTGGCTCTCATCAAACAGTATATTTATTCATAGCTTACTTGGATTTTATGTAACATAGAGCACTTATTTTTTTTAAAAAATACTTGTGCCTTATCCCTCTCAAGTACTTTTTTAATAAAGATTTTATTTATTTATTTGACAGAGAGAGAGAGATCACAAATAGGCAGGTGGGGGGAGGCAGGGAAGCAGGTTCCCTGCTGAGTAGAGAGCCAGATGCGGGGCTTGATCCTAGGACCCTGAGATCATGACCTGAGCTGAAGGCAGAGGCTTTAACCTACTGCGCCAACCAGGTGCCCCTCAAGTAAATACTTTTCTTATTTCATCTATTTCCCTTTCACTAGGTAAGTGCCCTCATCCCTCTGGCCCAGAGAGAGCTAATGTGCCTAGAGATTATATACCCACCCCCAATCTCCACCCACTTTGGGGGGCAGCATCAATGACTGAATAATATGGGTGTTCAAAGGGCTGGTCCGTTGTCTCAAACAAAAACCGACTTGGTGCAATTTGTGCTGCAAAGTGCCTTGTGGATTAAGGCCAAAGTGAGACTCTAGCCAAGGCCACATCCTTTTCAGCTTTCTTTCCTTGTCCTACCCTCCTTCTGTCCTACCCTCCTCCTTCCTTGTCCTACCCTCCATTCTACTTCTGAAACATTCCTTCAGTAAATGAATTTGGTTTTTGGGTACTTAGATGAACTCTCCAGAAAAATTCCCAACTTTTCCTTAGCATGTTGTTGCAGTTTGAATGAAAAGAAATTATATGATTATCTTGAAAACCTAATGAAATTAAATACCACAGGGCCATAAAATAGAGACATTGCAAATCTGCTTGCTGATTTTTAAGATACACATGGGTATTTTTTCAAAAACTGTGGTTTTATTTTAATCAGGGAAGCATCTAGATAAGGTTACAGTTGACCCCTGAACAATGCAAGGTTACCATCCCTGTGTGGTAAAAAAATGCATGCATTACTTTGACTCCCTTCAAATTTAACTACTAATGGCCTGTTGTTGACCAGAAGCCTTACTGATAATATAAATAGTTGATAAACACATGTTTCCTGTGTTGTATGTATCATATACTGTATCCCACAGTAAACTAATCTATTTTTTAATTAATTTTTAAAAAGCTTTTATTTATTCATTTGACAAAGAGAAAGAGCACAAGTAGGCAGAGCAGCAGGCAGATGGAGAGGGAGAAGCAGGCTCCCCACTGAGCAGAGAGCCCAATCTAGACTCCATCCTGGGACACCTGGGATCATGACCAGAGCTGGAGTCAGACACTTAAACCACTGAGCCATCCAGGTGCCCACAATAAACTAATTTAGAGAAAAGAAAATGTTATTAAGAAAATCATAAGGAAGAGAAAATACATTTACAGCACTGTATTGTGTTTATCAGAAAAAAGTATACATATAAATGGGCCCATGCAGTTCAAACCTGTGTTGTTCAAGAGGCATGTATACTTAATAAAAAGGCATTATTCTGAGTTATGAGTAATTCATTTATAGAGTGTTATTTGATTCTTTGAAAGATTTTTTTAAATTCAAGTGCCAGTTAATCCACCTCAACTTGTTCCTGTTACGTTTTGGGTCTCCAATTCTTTGGTGCATCTGGGACAGAACGTAGTGACCTGATAACATTCCTAGTCTGTGTGAGAAGTAGTGGCGATATTTATGGTATCCACAACCTGCACAGTGTGGCCACCAGCCCCTCGCAACAGCCATGGCCAGGAAACAGCTGATACCCCTGTTCCGGTGATCAACAGCTGACATCTGTCCTAGTTATAGACATATATGTCAAGTTATTTTCCTACCTAAGTGTGATTTTACTTTAAAAATCATTAGGGAGCACTCTATTCTAAATAATGTTAAAGAAAATTTTTTTGTTGAGGCAAATGATTGATTTTTTAAAAAAGGAAACAGTAATATTAATCATTTACTTAAATGCCAATTTTAATGTGTCAGGTTTACTTAAAGCAAGAAAACTTTTTGTTAATTTATACATATATGTAATACAGCTAATGAACCGGAAATTAAAATTTAAACCATACCTGATGATCTTGAGTCTGCCTAAATTTTCTTTTTCTTGCCAATGTGTGTATCCTTAGGATAAGCCTATGTAAATGATTTAGACTTGGAATCTAAACATTCTAGTTCTTATTAGATATTTTATAGAAATTTTCATGATATATTCTCTGTATATATTTCTGTAAATAGACACATCAACCACTTGTTCATCCATACCTGAAACCTGGAAATCAACTTTCACTTTACTTCTCCACCTCCTTCATCTTTTGCCAGATTATTTGTCACTAGGTTCTACTGATTCTAATATCCAAACATTGCTCTGTCCTTTTATTATAATAAACCCCCCTTGACTTCAGTAAAAGATCTTATCATTACTGATTAGACTATTGCTACAACTTCATTTACTGGTCTCTAGTTCCTCCATCCCTTTACAATTTTTTGTTTAACATACAAACGTGACTATGCTACCTACTTAAGACACACGAAAAATGCCATTCTATTCAGAATATGTTAAAGGCCAAAATCATTATGTGACATACAAGACTCTTTATAGTCTGGTCTCTGCCGCTCGTTTATATGCTTGCTTTGTTCCATGTTAATGGCCTTTTGTTCATTAGACATTTCACACATTCTCATTTCTCTATGCCTTAGCATATTCAGTTATTTCTGGCTGTAATTTCTTTTTTTTTTTTTTAAGATTTTATTTATTTATTTGAGATAGAGATAGTGAGAGAGAGCATGAGAGGGGAGAAGGTCAGAAGGAGAAGCAGACTCCCCATGGAGCTGGGAGCCTGATGTGGGACTCAATCCCAGGAGTCTGGGATCATGACCTGAGCCGAAGGCAGTTGCTTAACCAACTGAGCCACCCAGGCGCCCTGTAATTTCTTCCTTCTGTTCCTTTACCGAGTGAGGTACTGCTTAGCCATTATGACGCCATTTAAAGGTTAACTCCTGAGTGAGTTCTTTGTCATCACTGGGCAGAGTTAGGGGCTTCTTTAAGCTTTCCTTGCACATTGAGAAAACCTCTCTTATAGTGCAAGATTACAAATTCCTTTAAGACCAGGACTGAATTTTCTTTATAATACCAGCTCTAGCCTAGCAAATTGCTTGTAACACAACATTCAATGTTATTTGAGTTTTAAATAAATGAATAACTATTTAAATCACCAAGCTGTTTCACAACTCTAATTTTTTAACACTTTAAGAAATGGATGAACTTCTTCGTCACTTTAAATCTATTATAGGTCCTTATGATACAATATCCAACAAGTACTAAATTATCAATAATTTTTTGAATGAATTAATCAGTTACTCAGTGTGGTTCCAGAGAAGTGTAAGCAAAAGAAGCCCGTTAGAGTTCTGCTTCTGTAACTGTTTCTGTTGTATAGTTCCTTCTGGATTTAATAACTTTTAAGAATCTTATATAATTTTTCTAAAATTATATTTTATTGGTTCAACTACTGTTTCTTTAAAATTTCTTTTTACTTGAATGTAGTTGGTACACAATGTTACATTAATTTCAGTTTCAATTTCTCTATTCATTATGTTATGCTTATACTACAAGTGTAGGTACCATCTGTCACCATACAGTGCTATTACAATATCCTTGACTATATTTCCTATGCTGTACCTTCTATTCCCATGACCTATTCATTACATAATTGGAAGCCTGTATCTCTCACTCCCCTTTTCGCCCATTTCCCTTCCCCTTCCCTCTGGCAACCCTTAGTTCTCTGTATTTATACTTCTGATTTCGCTTTTTGTTTGTTTATTCATTCATTTTGTTTTTTTAGATTCCACATATGAATGAAATCACATGGTATTTGTCTTTTTCAGTATGAATTATTTCATTAGCATAACACCCTCTAAGTTCATTCATGTTGTTACAAATGCTTTCATCATTTCTTATGGCTGTGTAATATCCCATTTTGTGTGTGTGTGTGTGTGTGTGTGTGTGTGTATTACATCTTCCTTGTCCGTTTATTTATCTCATGGACATGTAAGTTGCTTTCATATCTTGACTCTTGTAAATAATGCTGTAATAACCACAGGGGTGCATATAAGTTTTGAATTAGTGTTTTCATTTTCTTTGGGCAAATGCCCAGTGGTGGAATTATTAGGTCATATGGTATTTCTGTTTTTAATTTTTTGAGGAAACTCTATACTATTTTCCACGTTATTACTATTTCTTTTAAATAATTGGCTACTGACCTCAAAAAAATCCTGTTCAACTCTTGTTCTTTTCCAATTTTTATCTTCTGAAGATTAACAGATTTCAAGGAAAGATATATACTTTTTATCCCAACTTGAAGTAAACATAAGTATTATCACAATGAATATTACAATATGCCTTTGATTTAGAAATATGTCCTCTAAATTGGTAAACTATGGCCAATACTATCATAGATCACTAAATAATAGTATCCCCCTCAGAAAAAAGAAAGAAATATGATAATTCGTGTGCAAAGGACTCTCTGCTGAAAATGTCATTTCGTTCTTTGGTGTTTCCTTACATATTTTAACATTTATGCATTTATATATTGTTTGCAATTTTCTGATAGATACCATCTTTATCTTAAAGATCATAATTTAATCTTGACTCCCAAATGTTATCAATGTATTGGGAAAACTTGGATACGATGGTAACTATTTTGAAAGGCTCTATTATAAGTTATAAATGTATTAGAAGATAAATCAAGGACAAAGGGTGTCAAGAAGAAAGAAAGTAATTTTGGTTGTAGGAATCATGGAGGCAATGTTGAAATCCTACATTTGGAGATAAATAGTTTTTCATGGCTGAAGATATACTGTGACTGCCCAGAGGACAAAAATATTTTCTGCAAATGAAGGTTTCTGTCTCCATCACCCTCAATCCACCATTCAGGTGATGTACATCTTCCTCCTACTCTGACTTCTACCCCCTGATAGAAGTTCTGCCTTCTCCAAAGAAAATGCTGGAAAATACCAGAGGAGGAAAATAACAATGATGTAGCTCTTTTTACAGAGAAGCTACGTAACAAAAACTGAGAAATGGGAGAGTGGACAGAGAGAAAAACATGCTTCATGGACTGAAGCAGGAAGAGTTATTGGGGTTTTATATGTAAGAAACTCTAGAGCAATTATAAGTACAAGTGAACTGGGCATTAGTGGGAAGAGAAGTTGAGATGGGCTTGTATAGATTAGAAATTTGGTCCCCTCTAATATTCCTAAAGACACGCAAGTAGAGTGGATTTCCATTAAAACTTATTCTTGGTTGTTGGAGTAAACTTCCATAAGTATGGTTGTATATACACCTTTGCATGAGAGCCTGGCTTAATTATTAAATTTACACGTTCATAGACCTGTAGAGGTACTTAGTATATTTCAGGTAATGACAGTTTAGTTTCACTGGAATTATGGAATTATGAAAATGTACAGTGAAAATTATGGCTGGAAAAATAGTGCGTGTTCATGTGTGTTTACTTGGGAAAGGGGACTGATTGGCATATGGTGGGCCCTGAGTATCAGGAGGCTGAGATTGGGTTTCATTAGGAGGCAATAGAAAGCCGCTGAAGAACTTTGTTCAGATAGTGAAGCAAACATTGTTATGCCTAGGAAACATTTATCTGGCAGTTATGTGCACATGAAGTGGAAGATAAATGCTGGGGCTTTTGAAATACTGTTACAGAAATATCCAAACTTTTTTTTTTTATTATTTTTAATTCCAATGTAGTTATCATGCAGTGTTTTATTAGTTTCAGGTGTGTATCCAAGCTTTTTTTGATTGTGCATCTCATTCATTAAACAATTGGAACACATCCTGTTCTATATGTTTGTTTAGAAGTTATATACATATTAATATAGACATTATAAAATACTAACAAAAATAGAAATACAAATGCCATAGTGTGTTATCATGTTTCCCTTTTGAATATATTCAGACCACTTTGAAAACTGCTGGTACAGAGAGAAGATGATAAGGACTTTTATTATAATCGTGGAGGTGGAAATGGCCAGGTTGGGAATGATATAAAGGTTGTGATACTTGGCCAACTGGATTTGGGGCATAAAAGATGGCTTTCACATTTCAGACTTCTTAAACAGGTAGAATAATAGTTTAAGTAATGGAAACATGTAATTTGGTTTAAGGAAGTTGTTTTGAGGGAAATATAATAAAATTGATTCTGACAACATTAATTTGGACTGCTGGTGAATAATAAGATAGAGCAATCTGACAGAAAATTAGAATTTCAGCATTGGAAGCTAAAAGCAAGCTGTGGTTGGAAATGCAAATCTGTAAATTCTCACAATCAGTGTGACAGGTAGAGCTAGAGTAAAAGGTTAAGTGAAGAAAAAAATAACTGAGGGAGGAAGGCCGAGCTGTGAAGACTGTTTGCATTTGTGGAGCAGGTTTAGGTTTAAGGGTATAAGTAAGCAGAGAAGGAATGGTATAAAGAATCAAGGGAGAAGACAAGACTCCAAGGGAAGAGAGATTTTTAATAGGACTGGTTTGTCCAACAATAGCAAGGATTTCTGGGAAATCTATAAACAAGAAACTAAGAGAAATTTACTGAATTAGGAGTTAAAAGGTGATTTTGGTGTGATTAAAAAGCTGGAATATTTCATTAATCATGAAGCAGAAGATATGTCAAAAGTCTGAAGATTGCACTGACTTAATTTTCTGAAAAGCAAAAGAAAATTCTATTAAGTGCAAACTTGAAAAAGAACACATTTCTAGAAAATAATTATTAAACATTACCCTTATTAAACATTACCCATCTTTAAATAATAAGGAAATTTAAATAAAAATTTAACCTATAGTTATGTCACCCTAACTACATTTGTATCTTATTTTTTTTTACTACATTTGTATCTTAATTGTTCTCTCTTTGTATGTTAGATTGTTCAAAGAATACAAAGAGGTATAGGCTTATATGTTTATGTTTTATTATCTAATTTATATGTTTATATGTTAATTATTTCTTTTATTTTATTAGGCATTATGATGATTATTTTAATGGATGTATTATAATTCATCTAAAGACATACTATCATTCTTCCTGGATCTTGAAGTGATTTTCTATGCACGAGAGTGAAGTACCCTCTGTCAAGTGGGATTGCAGAAGGGAAATGTTAATTTTGCTTATTTTCTTTGGATACATTGAGATTTGCGTTTCTTTTTTTTTTTTCTTTTCGGTTTTTATCATCTAGATTTTTTTTTTATTGTGTTATGTTAGTCACCATACAGTACATCATTGGAGATTTGGTTTCTACCTCAAGCTTTCAGTATTTGTTTTCTCTGCGGGAAAGTATATATTTTCTGGTTCCACTGGCTGAAATAACATTTTTCCCTAAAGTCCTTCATAATTTATATCTTTATTTGATTGAAACATTGCTTTGAGAACTTTATAATCACATACTGAAATTTTATTTAAAAACATGATCCATTTAAAATTTTTTAAAAGATCTTTTAAAAAATCTTTCAAAAGATGTTTCTTGATCCACCCCTGTGTTTTTGCATATGTGGAAAAGTACTTCATATTAGTGTTCTCCATGCTGTTTAATTTTGAGATGGACATCAAATTATATGCCCAGAAACAAAATTTCATAGACTCTTAAAATTGTGATAGAACTTGTAGGCTCATTTACTTTTTCTGACTTAGAAACTAGTCATATGAGAATCTATTACCCATAAAGATCAATAAAGGAGAGATTCTCCCTAAAAATATTGGCGTTTCCGGGGTATCTGGGTGTCTCAGTCCATTAAACCTCTGCCTTCATCCCAGGTCATGATCCCAAGGTCCTGGGATTGAGCCCCATGTTGGGCTCCCCACTCAATGGATAGCCTGCTTCTCTCTCTCCCTCTGATCTTCCCCCACGTGCGCTCATGTGTGCTCTCGCTCTCTCTCGAATAAATAAACAAAACAAAAGAAAAATATTGGTGTTCCCATCCAAGATATTGGTAAAAATATATCAACATTTTTGCATGAACTTTTAAAACTTATATTAAGATTTCTATAACATATCTAATTGACCACACTGATAAAGTCATGAGATTCATGATGCATGATTTAAGAGCACGTAAGAATGACTTTACAGGGGCACCTGGGTGGCTCACTTGGTTGAGTAATGCACTCTTGGTTTCAGCTCAGGTCATGATCTTGGGGTCCAGAAATTCAGCCCCACATTGGCCTCCGCACTGGGTGTGGAGCCTGCTTGGGATTCTCTTTCTTTATCTTCCTCTGCCTCTACCCACCTTCACCTGACTGCTCATGCTCTCTCAAAAAAAAAAAAAAAGAATGACTTTACTTTCAGTTTCAGAAAACTGACAAAACTCTTTTCATTATAACTCAAAACAATTTACCCTTGTTTGATCTTCAGGGGGTAATTTTCCCAGTTTGTTGATGTGTATTTTATGTAATAGAACCATTAAGATTTACTAGTAAAAATATATATCTATCATTTTTTTGGGGATCAACTGGTCCTGTCCCTTTGTTTTAGAGGTAGAATACATAGAATGCCACTCATTACTTAAGCATTGTGTGTGTATGTGTGTTTTTATGTGTATAACAACTTAAAAAGTTATGATAGAGAAGGCAGTAAATCTATAGTTTCTGCCTTTTAAGGACTTACAAATTGATTTGGAGTTAAGACACATAGGTATAAGAAGATTGCATTGGTACAAATGGCATGGTCTGGTAAAAATCACATGAATGCTTAATGCACTGAGTAGAAGAATGGCTTGGAGATCAAGGGAAGGCTTTGCAGAAGTGAATATGGTCCTAGTTTTGAAAAAGATGTATGCACATAAACATAGGAAACAGGATCAGGAGAAACAGGGAAGAAGAAATGCTGAGGGAGATACTGTGTATTTGCTGTGTTCTAGACTCTATTTTCCATGTTTTCTAGATTTCTCTCATTTAAGCATGGGACAAATAAGAGGTAAACGTATCTTTATTTAACAAGTCATGTGATTTTTCCCAATCATTAGAGTATTAGAAATGTGTGTGTATGTTCCAAGTAGCTTACAGTTGACTTTTCTTCTGTTTTTTTTTTTTTTTTTTTGCAGTGGGCTCAGAAGTTTAAAACTCATAGTTTAAAACTCTGGATTTTAGGACTTTACAACTTAACAGAGATACCTTAGATATCTAAATGCTTTCACTCAATCTCATTACATAAGTATACTTTTACTTAAATAAATTTTGTAAGATGATCATGTCATGTAATAGAACATCAAAAGTGTTCCTCCTTGGGGCGCCTGGGTGGCGCAGTTGGTTAAGCGACTGCCTTCGGCTCAGGTCATGATCCCGGAGTCCCGGGATCGAGTCCCACATCGGGCTCTCAGCTCCATGGGGAGTCCGCGTCTCACTCTGACCTTCTCCCTTCTCATGCTCTCTCTCTCTCTTTCCTAATAAATAAGTAAATAAAATCTTTTAAAAAAAAAATGTTCCTCCTTTAACTTAGGAGGAAATGGAGATATTAGGATGACATTCTCTAAATTATGCAGTAGGGCAGTGGGAAAGCCTATAAGAATACCTTTTAATTTTAGAAAATTCTCTAAAAATTCTACTTAAGACATATTTTAAAGAGTTTTTAGCTTTGCGGTTGCTGTATCATATTGTGCCTTCAGCGGAAAACTACTCTTGATTGTTAATTAATATTATGCTTCATTATTGCCTTACAGAGAATGTTAGATCTAAATTCAGTTGAGCAATATGATTTTCTAATTCCCCATAATGTCCCTGATTACTGAAGAACATCAAGTGAAGGAGGCACAGACTGCAGTTGTCATTAAAGGGCTGAAACCAGTCAGTGCATTTTAAATGGACAATAAAGTCATGTAAAATTGCAAAGACATTTTTAAATTGTTTTGAGGAGTAGATAATATTAAAAGGAGGTGAAGAGAACAAATGCAGACACAAAAGTGCTAAGGAGAGAATGAGATGATTGTGTAGAATCTTAAGAAGTTTACTGAGTAGGTGGATACATTTTGCTGGCAGAAAGCACTCTTTGAGTTAATAGTAGAGAAGGTCTTTGAATATTCTTTTGCATTAATTTCCGCTGGATATGGGAATCTCTATTCAACTTTCTTTTTGCTATTTTAGAGCTAATGGAGAAAGTACTTCTCTTCTCTTATAGACATTATAATATCCTTATCAATAGGTGAAGCCTATCTACATCTATAATCTGCAAAATGCCTTAGTAGTGGACAGTCAAGTTTTCAATAGTGAATTACCTATCCTGGGAACTTGTGTACTTAGATTTCATTTTGCTTGCTTTATGTATAGTTTTCACTTTGTCATTTAGACAAATCTCACCTACATATTGTTATTTATTCTAAAAGTCTCTCAGTCTAGTATTAACGTAATTTTATATTAGCATTAAAAAAATGAATCTTCTTTCCATATTAAACTTTAAGTTATAATTCCAATGACTTTTCTACTTATAATGCTCTCTTCCATTATTACTAAGAGTCTCAGGAACCTTGCTTTCTTGATATTCCAAAGCAAAAGTTTTGAAAAACTCTTCAAGTGATCATACAAAAAAATTAAAACTTTTGGTAATGGAAAAATTATCAAAGCTTCTGAAAGGATTTCTACTTACATTCTTTCAAAAACAAAAATAGTAACTTACTGATGTTTTCATTAAAAAAAGTCGTGAGGGTCAAACATTGATCTGCCTTCTGTTCTTTGCACTTGTACTGGGATAAAAGCATTTATTTAGGGGCGCCTGGGTGGCTCAGTTGGTTGAGCAACTGCCTTCGGCTCAGGTCATGATCCTTGAGTTCCGGGATTGAGTCCCACATTGGGCTCCCAGCTCCACGGGGAGTTTGCTTCTTCCTCTGACCTTCTCTCCTCTCATGCTCTCTCTGACTTTCTCTGTCTCTCAAATAAATAAATACAATCTTAAAAAAAAAAAGCATTTATTTAAAATCTTTTATAAATACTCACTGTTTACTGTTGTGTCCTATATAATATCATATATGTACCTAAATAGAAAAACCTGTCTAATTTGATTTTGGGGGGCCCTTAAAAGAATAAATGCATATTTTCTATTTAACTCATATGTCTTACCTAAAATGTTAGCATAATAAAATACAAATCAAATTTTTAATTTTTTTCCTTATAGATAATACTACTATGAAAGTTACAAATCTGATATAGGCATAATTACTTTTATAAATACATGAAATAAAGGTATTTAAATAAGACATGCTACCAAAATCCTAATCACAACCCTGGTCACGGTGACTTGTTTCTTGATTACCCCAAGGCATATTGGCTGACTTTTGACCATCCTAGTAATTTTCTAAAAGAATCATATTTGATTTTTCAGTTAAATGGCTGTGTAGGCTATATCTCTTATGATTTTATCACAGATGACTTCCTGGCTGATTTCTTCATGTTCTTGCTTAGATATTTCACTTATCTGTAGCTTCCTTGTGGGTCCTTGGGGACATGGGTAGTAAAGAAAATTTCTTACTTCGAAGGTCTTTCTCTTCGTGGATAGTGTAATTCTATCTTCTCAAGTAATAGTTTCACTGAAAGTGACAGGTTTTTTCTTTGTTCCTTGTTACTTACATGTCTTCAAATTTCTAGGAAGTGTAATTTCTATTACAGGGTCACTGACTAGGTCACTATTGTTCTTGAAGTAGAAATTACTTCAGTGGAGTGGGAAGTTAGACTTTTCTTATGGTTCCTACCTCTTAATTAGTTTCAAAGAGCATTTAGCAAATACCAAGTTATGTGCCGTATATATTTCCAGTGGTCTTCAAAATCCAGAGTAAGATCAGCTCAGTCTCAAAGTCCTATCCCTAGTTCAATAGAAGACTCAGAAGCTGGTAGCTGATGATTCAACCCTTCATGATAACGAATCTTTACACTGATCATCACCCTTGTAAAAAATTAGCTGTTGTTGGTGTATATTTTGCTTAATTAATAAGGATTTAATTATGTAAATTCTTTAGGCAGTTGGTCAGATGAAAGAAATAAGGTAAGGTCAAAAAGATAACCCTTTTAGTAAAGATAACCTGCTAATAATATACTTAACTTTTATCTGTGATTCAGTTTTGGCGCCTTGAACGTACTAGGTTTACAAAGTGTTTTCTTTTATTACTCAGCTTATAGGTTAAAAATCAAAGTCATAAATGGTGATGACTAGAAGATTTCTCTATTTTAAAAAACAAAATCATGACAATGGACAGAAAGAGTGGTAGAGTTACAAATATCCACTGAAAGTGGAATATGGTTATGTAGTATATTGCAAATTGTTATTTACAATATTCTGAGACTGCACACCATTTCAAACTAAAGGTCCCGAACTGGTTAATGTTGGAGGTTAAATGTTGATTCCATCCTTCTTCCTGCTTTGTTATTTCCTGTTTACTATTCTCTGTAGACTCATATTTAAATATTCTTCATGTCTTTCTAAAAAAGAGAATGGTTAATTTTGTGTATCAGCTTGACTGAGCCACAAAGTGCCTAGACATTTGATAAAACATTTTTCTGGGTGTATCTGTGAGGTTAATTCTGGACGAGAGTAACATTTGGATTGGTAGACTGGATAAAGCAGATTGCCCACTCCTGAATGAACAAAAAGGCTGAGTTAAGAGTGAAGTTACTCTTTCTGGCTGTCTTTCAGTAGGCACCATCCAGTCTTCACCTCATACTGGAAATTACCCAATTCCCTCCCCTGGTTCTTAGGCCTTAAGATTCAGACTGGAACTATATCACTGTTTTTTTTGAGTTTTCAGCTTTCTAACTACAATTCCTAGAACTTCTCGGTCTCCATAAACCCATGAGACAACTCTTTTTAATAATATATATATTATTAATATATATTTAAAATTCATAAAATATATCATATATGGATATAATATATAATAGTATATTATTTTATATATATTAATATATAAAATATGATTTTATGTATATATGTTTTTCTCCTATTGGCTCTGTTTCTCTTGAGAACCTAGCCTGATACATAATCATTGCCTTCCTAAGCAATTTAGTCAGAGTACAATTGGGTAAACCTAAATCCAAACCCTTCTTTCCCCCTTCACCCATCCATGCATCTTTTATCTCCAGGTGTCCCTCAGTAAAAACAGTCAAAGGTCAAGAAAAGGGTTAAAGACATACAACATCCTCATGGGCAGTCCTGGTCCCTCATCTATACTTCAAATGATTACTGGAACATTCTGTTAACATTTGGAACTTTCACAACTAATCATATTTTCACCTTTTTCTTTCCTCTTTCTAAATTTATTGTTTAACATGGATATATAAACGTCTTTAGAAGATATGAAATGGTAATATATAGGTGAGCCTCATAATCTATGGATTTTATATTTGCAAATTTGCCTACTTACTAAAATTTCTTTATAATCCCAAATTGAAATACTCGAGGCACTTTCTCGGTCATTCAAAGAAAATGTACGGAAATGCAGAGTGGGGAATATTTTGAGTCATGCAATGCACATGTTCCCGGCTGAGGCTGAACAAACTGACCCTCTGCCTTCTTGTTCCTGCTCTTTTATTTCAAACAAGTGTTCTTTTGTGATCTTTTTAGTGTCATATTTTTTGCATTTTTGTGTTTATCTTTGATTCTACTGTATAAAATAGCCCCCAAGTGTAGTTCTGAAGTGCTCTCTCGTGTCTTTAAGTGCAAGAAAGCTATGATGCGCCATATGGGGAATGTGAATGCGTTACCTAGGTTCCATTCAGGCATGAGTTGTAGTGCTGCTGGCCATGAGCTCAGTGTTACTCAATAATATATATTAAATAAAATTTTAAACAGAAACACACGAAACAACATTATGTATTATTTGCTTGATGAAAATGTTGTGAGCAGACTCATAGGAACCTAACTATGTATTTCCCCTAAAAGCAGTGGTTCAGAGTTCATGAATTCAGTGTTCATGGCAATTGTATAGAACATAATTAACATGAATAATGAGAATTTGCTGTATGTAGTTAAGAATAATAAGAAAAAATAGTTAATTTTCCCCTGGATTCTCATTGCAGTCCTTAGGCTGGTTATCTTGGATTTAACTTCTAGGCTACAGTGTCTCCATTTCTTTAATAAAAATGATAATTCCTTGAACTACTATCTGAAAAGTGTTGTTTTAAAGATTAAATGAAGTAATCTGTGTAAGATTGCTTTGTAAACTGAAATGCTAAAACAGAAGCAGTAAGCACAATTTATTAAGAAGCGGAAACCATGCTAGGGATTTCATAATTACTACTGTTTACAAATGTTTAATAATAGAACAATTCTTTCTTGATTTAATAAGACTAGAAATTGTGTTGTTCAGCTGTCAAAACAGTTTACATCTGAAATTTAAATTTCATTTTAACTAGAAGCATTGTCTCTTCTCTATGTTTTTCAACTTGTTAAAATATATTACATTTTACAGGAATAAAACTGAATATTAAAGAATACTGTGGACTTACATGTATTTGTATCCTTTGTTTTCTCTGGACCATCTCTGCTTAATTTACTAACACATAAATCTTTCCTATTCTCAGTGCTGCAAAGCCAATTTACCAGAGGAAGAATGAAGCTGAATTCTGTTCTGCCTCATGCATCACTAACAAAATTGCTAGGCCAGTTAAGTCTTGATTGCAGAATATTTATTTTTGGTGACAGATGTTGCTGATGTAAGAACCTAGGCGATCACAGCTTGAATTGGTCCTGGGTTGAAGTTGGAAAAAAAAAAACTAAAATGGAAAGTTTAAATAGAAGAAAATATGCAACATCAAGATGGCATTTTTAGCATTACATTTCTGATAATATTTGTGTAGTGACTAGGATGTGACTACATATGCATGTAGAAGATGACTTTTAGGCAAAAGATGGATACGGTCTTTTATTAAATCAAATTCTTAAAATTCTTAAAAGTGAGGTCATGGAAATCTAAAGAAGTAAATTTGCTACATTCCAAGGACCTGTTTGACTCATAACAAGGGTTAGAGTCGAGACTAGTGATTAGAAATCAGGTGGTTTTTGAGGGGAAGGGACAGCTTTATGTGCCCCTATGCTTAAAGCTATCAAAATGCTTATCACATCATATTATAATTGTTTTCCTTATCTTTGTGTCCCAGTCATCCACAGATGACCGTGAGCATGTTTGTATATAATAGATTTTCAATAAGTTTTGGATGAAAAAATCTGCATAAGATATAACTCCCCAGCCCTGCCCTGAATGCCCTCACAGGGGAGGAAAAGAGGCATTGGGATTCTTGTCTCCTTGGTAAGACCCTGCTCAGTTCTATGCAGAGAGGTTTTTGTGGTCTCCAAATGAATCACTGAGGAAGATGTGTCAGAGGGAGGCACTGAGAAGACCATGGCACTTTTTTTTTTTTTTTTGCTATAATCCCACCTTCTCTCTTTAAAAGTTGTGAAATATAAAGTTGTCCAGACCCATAGAATGCACAGCACTGAGAGTCAACGGTAATGTAGACTATAGACACTGGGTGAATAGGATATGTTAATGTTGATCCATTGATTGTAATAAATGCATTACTCTGGTGAGGATGCAAATAAGAGTGGAAACTGTGCAGGTGTGTGTGGGGAGAAGTTTATGGGAACTATGTGTATTTTCTGCTCCATATTGCTGTGAACATAAAACTGCTCTAAAAAAAATAAAGCTTATTAAAAAATAGCAAAAGGTTGTTGACCAAAATGGATCCTCCATTCTTAATCTGCAGCTCTTGACATATAAAAAGGTCACTAGAAATCCTGTTTCTGATTCTGATTCATTCCAAGGGTGACTCCTTCCAAAGGTGGACTCCTTCAAAGCAAATTAGTGAAGGAGAAAACTCGGTAAGTTAGATTGTTTTATCTGTCCCAATAGTACGTTAGCTTTTTGTGCACTAAAAGGAAGATTCAGTTTTAATATGAATTGCTCATGTTTAAATATAAATAAAAATTCAATCCTTATTTTTTGATAATAAGCAGAGAGTGTGATATAAAATATCCAGTAAATGATACTTTAATTTAATTTAATTTAAAGTGTACTTTCGGTAGTCATTCATACTTGTGCATTCCATGACTCTATCATATGTAGCTGTGCCAGCACCTTCTGTTGCTTTCTTTTGGTAGAGGGCATTCACCTATTTGTTCCTGGAAATCCAATGATTAGTGAATCATGAACAAAAAAGTATGAGTTGTTTCTTTGCCAAAGACAATTTTCTGCTGTGCATAGCATTTTTCAATAAATATTTTCTCCTTGCTGAGATAAGGGACAATTTCCTTGTAAATTTTGCTTGGAAGTGAACTTTTAAACATAGGGAATAAATATACACACACATAGACTCCTGAGTGCAGATAATAGTCACAATGATGAAACCTGACTTTCGGGTTAAACAGGTAGAGAAGTGATACCTGTCACACTCCTTGGTGATTGCCCAGGCTCTAGGTCATTTCAGGCTGGCAAAATCTCTGATAACACTTCTTACCTAATGAATGGCTAAGTCCCAAATGTCTGACAACACCACATTTCTCTCATTTCCTTCAGAGTGTGAGAGAGGAATAATGTGTAATTTAGTAATGTGAAAAGCTGACACATAGCTATCAGATGTTTCAGCTCAGCCTCTTTTCCGCAGGAAGCACAATGTTGAGTTGGTTCTAGCTTCCACATGAGATTAGTGATTTTATGTTACCAGAGAGGTTGGTGACCTCAGCTCAGTAAGGCAGATTCTTCCTGTGCAGGTAGAATGGCAACTCCTATTATCTAGGTGTAATTACTCATGGACCAAATGTTTTGTCCATATTTCTTGTTTCCTGTTGTGAGATGCTATTGATATAAAATCCAAAGTCAAGGTTTATTTTCTGGGGCCTAATTAAAAGCTAGGATTTAGATTCACAATTAATTCCAGGTTCATATGCTTGTGGAACCCTGATAATTTTTGTAATGTCAATATAAAATCACTGTATACTGGAGAAACCAAATATATTTATGAAAGGTGCTGCTGATAGCAACTATTTAATTGAATTGAACTAATATGGTAGTGTGTCTTGGAAAAAGAGCATTGGGAAAGTGTTTGCATATTTAAATGGATGGACAAGCCAATAACAAATACTGTCTTACAACAATGTGTATAATTTATTCTGTTATTTTCAATTACAAAAAAAAACCCCCCTGTTCACTGCACAAAATACTCTGCCTTTTCTAGCTTTGTGTGCACACATCTGTATACAGCCTACAACCCTATTTAGCTTCTCTTGCCTATCCATTCATTTGTAAAAGCTGCTAATTCATCATCATAGTGAATACAATCTACATACCAAATGAGTTAGACGTTAGAAAGCAGTGGATTGCTAACATCAAATAACTTATTAGCAATGTTTTACATAGCTTTGTTCTTCAAAGGATTGTGTAGGTTCATTCTTTATTGTATTGACAGTTGAGAAAGAAATTAAGAAGTGAATGATTGTTAAATATTTGATATAAAGAGCAACAGCAAGATGGGGGTATTTAAAAAGTAACTCAAATCAATGTCAGGTAGTTGAGGTACAAGTTTCTCTATCATCTAGTTGATATCAGGAGAAGAGAAATGCCAGACATTTGGCATTTCTTTTTCGGATTTCCATTCTAGCTTCTCTTCCTCTAAGAGAGTGGATTTAACTAGAATACTTGCTTTAGTTAACTGGAAATTCAAGAAATCATAAATAAATATTTTTAAACTGGTGTCCAGATGTCAAAAACATAGAAGTAATTATGAACACCTGTAGGGAAAATATAATTAAAAATACAACCTTTTCCTTATCCAGAAAAACTGTCCGCAAAGGTAGAAGAGAAAGAAAACAATTTAATTATGGACGAAGTATTAAACCAGACTGTGATGTGCAGCAAGGGCGATCTGCAAAGAGGTTATAGACAGAAAGAAATTTCACCTTTTTATATAGCCAAGCCAAGCAAATACAATCCATTGCATATGTATTACCAAGATAAACAATACCTAGTCCTCAAGTGAAAGGACTTGACAGTACCATTTGTCATACATAGTTCATCCTAGATTCACCTTGTAATTGGGGTGACCATCTGGGTTAGGTAAGTGGCTTTATTCCAATGAAAAAGAAATCTCCTACTTTTCAACAAAGGGAAGTTTTGGAGCTTGGATCACAGCGCCCACTGAGGTAGGCTTCTACATCCACAATAACTGGGGGAGACTATCTCTCTTGATTTCTAGATTTCAAAGAGATAGTTTCCAGCTCCTTGAGAAAAACATTCCTGGTTCTTAATGCTGACAACAATCTTATTTAGCTTTTAAAGAGATTTATATATATTTCAAAAAGACAAAGACAGTATAGGTTTTCTAAGCTAAATGCTTTAAGAAAAGAGGGGGAGGAGACAGTCTCTTTGTTTTCATCAGGGAGAATTAAAACTATTACTTTTTAGTTAGTGTCTGCCCTTATAAATATATATTACTATATAAAAGTAGTATATACTTTTCTTATGATTTCCATTACTTTTTCTACCTTTCTCTGGGCAAGTTGCAGCTATCTAAATATCCACCAAATTTATGGTAAAACACTAAGGGTGGCCATCACTTAATATCAATATTGTTGTGAGGCACTCATTGAAAGGTACTATAGGAGAGGAAAACTTTCTCTTCCTCCCCTCTAGGTTCTTTGGCTGGGCTAATAATCAAACTGACATAAGAGATTAACAGGAGAAAAAATAAATTTAATTTTGTATGTATAGGAGCCCTTAAGATATAAAGCTCAAAGAAGTGATCAAAGCTGGCAGTTTTTTAACTTTTTTGACAAGAAAACAATAAATCTGTGAGGAACTAACAAGACAGAGGGATTTGGACTTGGGATAGTAAATTAGTGAAGAAGTAACAAGATTTGTTTATAGAGACGTCTCAGCTCTAAATTCCCTGTCTCTTGTTATGAGAATGCCTTCTACTCTCTAAGTATAGGGAGGTTGACTTTCACTTTGGAGATTTATTTCCTGCCTTGCAGGGTAGTGCAAAGGAGGGTTAAAGTGTCTTTACTCTGGCTTTTTCTTTAATTCATTAAATAATCAAATTGCAAGTGGCACACTCTATTCCCCCTCAGTACGGATCACATGTCCAGTGTTTAATATACATAGTTCTGATTGTTTTAAGTCTTGAGGACAAACCCATCCTTTGATCATTTTTTTTTGCATTGGGGCTAAATCAATAGTCATACTACTGTAATAGTAAATTACATCTCTATGCAGTCTCCTTTGTTTATCTATACTGGAATTAGAGAACTTGTCATTCTAAACTTAATAGAGTAATAGACTATCTTTTGCAGTCACTATTTGTAAATGCCAGATTTCTGCTAATTGAATGTTTTTACTTTTCTATATTATCTTTCCAATCAAACTAATTAGCAACACATTTTTACTTGAGATTTAGGGCTTGGGTACCTGGATGCATATTAGTTACTTTTACTTTGTTATTGTCAAAAGTTGTCAATTAATATTGTCAATTAATATTCATTAATAAATTTGGTCTCAGTTTTACTCTGTCATTAACAATTAGATTGGACTTTAAAATCTAGTTCCTGTTCATACTGGGAGTGTGATTGATAACAGATTGATAAATGAGACTGTAGGGAACCATTAATGGGTGTACATAAAGACGAATGCAATAAAAAAAATAACATGTTTGTTTTCTAGTAAAATGTGATTCTTTAAGTAATTGAAATAACCATATTTGGTTGATGTGTTACCTTGAAGAAACTATTAATCTCAATGAATCCCCAGTTTATTATCTGTAAAATGGGAATCATAATTCCTGTATTGTAAAGTTATAATGATGATAAATTGAGATAATGTATATAGGATCTAAGAACAGATTTTGGTAAGATACATGGTGACTAAAAAGGCTACCAGCCTAGGGCTATGCTCTCTACTTATGACTTTGAGCCTTCCCATCAACTTCAGGCCATGTTCCATCAATTTTCCCTCCTTTTGTTCAGATCAACATATTTCCCAGTAGTATCTTTCCTTTAGTCTTCATGTATATTTACATCACCTCTGTCAAAAAACCAATTATACATGCATATATAGATATAGATAGAGATAGATACATAGCAACTTAACCTGATCTATTTTTAAAAATCAACATTACTAAAGTATGATTTTTGCATAATAAAATGTATTCATTTTAAGCAAAGCTTAGTTCTGATGAAAAACATATGTATACACATATATATACAAATATATATATGTACATATATATACACACACCTATATATATACATACACACACACATACATATATATATTCAAGACTTACCACAATAATCGTTTCATGCCTATCTTTAGTCAATACCCATCTCAACTCCTGCCAGAGGAAATCCCAGATATCTTCTTTCTGTATTTGTAGATTAATCCTGCATTTTTAAAATTTCGTATATTTATCACATAAATGAAATCACATAATATAAACTGTTTTGTGTTTGCCACCTTTTTTAGTATAGTAGTGTTGAGATTTATCTATGCTGCTATGTGTTGTGTATGGTCTCTTTTGTTACTGAGTACAATTCTGTTATATTGTTATATCATAACTTGTTTATCCATTCACTTGTCATTGGATAGTTGGGTGTATTTGGATGTTTTCATGTTAGGGCATTATAAACAATGCTGCTATAAATATTATACAAGTGTTTGTGTGTATTTATGTTTTATTTCTTTTGGGTAAATATTTAAGAGTAGATTGTTAGATCATAAGATTATATATGCTTAACTTAACAAGAAACTGTCAAAATGTTTCCCAAAGTTGTAACATTTATGTTCTCATCAGTGTATGAAAGTTTCAGGTTCCTCACCATCACTTGGTGTTGTCAATCTTGTAAATTTCAGTCATTCTAATTGATGTGGACTAAAAATACATTGTGGCTTTATCTTGCTCCCCATCCCCCACTTTCCAGGCTTTGTGAGACTTGGAATTTGTTGCTTTATTTTTCTCTGGAGCATAAACCACTCATCTCTCACCTAGTTTGGATATTAGTTGTCTCTGGAGGATGTGAGAAGGGATCTGGGTAACCTTACTTCTTTTATAGACTCTGAGCTGAGGCTGCTCCATTCATCCTACCTCTCTGTGGTTTCTGTGCCCTAAATTCTGGGCCCTCTTAGGAAGATTTCTGCAGCCAGACAGCTGCTTCCTCTGGCCCTTCACCTCAATGGGCACTTAGGTCACAGCTTTCTCTGTCCTCTGTCAGGTACCCCTCATCCATCTGCTTTCTGTTGTCCAAAACTTTGTTGACAACTCTTAGCTGTGGCCATCTTCTCTCTAGTTTTCTTTGTTCTTATGGGTTTGTTATTTAAAAAAAAAACAATTCTTGGGGCACCTGGGTGGCTCAGTGGGTTAAGCTTCTGCCTTCAGCTCAGGTCATGATCTCAGGGTGCTGGGATGGAGCCCCACATCGGGCTCTCTGCTCAGCAGGGAGCCTGCTTCCCCTCTCTCTCTCTGCCTGCCTCTCTGCCTACTTGTGATATCTCTCGCTGTCAAATAAATAAATAAAATCTTTAAAAAAATTAAAAAATAAAAAAACTTCTTTAATTTATTTAGATGAAGCAGAAAAAAGTGCAGTCGGTTCTCCACTTTTATAGTCTCTTAACTTTTCACCTTTCTCATGTCTTTCTTCAGTATTCCACACAGAAATTGTCAATGACAATGCTAATAATCTCTTAAGCTTAACTTTAGGTGATTTAATCTGTCTCAACCGAACCTCTTTTCCTTCACCAAAACTCTTTTTGTCTTTCATATTCGTGTCCCAATTCTGTATGCTTTCCTCAGACTTCTCTTTCATTCCATTTTTGTCTTACAGGCTGGTTCCCCTTTCTCCAATCCTTGAATTATATGAACAGGCCTGTATTGGGGAGACGTCAGCATATTTTTATTTCCAGTGACTCTATGATACAAGTTATTTCGGTAAAATTCCATGAGGATTTGGCAACACCGCTCTTCAATAGCAGCCTAATTCTCTAAGGGAAGAGAGTTATTGCTCTATTTGCGTTGTTGCTTGAACTCTGCAAGATAAAATGTAGAAGGAAGCTTCATGATAATTCTCTCTAAGGTTCTCTGGTTTCTTTGATTCCAAGAAACTGTCTCGTATATATAATGTGTTGACAGTGAGAAAATTGACCATTTCAAGCAAGATCTAAACTTGGGGATTAAAAAAAAGGCAAAATGAGTCTTTTTTCATTTCCTTTCAGAACAGCACACTTTTAAAGCTCTCCTGAGCTAGAAAGAGAAGGTCCAGGTCATGAAAATCTCCCAAGATTCTGCTTAATTTTTCTGTGAACCTAAAACTGCTCTAAAAAATAGTTTATTAAAAAAATAAAGAATGTCACAAGAATGGTACTAGAACTGGAAAATATGTTTTAGGGAATAATGAAGCAATTAAATTCTCAGTCAACTTTAAAAATGTCTAGTATGAGAGAAAAAAATTAATTGTCTTAAAATCCATTTTGTGAATTCTCTTTAGTTAGCAAACTGGGAGGTTTAGTTGGATATAAAACAAATCTAAAGTAATCTCAAATCTTCGGTTTTGGGTCTGGATTGCTCTGCAATGTATTTGTTTGATTTGCTAATTTCAGAGAAATTATTATTTTAATTTTTGACTAAAACCAGTCCCTTTTTATTGGTATGCTATTAAGACATTGAATCCTAAGATGCTAGTTAATTTGTATTTGTAGTAAGCTTTTCTGACAGATACTAAGTGTAAAATGCACTTGCTATTTAACATTTATTACCATAGATGTCAAATAACCAAGTCATATCAAGCAACCCTGTACTTAGGAAGAACAAATTGTTCTACAAAAAATGAAAGGAGCTTAGAAAGCTTGACAAACTGGAGATGGTATGTGGAAGCTTTCACCTTTAGGTTACTGATGTGAATCTTAGGTAATGGTGTATAAAGCTTATTAGAAACCAAATGATGGTCTCTGACTTATGTTCTTTCAAAAAGGAGGGTTTAAAAAAGCTATGCTAAGATTATTTGAATAATAATATACCGTACTTAGCATGAAACCTCTGGTTATTGGAATTTGCAGTAATGCTGTTTTCTATAGGTTATAGGATATACTCTAATTTTATGTAGCTGCCGTTCTATATAAGGCATTCCTTTCCACAAAATATGAAACTTCATAATTAAAGAAAATAACTTTATACTTTGTCTAGCCAAATTGATTTTCTTGATGAGGGATCACTTCCTGTGAGGATTTCTCTTTATGTTGTGGTTTTTCCACTTAATACCTGCAAGAAGTTTAAGAATGAGCTCATGTTTAAAGAAAATGATCTCATTTTATCTATAAAATATTTTCTTGTAACTATGTATATGTTTTTTGACATATGAATAAAGTGTTTTACATAAATTCATCTTTCAATTAACTCTTCATAAATGTTATAAAGAAAGCACTGTATGTTAGGCACAGTATATGCCCACAGTATGTTAGGCATAGCTACAATGGCAAACTATTTTTTTATTACTATTTATTTAATTTTTATTTTTTATAACAAATGAATCTGAGCATACTGAACAGTAATGATGAATAAGCATTTATTGGGACAAGGAGCCTGATGTGGGGCTTGATCCCAGGATCTGGGATCATGACCTGAGTGGAAGGCAGGTGCTTAATCGACTGAGCTACCCAGGCATCCCATTATCTACTTCTTAAGATAAATTGTCTCATCTTTATCCTTAAGTATCCTCTCTAAACCTCTTCTAATTGGGCCTCATGGCCCAAAATGCTGGAGCTGCTAACACCTGTTACCTTTGGCCTTCATGGCCAACTGAAGCTATTAAATATGCTCAATGTCCCCACCTTGGGTCTCTCTCTCTCTTTTTCTTATTCTTTCAGCTTCTTTCTGTAGTATTTGACAGTTTTATTACTGTACTTTTAATCTGTTATATCCCATACTTCTTTACTACTTCTCTACCTCACTAAGGAATCCTTTTCAATCAACTTAGGCTTTCCCCACACCCCCCCCCCCTTTAAATGTAAGGTGTTGAAGGAAATACTGTTCTTGGTTCTCTTTCTTTCTTTCTTTCTTTCTTTCTTTCTTTCTTTCTTTCTTTACTATTCTTTTTTTTAAAAGATTTTATTTATTTATTTGTCAGAGAGAGAGAGATGGCATAAGTAGGGGAAGCAACAGGCTCCCTGCTGAGCAAGGACCACCCCCCACCATTGTGGGGCTCGAGCCTAGGACCCTGAAATCATTACCTGAGCCGAAGGCAGATGGTCAACTGACTGAGCCACCCAGGTACCCTTAAGTAAAAAATTTCTGAGGGACGCCTGGGTGGCTCAGTTGGTTGGGCAGCTGCCTTTGGCTCGGGTCGTGATCGCGGCGTCTTGGGATCGAGTCCCGCATCGGGCTCCTTGCTCCGCGGGGAGCCTGCTCCTCTCTCTGCCTCTGCCTGACTCTCTGCTTGCTTGTGTTCTCTCTCTGTTAAAGAAATAAATAAAATCTTAAAAAAAAAAATTTCTGAAAGCCTACACTATGTTAAGTACTGTGTTAAGAAACAGAAGATATGGTCCTGCCTCAGAGTCACAATCCAGGGAGGAAGATAGACAAGACATTAAAGCATTAAAATATAGTATAGTATAATACTGTGCCATCTAGAAAAGGAGCCGTATTTTGGTATGGGAATCCAGGAGGAGGATTTATCCCTTCTGTTTCCAATGGTTTCCTGTAAAGGTAACACCTAGTGAAACTGTGATTTATAATAAGAAATATATCCTTGGTCTTTGTCCTGTTTCTGGTACAAAGCTCCTAAAATCCTTAGCATTTCTTGTGATGAGAGCCAAAAAGGTGTTTTGATATGTTAATGAGGTGGCTTTTGGAAAGCTCCTAAATTTAGAGGCTGGTTGCCTGTGAAGCCAACCATGTGATTGGAGGGTTGGAACTTTTATCCACCCCCCTGACTGCTGGGGAGGAGAGAAAAGCTGGAGCTTGAGTTCAATCACCATTGGTCTGTGAATTAGTAGATCATGTCTATGTAATGAAGCCTTTATATACACCCAAAAGAAGGGTTTGGAAGAGCTTCTGAGTTGGTGAACTCCTGGAGATTTGGTGAGTGTGGCCATGCTCAGAGTGAGCATGGAAGCTCGGTGCTTCTTCCCATGTACCTTGCCCATGCATCTCGTTCATCTGGCTGTTTCCAAGTTATCTCCTACTAGTAATCTAGTAAGTAAAATGTTACTTGGAGTTCTTTGAGCTGCTCTAGCAAATTAATTGAACCAGAGGAGGGGGTCCTGGGAACCTCTGATCAATAGCTGGTAATTTCCTTTGGCATCTGAAGTGCAGGGGGTGGGGTAAGGAATAGTCTTATAGAACTAAGCCCTTAACCTGTGGATCTGATGACATCTCTGGGTAGATAGTGTCAGACTTTAGTTAAATTATTGGATACCCAGGGACACCTCCCACCACCACAACTAGAATTTGGAGTGGAATCCCAATTGAGTGATCCTAAGTTTTAATTGGTACTAAAATTCTTTTATACCTGAAACTGGTTTTGAAGACCTGAAGAAGAGTTACCAGGTGGAAACAGAGTGGGGGTGGACTGAGGGAAATGTTCCAGGCAGAGGAAACAGTTTCTGCACAGGTTCTGTGGGCTCGTGTAAAAGTATCATAGCTGTTGATCTGTTGAACTAGATGGATTAATATCATTGGAACCTAGGTTAAGTCTGAGGAAGAGAAGAAAAGTGGGAGTTAGAAAGAAGCAAGTTTATAAAAATCCTTGTATGACATCCTGAAATTTATGTGCCAGGTTGTAATGGTTACCCCTTGACCTTGATCTGAGGAACATTTCTTTCTTTTTTGTGAAAACATACTCTCCAATTTTATAAGGAAAGTCCCACTAAATAAATGGAATTTGCTGAATATAGTGCTTTTCTGGAGGCTGATTTCATGAACTTGCTGAGCTCTTCTAATAATAACCAAGTCATTACTAATTTAATTCTTTTGATCCACCATCCCCTCAACACATACATGTTCAGGATAAAAAAAGTAGCAATAATATCGCACATACCATTTGAACCACTTTGCAGAATCAAATTTATATAAACAAAAGTAAGAGGATTTAAGTGTATATGCACAGGAATGAAAAATGTCCTGTTGAGGGTAGCAGCAACACAGAAACCGAGAAATCCTGAATGTCCATCAACAGAGGATGCTTGAATAAGTATGATGCATCTTTTTTATGGTCTATAATACAACTGTTAAAAAAATACAATATGAGATCTACTGATTTAAGGGATTACCGTGGTATTTCGATAAATGAGAAGAGAATGAGCTTGTGATGGCCTTATTATGCTGCCTCCCTTCCTCAAGTTTTGGGCCATGCTCAGAGTGAGCATGGAAGCTCGGAAACAATGTGAACTGTATTTCCATTCTTGTTTTGGTTGACATTTTTTCCTCCCATGTTGAATCTCATTTCTCTTTGAACGATGGCCTTCTCCACATAGGCAACTTGTACTGGTAATGTATTGTTTCTTAGTGACGTTAGGATTGTGAAACTAATTTCAAAATGAGCATGGTTTCTTCACTTTTAATTTCTCTGCATCCATTTAGTTTTTAAAGTACACTTTTGTCCCCCTTCGATCTCATCAAATTTCAACTACCACACTCCTATTTCTCTAGATGATATATAATTTGCATCTGCACAGATCCACATAATGCTAAAACCCTGGAGGTGTGATTATCCTGAAGCACAAATTAACATTTGCATCAGCTGTCTGCAAGAGTGGTGAAAAATGCTTTTTTAGTGTTGCTGCCCTGGAAGGAGTTTAATAAATTTTCCTATATATAGGTGGAGAAGAATAATTTCTGCCTTAGCTACCACCTGTAAGATTTTCCTATTATTCAGAGGCCTTTCCTTTTGACTGTCTTCACTTTTTCATTACCATCTGTTCCGGAATGAGAAATTAAAATTATTTTACTTTGTGTTTTTGCTGTTTGCATCTTTAAATGGGCATCATTAAATATTTTAGGGAAATTGTTCAAATTAAGTAGCAATTAAAAGAGCCTGTTTTCTAAAATCTGGCATAGTATTAGTGGTCTTTTAGATGTGATTTTCCAAATTTTTCTTTCCTTTAAACTTTCCTACAGAATGTTGTATATGTGGCCTTGAGCCTGTAAGCATTTAGATAGGAAAATGTCTGTAAGACACAGTATCCAGACTGTGGCTCTGCCAAAACTCTGGATTCCTTCATTCTGCTTTCTCCTCACACTTTTGGTCATCTTATGGCTCTTGTCAACTAATTATACACTGAATAAGACCACAGGAAGGAGTTTAAACTCAAATAGTCTGTTATTTTTTCATGCCTTTAAAAAATAGGTTAATGGATTTAAGAAAGGTTGAAATAATGTGCTAAAATATTTTAGAGTGTCTGCAATTTTAAATCACTAATGTTTCTACTCTTCCCTTCCTCCTGCATGACTCACTCAATCAATTCAGTTAATTATATTTTCCATTTTGTTAATTTTTTTCCTCAGAGGACTGATTTCTTTATAGCTTGGACCTGTTGATCTGCTGTAATGTGCATGGTCTTTAGCCATTTCTGAGAAATCTGTAACCAGAGGAATCTTTGTTTTTCTTCTATGATCGATTTAATGAAGATTATGAAGAGGCTTGCAGTAGCATTGTCATTTGAGATTTCATTATTGTTATAAAGTATTTGAGTGCCAATCTTTTCATAGGGTCATTGATAATTGGGGTTTTACTTATTTTATAATGAGAATAGAAGTCTTCAAAAACAGACATATTTGAGTCTAATTACAGAATGGTATAACTATTGGTAATGGGTGATTCATTTTTCAGTTTAATTTAAAATCTAGAGCTTTTCTGTTTCCCCAAATAATTTTACTTATGGTCAAAAGCATAATAAGAAGTAGATATGGATCAATTGTAAAGAAAACTGTAAGTCTCATTCTCATCACTCTATATTATTAATAATATAGAAGAGTCAGATGAGGGAATTGGCATGGCCATGGGTCAAGTTGTACATAGCCATTATTTGGTTAAATTTCTTTGGGATTTGTATAAATTCTGTCTCAACTCTCAGAGCCAATGCTGTGTAAAGGGAGGGCAAATCAAAAAGCTCTGATCTCAAGTTACCTAACTTAGGCACCAGAGACATCTCTTCCCATCCACATTTTCTTTTAGGAAGCAGTGCCTGGTTGAAATGGTAAACAGTGGAACATGGGTCCCTCTAAGGATCAAAATGAAATCTGTTAAATAATATGTTATGGGATCTGTTAATATGTGTTAAGCATTTTATATGAATCAAGCTCTCATCCTGGTGGAGTAAACAGACACATAAAGAGAATTATTATGCCATGTAGTATATGTCATGGTAGAGGCGTTGGTTCAGGGTGATAGGCAAGCACACCAACGGCAGAGAGATCGGCCTAGGAAAATCAACACAGGCCTCTTGGAGAAGACAAAATCTGATTTGTCTTTAAAATTCATGAGGGAGTGCCTGGGTGGCTCAGTGGGTTAAGCGTCTAACTCCTTGTTTTAGCTCAGGTTGGGATCTCAGGGTCTTAAGATCAAGTCTCGGTCAGACTCTTTGCTCAGTGGGGAGTCTGCTGGAGATTCCTCTCCCTTTCTGTCTCCCTCCGCCCCTCCTCCTGGCTCGTGTTCTTTCTCTCTCTCTCACTCTCTCTCTCTCTCTCTCTCGCTCACTCTCGCTAAAAAAAAAAAAAAAATCTTAAAAAAATAAAATTGGCTAGAAATTAGCCAGATGCAAAGTTAGAGGAAGACAGAGGGAACACACCAGCAAGGAATGGAGGCTAAAATAATAAGAATAATTAAAAAAAGAAGAAGAGTTCCAACATTTATTTAATGTTTGCCATTGGTCAGGTACTTCTTTAAGTGATGTGCTAAACTATTTCATCTTCCAAAAAAATATATTAAACAGCTATTACTATTCTAATTCCATGTGTGAAAAAGCTGAAGCACTGAATATTTAAGTAAATTACCCAACATTACATGGCTAGTAAGTGACACATTCATATTGTTTGACTCCAGAGTCTATAGTTTAAGCACTATACTATATAGCATTTTGCTATAGTTTACAGATGGTTGTAGTGAACTATAAGTGAGTTAAAATTACTGGATAAAAATCCTAATTTGGGAAATCAGAAGACACAGTAGGAGAGACTGATGGGTGGTAGGTACTGACTTCACAAGTCTTCTTAAGAACATTAGGTCTTTTCAACTATCTTTGGTGAGGGGCTGCTTAAAATTTCCAAAATGATATGGATTGATATGTTTACAAAATATAAAACCACATGCAAGGATATCAAGGCAATCTTAAATTACTTTAAAGATTCTAAATTCTTACTCTCAATTTCTGTATTTCTCTAATAATGAACTGGTAGCAAGCAATTGGTAGAACACCATTTTGATTATCATTGGTGTATAAGTTTTACCTTATACTTTGTGGTGGAATTAAAAGTTTCTCTAACCATTCAGATGATCAGGTTAGCATTTTATTTTTATTTTTTTACAAGGTATTTTTATTTCTTTAAAAAGATTTTATTTATTTGTTTGAGAGAAGAGAGAGAACCAACAGGGGGAGGGAGAAGCAGGGTCCTTGCTGAGCAAGGACCCCCCGCCCCCAGCCCCCTGCAATGCGGGACTCAATCCTAGGACCCTGGGATCATGACCCAAGCCAAAGGCAGACACTTAACTGACTGAGCTGCCCAGGCATCCCAGTTTAGCATTTTAGACATTTGTGTTTCGATGGAAAATGGATTTGATGCTGGCAAGACTGATTACAATGAGCTCAATTATATATCAGTGACAGTAGGCTAGGCAAGAGAATACTAGAACTTACACCAAGACTTGAAAAAACAATGAAAAGTGAGATGGATGGTTTTGAGAAACATTTAGGAAATACAACTGACCTGGCCTCATGAACATGATTCTCCCATCCACAGTTCCACTAAAATAGCTCTTTGTGATTGTTTGCTCTGTTTTCCTTCTAAATTTAATTTTTTAAGGTATTGATCACAGAAGCTGCCATCTATATACTTCTTAAATCAAAAACTTTTCTGTTTGTTTTTTTGGGTTTTTTTTTTTTTTTTTTTGCTTCAAAATATATTAGGTGTTTTGTTGAAGTGAGGTCCATTTTAGACCCTGGTTTCACATGGTAGCAAGACTGGCTGGGCTGAAGAAGGCAGGATGACCTGGATGGCTGAAAGAAAATGAGGTGTCATTCTTTCATTGAACTGGTACCTTGTACAGAAACATGGGAACAATGTTAAGAATTAGTGGCTTGAAGAATGAGTTTTTAGGGGAAATGTCAGGTCCCCCAAGAAGCTGAGTCTAGGATTCTTTAAGCAGTTCAAGAAATGAGCAAGGTGTGTGTCTGAGCAGAGGGCCAGCAAACAATGTAGAAGGCCACAGTAGGTATTGGGATGAGGTTCCAAGTGGTAGATGGTCCGTAGTAGGGACGTAGGAGATGGGTGTCGACACCCAGTTAGAAAGTCAGTGTTTCAGGCTGAGGCCTTGAGACTCTAATAATGGACTTATTTGTAATAGAAAGGTTTCTAGGGACTCATTCTTGTGGACTTGAGTTTGAGGTCAAGGGAATGATCATTTTTGGAATGTGCCTAGCACTTCAACAAATCTTTTACATATATAATCTCCTTTCAGTCTCATTCTCACTGCATATCTGCCATGTGGGTAATACCCTTATTTTGAGTAAATGGAGAGTAAGACATGTTATGAAATGTGCCTAAATATATGTAGTTACGAGGTGGTGAAGCTTGTTGTGCACTCCCATGCTTGCTTTTTTTCCAGGACACCATGATCCTTTCAGCTATAATTGTCCTTGGTTTCAAGGTGGTGAGCCATTGACCTTAAAGTTTCCTTACATGATGAGTGGGAGGTCAGTGTACATGACTGGGGAAGACATTCTTTGGACTTCATAAATCTCCAGAACTTTTTTCACTGTAGTTCTCTTCCTAATGGAGAAATTCCTAGGGAAATTATTGGAAATTCTGAAGTTTTAGTCTCTTAACAAATCTTTATTGATCTTCTATATGTCAAAACCTTAAGGTATATTAGTAAATGAAACACAAAATTCCAAATTCTAATGAAGAAAAGATAGATAATAAAGTAATGCATAAATAATATAATATAGTATGGAGTAAGAAGTTAATGATAGAAATCAGGGTGTGAAGCATCAGAATTATAATTTTTAAATAAGGTTCTCATGGTAAGCATCATTTAGCTGTTGACACTGAGTAATAAAAAAGAAGTTAGGTCATTCCTATATTCTAAGTCTATCTGCTACTCCCATAAAGCTGTATTCAAAGTCTTATTGCACTTTTTTAAGAAGGCCAAATGTTTGGGGATTTTTCTTTCAGCCATTGCTACCTCTGCCTATTTTAGCCTTGTCCAGCATCAACACGAATGACCAGACCTGTATAGTCCCAGCCCTGCTGTTGGGGTTGAATTGATGGGACAAGATCACGTAATCTTTTGGGAACTCTTTTCTACTGGTAAGTCAGTTGTGAAAATAACTAGTGCCTCACTGGGCAAAATGAAATTTTAGGAGATTATGTGACTATTATGCTACATTCTTTCTAATTAAATCCATCCTGCTTGGCCTGGCCACATGATTTGGCTTCCATTCAATTCCCTGAGGGATGGATTTACCTGATTTCTATTCTGTCACCCAAGTGATGCAAAGAACCACATGAGCTGAGAAGCACCTGTCACTATTTATAACCATGTTCCTTTGGTATTTGCTTGATTCCTTTAAGAGTAAACAAACATTTTGTGAATTTAATGTTGCCATAGTCATATATAGACTTGGAAGGATTTTTTTCCCCCTTGTACCATAATGTTGTCAGCTGTATTTATGAATTCTGGTGACCTTGGTGAGTATATTTTTCCCCTTTGGCACCCATCAGGAATAGAAAGACTCCAAGGAAATATCGTATTCATGAGGGACAGTTTGAATGTAACCAAAAAGACAGTTGTTTCAAAAACATCCTTTTCTTAATCAAATATGGTCTGTGGTGCACAGAATATCACAGGGTTTGATAAAAGTGCAAACTCCAGAAGCCTCATTGAGCTGAAATACAAGTGTTCTATGGCTTGTTAACAGAGTCTAACAGCTTGTACACTCTTTCACCCCGTTACATGCCTAATAGAGCAGTAAAAATGTATGAGGGGTAAAAAACGTTCTGATTTGTGAAACACAAAATCTCTTCTGTGAATTAGAACAGTTTTTGGAGCTACTACATTTTTATATGTAATTTAAAGTGCAACTAACTAGCAATTTATAGAAAGCATGCAAGTTTTATTTAAATATGTGTGTCTATTTACCATTCACCATCATTAATATATATGCATACATTGTTTAAATCAAGGATAAGGTTTGGTTTCTAAATGAATTTTTTAGTAAACTGACTAACTGTTAAATACACACACACACACACACACACACACACACACACACTCACTCACACACAGAGAGAGAGAAAACAACCAAAAACATTTAGAGAAGAGTTTTAAATAAATTAAATCTTTTGTTAACATGCCTCATTATTTAGCCACTGCTTGTGAGAATGAAGTGATATGTATTAAGGATGAAAACACTTTCCAAATGTTGGCACTATTATCAAACTCTTTAAAAATTTTTTAAAGATTTCTTAAATTTATTTGACAGAGAGAAAGAGATCACAAGTAGGCAGAGAGGCAGGCAGAGGGAGAGGGGGAAGCAGGCTCCCTGCTAGGCAGAGAGCCCTATTCAGGGCTCCATCCCAGGACCCTGAGATCATGACCTCAGGACCCTGAGATCATGACCTGAGCCCAAGGCAGAGGCTTAAGCTAGTGAGCCACATAGGCACCCCTGTTATCAAACTTTTTTTTTCTGTTATCAAACTCTTAAAAATAAATACAGCTGATAAAAATTTGTATCATGATCTTAGAGTAACTGCATTTCTGCAAATGTTTCCCCTGTATTAGGTCTGTCAAAGTAATAAAGAACAGAAAGTTACTGCTTTATTCTTTTTCTTAAAGTGGGATGAATGGATTTTAGAGGCTGACTAACTTCCTGCTGTGGCATGATCCATTATAACTATACAGGTCAAAATTGATTTTTGTGATCATTGAAGAGCTACAAATAAAACAGTAGATAAATATCCACAAAACAAAATACCTTTCCTTCCCTTGTTTTCCTTTTATTTCTTGTATTCACCAACCTAGGGAAAACCTTAATAGATAATGCATGTTTTTTCTAAATTACAATTTTATTTTATAATTATTATTATAATCACACAATGTGTGTAATAACCTTTTTTTTCCAAATAATGGGGATTTTAGAAATTATTACAGTTCAAGTTTATGTATTTTGATCTCAAAAGAATCAGAATTCTATGTTAAAAATATATTTTTTGGTGGGGTGCCTGGCAGGCTCAGTCAGTGGAGCATGCAACTCTTGATCTTGGTGTTAATTAAGTTCAAGCCCCACGTTGGGTACAGAGATTACTTAAAAATAAAATCTTGTATATAAATATGTTTTGGAGACTTTCACTTCCCTAACTACAATCCACTTACCTTTTTCTTATAGCTACCACTGTAAATTTCATGGTGTACTATGATTATTTCACTACTCTACACATTTAAAATTTTAGAAATGAATATTTTCATCAACTTGTTATTTTACATGATTATGAGCATAATGGATGGTCACTGGGAAACAAAAGTAAAACAAAACTCTGCAAAATAGGAGGACCCATTACTCAAATAAAACTAGATCTATCCACTTAGGAATAACAACTGTTAAAGATTTTTATATATACATCCAGACTTTTTCTAATATACCTCCATATGTTATATATATATATATGTATACATATATATATTACTATCTACATATTTCTATTTATTAATATATTCAATCACATGTGTTTGTTATATATGTATTTACATATAAACATATGTACCTATATAATTCAAAAAGGTTTTATAACATAAAAGTAAATTTATAGCCAACCTTTTCTTATGGGAATTAGGAATAAGCAGTAGAACTTGAGTCTTTATGGGTAGGTAGAAAAGACAGCCATGACATTAAACTTTTACTTTATTCTTTTACAAAAAAAATTCTTCCCCTATATACATAGTAAAGCAAAAAATAAAGAAAAATTATTATATTTAAATAAACTCTAATGTCTATACTCCCAGCTTTACCCATTCTTCAATTCATATACTATCTCTATATTAAAACCTACTTTATTTCTTCTTTTTCCTTGAAATATTACAGGGTTATACCATCTTTTTCATTATATCATGTTAATATGTATGATGTTTGAGAACGTAGTAGTAAATGCTTAATAATTAATTGGTAATATATCTGATACTTTCTAGGATGGGGTAACTGTATTCATATAAACATGAAGTCTTCAGGAGCAATAACATTTCCTTTACTTGTGAATGTCATGAGCATTTAATGAATGAAATACATATTTCAATCCTTTTATGACCTTGCAGTTTATTTCAAAATGTCTTCTAAAAGTGTATAGAAGAAAATTTGGGGTTTTTTTTTTTTTTTTTGGAAAATTCTGCTTTTTAGGATGTGAAGGAAGATGAGACCTATAAATTTCTTTAGTCTCAATATTTTTATTTTAACTTATTGTTTTTTTAAATCATAGACATCCAAAAATAATAAATAATGCAGAATCTTAGTAAATCAGAAGTAGTGCTTTTAAGAAATTATTATATTGTTATTTTACAGAATAACATATAGATACTGAAAATTTAATTTTCATAACAAACTAAATAAACATAAAATTAAAAAAAATCTATTACATTAATCCATATGCATTACGTCCATCTGTAGCAAGCACTGAAGTCTTTTCTTTAAAAATATTTTTATTTTAATTTTCAATAGATTTTATTTTTTAGAGTAGTTTTAGGTTCATAGAAAAAATGGATGGCAAGTACTGAGATTTCCTATATTCTCCACTTCTCATACACACCCTCTCCTACTATCAAAGTCTCACACCAGAGTGATGCATTTGTTACAGTCAATGAACACATCGTTATCACTCAGTTTGTCATTTACATTAGTGTTCACTTTTGGTGGTGTATGCTCTGTGGGTTTAAACAAATGTATAATTATAAGTATTTACCATTACAGTATTGTACAGAGTCATTACACTGTCTTCAAATTATCTGTGCTCCGCCTATCCATTCCTCTGTTTGCTACCCCCTGGCAATCACTGATCTTTTTACTGTCTCCATAGTTTTGCCTTTTCCAGAGCATCCTAGAGTTGAAATCATATAGTATGTCGCCTTTTCAGATTGCCTTCTTTCACTTAGCAATATGCATTTAAGCTTTCTTAACTTCTTTTTATGGCTTGAGAGTTCATTTCTTTTTGGGAACTGAATTATATTCCTATTCCATTGTCTGGATGTACTACAGTTTATTTACCCATTCATTAACTGAGAGACATCTTGGTTGCTTTCAAGTTTTGACAATTATGAATAAAGCTGCTGTGAAGATCTGTGCACAGGTTTTTGTGTGGACATAAATGTTTAACTTGTTTGGGTAAATAACAAGCAACACAACTGCTGGATAATATATGAGCATGTTTCATTTTATAAGAAACCACCAAATTATCTTTCAAAATGGCTATTTTTGCATTCTCATCAGCAATGAATAAGAGTTCCTATTGCTCCATGTCTTGGCAGTATATTGTCCATGTTCCAATTTTGGCTGTTCCAATAGATGTTTAGTGGTATGTCATTATTTTAATTTGTAATTCCCTAATGATTTATGATGCTAACCATCTTTTCATATACTTATTTGCCATCTGTATATCTTCTTTGATAAAGGTGATCCCTTTAGGCTATTTTTTAATTGGATTTTTCTAATTGTTGAATTTTAAGAGTGCTTTTATATTTAGGATAACAGTCTTATAAGATATATCTTCTGCAAATATTTTCTCTGTGTCTTCTCCAATTGTCTATTTCATACTGTGTGAGTATTGAAATTGTATCTTTCAAGGAATTCATCTGTATCATCTAAGTTATAAAATTTTAGGGCCAGGGTTGTTTGTAATAGTCTTTTATTATTCCTTTAATGTCTGTGGGATCTGTACTGATGTCCCATCTTTCATCTCTATTATGAGTAATTTTTATTTTATCTCTTTTCTTCTCAGTTACCCTAGTTAGAAGCTTATCAGTTTTATTGATCTTTCAAAGAACTAGCTTTTGCTTTTCTTGGTTTTCTCTAAATTTCCAATTTCCAATTGAAATTGAAATTCAATTGAAATTTCATATGAAATTCAATTTCAAAAATTTTCAATTTTTGAAAATTTCAATTTCAATTTCTGTTTTTGATTTCTTCTGTAATTTTCACTTTTTATTTTATCTATCTTTGGATTTAGTTTGCTCTTCTTTTTTGCAGCTTCCAAAAGTGAAAGTGTAGATTACTGATTTTAGAACTATATTTTTAAAATATATGCTTTCAGTGCTCTAAATTGCCCTCTAAACCCTACTTTCCCTTTATCCCACAAATTTTGATGAATTGTTTTCTATTTTCATTCAAAACATTTAAAAATTTTTCTTGAGATTTGTTCTTTGACTCCTATATTATTTACAAATATTTAACCTCCCAAGTATTTTGGTGTTTTCCAACTATGTTCAGTTACCGATTTCTAGTTTAATTCCATTGTGGTCTAAGATCAAACATTATATGATTTCTTTCATGTTTGTTAAGGGATGTTTTATGGCCCAAACTACAGTCTAGATGAATATTTTATGTGAACTTGAGAAGAATATGTATTCTGCTGTTATTGAATGAAACAGTTGATAGATAGGAACAGTTGATAGTTATATTCAGTTGATTGGTGGTGCTACTGAGTTCATCTATGTCTTTACTGATTTTCTGCTTGCTGCTCTGTCCATTTCTGATAGAGGGGCATTGAAGTCTCCAACCACAGAAGTGGATCCATCTAATTCTCCTTATAGTTTATCAATTTTTGCCTTAAATATTTTGACACTCTTGTTCGATACAAACACATTGATGATTGCTATGTCTTCTTGGAGGATTGACCTGTTTATTGCAATGTAATACTCCTTTTTAGCCCCAACAACCTTACTTGCTCTGAAGTCTACTTTAACTGAAATGAATATAGCAACTCCTGTTTTCTTGCGATTAGTGCAACCATGGCACATCTTTCTTCATGAGTTTATTTTTAATTTGTTTCCATATTTAAAATGGGTTTCTTAAAAAAAGTTAAAGTGGGTTTCTTGCACACAATATATAGTTGGGTTTTTGTTTTTGTTTTTTGATCCATTCTGACAGTGTCTGTCTCTTAATTGACATATTTCAACCATTGATGTTTAAAGTGAATAGTGGTATAGTTAAAGTAATATCTACTATATCTGTTACCATTTTCTATTTGTTCATACTTTTGTCTTCTACTCTTTTATGCCATATGTGGTTTAATTTTAGCGTTTTATGTGAACTCATTTTCTCTCCTTTTTTTAGCATATCAGTTATACTTAAATTTTTTTTAAGTGGTTGGCCTAGAATTTACAATACACATTTACAACTAATCCAAGCCCACTTTCAAATAACACTATACCACCTCATGATAGTGAATGCCTTATAATAACAAAGTAATCCTAATTCCTCCCTCCTAACCTTTATATCATTGCTATCACTCATTTCTCTTATATATAAGCATATATAGATACATATGCATGTAGAGTATTGTGTTTCTATTATTTTGAACAAATGTTCAATCAATTATCTGTTAGATCAATTATGAATAAGAAAGATAACAGTTTTAATTTTAATTAAAAGTTTTAATTTTATCTTTACCTAGTCCTTCTTCAGTTATGTGGATCCTGGTTTCTGATTGATATAATTTTCTTCCTCTATGAGGAAGTTTTGACATTTCTTTCAAGACAAGTTTACTGGCAACAAATTCCTTCAATTTCTATTTGTCTGAGAAAGTCTTCGTTTCTTTTTTGTTGAAGGATACTTTCGTAGGGTACAGAATTCTAGATTCATGTTTGTTGGTTTTTTCTCTATGCTTTAAATGTTTCACTCTATTCTTTCTTGGATGGCTTCTTTTTTATTATTATTTTTTTATTATGTTATAATAGTCACCATACAGTACATCATTAGTTTTTGATTTAGTGTTCTGTGATTTATTGTTTACATATAATACTCAGTGTTCCATACAATATGTGCCCTCCTTACTGAAAAGAAAGTCAGATGTAATCATCTTTGCTTTTCTTTAAGGAAGATATATTTGTCCTCTGCCTTATTTCAAGATTTTTTTTCTTATACATTGTCCATCTATTCCTGAATGCTGTCTAATTTACCCATTAGACCTTAACATATTAATCATAGTTGCTTTAAATTCCTAGTTTGATGATTCCAAAATCCTTGCTAGATTTGATGCTGGTTCTGATGCTTGCTCTGCCTCTTAATACTGTATTTTTACCTTTAAGTATGCCTTGTAATTTTGTCCTGACAGTCCGAAATGGTGTACTGGATAAAAGTACCTGGCACTGGTTCCTATGGAGATTTCTATTTTAGTAAATTGTGATTGTTGGTACAGGTAAACCTTGGAACGATTGTGTATTTAGCTCCAGAAGACTGCAATAAAACAAATATTGCAATACAGTGAGTCAAATGAATTTTTTAGTTTGGTTTCCCAGTGCATATGAAAGTTATGTTTCCACCATATAGGAACCAATATGTATGCTAACCATTATCTGACCTTTCAGGAAAATGATTGCTGAAGCCTGGGAAAACTGTGTCAATTTCTTAAAATAAGACAAAACATGAAGTCTCCTGCATCAACTGAGACTCTTCCTTTCATAAATGGTTTCTCTGTTGCATGTGATGCTGTTTGATAGCATTCTTTCAAAACAGAAGTCAGTCCTCTCAAACCATGCTATCTCTTTGTCAAATCAGTTTATGTAATAGTCTAATCCTTTGTTGTCATTTCAAAAATTTTCATAGTGTCTTCATGAGGAGTAGATTTTATCTCAAGAAACCACTTGCTTTGCTGAGAAGCAACTCCTCATCTGCTCCAGTTTTGTCATGACATTGCAGCAATTAACTGTTCTCTTCAGGCTCCACTTCTTTTTTTTTTTCTTAAAGATTTTATTTATTTATTTGACAGAGAGATCACAAGTAGGCAGAGAGAGACAGGGAGAAGCAGGCTCCCTACTGAGCAGAGAGCCCAATGTGGGGCTCGATCCCAGGACTCTGAGATCGTGACCTGAGCCGAAGGCAGAGGCCTCAACCCACTGAGCCACCCAGACACCCCATTAGGCTCCGCTTCTAATTCTAGTTCTCTTGCCATTCCCACCACATCTGCAGTTACTTCCTCCACTGAAGTTAAACCCCTTAAAGTCATCCATGAAGGTTTGAAGCAACTGCTTCCAAATTCCCATAATGGTGAAATTTTGACCGCTTCTCATGAATCACAGATGTTCTCAATAATATCTAGAATGGTGATTCCTCTCCAGAGGCTTTCAATTGACTTTACCCATATCTATCAGAGGATCTCTATGTACATACGGCTGCTAAAACCCTATAAAATGTATTTCTTAAATAATAATTTTGACCTGGGAGTCAAAATGACTCCTTGACCCATGGACTGCAGGATGGATATTGTGTTAGCTAGCAAGCATATAAACAATATTCATATCATTATACATATCAGTTAGAACTCTTAGGTGACCAGGGGCATTGCCAATGAGCACTAATCTTTGAAAAGAATCTTTTTTCCCTTGAGCACTAGATCTCAACAGTGGGATTAAAATATCCAGTAAACTAGGTTGTTGGCAGATGTGCTGTCATCCAGGCTTTGTTGTTCCATTAACAGATAACAGACAGAGTAAGTTTAACATAATTCTTAGGGGCCCTAGGAGTTTTGGAATGGTACATGAGCATTGGCTTCAGCTTAAAGTCACCAGCTGCATTAGTTGCCAGCAAAAGATTTGGCCTATCCTTTAAAGCTTTGAAGCCAGGCATTAACTTCTCTCTAGCTATCAAAGTTCTAGATGTCATATTCTTCTAATAGAAAACTGTTTCACTTACATGGAAAATCTGTTGTTCAGTGTAGCCACCTTCATGTATTATCCTAACTAGTTCTTCTAGATAACTTGCTACAGCGTTTACCTTAGCCCTTGCTGCTTCACTTTGCACTTTATGTTGTGAACTAACTCTTGTCAGCTTCCAACTTTATTTTGCATCTTCCTCACCCCTCTCAGCCCTCACAAAATTGAAAATTAGGGCTTCGCTCTGGGATATGCTTTGTCTTCAGAGAATGTTGTGCTGATTTGGTCTTCTATGCAGACTGTTAAAACTTTCTCCATATCAGCAGTAAGTCTGTTTCATTGTCTCATCATTTATGTGTTTACTGAAGTGGTATTTTTAGTTTTCTTTGAGAACTTTTCCTTTGCATTCACAACTTGGCTAACTGTTTGGTGCCAGGGGCCTGGCTTTCAGTTTATCTCTGGTATCAGCATGTCTTCCTCACTAAGCTTAATCATTTCTAGGTTTAGATTTAAAAGGAGAAACCTGTGACTCTTTCATTTGAACTCTTAGAGGCCTTCGTAGGGTTATTAATTGGCCCAATTTTAATATTGTTATGCCTCAGGAAATAGAGAGGCCCAAAGAGTGGGAGAGAGACAGAAATGACTAGTCAGTGGACCACAAAACATTTATTAGTTGTTTGCTATTCTCATGAGTGTGGCTTGTAGTGCCTCAAAACAATTTCAATAATAACATCAAAGATTTCTGATCACCATAACAAATAAAATAATAATGAAAAATTTAAAATATTGTGAGAATTGCCAAAATTTGATACAGTCGTGAAGTGAGCAAATGCCATTGGAAAAAATGTGTTGATAGCCTTGCTAAATGTTGCCACAAAATTTCAATTTGTAAAACCAAAAATCACAACTTCTATGAAGTGCATTTAAGTAAATGCACTCTTGTATTCACCTCTCTGTTTCCCCAATAAGTCTTTCTAGATATATAGCAAGATAAAATGTAATTTATAATTACAAAAAATGCCATTTTATTGATCCAAGCATGTAAGAAACTATTTTGCTAATGTCTCTTGGTTACTTTAATTTCCTAAAGGCTTCTTATAGACAATGGTCTTTAAGAAGATCATTATTTTCCACATCAATCTAACTTTTTATATGGGTTGTATATATTTCATTTCTCTTTGTAGCCCAATAGTAAAAAAAGTAGCATAAATTAAAGAAAGAAACTATGATTTTAAGAAAATTTTATTTTGTACAGTATTTGTGGATCCCTCATTGGACAAAAATCATTTCATGAACTCTTTGTATTACAGTAATATCTGGACATATGATTTGTATCTGTTTGCATTTTGTGAATTCTATTCTCTGATGAAGCAGGATGTGAACTGTTGTTGTTAAATTCTACTGGGCTGGCTACTTTTTTCAGAATATAAGAAAAGAAAGATCAAGAATCATTGAGTTTGGGCCACCTGGGTGGCTCTGTGGGCTAAAGCCTCTGCCTTTGGCTCGGGTCGTGATCTCAGGATCCTGGGATCGAGCCCCACATCAGGCTCTCTGCTCAGCAGGGAGACTGCTTCCCCTTCTCTCTGCCTGCCTCTCTGCCTATTTGGGATTTCTCTCTCTCTGTCAAATAAATAAATAAAATCTTAAAAAAAAAAGAATCATTGAATTTGCTTAAATTTTCTGTGGCTGAAGGATTTTTATTGATGATATTTTCCACTGATTGTTTCAAGATGTCTGTCACTAGTGCTCTAAGCAATTCAACAAGTATTTCCTGAATGAGGCAAGTTCTCAGCATGAAATTTTTTTAGACGAGAAAAAGAAATCTCTAAATAGTGTTTAATGATATGCTTTTGCAAGCATCATTTCCCCTCCCCAAAAGAGCCATGTGAAATATAATTTTCCATTTGTAGAAAAAAGCAGTGCTGTGATGCCATAGTTCACGATAACTCTTAGTCTCCTATATTAAAGATCTTTCTAATAAATATTTTTCAACAGATATGGTTAGGGAAGACCTTTTCTCTCTTTGAAAACTAGGCATATTTTATCATTTTTGAATATAGGATTTGTCTTGCTGTCCCCTTCCTTTTTAATTTTTTTTTTCCCTTATGGACTTGATTGCCACTAAGTTAAGAGTGAAATTGAAGGTTAAGTACTGTCATAGATAGAATAATAGCTCCCCACATAGGTCTATGTCCTAATCACTGAAACCTATGAATATGTTAGGTTACATTGTTAAAGGAAAATAAGGCAACAGATGGAATTAAGTTTGCAAATCAGCTGATTTTAGGATAGTTATATTATCCTGCATTACCTGGGGGGGGGGAACTATTATATCACAAAGGTGTTTAAAAGTGAAAAAGGGAATAGGAAGAGAGAACTAGAAAGATGACAGCTTGAGGAGGACTTGGCCTGAATTGCTGCCTTGAGTGTGGAGGAAAACAAATGACCTCTGAGAGATAGAAAATGCAAGGAAACAATTCTCTGGGAAACCTCCATTATAGCAAATTATCAAACTTGAGGAGGTGGTTGTAGAACCCCTGATTTGTAGCCAAGTGAGAGAGAAATGTGGATGACCTGGAGATCCACTACTTACGGTTGACATCTGAGATGGAGGGGGCAGTCTTGTAATTTGCTATAATGGCTCACAGATACCAGGGAAATACTAATGTTTACTGGTTTATTATAAAGAATAAATAAAAAAAAATACAGATGAACAGCCAGATGAAGATGTACATAGGGCAAGGCCCAGAAGGGTGCTGAGCACAAGAGCTCCTGTCCCTGTGGAGTTAGAGAGCACCACCTTCTAGCAAGATGAACCTGGAGGTTCTCCAAACACTATAGTTTTTTGTGGAGTCTTTATTACAGACACATGACTGACTGTTAACTCAATCCCCAGTCTTTCTTCCTTTCTTGGAGGATAGGGTAGGGAGCTGAACGTTTTAGGCTTCAGTTATGGTTGGTCTTTCTGGTTACTGGCCTCCATCCCGAAACTACCTGGGGCCCCCAGTCATCAGTCTTCTCTTTAGCATACACAAAGACACTTTGGAGATTCCAATAGTCTTAGAAGCTCTTTTGTCAGGAACCAAGTTCAGAAACCAAATATTTGAACAAAAGGTGATTAGAAGGATTTTAGGAGCTCTGTGTCAGGAACTGGGAAAAGACATATATAGGTATATATTATTTCATACACACTTTTTAATTTATGTGATCAATAGTCTATTGCTAACATCCCATATAAAGGACATTGAGAAATGGCTAGCATTTTACACAAGTTGATTTAAGGGGAAATAATTAAATACCATTACTAAAATACTCTTATTTTAATGGCAAAATCATTCCAATAAACAATATATATATATATTCTGCCCACAAATATTGGTAAAAACATAATATTGATTTTTTGTGATGTTATTTATAATCCATATAAAATAGGGATTAAAGACTGGATTAAGGACTGATTAAGGACTGGAGGATATTGCAAAAAAGATATTTCCCTGTTCATTTAAAGATATTAAGACTTTAGTCTCAGACTTGATTTAAGGTCACATCACTGAGATTGGAGGTAATGAATGAAGGGCTAATTCTTTTTGTAATTTTTTAAGAGATTTTATTTATTTATTCGACATAGAGAGATCACAAGTAGGCAGAGAGGCAGGCAGAGAGAGAGAGGGAAGCAGGCTCACCACTGAGCAGAGAGCGCAATGCGGGGCTTGATCCCAGGACCTTGAGATCATGACCTGAGCCGAAGGCAGAGGCTTTAACCCACTGAGCCACCCAGGCGCCCCCATTTTGTAATGTTTTGATCTTTGCCATCAAGAACAGTATCAACCAATAACATCCTTATTTCATATTTTTAAGGAGCAGTAAAAATGATATAATTGAAATTCCTTACCATTTTTTATTAGAACAATGTTTTCTGGTTTTCCTTATCTGCTATTGCTTCAGGATAATATATTTTCTGAGGTTTTGGTTTATATCATGAAATTTTTAATAATCATGGAGAATATAAAGGGGAGTAACAGGACATGAAGTTAGGGCAATGAGGACTCAATCATTTGAGATTTATAAGAAATTATAAGAACTTTAACTTTTATTCTGAAAGCAATGTGAAGTCATTGGGGAGTTTGGGAAGAAGAGTGACAGAATCTTAAGTTTTACAAAGATCATTATGCCTGCTGTGTTGAAACAGGCTGTAAGAGTGCAAGATGTAAACAGGGTGAGTGCTTGTGGCTTGGGATGAGATGATAAGGAATCATCTTATTTTAGATGTATTTTCAAGGTACAACTTGCATTTTGGGGGGATTTGCTCCTGAGGTATGAGAGGAGAATCAGGAATGATTCCAAGGAGTCTGAACTAAGCTTTTAGATGGATGAAGTGGTCATTTACCAACAGAAGCAGGTTTTTTTTTTTCCCTTTCTTCAGGCTGGTAAGGATTGAAAGGGTTTAAATTGTCTCTAAGACATTCAATGGAAATGGGGATAGATGTATGAATTTGGAGTTCAGGAGATAGACCAGAATTAAAAGTATATGTTTGTGAGCCATCACTCTGTAGATATATTTTAAGCCATGATTCTGAATGAAATGACCAAGGGAGTTGTAAATGCAGGTGAAGAAGGGAGGCAGTTACCAAAGACAGATTTAGGGTTAAGAAAAGAATTTTATTTTTGGTTTGCATTCTGATTAGTATAATTCACTAGGAAATGGAAAAAAAACGATCATGATGTAATAGTGGCAACTGCTGTAATATGGGAGAGAGTGGAATCTAGATCTCAGAGAGAAGTCTTAACATTATATAGGAGCAAGATATTTTACTTGTTATACATCAAAACTAATAGTTGGTATTTTCTGTCCTTTTAAATTATAACCATTCTGATAGTGAGGCATCTAATTTTGCTTTCGGTTTGTCTGTCTCTGATGTTTAATGAGTTGAACACTTTTCCCTATGTTATTTTTTGGTTTTTCTTTTTTTTAATGAAAAAATTCATTAAAAAATTCATAAAAACTCAAAGGCAAATGAATAAGGGGAATAAACAGAACACCAGGCGCTAAAGGACAACACCGGAGGATCTAACGTAAGTGTCACTGAAGTTCCGGAAGGAGAAGTGAGAGAGAACTAGGCCGTTTGACCACACAGTAGCTAAATGTTTTCTAAAATTTTTAAAAGATATCAACCCCCTTATCCAAGAAACTTAGTGAACCTGGAGAAAGATGAATACAAATTTAATCACACTTAGAGGTATCATTGTCAAACATGTGAAAATTAAATCTAGAGAAAGCAGAGAAGATATGAGATGCAGCTGAGAAAGAACTCTCCTTTGTCACAAAGAAATATGTATGTAATTCTCATCAGAAAGAACCTATTAGTAGTGGACAACACACTCCAGAGGCTATTATTGCTTGAGGTTCCAAAGGAATCCTGCATTCACAGTGAAACATGACAATAGAGCTTTGACCGATGATTTCTTCAGGAACCAGTCCAGAGAGCCAAACACAACCTCTGAAACACTTGCTTCAGAATAATCAGGACTTGGACAATGACTGCCAGCCTGTTTCCAACTCAGGACCAATCAGGGCACTAAATAGCTACCTAACCAATCACAGATGATGCCTCACTTTGAGTCATTCTACCTCCATCTTTCCCATGCCAACAGTCTTCAGTCAAAGTATAAAGCCCTCCTTTTTGTTCTTTAAAATTTCCCAACTTCCCTGCCTGCCTTTGAGTTTGTGCCAAATGCAAGTTGTAGTGGTTTCCTATTGCTATGGCAACAAATTTCCATAAATTTAACAGCTCAACACAAATGTATTATTTTACAGTTGTGGTGGTTAGAAGTCTGAAATGAGTCTTATGGGGCTAAAGTCAAGGTATTGGCAGAGCAGTGGTTCTACTAGAAGTTCTAGGGGAAAATCTGATCCTTGTCTTTTCTGGGCTGTCTACATTTCTTGACTTGTGGCTGCATCATTTTGACCTTTGCTTCTGTTGTCACATCTCTTCTGACTCTCTTGCCATTCTCTTTTAAGAACCCTTATGATTATATTTGGACCACCAATATTATCCAAGGTAATTCTCTCATCTCAAGATCATTCTTAAGTTAATCATATCTGCATAGTCCCTTTGGTAAGGGACTTTTTTGGTGAGATAACATATTTTGTAAGGTAACATATTCACAGGTTCCAGGGATTAAACATAAACATTTGTGATAAGTAATTGTATATGTCAACTTGACTGGGCTTTGGGGTATCCCAACATGTGGTCAAACATTATTGTGTCTGTGAGAAATTTTGGATGAGATTAACACTTAATCAGCAGACTGAGTAAAGCAGATTGTCCTCCCTAATGTGTCAGACTCTTATCATCCAATCAATTGAAGATCTGAATAGAATAGAAAGACTGTGTAATAGTATACTATGATATACAATGATATATTTATATTTATCCAAAGGTCTCTAGATATATGTCTCCTATTGGGTTTGTTTGTCTTGGAGAATCTTAACTAATACAAGATCTTTGGGGGCACCATTATTTGGCCTACCGTACAAGTGATGGTAGCTGACTCCCTTGCTATGCAAATAAACTCTGCAAATAACCTCTGCTTGTTACCATTTGGTGGTTTTTATTTTTACACTGCAAATAGAATTTCTTCATCATATTGAGTGTCTCATGCAAAGGGTGTTAAAACAGGTTTGGCAGCATCAAAAGTACTGCTTTATACAGAATAAGGCAGAAAATATAGAAAGTACACTAAACCAACTTTATAATGTCTCTCTAAGCAGTTGTACCAAACACTGGAAGGGGCAACCCTGTCCCATTAGCCATGAACATTTACCACAGAAGTCAAGGGGCACATGAAGGGGGAACCGATTCTGATATCTGGAAGGTTGCAAATGACTGCCAGCACCAAATAATTTCTGATCAAAACAAGAACCACACACAGAGATGAGTTTCCTTTTTGTTTTTCTTTGACATAGTAAATTATTGTAAAATTGTTTTGTGGGCAGCCGCGGACTAGCTAGAGTGAGTTGACCAAACCGGGCTCGGACTTGCGTCTCCTGGATGCTCACAAAGGGCTGAAAGCCCTGCGGGGGTGGACAGGCTGAGTAACGCTTTAGAAAGGGCTTGAGCAATGGGTCCTGAAACTCGCTGGTACGTGACTGCTCATGTAAGCATAATTGGTACAATACATCTGGGCCTGGTCATAAAATTATTTTGGGTCTGTGCTGTCCTTGCTGGTCTATAAACCACATCTAAAGTTCCTTTGAAGTATATGCATCTGGTATAAGAAGCTTATCTATTTACCAGAACCCTCTGGCGTTAGAGGGTCGGCCTTGAATGCTTGGGAAAGAGATAATGGGGACGCTTAAAGGGTTTCACATGCATGCTAAGAATAAACACTTCATGGGGCGCCCGGGTGGCTCAGTGGGCTAAAGCCTCTGCCTTCAGCTCAGGTCATGATCTCAGGGTCCTCGGATTGAGCCCCACATCAGGCTCTCTGCTCAGCAGGGAGCCTGCTTCTCTCTCTCTCTCTGCCTGCCTCTCTGCCTACTTGTGATCTCTCTCTGTCGAATAAATAAATAAATCTTAAAAAAAAAAAAGAATAAACACTTCATTATTACTGTTTCGCTCATGCTATTTAACACTGTAAGAACTCCGAATAAAGTTGGCACTGCTGGGACATCATCCACTGTGTCCCTCCTGTCCCCATCTCTGTACCTCTTTACTATTTCTTCATCCCCTTTCCCTCGGATCCCTGGACGTGTTGCCGTGGAGCGCAAGACATTGTTTATATAGTTTAAATATCCAATTCTATTTATAAAGGTCTAGGGTGTATGTATATTATATACACACTATATAATGTATATAGTGTCAGTTGTGTACCCTTGTATGTATACATCTATATATATACACATAATTCTTGTTATTCTTGGTAGCTATAGTCTATTAAGTTGCAATGAACACTGAATTAGTTCATATGAAACCATTGCTCCTAGGGGAAATAGAAAGTTGTGTTCCTGTGAGCATCTGGTCACGTTTTCATTAACCAAACAAGACATAACCTTGTTTTGTGGGTTTTCATATATATATATATATATATATATATATATATATATATATATGAACATAAACCTTATTTATATATAAATATATATAAAACATAAGCCTTATTTAATATATATTTCTTATAATTACTTGCGTGAGCTTTAAATTATTTGTAGCACCTTGTAAAACAAGCCATTCTCCTCAGCATTGAAAATTTGCTCTTCCGCATAACTTTTTTCTACATAACACTTAGCAAATATTAAAAAAAAATTCTTCTGTAGGCTTTTGATCTGCAGAACCTGCCTTGTCTGCAAGTTTAACATTTTTTATACTATATCACCTTTTGAAATTTGTGAGCTAGCCCTCACTAGCTGAGGATTTAACATGTTCCTGGATAACATGACTGTCATTTTCTTTAGTTTTGAGACTCACAATATACTGCCCACCACACTTTACTTTATTATTGAGTATTATCATTATTATCATCAACATTATTATTAACCAGTTGTCACCTATGAATCCACAAATTTAGCTGTTTTCCGTAGCTTTATCACATACCATAGATGTTACTTTAGGACTTTCTGGAACATTTTATATATTGATGGGCACATTTTTTCTTTTTTTTGAATGTACTATATTGTTGATTCATTAACATTAAACTCATGGGTAACAGCACTATAATTCATCTCAGAATAAAGCTTATTCAACACACTTTTTTTTTTTTTTTTTCCGTAAGACATCGCAGTCTTGCACTTAGGGACACTTAGTACTTTATCACTATGCTGGTGGAGCATTTAAAAAAATCAAGAAAAAGTGCAAAAACCACAAAAACAGTAGCAATAAAAAGAATACAAAAAAAACCCCAAAACACTTATTTACATATGAGACCTGAAGCAATATGACATAGTGTTGTTTGATCTCAGCAGGTAACATGCAGGTCAGGCGAATCAAATTTTTCACAGCTCTGTACATATCTATGAAAATGCCCTGAGTATTGGTTTTGTGGTTACAGATACATTTTATGGAATAGACAAATGCACAAACAGAATTCACAAATAATGAGGGTCAGCTGTGGTGTGTGTGTGTGCGTGTGTGTTTCTAAGTTACTCTTGAAATTTGTATGTAAATGTTCTCCTAATGTCATTGAGGTCCAATTGTGATTATTTCTGAATTCCTAAAAAAAGAGCTCTACCTTTTCATCCCAGGAAGTAAAATAGATGCAAATTCCTCATCTCATGAGGTTGCATTTGATGGCATATTTAGGACTGACATACTATGTAGAACTTGTGCCTGAATATGGCTGTATTAATTAACTAATTAGTTAATTAGTTGTTAATTAGTTAACAACTTCTGTGATATTTTGCATTTCATTTTTCATACCTTCCTAAATTTCAACATATACTTTCTTTACGTGCCTAAGTAAAGACTGCATCTCACACTGACTTCATAGAGTTGAAGATCTAATCAATGTTGGACTTCCCGCTAGCAGAGAATAGGTCCCAACACCTGCTATGCTACGGAGAAGTGGCATGCTATTTCTTTTCCTTGGGACACTTCAGCTTTTCTTTAATCATATGCAAAGCCAACTACTCAGAATGATGAGTTATAAGAATTGATACTAGGCATTGCTTGTTATCTTAAAAAAAATAAACTGAGAGAGGTCCTGTTATCAATAGGCTGGCAGTTAACTTACATGTTTCAGCCACAGTTCGCAGGTGTGATTTGCTACTTATATTATTACTCAAATCTGTTAATTTTTTTCTCTAGGCAAATACAAAGATTAAAATTGTGCATAGACATTGTAGTTTTTAATTTTTTTATGGTCATAATCTGTACATGGTATGTAGGGATGGAAAAAACAAAACAAAACAACTCCAGTGGTCAACCAAATATTTCTATTCAAGTAATTCAGGGACTGGTGAAAATGATAGGTTTTATATTATACATAGCAAATGTAATGGTAGAGAAGGTATGAGTCCACTATTAGATCTTCAATGAAATATTTGTATGCCTAGTGAAACCAACTCAACTGAAGTATTTTCTACTTTCATCTCTTCCTAGAATGAAACCTGGATCTGATACTTAACAAAAACCAAAGTTTTGTTGTGCAGTGACAGGGGTTCAAGATTTCAATTTTATAGTTTCATTCAGATACTAGAAAGAATTACTGGAAACTTATATCTAAAGATATTTAGTAATTAAATAACACAAGTATTTTCTGCTAAAATGCCTCGGAAAAATACTACTCATCACCATTTCATTCTGCTTAATTTATCTATAATCATGCTATGTTTACAAATAAGGGTATTTTCTGGTAAACAAACTTAATTCTTTAAAAAATTCCCATTAAAGATTATTGTTTTCAGTATATAATCTTTTCAAATTAATATTGATGAATCTTAACAAAATACTTATATCTATGTCAGTCATAATCTGTTCTTTTATAAATAGATGCTAGATTGCTCTGATTTCGAGCAGTAGTGACCCGGAATAATGATGTAATACTTTTCCAAAGTCTTTTGTGGTCTCATAAATTATGAATATACTTATTGCCCCCAAATAAAGACTAAACAATCATAACTTCACTAGGCAGGAGATCAGCATAGTGTCGTAATATCCTATTAAATTCTTTATTTAAGTGTCAATAGTAATATAGTAGTTTTCATATCTATCATACCTTAGGATTTTGACATTTTTTTGCATATATACTTCTTTTGCTTTCAAAAGAAATAGACTCTGATAAATATATTCAAAGTAAAAGTATGATCAATCAATCATGTAAACAGTACAGAAATCTAATAAGCACATTCAGTTGCATTTACGAGGAACTGGGATTCTTGGGCAACTTTTTGCATTTCAGTATATGCAGGTGCGATTTCCTGCAGAAAAAAGTTTTTTCCCCTTTAAAACTTTAAAAAAAAGTTTTTTAATTCATATGGACACTATGAATTTCAGTCAAAACATTCACAAAAAGTGTTTAGATATCCTTTTATAAGATATATAACCTATGCATTTTTATCAGGGCTAAATATTTTTGTATGTCCCCAGCTTTACTAAATATATGGTAACTAAAAATATGTCTAATTACAGCTACCTCTCAAATCTTGTTGATCTCCATTCTCCTTACTATTTGATTGTCAGCAATTCTAGACTTATTTTAGGATCTCCTCCTCAAATATATATTTTTTTCCTTCTAGAATATTTTTAAGAATTCCCATACACATTTACATGTTACCTAGGTAGCTTTTAGGCACTACTGGTATGGGGGTATAGAGGTAAGTCATTTTCTCTGTCAAGATCTTGGTGGATAGAGTGGTCTCACATACAAGTAGAGTTACTGCTGTAGTTCTTTATGATCTCAATATCTATGTCGTGTGTCCTTACTGCCCTTTTGCTTTCTCCCATTCATTCCTGATGGTGGGCCCTCTTTTTTCTTGTAAGTTGATAGGGAAATCCCCTCTGCTTTTGTCCGAGGGATTTCCTGTTGCAGAGCTGTTGTGCTAGCAGAACCTAAATGCCTCTAGGACTTGAGGGTGAGTGTATAAATGCAGGTCCACATACTATGGTCTAAATATTTCAGTTACATAAGCAAACTCAGATCTGTTCTTCTTTCTCAACAAATGTGCCTTTTAACAAATAAAAAGCAAATGATGTGAACACTATGCTGTGGTGCCCGGCTTTCAAGAAAATGTTGGAAAGCACTTACTAATTTCAAGTGCTTCCAAACTGCAGAATAGAAGAGATTAGAAACAAGGAAATAGGGCCCTGGCACCACCAGGAGTTAGGCTGCACTGTCCAAGAATTTATTGCAATCGTATTTTTTATCATTATAAAATAATTGTTTTTGCCTTTACCTTGAGTACTTCCACTGTCCAGAATCCTCCATTCTGAATTGGTGTCTATATTGGCAGTGACACAAATTTGCTCAACTTTCGGGTGTAGTTGCTGTTGTTTTGAGGACATAGCATGAGAGGTATCAGGTAGTGATTCCCTAAGGCCTGAATGTTATCCTTTTGATGATTGATTTTTAGGGTTATAGTTGTGGGATGCCAGCACTGTCTGCCACAATCTGGGTAACCCAGGCATCCATAGTTCTGTAATAATTTTGGTGTTGATAAGGCACAGGTCCTAGGCTGAGGCCTCTCTTGCACTACTGCCCTCCCCTTCTGCAGAGGATGGGGAGTACAACTTAGTGGCACATTGTATATTCAGTGGGTGCTCCTGTTGAAACCAAGATCTGCATGTTCAGTCAGGTCTTCTTTCTTCCTCTTTATCCCCTGGAGGCTTTGTTGGGAGCCTTGCTATCTTCTTTTATTCCAGCTCTCAGGGGAGTACCCCATTCTCACAGTTATTCACCCAGAATTATATCTATGTTAATTTGTTTTCTGCTTACTTTCTAAACAAAAAATGAAGAGGTATGTATAGATTTTGTTTTAGATGTTTTTGAATACTTCATGACTTGTGGGCATTTCTCAAAAGAGTTTCAGCCAGTTGGGTGGTTGATCTGCCCAGAGAAGGCTTTTAGCAGGTTGTATTGCTGCCATTTGCCATCCAAAGTGGCTTTGTTCCCTGAGCCTGCAAAAATGGTCCCCTATTGCATGTGAATTTCCCTCAAATAGTGTGAAAATAATGCACTCTACAATAAAATCATATACTGTAGTCAGTTCCTGAATCCAATGTCACTCTCTTCTCCATCTAGTCAATTCTGTATAGGTAAATATTCAGATAGTGCAATGCCAACATTAATAAGACATCCTGCAGTGGTACCCAAACATTTGGAGGAAAACCTTTGGGTACACCTTGGCTTAAGTCAATGGCCTTAATATGAGTGTACTGTGTTTGGTCTCAGACTCACTGTAACTCAATCAGTAACGTTTCTGGATGAAATTGCCTAAATTTTAGTACCTTTCTATTCCTTCGGCCATGTATTGATATACATTCCTGAAAACAGAAATGTATATAATACAAGGGAAAGGCAAAATGGTATCAACTATGCTGAGTTAAAAGGAAGTGGATTTAAACATTTATCGTGTTTTTAAAATTTATTTTTATTTATTTATTTTATCATGTTCAATTAGCCAATATATAGTACATCATTAGTTTTTGATGTAGTGTTCAATGATTCATTACTTGCAATAACACCCAGCTCATCACAACGCATGCCCTTCTTAATACCCATCACCTGGTTACTCCATCCTCCCACCCCCTCCCTTCTGTAACCCTCAGTTTGGTTCATGGAGTCCAGAGTCTCTCATGGTTTGTCTTCCTCACTGATTTCTTCCCATTCAGTTTTCCCTCTCTTCCCCTGTGGTTATCCACGCTATTCCTTATGTTCCATATATGGATGAAACCATATGATAATTGTCTTACTCTGATTGACTTATTTCACTTACCATAATCCCCTCCAGTTCCATCTATGCCAGTGCAAATGATAGGTATTCATCCTTTCTGAAGACTGAATATTCCATTGTATACATGAGCCACATCTTCTCTGTATCCATTCATCTGTTGAAGGACATCCAGCTCCTTCCACAGTTTGGCTATTGTGGATATTACTGCTATGAATATTGGGGTACACGTGCCCCTTCTTTTCAGTACATCTGCATCTTTGGGATAATTACCTAGAGTGCAATTGCTGGGTCATAGGGTAGCTCTATTTTTTTTTTTAAGATTTTATCTATTTATTTGACACAGAGGAGAGAGATCACAAGTAGGCCGAGAGGCAGGCAGATAGAGAGGGGGAAGCAGGCTCCCTGCTGAGCAGAGATTCCCCATGAGGGGCTCGATCCCAGGACCCTGAGATCATGACCTGAGCAGAAGGCAGAGGCTTTAACCCACTGAGCCATGCAGGCACCTGGGTAGCTCTATTTTTAATGTTTTGAGCAATCTCCATACTGTTTTCCAGAGTGGCTGTACCAGCTTGCATTCCCACCAACAGTGTAAGAGGGTTCTCCTTTCTCTACATCTTTGCAAACATTTGTTGTTCCCTGTCTTGTTAATTTTTTCCATTCTAACTGGTGTAAGGTGGTATCTCATTGTGATTTTGATTTGTATTTCCCTGGTGGCTAGTGATAGTGAACATTTTTTCACATGTCTGTTAGCCATTTGTATGTCTTCTTTGGAGAAGTGTGTGTTCATGTCTTCTGCCCATTTCTTGACAGGATTATTTGTTTTTTGGGTATTGAGTTTGATAAATTCTTTATAGATCTTACATATCAGACCTTTGTCTGAAATATCATTTACAAATATCTTCTCCCATTCCATGGGTTGCCTCTTAGTTTTGTTGACTGTTTCCTTTGCTGTGCAGAAGCTTTTTATCTTGACGAAGTCTGAAAAGTTCATTTTTGCTTTTGTTTCCTTTGTCTTTAGAGACATGTCTTGAAAGAAGTTGCTGTGACCGATGTCAAAGAGGTTACTGCCTCTTTGGCACCTCTTGGTTCACCTAGGATTCACCTCTAGGATTCACCTCTAGGATTTTGATAGATTATTGTCTCATATTGAGGTATTTCATCCATTTTGGATTTATCTTTGTGTATGATATAAGAGAATGGTCCAGTTTCATTTTTTTGCATGTGGCTGTACAGTTTTCCCAGTATCATTTATTGAAGAGACTGTCTTTTCCATTGGATGTTCTTTTCTGCTTTGTCGAAGGTTGTTTGACCATAGAGTTGAGGGGCCACTTCTGGGGTCTCTATTCTGTTCCATTGATCTGTGTGTCTGTTTCTGTACTAATACAAAGCTGTCTTGATCTCAGCTTTGTAATATAGCTTGACATCAAGCATTGAGATGCCCCCAGCTTTGGTTTTCTTTTCCAACATTCCCCTGGTGATTTAGGGTCTTTTCTGATTTTTTTTGTTTTAAATGACACTCAATTAGAAAGCATTATGTAGGAATTAACCTACAGAAACACAATCTTTATGAAACCACTCATAGAAAAAGTGATTATTACAAGCTTAATTGACAATTTTCCACTTTAAAAGTCAAAATAATCTGTTGGGTCTTAGAAATACTAAGTACACTATCATTATTTTTATTAGTCATTCAATTTCTTGACCCCCTACCCACATTATAGAAGATATTTGTAAGAATGAGGTGATGATTCAGAAGAGTAAAACAAAAAAGTAATAAATCTTCACTCACATTTTGGAGGACACTGGTAATGACAGCTGACCCCTCTCTGTATCTGTATTTTATTTATAATAATTGGCAGGATGCTATGACTTTCTACTCAGTACTACTCAGAGCAAATAGGAAACATCTGATGAGGACATAACATACAATATCAAGTAATTGCATGGTTTTTAAAAATAAATGATGCAGGTTTATGGGTCAGGTGAAGTTGGGGATATTTCGCTGCTGATAAGACAATTTTCCTATTTCTCTTGCTAGATAATTCTTCCAAAAATGACTCAGGTAATGGGAATGACTGTCTTTTACAGGCTGGTCATTATCTTCTTCCTTGGGATACAAATAAGCTTGCACAATATGATTAGAATTATGGTAATTTTCAACTTGTGGCCAAAAATTGCAATTATAGACACTTTTCTTGAGAATTTGAATGTTTCCTTGTAAAACTTAGCTTTAGGCTGAATCTTGATTGGGAAGGTTTTATTTACTAAGTTCATTATTCATTCTTAGGATCTTTCCAGTTAGTCAAAATATAGAGGATACACTCCAGTTAAAAACTTTTTCGTTTCAGAGGCACCTGGATGGCTCAGTGGGTTAAAGCCTCTGCTTTCACCTCAGGTCATGATCTCAGGGTACTGGGATGGAGCCCCGCATCGGGCTCTCTGCTCAGCAGGGAACCTGCTTCCCCTCTCTCTCTGCCTGCCTCTCTGCCTACTTGTGATTCCTCTCTCTCTATCAAATAAATAAAATCTTTAAAAAAAACAAACCAAAAAAACTTTTTCATTTCAAACATATAGAAAGATTATGCTACTTAAAATTATACTTTCCAAAGTATAAAAATCTAGGATATAATTTTGATTTTTAGTATTTTAAAAAATTTGATGGCTTTATTGAGTAATGATTACTACATAATAAGCTATACATAAAGTATACAACTTTAAATATTTGGAAATATATATACACCTGTGTATATGTGCCTTAATAAAGAAAATAAACATATCATCATCCCCCCAAATTTTCTTCTTTTCCTATATAATCCCTCTGTCTCATCCTAGCCCTTCCCAGGCATCCACTGGTCTGCTGTAACTACAGATTTAATTAACATTTTCTAGAAATTTATATAAATACGATTGTGCAACATATTTTTTTAATTGATCCAGCTTCTTTAATTCAGCTTGATTATTTTGAAGTTCATCCTTGCTATTGAAGTATGTCTTCTTATTACTATTGTATGAATATACAAAACATTTCTATCCATTCATCCTGTTTATGAGCACTCAGGTTGTTTCTAGTTTTTAACTGTTACTAATAAAATTTTAATCATGAAACTTTAAACAGAAATATATCAGCAATAAAATTAAAACAAAATAGAATAAGTATTTCAATTAAAAGATGAAAATTATCAGACATATTAAAGAACTATGAACTACTTATATAAGAGGCATATCTCAAATACAAAAGAACATAAAATTTGACATGTTTTCATTTCTCTTGAGGAAATATTAGGAGCGAAATGGCCAGCTCATGTGGTAGGTAGTTGTATACTTGAATTTTTAAGATACTGACAAATTATTTTACAATATGGTTACACCATTTTATATTCCCATCAATGATGTATGAGAGTCCCAGTTGGTCTAGATCCTTGCCAGTGTTTGGTATGATCAGTCTTTTTAATTTCTGCTATTTTAATAGATGCATAGTGGTACACCATTGTATTTTTAATTTGGACTTACCTAATGAATTCTAATATAGGGTATCTTTTAATGTACTTGGTATCTGTATTGTCCTTTTTTTTTAAGTTGTTTGTTTTCTTATTATGGAATCACTGAATATTCCTTAAATATTGCCAATACAAGTTCTTTGGTAGGTATAGGATTTGTAAATATTGTCTCTAGTCTGTGCCTATTCTTTCATTCTCTTAACAGTATCTTTCAAAGAACATAAATTCTGAATTTTGACAAAATATATCATTTTTTAAGTGAATTGTACTTTTCTTTTCTTCAAAAAGTTTATGGTTGTAGATTGTATGTCCCTGATCCTCTTTGAGTTCATTTTTATATGGTGTGAGGTATGGATTAAAGTTTATGTTTTTGCACATGGATTTTTTTTTTTTTTTTTTTTTTTTGCTATTCTTCCATTGAATGGCTTCTTCCAGAATATCAATGGTTAATATGTTGGGTCTATGTGTAAAAGCTCTTTTCTGTTCAAGTCTTGCTTATTTGTTTAATACTATTATATTGATGACTGTAGTTTTATAATAAATCTTGAAATAAGGTAGAATGAATCCTCCAGATTTTTTGTTGTTTTTGAAAGCTATGTTCTTCACTGCTCTTTGTTCTTGGCATTTACATATGAATTTTCGAATCAGCTTGTCATTTCTACAAAAAACAAAACAAAACAAAACAAAAAAACCTGCAGAGATTGTTATTGGGATTGCTTTAAATTTATAGTTCAATTTTGAGGAGAGTGATATCTTAACAAAATTTAGTCTTTTTTTCATGGACATCATATATCTTTCAATTTATTTTGTTCTTTAATTTCTCTCAGCAAAGTTTTATAGTTTTCATGCACATACATAGCTTTTGTCAGAATTATCTCTAATATTGTGTCACTGTCAAGGCTTTGTAAATAATCATTTTAAAATTTTAATTTCTGATTTGTAAATATATGGATATACAATAGATTTTTATATTGATCTTGTATTTCATCACTTTCTAAATTAGCTTATCTAGTAATATTTTTGTAGATTCTGTAAAATGTTCTATATAGACAGCCACATTATCTAAGAGTAAAAAGTTTTATTTCTTTGCAAACTGTCTGCCTTTTATTTCATTTTTTTGTCTCATTGCACTGATTAGGACCTCTAGTACAATGCTGAATGGAATTAGTGATAATGGAGAAGATGTCTTGTTCCAGATCTTAAGGGGGAAAGCATTTAGTCTTTCAGCATTAAATATGCTGTTAACTGTAGGCTTTTTTTTTTTTTTAGATTTTATTTACTTATTTGAGAGAGAGAGAGAGTGAGAACACAACCAGGGGGAGGAGTAAAGGGAGTGAAAGCAGACTCCCTACTGATCAGGGAGCCCAATGCCGCACAGGGCTCCATCCTGCGACTCCAGGATCATGACCTGAGCTGAAGGCAGATGTTTAATCAACTGACTGAGCTATCCAGTCGCCCCAACTGTAGGCTTTTTATAAATACCATTTATTGAGTTGGAAAGTTCCCTTATATTCTTGGAGTTTTTATAAGAAATAGATATAGAAAAAGCATTTGATAAAAATATGACATCAATTGACATGATCACGTAGTTTTCCTTCTATAGTGTGTCGATGAATTACATTGCTTATTTTCAGTGTTAAACTTGTATTTCTGAAATAAAAGCTTTTATCCTTTCAGGTCTTGCTTTAAGCTTTGTTAGGGTAGTCCAGAACAATATTTGGTCTAATTGTCCCCCTACTGAGACAAAACTATTCTGAGTATTCCTACTTAAATTAACCAATTGAATATTTTACTCAGGCTGATAAGAATAGGAAATATTTTTAGTTTAGTACAATCGTCAAGGAATATTCTTTGCTCCCTCTTCTTTCCAATGGTTCTTTTCCATGCTAAATTAATTTTTTAAAATGCATGTACTGAGTGGTATTTAGCTAAAGACTTGGGGAGGGGTCTCTGTAGATGTCTGGGTTTCCTCTTCTCTGGCATTCAGTCCTTTGAACTCAAGCTACTTTGACTCCTCCAGGTATCCATCCTTATCTTTTCAATGCCTGGTTCCTCCTCCTTGTACCATAAAGTATAAGTTTTCTTAAGGCAGTAAACTCAGGCAATCTTAGTATTCACTTCTATTGTTTCCCTTCTCTCAGGGATCTTTGTCCTTATTGCCTCATGTCATTTCCTTGAGGGTTGTTCTTTTTTGTAGTTTGTCTGTCGTTGTTTTTTTTTTTTTTCCTTAATTTGTTTCAGGTAGGAGGGTAAATCTAGTTCCATCCTGACCAGAAGAAAAAGTCTCTATTACTATTTTGAAGTAGGGGTAACCTGTGTGACTTAGTAGGTTAAGCATCTGCCTTTGGCTCAGGTCATGATCCCAGGGTCCTGGGATGGAACCTGTGTTGGGCTCCTTGCTCAGAGGGGAATCTGTTTCTGCCTCTTCCTCTGCCCCTCCCACTGCTTATGCACACACACACACATTCTCTCTGTCAAATAAATAAATAGAATTTTTAAAAATATATTTTGATGCTCAACATCACTCAGCATCAGAGAAATACAAATCAAAACCACAGTGAGATACCACCTCACACCAGTCAGAATGGCTAAAATCAGCAAGTCAGGAAATGACAGATGTTGGCGAGGATGCAGAGAAAGGGGAACCCTCCTACACTGTCGGTGGAAATGCAAGCTGGTACAGCCACTCTGGAAAACAGTATGGAGTTTCCTCAAAAAGTTGAAAATAGAGCTACGCTATGACCCACCAATCACACTACTGGGTATTTACCCTAAAGATACAAATGCAGTGATCTGAAGGGTCACATGCACCCGAATGTTTATAGCAGCAATGTCCACAATAGCCAAACTATGGAAAGAACCTAGATGTCCATCAACAGATGAATGGATAAAGAAGATGTGGTATATATATATATATATATATATATATATGGGTTATGGACATTGGGAGGGTATGTGCTATGGTAAGTTCTATGAAATGTATAAGCCTGACGATTCACAGACATGTACCCTGGGGCAAATAATACATTATATGTTAATAAAAAATTAAATATATATATATATTTTGAAGTGGGGCACCTGGGTGGCTCCGTTGGTTAAGCATCTGCCTTCAGCTCGGGTCATGATCCCAGAGTCCTGGGATCGAGTCGGACATAGGGCTCCCTGCTCAGTGTGAATTCTGCTTCTTTCTCTCCTGCTCTCCTTGCTTGTTCTCTTTTCCCTCTATCTCTCTCTCCCTCTCTCCCTAAAAAAAAAAATTTTTATACATATATATCTGTATATATATACACATATATATATATTTTTTAAAGATTTAGTTTATTTGAGAGAGCGAGAGAGAGATTGAGAGAGCGCATGAGAGGAGAGAAGGTCAGAGAGAGAAGCAGACTCCCCAGGGAGCTGGGAGCCTGATGTGGGACTCGATCCTGGAACTCCGGGATCATGACCTGAGCCAAAGGCAGTCACCTAACCAACCGAACCACCCAGGCGCCCCACATATATTTATTTTAAAGTATACCTTTTCTCCATCCTTGAAATCTATTACTCTATGAATTAAAGTCTACTACTTTTTGGTAAGGTTGGTTAATTTTTAATTTAATTTGCCTCAATTTTTAACTTTCAAAGTTCTGGATTTTTTTTTTCTTAAGTTCACAAAAACCAATTCTGCTTTCATAACAATGAGTACTTACATGATTTAAAATAGGCAAATATCGATTTTGAAACCTGTGACATCCTGTTTTCCATATGCCTCTTGTCTTCATTGCATTAATTGCTCCATTTCCCTTTAAGAGTTTTATTATGCCCATTTGCTCATTCACTAACTATATGATGAGCTTGAGGAATAAAGTGATAAATTAGCTTTCAGTCTTTGTCCTGTAGTAGAAGGCCATGCTATTAACAAGTGACTGTAGTAAAATGCTAATTTTCAAGTAGTTAAATGCAACTTCTCTGTTAGTTATTGCAGTGTTTTGATGTTCAAACATAAAATGCAGTTACATCCAATGAAACCTAAGCCTTGCTAAGGTCATAGTCTATGAGAATGCTGGTCACTCATTTTATCTTCACTGAGCTCCAATATGGTAACTGAAATAATTACCTATATCTAACGTTATTTTATTTTTTTTGTTCTTCAGTATTCATATAATTCCATAATCAACATTAATTTTGGGGGGAACAAGTCAGGAGATCAATGTAAATATATATATTCTTATTTACAACAAATAAAACAATATATGGAGAGTTTTAAAGTATGGAATAACTTTAAGAAGATGGTAATTTTTTAAAGAGCAAGCTGAGAATAATTGAATGCATACTTTGAGATATTAAAGATATCCGTTTTATAGCAAATTTTGGTATAAATATATTTAATAAGTAAAAGGATATTTAGTAGTATTCTGATATCAACTTCCAGTGCGCACTAAAAAGGAACTTGTTCTAACTTAATTAGAATGGTTAATGGATTAGTCTCTAATCCGGTATGATTTTTATTTATCCAAGTTTTTCTGATTCTCTTTTGTCATCTATGTCTTATGAATTAGGTTGCTTCATAGTCCTTACTAAAAAATCACAGAAAATCCTCAGTCTTAAGCACTTGTTTTCAAGCTAAATATTTAAGTACCCAAAATTTATCAACTGCCCTGTGTGGAAGTCTTTCTTTTACCTTTCTAGGCTCTGAAAACAGATGGCCATCCACTTTTTTTTATGTAGTAGCACTTTTATGAATCTTTTCACTGTTTTTGCTTGACCTTTCAATTCTTTCTTTCATTTGAACAACTACACTGCAGCCTGTGTTTTCTTGCCATAAGCAGCATTCTCTCTTGGCCAAAATACCTGTTCTTTCCAGCACATGGTGGCAAAGATAACTTTGCCCCTTTTGTGGGGTAAAAATTACTTATTTGGTATAATAAGTGCTAAAAACAGATCCTCCATTTTGTTCTCCGTGACTCATTCTGTTTAATGCAAATTAGCAGTGCAGAGATGATTTATTAACAATTTCAGGGCCTCCAGAATGTAATTTACATGGTTACTCAGGGCAGAGAAGAGAAGGGGGAGGACTGCCCCTACAAGGTAGATACAAGATACAAGGAAGTTAGGATCTTTGACACTAGTCTTTTTAAATCATTTGCCGGGCTATTTTAGAAAGTCAAATTCATTGAAATTTCCTCATTTGGAAAATAGAGGACATAATACATTCTCTTTAAGGTACATTAGGCCTGAGAGCTAGAAAGAAAGATGGACTACAGTAAAATAACATGTACATTTAAGGCAAACAGTGTCATAAAACTATGTTGTAATTCGGCTGGTCAAAGATTAAAATTTCAGACACCTAAAATATAAATCATATGGAAACAAAACTTTATAGTTGTTTCTCACTGTAATGCTCTGTATTTATGACACATGCTCTATAGATAAAATTGCAGTGTTACAAAAAATATATCTTTAAGTTACCAAAAGTAAATACTAGTAAAAGGCCAGAATAGATTCTCATGAGGTTCTACCCAAGAACAAGCACATTGATTGTTTTCCAATATGTGCAAGTGACTTAAATAAAAATATGCACAGACCATTCTTTATTCCTGCCTGATCAGAAACAATCTTTTTTTTTTATTTTCTTCTACAGGTAATATCTCTTTGAGGGATGTTCTGTTTCAATTTATTAATATCTTCAACAGTTAACACTGTGCATTATACCTAGAAGATGCCTATAAATATATGTAGGACAAATTAATTAAATTCAGAAATTAGCACACTTCTCATGGAGATTTTGTGGGTACAAATTTCTCTTCAAAGTGTTTTTATCTAGTCATCATGTAACAGAATGAAAAATGCTTCTGGAAGAAGATGCTCTTAACCACAGATTTCCTCAAAAGTGGAGGCATATGAAGGCCATCTTTCATCAGCTGTCCAGTAATCAGTGAAGTGTTAACATTTACACTCTCTAAGTATAATCACCTCAGATTCCTTATATAATTTTCTGAGAAATATATTTAATATGGTTTGGGTATATTACATTTTGACTCACCCTTAGACAGGTAGACAGTAAGTCCTTGTCAGATAATAGCTGTTATTATTCCCTCTATGAAAAATCCATTAATTTTCAGTTGAATTTCTCCCCAAATTGGATTTGAATATAAAGTCTTCACTTTTTGGATTATGGGCTTTAGAGTACTCATTTTCAAAAACTGCGTTGCTCATTGGATAGAAACTCCTGGGTGGTTGAAAAGAATGTATTTATGCCTGGATCCCATTCCCAGGGATTCTGATCTAACTGAAATGGAGAGTAGCCTTAATACTGTGAGTAAATCAAAACTCCTCACATGATTGTAGTGTGCATCAAAGTGTGAAAACAGTTTTATAGAATGCCTTTCTTCAGTTACAAAGAACAAAAACCAAGCCAGTGATTTAAAAAAAAAAAATTGTTCTTAGTGTTTGGAATAACACCATAGGAAAAATCAACTTCAGGAACTCAATTACATCTTGCTTCTATATTCTGCCTTATTTATGTCATTTGCTCCCAAATTGGCAAATTGAAATACCATGTTTGCAGAAGGTTTAAGTCCTAATAAGATACTGCTTTTACTCCTGAAGTATAATGCCAACCTGAGTGGGTTTTCTATTCTTTATAGTTGCTGCTTAATGTTATCACCACCACTTTCCCAACTGTATTAATTTCTACTGCTATGTAATAAATTATTACAAATGTAGGCGCTTAGAACAACATCCACTTAATTTATTAACTCCCAGTTCTATAAGTCAAAAGTCTGGACACGGAGTTGCTGGGTTATGTGCCTGCGTTGTCATACTGCTAAAAACAAGTTCTCACACAACAAGGTTTTAACTGTAGGCTCTGGAGAGAAATTCATTTCCAAGCTCATCTTGCTACTGGCAGAGTTTGGTTCCTTGTGTTTGTAGAATTGAGGTTCCCCTTTTCTTGTTGGCTGTCAGCTCGGGTCCTCTCTTAGCTCCTACAGACTACCCACAGTTTTCTTTCCTCCAGGCCAGCCGAAAATAATTTTTCTGACTTCCAATCATAATTCCCTGTGACCAGACCAAACAAGCAAATGAACAAAAACCAAAAAAAAAACCTCTTTGAATTTAAAAGATCAATTCAGCAGCTATTTCAGTTGTCTGTGTCTAAGTCTTGCTGTATGATACTCTCAGTTGCCTGAGGGTCGTGCTGTTGTCCTGGATCCTCACTTCCCAACCTTTAACTCCTACTCTGTGGTTCCAATTACATTTTCCCAAGGCAACAATTAGATAATTTTATAAAAGAACCTGCTTGGTCCACTGATGGATTGAGAATAGAAAAAATCTTTTTTTTTTTTTTAAGAATTTATTTGTTTGTTTGTTTGCTTGTTTGAGAGAGAGAGAGATCACAAGTAGGCAGAGAGAGGCAGGCAGAGAGAGGGAGGAAGTAGGCTCCCTGGTGAGCAGAGAGCCTGATGTGAGTGAGTCTTGATCCCAGGACCCTGAGATTGTGACCTGAGCCAAAGGCAGAGGCTTAACCCACTGAGCCACCCAGGCACCCCGAGAATAGAAAAAGTCTCAATAGACTTTCTTTTTACCCTCTGCATGGGATAAGTTTTCTTATTTCAAATGTCCACTCACAGTCTACTTTTATGGTTGGAATATAGTGGGCCCTCTGACAAAGAGCTTTATTACCAGAGGGAAGAGCATTTCTTGTTACAGGAAATATGTTGAAAAAAAAAAGTTTTTTTTTTTTAACATCATTTTGAAAGCATTCCAAGTGAAACAGATCATGAACATTCTGCTCCCCAAGGTAGAAGCTGTAAATAAAGATGAAAATTTCTTATGCTGGAAAATGACACATTAAATATGGAATAAGGATGTTTATGTGAGTATTTTGGCCCAGTTATAAGCATTTTTCTTTTCCCCGGCATAGATCTGGCTATTAATTTTCCCTACAAGCTGGAAGACTTACTGTTGCATAGCGTTCACAATTCAGGTGAAAAATAGGGTTCGTGAGTTTACTACTGTGGGCCCAGTGGTCACTTATTTCAAACTTGATTTCTGATATGACTTTGTTATTTGGTCTTTATATATTTGCAGCTAAAGAAGACCATATTAAATGCTTTTGACTTCTCTAAAACCTATAGGTCTTTTGTAGAAATTTGCTATAATTAATACCACATCTTTCTGCAAAAATATTTTCTCCTATGACATAGATAAGTAGAAAAATAACTTTCTTCTTCATATAGCCCATACCCATAAAATGCCAAATGCTGGTGTCTGCTATGCTGTACACCTCTAGATCTGTCCTTGGTCTTTGTGATCATTCTATTCTTAGAATCAATTTTAGGTCAGTCAGTCACGAGGTCTTGCCTTTTATTTTCTTTCTAGACATTGAAGCAGAATCTTAAGCAATACACACATCCCTAATATCCCCATAAAAAATTAACCAATTATGTTTCTTTGTTTGGTTTGCCACAGGGTATACAATCTTTAGAACATCTAAGCCTAGGATACAGGTACTAAAGAAAGAGCTTGCTAAGCATTTTGACATTTCTACTCCTCAGATTCCTTTTGTGGATCCCAATATTTCTTCCTTTACATACTTCCAAAAAAGTAATTGCTTTCTATCTGTCTTTAAAGCTTAATAAGTATTTGGACTTACAACCCCTTCAATTTTACTATTTGAATTACTTGGATTAAGGATTTTTACTGAAAAATTATTTGTAGCAAGTAAAGGTAAAAGAGAAATATCGCATGCCCCCTTTATCCATTTAATTTTTACTTATTTGTATTTCCAATGATTTGTAGCTCTTCCTACAAGAGAAATTTTCTTTTTTAATTTTAAATTATGTCATGTTAGTACTAGAATTACTTGAGATTAAGAAATACTCAGTTTACATAAGAGACTCCTAAACTCACGAAACAAACTAAGGGTTGCCGGGAGGTGGGGGCTAGGGATATGGACATTGGGGAGGGTACGTGCTATGGCAAATGCTGTGAAATGTGTAAGCCTGACGATTCACAGACATGTACCCTGGGGCAAATAATACATAATATGTTAATAAAAAATTAAAAAAAAAGTTTTTTCAGTATTACAGGTAATACTATAATGCATACCATTCTTTCTTTTTAGTACTCTAGTCTTAGGATGAATTTCAGAAGTGAAGGGACTGATTTAAAAGGCTTATGGCTGGGGCGCCTGGGTGGCTCAGTCGTTAAGCGGCTGCTTTCGGCTCAGATGATCCCAGAGTCCTGGGATCGAGCCCCCGCATTGGGCTCTCTGCTCAGCAGGGAGCCTGCTTCTCCCTCTCCCACTCCCACTCCCTCTGCTTGTGTTCCCTCTCTCGCTGTGTCTCTCTCTGTCAAATAAATAAAATCTTAATAAATAAATAAATAAATAAATAAATAAATAAATAAATAAATAAAAGGCTTATGGCTTTCCTATGGCTCTGAAAATTAATAGCCAAATGTTAAGGAGATAAGTTTCAATTTTTATAAATTAAGAGAATAGACTTTAATTTGACATCTAAAACCTTACTAAATATCTTTGAGGATTTGTGGAGAAGGCATCCTCCTGTTGATTAGAGCTTTAAAACTTATGAGGGCATTGATCTGTGCTATGGGAAATAATATTTCTTGTATTTATTATTTAGGTGTAAATTATCTGATTTTTCTTTAAATTTTTAAGATCTACTTACATATCATATCTCAATTTAAATCTAATAATGTGTTAGAATTGTAAAACTCACTTGTACTAACCGTAAGAGACTCTTAACCTCACGAAACAAACTGAGGGTTGCTGGGGGGTAGGGGGATAGGGATAGGGTGGCTGGGTGATGGACATTGGGAAGGGTATGTGATATGGTGAGTGCTGTGAAATGTGTAAGCCTGATGACTCACAGACCTGTACTCCTGGGGCAAATAATACATTATATGTTAATAAAAAAATAAAATGAAAAAAAAAAACCTCAGTTTACCTTGTAGACTTATTAAAACAAACATTTAAAGACTAAAAGAAAGGAAGAAAATGCTTCACAGTCAGTAATGTAGTACTTGGGTTGTCTGCTTCAATCATTTGAATATTTTCAAGAAGATATTATAGAAATTTGGGAGAGAGCTGGCTATGAAGATCTAAGTATAGAAACAACGGATATGATAAGGGGAGGATCATATTCAGAAGACGAGGAAGAATAAGACCGTGAGACTTCTAAAAGAAAATCATGTTTGCAAGCAATTATAAAACTCTGTTGCTGAAACTACCAATTTCCATTTCAGACACTAACTTGAAATTTCAAGAGCTAAATTAAATTAAATGTCTCTAAATTTTAGTTTTCCTTATTTAAGAAAAATGAGAATCATTTGTTTTTTTTTAATGAAGTACTATCGTGATACCTTCTCACTTGAAAAACACTGATCTATAGAAATACTGGCCATGTGACCTCACTTGGAATTGTTTGAAATATGGGGCACTGGTCTGGTGAGGAACTGGTGGGGAGTGTTTGAGGGTTTCCTAAAAATGCAGAAGGATCCACAAACACAGGATCTGTTGGGCAAAGCAGATGTTCAAATACTAGCCTGATAGTCTAAATGACAAAGTCAGAGGTCAAAGGCAGGAATGAGCCATCTGGGAGAAGCTGGGCAGGGATGGGGCAGAATTGGAGCTGATAGCAAAGCAGAAAGGGAGAAAATTTAGGCAAACAACACAAACATCAAAGGATGTTTGCCTTCATTAGCCAGAGGGAGACTTGGTACCAGGCTACCTAGATTGAAATCCTGGCTCTCCTGTTTACTATATCTGTGATATTGGTGAGGTTAATTAGCATTTTAAAGTATTTTGTTTAAAGTATTTCATTTCATTTCTCACATATCAAATGGGATAATTATAGTAATAATCATCTAGTAGTATTATAAGAATTAAATGAATTAATACATGTAAAGTATGTAAAACATTAATATATACCTAATAGGTATTAGTTTTATAATTGTTTTTGTTTTTATTAAAATGAATGAAATTAAATCAAATAAGCAATACACACATCCCTAATAATGTTCTAGGCACTATGCCTTTCTAAATATTTCCACCTTCCCTATGGTATATTTGTTACATCTCTTTGAAAGCAATACACACATCCCTAATAACGTTCTAGGCACTATGCCTTTCCAAATATTTCCAGCTTCCCTATGATATATTTGTTACACCTCTTTGAAAGCTAAAGAAACCAAGTTTTAGACAGGAAAAAATTGATCTCTACAAGTTTTCACAGTTAAAAAAAAAGATATGAGATGAGGATTAAGGTACCTCTGACTTCCCAGATGATATGATTTTATTTACACTACTTCACAACTATGTATAACATGAAAAGTCTCATTAAAAGCTATGTAATTTTAGATGAAAAGTTAAGTGATTCTACTGAATAAGGAGGAAAGAGATGAGCTGGTTTTGCTTTGACAGAATTTGGTTCATTTTAATTGGGTCTTGACTATGCATGCATGTTAGGTACATGTTAGTAAGTTAGGTAAAAAGAAAGTAAAAATTTAAAAGCAAAGAATAGTTTAAAAAATCACATTGTAGGTATTTCTTGCAGGTCATCATGGAGGTGTGGTAATGACTGATATGATATGTTAAAGTAACTGAGTTACTTTGTATGACTAGAATATTGAATGAAGTCAACAATTGGAAGAATATGTAGGCAGGTGTTTGGGGCTACATTACAAATGGTCTTGAATTCTATAGTGAAGATTTTCATCTATATACTGTAGATACTGGGGAAATGGGTAAGAATTTTTTCAATGAATGTGAAAATAATAAAAATATGTACTGAAAGAACTCTGGTAGCAAGGCAAAGGATATTTTTGTTGTGAGAGAAAGTGGGAAAAGGATATCATCAGATTCTAAAACTAGTCATGATAATGAGCTTTTTCTTTTCTTTTATTCTTAAAGATTTTATTTATTTATTTGACAGAGAGATAGAGAGAGCACAAGTGAGCAGAGCAAGCAGAGGGAGAGAGAGAAGCAGGCTCTCTGCTGAGCAAGGAGCCCGATGCAGGGCTTGATCCCAGGGCCCTGGAATCATGACCTGAGCTGAAGGCAGCCACTTAACCAACTGAGCCACCCAGGTGCCCCAATAATGAACTTTTTCATTAGTATAATGGAAATAGGATGGAATCCTCAGATAAGTAATTAAAGAAAATAAGACTCAAAAGCTTTAATATTAGAAGATTAGAGACCATTGTAAATTGTAGGTTTTTTGGCTGTGGCAACTGAGTGAAAGATGATTCATTATTATCTGGGAAGACAGGTGGAAAAGCAGGCTTTAGAGGGAAAATTAACTCGCTTTTGAACAGGCTAAGTTGGAGATACAGTAAGATAAGTTTCATAAGGCAGTCTTTGGAAACCTATGTCTCTGATACTCAGAAGACTGGCCGGGACTAAAGATGTAGACTTGAGTTCGGACTGTGTCATTAATAGCTGAATTCATGTGAACCATAAGATTACTCTGCCTTTGAAGATAAAAGAGAATATGGATAGCAATAGGACCTTGGGAAAAAACCAGTACTTAAGTAGCAATAAAGGGGAACTTGCTGTTAAAAAAGATGAAGCATAATCAGAGATTTAGGGAAGCTATGAAAATAGAGGTGTAATAGATCAAAGATGAGGAAATTTGAAAGATGGGGCGGTCAGTTTTAGAAAATCAGGACTGTGGGGTCAAGAAGGATGAGGATTTCTAAGAAATCATTGAATTTGACAACTATGAGACAATAGGAGATTTTTTTTCTCTAAGAACATTTTTAGTGGAATAATCAGAGGAAAGATAGATTATAATGAATGGAAGAATGAGTGAAAGTGAGAAGGAGGAGGAAGGAAATATAGATTACTCTTCCAAGAAAAGTTGAGTAGGCAGATGATAATTGATAGAGAATCAATTATTGGAAGAGAAAGCAATCAATTATTGGAAGAGAAGGTTTACTTTGGGAAAAGAGTGAAGAGAATTGATTTTTTTTTTTTAGTAAATTTTGAGGTGGAGAGGAGGTTGAAAATATTTGTTCCTGATTGTTTCTATTTCCTGATAGCATGAAACAAGGACATTTGCTGGGCTTTGAAACTTCGATTTGAAATCTTCTACTAGTGGTTGATTAAAGAATTGGGAAAATAAGTAGATAAATGTCAGATGTATTTTAAAAAACATAGCAAGAAAGTTGCATAGCAATATTGATTTCAATGCAATGTATTCTTAGCAGCCTGGGAAAAGGAACAAAGGAAATGGACAGATGGGCTGACCCACAGTTGGAAACTGGCAAGGCAGATGTGTAGAGTCAAAGAGTGAAAGGATATTGATCCAGCAACATTCAGATAAGGAAAATTGGGATGGGAGAACTAGCTATATTGAGTATCATTGCCACTGATCCGATGTTGTAAAAAAGAAAGTAGGACTAAGAATAGGGATAAAAGTTTGTCAGTTATCTCTTACCTTTCATATTTTGCATGTATATTCTGATAAGAGGGGTAAATTTTTAAAATATAATTTCTAAGTTCCTGACATATGACTAAAAATTTTTTTTTGTAAAGATGTGACAAATTTGGCATAGTTGTGAATAAAATAACATCTTAGACTTCTATGTGGACTTCATGAGACATTGAAAGTGAAATATGTGGACTTTCTCTAACTTGCTATAATACATGGTAAAAAGTTCTTCGAACTGTCAAATTAACTTAAAGTTTACTTAAAGCAAAATTATTCAAAGAGTACTGCTTCATGCCAGAAAAAGGGAGATGGTGGTTTCAAGATCAAACAAATTTGGGAAACTCTAGTGTGTTTTCCTCTTAAAGTGTACTAGAATTCTACAGAACATATTTGAGAAATCTTTTATTACATATATTCTCTTTGATTTATTAAGGTCTCAGGAAATGTGAGGAAGGCTACATTGGAAAATATGCTGTACATTATGGCCAGAATATTAACCATTTTTGCTTAAATTTTGTTTTGAGAGTCTTTTACTTAATTTATAAATGTAAATAATCATATTATACTTGAAATTTATTTTGGATTAGGATCAACCATAACTTAAAAAATATTATTCATATTTCTTTAGTGGCCATCAATTTCCCAGGCACAGAAAACCCACAATATTAAGTATAAAATTTTAATTCATTTAATATGGCTGTCTTTGATTTGCAAATGTTTTTGTTCAGTATTTTTCTCTCATCCTTATTTATATGGGTGTGTATATTACCTTTATTATAGTATCTTTTTCAGGTTTTTTTTTAAGGTTTTATTTATTTATTTTGACAGAGAGAGATATATCACAAGTAGGCAGAGAGTCAGGCAGAGAGAGAGGGGGAAGCAGGCTCCCTGCTAAGCAGAGAGCCCGATGCGGGGCTTGATCCTAGAACCCTGAGATCATGACCTGAGCGGAAGGCAGATGCTTAACCCACTAAGCCACCCAGGTACCCCAATTTTCAGGTTTTTGTATCAAAGTTATGTTGGCTCCATAAAATGATTTGGGAATTACTCCATTTTCTGTTTTCTGGAAGACTTTGTGTAGGATTTTACTTGAATATTTGGAAAATTTTCCTCGTATGTTAATTTGGAGCTGGAGATTTCGTTATAAAAACATAACAAAGATGTAACAGTTATAGAAATACTTAAATATTTTAATTTCTTTTTTTGTAAAGTTTTTTTTTAAAGGATTTTATTTATTTATTTGACAGAGAGAGAGAGATCACAAGTAGGCAGAGAGGCAGGCAGAGAGAGAGGAGGAAGCAGCTCCCTGCTGAGCAGAAAGCCCGATGTGGGGCTCGATCCCAGGACCCTGAGATCATGACCTGAGCCGAAGGCAGAGGCTTTAACCCACTGAGCCACCCAGGCGCCCCATTTTTTTGTAAAGTTTTGATAAATTGTTTTTCTACAAAATTTTCCAGATCATGTAAATTTTAAGGTTTACTGGTATATAATTGTACATATATTTTCTTCTTATATTTTTGAAGACTGTAATTATGTTGTCTTTTTTATTCCCCATGTTGGTTAAGTTCTACCTTCTCTACCCCTTTTTTTTTTCTTGCTCAGTTTTGCCATATGTTTCTTAACATTTTTATGAATAAATTTTTGGTTTTATTGACTTCTATCTCCTGTAAATTTACCTTTTATTTTTTTCTGTTTTTACTGTATTGTTTCTTTTTTTCTTTTAGTTTGCTGTTTATTTTCTAATTTCTAGAGATAGGTACATAGATCATTGATTTTCATTTTTTGGTGTGTGCAATATAAATGTTTAAGATTATAAATTTTTCTCCAAGCACAGGTTTAGCTGTATTCCTCAGGCTTTGACATATGGTTTTTTCATTGTCAGTTAGTTAAAAAATATTTTATACTTTTCATTCTGATTTCTTCTTTGACTTTTTTTTTAGAAGTTGGGGATTTCCTTATATATCTCCTGTGGTCAGAGATCCTACTGTAAATAATTTCAGTCTTTGTTTAGCCTTCCTTCATAACTCAACATAATGCTCATTTTGATAAATATTTATGTGGAAAGAAGATGTATTCTCTTATTGTGGTATGTGGTAATCTGTATCAATCAGTTGGGTCAGATTTGCTCATTGTCATTCTTCTATGTGCCTACTGATTTTTTATCAGCTTATTTAATCAGTTAGTGAGAAAAATGTTAATTCTTACTAAAATTGAGGATTAATCAATTTTCCTTTTAGTTCTGTTAACGTTTGCTTTGAAGCTAAACCGTTAGATCAATAAAGATTTTGAATTTTTATATCTTTCAAGTGGAATCACCAGCTTATAAATATTTTGAAGTCCATTTATTCTCTAATAATACATATTGCCTTAAAGTCTTTTAATATAAGTATAAAAATTTTTTTGTTTGGATTTTTACTTTTACTTTCAAACTTTATGTACCTTTATATTTAAGATCTGTCTGTCTCTCTTTTTTTTTAAGATTTTATTTACTTATTTGATAGAGAGATAGAGAGCACAGCAGGGGGAGCAGCAGAGGAAGAGGGAGAAGCAGGCTCCCTGTAAGCCGGGAGCCCAATGCACAGCTCAATCCCAGGACCCTGGGATCATGACTTACGCTGAAGGCAGACGCTTAACCGACTGAGTCACCCAGGCGCCCCTTGAATTTTTTTTTTAATACAGTGTTCGAGAATGGCAACTGGGCCCCATGATTTCTCTGGTTTTTTCACTCAGTGATATAGAAGGTAAAACAAATCCATGATGCAGAGGCTAATGCACCTCTCCTGGGGCACCCTAAAGAATTTTCCTTCTGAGCAGGGTCTAAGATATGTCTTTTATAAGTAGTTTATTTTTCTTTAATAATGTCTCATGTTCTTTCTTATTTAGTATTTAGTCCAGTTTTTATTAACATAACTGATGAAATAGTTCTATTTAAAGTTCAAATTACTGTTTTCCTACCTGTCCCATACGTTATCTGTTATTCTTCTTCTATCCTTTTGTGTTTTCTTTGAATTAACCAAATGCAAGTATTATATTACTTAGTCTTCCTTCCCCTCTTTTCTCCCCACTCAAATTAGCTTGTCGGTCATACATTTCTTACTATTTTAGCAGTTATTTTAGAGGTTACAACAAGCCTTCTTGACTTAATACTGTCTACTATAAATTATTATTATCTCTTTCCCGATATTACCAGGATCATAAAACATTCTAATATAATTTATTGCTTTAACAATGCAATGACAGTACAGAGTTGCCTACTTTCTTACTGGTTTTCCACTTGTCCTTCAGAGGAGATCTGTAATTTGAAGGGTGCCTGGGTGACATAGTCGGTTAAGTGATCAACTCTTGGTTGTGACTAAGGTCCTGGTCTCAGGGTCGTGAAATTGAGCCCTGTGTCAGGCTCTGCACTCAACATGGAGTCTGCGTAAGACTCTTCCCCCACCCCCAGTCCTCCCTGTGTGCACGCAGACTCTATCTCTCAGATAAATAAATAAATCTTAAAAAAGATCTGTAAATTGAGTCATTTGTGGAGTAGATGAATAGAAGCATAAAGACAAGTAGAAATTCATATAATATACAAATGTAAACTATTTTTTTAAGTGTAAACTCTTTAATCACATTATTGTTGCACATATTTAACTATATTCAGTGAGATTTATTTATCAGATGTTTGAGAAAAAGTAGTCTCTGTGAAAAACACAATGGGAAGATTCAAAACATAGACCATTACTTAGCAATAGTATTTTGCTGTGTATGCTTAGGCCAAAGAGAGAATGACTATGTTACTTTTAGAGAAGGTTTAAAAGGTTTTGATTTTTCATTCACATCAGGAAAAAGTTTAAAACAAGCCACCATACTAATTAGTCCCAGAATGAAAGTTTTGAGAACACATAGCAATTTACATTAAATCAAGTGAGCCCTTGAAGAACCCTAAATTTCACATGCCATTATTCACTAAAAGTTATGAAAACATTTGAAAATAAACATTAGGTTTCTAATTGTAAGAATATTTATTTTATAATGAAAATTCCTAGGTTTTTTTTTTTATTGTGAATGAGAAGAGAAGCATTATAAACTTTTGCAAAGACCTTGTGTTTGTCTCAGTGATAGCAAAAAACTGTCTGGATAGTTTGGACTGAATCACAAAAGAAAAAACAGGGCTTTTAGAATTGGTATCGCTGTTGTAAATGTAACCAGGGTGTACCATCCGCTTTCCCTTCTAACTCTGCAGGCTTTTCACTGATCTGGCTAATTTCATGAAGCATTCTTTTTCTTCCCTTCCTCAACCACTCCTGACATTATGTCCCTCCTGCATAAGCTACTACTTGCCCAGCTCAGTCATAAATACCTACACGCTGACCTAAGACACTATTTGCATTAATTTCGAGTCATTAGGCCTGATAACTTTAATTTCTTTTCTAAATATTTTGGAATGCTTATATTTGTTTAATTATAATATACATTTCAGTTTATTTAAAGCACCCTTTTTATTCTATGACAGTTAACATAACTAATATAATACCGCATTGTAGCTGGGACACATTCTAGGCCCAGATCTCAAAGGGTGACTGTCAGATGGATAGGATAAAGTCAGTGAGATAAAACGCTGCACTGAGTCTCAGGAGGCTCTTGTGTTTCAGATGTGTTAATGGAACTGTCCAGGTGGAAACCAGAGGTGTCATATCTGGGTCTCCTCCCTAGGGTTCCATAAATTCTCTTTTCTGGGATTCTGAATTGCTTTCTGAAATTGCATTAAAAAATTGAATGTATTGAAAGTGTTTCCTTGTAAGGTTCTCTTTTTAAAAGTAAACTACTTTTATTCTTCTGGACCACATTTAAATTATTTTAAATAATCAGTTATTTATAGTAATATTTTCTGTTGCTTTACTTGAACATTACACAAAAGCAATTTAATACAGAAGCAGTTATGTGAATAAAATCCTAAAAATAGATGTCCATTTTGTGTCAAATTTCTGGCCCAGTAGTTTTCTAATAATCAAGACAGTTACATCAGACAGAGACTATTTTTCTGGATTAATAGAAAGAATTATTTCTGTCCCAAAAAGGGCCTTTTGACTCTGCTTATATTTTAATAAAAGTCAGAGACAGCATTTTTGGTAGGTTTTTTTAGTTATCTCTTTCTGGAGGGATAAGAAATGACACATTAAAGTCTGAAAATGAGTATAGGTTGTGCAAAATCTCAAATGTTTTATTTGCATCTAGACAGCTGCAAGCCTGAAGAGAATTATTTTTATATACACTAGTTAAGATCTCAGTAATATATATTCATTTCACACGGTGGCAGAGGTGTCCTTAAATTGTAGATAATTGTCATTAACTTATATTTATGCAATTCAAATGGGTCACTAGTTTGAGTAAAAACAAAGTGAACAGAGTCAGTAAGAAGAGCTCTTTGTATTGTTAGGTTACCTACATATATATTGACTACTTTTCCATTTGTTGAGCCTATAATATAATTGAAGGCGTGGCTATTAAAATATTTAAAATTTGGTGACAGGAGTATGATCAGAGATTTCAAACAAGAAATACCTTTAGTAAAAGAGTTGTTTTTTGTTTTTTAATACATTTTTAAAATGTTACCAGCTCTCTCAAATTCTCCATATAAAATACTCATATCTTATTATTAATTCTATTTCACAGGTCACACTCTGAAGGCATTAATAAATTACTGCATAGACATATCTATGCAGTATAATGAATGAATTCACATTCTTAATTGCTGTACATTTCTTTATGCTGCTCCGCAATCTAAACATTATTTTTGTTTTTGTTTTTTACAGTGAGGAAACATACTCAGAAAGGTTGAGATTTGTAGATCAAAAGCTAATAATTATCAGAAATAGAGTTTGTATTAGTTCTATCTGAATCTCGATTTTGCCCACATTACTCTTATCAGTTTTTCAGTATCTTCAATCCATACGTCTCTTTTTCTTACTTAAGCAAGAAAAAAGAGTATAGCAAAATAACAATTGTAGTTATCTCTGAGCTGGCCGGATCAATGAAAAGAATCTATATTTTTTCCTTAAGCATTTAAAACATTTGTTATAAATATTTTTATTGAAACAAAAATACAGACTCTCCATGAATAATCCTTCATTGACAGATTATTGGGATTGATCTAGGAAAATAAATTACTGACTACTGTGTGTAAAATATAACTTTTTTAGTAATAATTAAGAATGATCATCAAATAGCACATTGTTGTTCTCTCTAATAGTGACAGGACATAATCCACTCTAAATATATTTGAAGCTGTGTAGCAACATAGTCAAGTTATCAGAGTAGAAGTGACCATTCTACTATTAGGATAGATGGGATTTTGGAAGTACGAAATGAGGAAATGGGAAAATAATGAGTTATTAACAAAACAAGTGGTAGAGTTGAAAGTTTAAAGGCTTCATATATGTTAGATATTACTAGAAGGATATTGTAAGGGAAAAAAAATGTATGTCTTGTTTGAATCCTGATTTGAACAAGCCAATTATTAAAAGAAATTATGAGACAATTGAGGATACTTGAAACTTGTTAGATGTGTATTGTATGATATCAAGAAATGATTTTTGTTTTCTTTATGTGTGATGTTTTGAAGGTACTTAGAGTAGAATGCTATGGTGTCTGGGATTTACTTTCATTCAGTGGAGACAGGAAAAGAGGTTGGTGATGGTTGCACATGCGTATCTATGTTCTTATGTGTTCTGTTTAATAGTTCTAATAAAAAAGAAAAAAAGAACAAAGACAAAGATAGTGACTTAACTGGTAGCGAACTTGTGTGATGGCAAGGACTTTACATTAATGGTAAGAACGTAGATATACTGAAAGTGTGTCCTGGATTGTTTGGGTGAATCTTACTGCTAAGTTACTACTCCTTAGTACTAGTACAATTGAAAGCATTAAATGAGATGTTTGCATTGAATCACATAGAACAATTCCTACCTGTAAAACAAAATTCAGACTTAAGAGCTATTCATTTTATTTCCATTAAGTTTGGGCTAAAATCAATACTGCCTATAACTATTTATTATTATATGTATATCAAAGAAATTTTAGTAGTCTGGGGCAAATTCTTATTTTACCTATAAGTTTAGTTGGGTTGAAGAATTTGAATTGAACTCTTATTCCATTTTACTAAGCCACAGGAAAAACTAAGTAAAATATGACACATTTCAGTGTCACTATATCTAGGAACTTATGCAAAGGCAGAGCTATGAAGAAAAACACATGACAAGCAAATGAGGAAACAAAGACACAAAGTTTAAGTGACTCTCCTAAATTATAATTGCTAAATAGTATCAGGGATGAGAGTCCCAAATTTCAGGCCTATGCCCTTCTCATTGATTACGTCTTCGTTTCAAAAGAACAAGTTGGAATAGACAAACAAAATGTGGGCTAACTACTTGAAGAATTTATGTATATTCATCAAGTTGACTCAAATCTGTGGCTATAGTTATAATTTCTCATTTACCATTGGTATCTCCAGGGTAGCCCAGCACTTGACTCTAGCTAGGTGTGCAACAAATATTTATTAAGTAAATAAACACACATTTGTTTTTGATCACCCTTTACGTGGATGATTTATTATTTTTCATAAAATAAGCCCTCTGTGCTTTTATAGTTTAGTTTGCAAGAGAAACATAATAAGCCCTGAAAGGGTAGTAATAATTGAAGATGATAAAAAAAAAGTCGTAACTGATAAGTATCTTTTTCTTTTTTCTTTCTTTCTTCCTTTATTTCTTTCTTTCTTTCTTCCTTCCTTCCTTCCTTCCTTCCTTTCTTTCTTTCTTTCTTTCTTTCTTTCTTTCTTTCTTTCTTTCTTTCTTTCTTTCTTGTAAGCTCTACACCCAGTGTGGGGCTTGAACTTGCAATCCTAAGATTAAGAGTTGCATGCTCTATTGACTGAGCCAGCCAGGCACTCCAATAACTGCTAAGTCTTTAATATTTTTTTGAAAAAAGTGATGTAGTCAAGTCCAAGGAGAGGATTCCCAAACCACCTTGTTTAAAAACAAAAATTATGTATAAGTTTTAAATCCTGTACTTATATGAGACTGTTTTGCTGCTTATATTATCATATATTTTTATTCCTGTCAGAGAGAATGAGGGAAATAATTATAATGGTTGTTACTTAAGAATTCAATGCAATGATTTTTATGTTAATTCCAAAGGTGCGGGGGTCAATTCTTTATAATTATTGAAATTCTTACACAAATCATTTTGAATTTTTAATTTTGATTTAAAATTAAATGTGATTAGTGTGTTTTTGCATAAGATGGGAAATAATGGGTGCATAAGGTTCTGAAATGGTGATGTATTGACTTAGATAAGAAATTAACAGTTGTTAATAAGATCCATGCATGGCTTTTGAAAGATTTTTAGATTTTACTACTGTATTATTCCCTTTACCTCACACAAATAGTGAACCTTTCTTATATTCATGTATTTTTTATGTTTTTCTCTGAGCCTGGCTTCTAATCGAGCTCCCTCTGGAGGACTATGTCAAACCAATATGATTCTTGCCTACATATATGCACAAATTTCTTAGAAAACAAGACTGTGGGACTATAAAGCTTGACATGTGCTTATTGTGAGAAGTGGGAAAGTGACAGATGTGGAGAACATTTCTGAGGAGTCCAACTGGTCCACAGGCGAGCACAACCGTATCTGATTAGGCCGATAGCTCTGGCTGTCCAATTTGTACAAGAGCCTGGAGGTCTCATTGTTTTTCAGCTCACTTAGCAATTAATGGTGCCATTGTTTTGGGCCAGCCCATTTGCAGAGAGATATTTGCTGACAGAATCAAAGCTTAAGAAGATATAATGAGAGTAACTGAAGTGACTCTTACTTTATATAAAGCCCACAAGCTATGATTGTGAGCTTAGAAATTCAGGAAATTCTTCCACAAATAAGAACCACTTATATTTTTTTCAAAGCTGTCAAGGAAACCTGAACTGTAACTAAATGAGCTCTTTGAAAACTTATTTTTACTTAGTTATAATTATTAAATTTATTAAATATATTTATTTGTCTTTTTGTATTCTAATTTTTAAAAATTATCTTCTGAGTATTATTTTTGAATAATACTAACAATAATAATATTGTTTTGAAACCTTATTCCTTTTTGCCATCTGAATAATAATATTTTAAAAATTTTCACAAAAGCTTATTAAAGCAATGAATTTGCCATTTCATTTAAAGTTATAATAGTGAACCATTGAGAATCAGGATAACTCCCCACCTCTAACCCTCTCTATAACTTTGCTTGCATTCATTGAAAATGTGCTTTGGGCTAGATCTTGATTTGAATTAATGAAATCAGGTTCTAAATTGAGTAGAAAAATTCCTGGCCACTTTTAGGCTTTATAAATGCAAGACATGATTTTAAAAAATCTATGGAAAAAAAAAATCTATGAGTGGGGCGCCTGGGTGGCTTAGTCCTTAAGCATCTGCCTTTGGCTCAGGTCATGATCCTGGGGTGCTGGGAACGAGCCCCACATCAGGATCGAGCCCCACATCAGGCTCCCTGGTTGGCAGGCAGTCTGCTTCTCCATCTTCCACTCCCCCTGCTTGTATTCCCTCCCTCTCTGCCTCTCTCTCTGTCAAAGAAATAAATAAAATCTTAAAAAAAAAAAAATCTATGGGTGAGGAGCTCTTAGTAAACTTATAACTAGAAAAATAATATTAAAACAAATGGTTTATTAAAATACAGTGGCTTTAGAAAACTGGAAAACCAAGAGGAGGGGAAAAAGTACCTTGAATGCTAATATCCTTATTCTATAATAATATTTAAGGTTATAATAATATCAAGGGGAGGAATATTAAAAAGTTCTCTTCTTAAGGTATAATAGTTAACTTGCTTCTGCCAGTTTTGGCAAACCTTTTGTATGATTTTTAGATGGATCTGGACTAAGCACATGGAAGTGATTCAGCTATGACTCCACCACAGAAAAAGAGTCTTCATCATCTAATGTCGACATCATATTAATCTTTATAAAAATAAAGCCAGTTAACTCTATTGTCGTTCATATCATTCATATGATTTATTGCAAAGCTAGATTAAATTGAATAGAACATAGGCAATCATCAATGCAGTTATCTTTTTTCTTTCTATATAGTTTATCTTTCACTTTTGATTTTCATTTTCTCAAAATAACTTCTCTATTGGTAGTTAGATACAAAAAAGGTAATAGGCTGTGGAGCATGATGGACTGAAAATTGAAAAATTTCCAATGTTATGATATTTCTCTAAAGACATAGTATATGTTGGTGTGCATATTATTGCTGTAAATTTGATTCAAAGATATTTACTAAGTGAGGGATATCTTAGAATTTGTTTTTAGCACTTGAGATAGCATTAGTATGAAATAGGAATATTTTGTTAAACTGGCATTTAACCACTTTTCAACTATGATGATTCAGTGAATAGGGTAGAAGTATCTCAAAATTGTGATATATTCAGTAAAAGCACATTAGGTATAAAGAAGTCTTATCTGAAAATCTTATGTTGAAGTATAGCTCCTTTTCCTTTTTTGGTATTTATATAAGAATCTTCAGCTTTCCCTTTTCTTTCTATTTTTACCCTTGTAAATCACCAGTGGCTTTACCATCTACTTATTTTTGGATAATTTTTGAACATACATCCCTATTTTCAGCCTCTTCTTTGTGCCTTACAATGTACCACTCCTTCTCCATTTTCCTATGGACAGCTTTTCACTTAATATGTCTTCATACTTCATAATTGACATTTACAAACTCAGTGTGTGGTCTTTCTTCTCCTGACTGATTTGTCTTCTGACTACCCTAAATCTCACAAAACAACTTCCAGCATATTAATTACCATGTTTGATGTGAATGTTTTGCCTGACCAACCCAGTGTGCCCTTCTTCCCACTGAAGCATATGCATTCCTTTTGAGGTTATATGCAAAAACATATATAAGGATAAAGTGTATTATAGCTGATTTAATTGGCAAAGGATAACAGGTTTGTTTGCTTCCCTGTTATTTCCTTCTAAAACACTGTTTTTTCTTTTGCAATATCACTAATTTTTCATACTTATTTCCATGGTATACCTAGTATCCATGGGACAGGTCAGTGTCTGTGGGAATTGCTACTGAGGACAGAACATAGCACCTTACAAGTCACAGGTGCTTAATAAATGCTTGGTGATTCATGAAACTATCTGAAAATGCTGGTTAGAACACTTAAAACTGTATTTTTCCTGAAGATTTTTATCTCCCTATACCAGCATGAATGGCTCATAACTGTTTTAAAAATGCAACATAAACTGTACAGCTAAAACTCAAGCTCTTTGTCTTCTTTGCTAATTGATAATTCCAATGTTTTTGCCTTTAAATGCACCAATGATATTTATGTATCATCTTCATTTTCTATTTTTTTACTAAGACAGTTGTACAGTTAAAAAAACATTGTTAGGGGCGCCTGAGTGGCTCAGTTGGTTAAGCATCTGCCTCCAGCTCAGGTTATGATCTCAGGGTCCTGAGATCCAGCCCCGTGCTGGGCTCCCTATTCAGCAGAAAAGTCTGCTTCTCCCTCTGCCTCTCCCCCTGCTCGTGCACACTTGTTCTTTCTTTCTCTCTCTCTCTCTCAAATAAAATCTTTAAAAAAATATTGTTAATTTTATATGGAATTTTAGTATATGTGCTGCCAAAGCGAGCACTAGTTTTATATGGAATTATATGATATCTTTTCTGTATAATCTGTTAGTATTTTGAGTTTGGACTTTGTCATTTGCTTCTAAGTATTGACTGAGTTTTGGATTCTGGAAGTGTGGTGTAAGCGCCTGGAACCAGGTCATCAAGGAGCAAATGTCCTTCTGCCATATTTTTCATGTCGGCCAAAGTTCTCAAACTCATGGTTCTCTTAGGACCTTACTTTCCACAAATACCATTTAATTATTTAGAAAAAGCTGAACTTCTGAGAGAAATGTGACATGAAATGTATCTCAGTACCACATGTTCAATTTAAGGCAATACGGGTTAGTAGCTAATAGGAAATCATGTGACAGTAACAAGATGGTCCAATTTTTCACTTGGATGATTTCTCTACAAAAGTCTAAATAGCAAACTCCACAGAATGTTTGGTTCACACATGTTTTTTTAAATTTTTTAACTTCAGAATATCTATGTAGTGTTAAGTATAACATAGTAAAGGCTGATATTTGTAAGAAAAGGTGACTGTAATATATCAACTTTTAACCTTACTTGTCTATTAACTTGGTGAATTTATTGAGACTGTGTAAGTTTCCGTGCTGATGCTGGCAAAGGATAATCTGACAAAATGCAGTAAAACATGTGGTTCCAACTCACTAGAAGTCTAATCCTAAATGCCTGAGTGAGTTATGGGATAATGGGATGAATATTAGCTTCAAGCCACTAGGAAAATGCAGAAACTTTCAGGTTTTTCAAGACCATTTGTAGTTTATAGCAAAATACAGGTATGCTTTATAATGGCTTCTGCACTTGAAAGTATTATATGAAATACTTAAAATTCTTGGAATTATATCTGAATATTTTATTGAAATACTAAATTCGTAGGAACTTTGAAAAAGTATATATTTAGAGTATTTTACTATCTCTGACTTTTAGCAAAATTCAATCACTTTTATCAACTTAAGCATCTGACTTGATGTTTACAAGTTTTGGGTTGAATTATGTAGCTATAGAATATTTATAGAAGTACATGCAAGAACCAAGGTATACTGATATTTGATAGTGTCAATAGTTTATTTACCTTTCACTGAAAAAAGAAAAACCTGAAAAAAACCTCAGGTATAATAGCTAATACATTTATTAGAACCTCAAAAATTAGTTTTTATGGTGTGGAATTTGGATATCTTTTTCTAGCATAATAAATATACCAAGGGAAAGCAAGATTTTAGTAGATCCAGATTAATGCATTATTATTTTCACCATTCTAAAGCTTTAAGCACCTTCATGCCTGGGGGCATAACTTTGAACATTTTCAAATCAAATACTATGAAATAAAATATTTATAAATATGGAGCTGGTTGCAAAAACTTCAAATAATTGTCAAGAATATATCATGTGTGCCATGGAGGCAACAAATACCTATTTTAAGCTTCATTAAATATCTCTTTCTGGTTAAGTGACAAACCTGAAGTATTCAGAGAAAAAATTTAAGTGCCATTGTATGAACATCATTTCAAATACAATAGAAAGTTCTGTGTCTTTCACACAAAATGAATTTGATGTACTATTTTATTAATTTTAATCCTGACAGTAATCTTGTAGGATATGAAGATAGTGAGTCTCAGAAACATTAAAAAGATTGCCTATAGCCACAGAAGTAGTGATTGACAGGGCTAAATCTTAACATGTCCCTGCTCTTCTTTAAAGCTAATGCTGTTTCCATGGTGTGTGTGTGTGTGTGTGTGTGTGTGTGTGTGTGTGTGTGAGAGAGAGAGAGAGAGAGAGAAAGAAAGAGAGAGAGAGACAGAGAAAGAGAGATTATTCATTTAATAGTAAGTTGAGAGCAGAAGATAATGTGGAATCTCGTAAGCAGCTTAAATTTAATGGAATAAATAAGCTTTAAGTCTCTTTCTAGGATTGGAACAATTTAGATGGGGGAAGGGCTCTCCAGATTGAGGTAATGGCATAAACTGCAAGATAGGCATGCAAGGGCTTTCTTCTAAATAATAGCTCTTTAGATAACTTTTGCAAAATTAACATATAATGTATTATTTGTTTCAGGGGTACAGGTCTGTGATTCATCAGTCTTACACACTACACAGCGCTCACCATAGCACATACCCCCCCAATGTCTTTAGATAACTTCTGTTCTAGTCCTACACTTGGTACTGTATTGTAGAGCCTCATCATTTCATTTTAAATGATTGCCAGGGGCTTCAAACTAAATCAGATTCTCCAACAGTGTCTTCTTCATCTAATGTAGACTCAGATTAATCTTCGTAAAATGTGCATTCATTTGTTCCTTTATTATCCATTTGTCGAAGGCCTATCTACCATGTGCCAGTATCTCCAACACTATGCTAAGTGTTGGAGATAACACTTAATAAAGCCAAAATGTAGTCTCTGCCTTTTTGGATGTCTTAGTAACCATGAGGAAATCATTTGATATATGATTTTAAGGCTTAGATAGGAAGTCTGGTTACCAATAAAAATTTAAGGATCATCTTCAAATTGGTGATAATTGTGAGTGATTTCTTAGGAGATAGAGAAGGGGGAAAAAAGAAACCTGGAGGAAGGCCAAACTCTAAAGTTGATGAATTTAAGAGAGATAGGGGATGGCAGAGAAACTATCAAGGAAGTTAAAGAGAACAGAATAGTGCCTGAAGGGAATACTGTTCAGTTGTCAGTTGGATTTTACCTTCACCAACCACACCAGGTAGCACAATGTAATTTACATGACGTTTTCTGGGCTGGAGAGTTATCAGTTAGCAGACAGAAACTGGCATACACCATATCCTCCTATACTTAACTTCTTTCACTTAGGAAATTGACAAAATGTTTTACTGATGTTAATTTAGGATGCATCTAAAGACTGAAAAAAGGGAAAACTTGAATCTAACATTGACATTTCATTCCTCTGCCTTAGTTTGATCCGAATAATCAGTGACTCATAATCGATGCATAAGTGAGCACATTTTGATATTTAAGAAATGAAGTAATATGCATATCACTAAATATGATAATGCTAGTAATTTTCTCACTCAATTTGTGCTTAAGGATATGTCACCAACAATGGTATTCCACTTCATTTGAAATTCAAAACATTGAAGTTAATTTTTAAACATTTTTATTGAGTTGAAGCTAGAGAGTTAAAGAACAATTAAGTTAATTAAAGTTTGACTATATATACATGAAATGGATAAATTTTGTACGAAAGCAGTCTTAGTGCTTAGCTCACTATTAACCTAGCAAGCCTGGAATTTTAAGTGTTGGTCTAGTTATTTTGAACCCATAGTTTTAAAAATGCACAAAGCTCATTTGACGTAGTATGTATAATTTAAAATTAGATTAATTATCCCTTGCACTGTACTCTTTTCTGTCACCTCTTTCCTAATTACAGTTATTTGATTACTTCTTGAACCTTTGGCAAATTGAGTAATCATATGACCACATGATCATATGTATGAGCATACAGATATGTGTACACATGTACAGTAGTAATGGATATTTAAATTTCTGAAACGTCAGATGCATTACATAGAAAGATTCAAATTTCCATATCTTTATTTTATTTCTATTTTTATTTTACAGATGTAGAAATGGGGTCCCAAAGGAATTAACTAACTTGTTGGTTATGTAGCTATTTAATGGTACTCTAGATCTTGAAGTCAGGTCTCCTAATTGTTAAAGTCAGTTTATTCCCATGTAAGGTATGCTCACATGTTTATTTTCTTTTCCTTTTTTCTTATATGCCATAAAATAAAGGTGTTGATTTATAATCTTTGACAATTTAATAAATGCTTAAGATTTACACATATTTACAGTGTATGTATGTAATACATCAAACGCACAAAGTATCCATTTAAAACAAGACAATTTACATGCCATTAAATAAACATTTTTTCTCCCAGATATAAGCTAGTTTAGTTAAACTATTAAGATTCTGTAAGAATACATCCACTTGAAACTTTTGCAAATGTCTATATGCAGTTGCATAATACATTTTCACACTCAACTCAATTTTATTGAAACATCTTATTCCCTAAAAAGAGGAAAAAGATGTACAGAATGACTCAAAATGTCATATCTAGGCATCATTTCCAGTGCATTTTTTAAGAATAGAAAGAGTAAATTAAAAGTAGATGTGTAAAAAGTAGAGTAGGTTGGTGGCCTCAGGAAAGAAATGATTGCAATGTAAACTAAAATGAGACTCCTCTCTGGGAAAAAAGTAATTTAGCTTCATGAACAGCTGTACCTAAGAGGGTCAGGCATATGAGCGATTAAAATTAAACAAGTTGATTTTAATATGCCTTAGTAACTGTGATTGATCTTACAGAGCTGTTGTTGACTATACATCAAGAAACAATTTAGGATCTGGTTTAAAACAAAGTTTATAATCCTTGTTTAATGGATTTTGGTACCTCAGGCTATATGGTGCTGTAAAAATGATTAAAATGTGCCCCGTCTCTGTGTAATCAATAAAACCTCTCTCTAAAATTAGTTAGGTTCCAAAGACTCCTCAGCAGGCTTGGCAGTGCCACGTCTGTAGAATTCCAAATAAGCCATCTATCATTATTTCCATATTCAAGGTTCATTAGACACCTCATTCTTTATCTTATTAGCACCAAAGTCAGCTAAACAATCAAATCAAAGGTCACCTTTAACAATACCTAGTTAAACCAAAACATACATCAAGACATTATTAATATAATACATCAAAATTCAGTGGTAAAAATTCCTAGAAGATCAATAAAGGGTTATTGTTAAAAGCATTGAACTAACACATTTGTTAGTTTAAGAAAAAAATTCGAAAGTGGCAATTCTCTAAATTCTTAGAGATGGATTTAACCTGTTACTAAAATCAGTGAACACAAAACTTCGTTTAGGTTGTATTATTTTAAAACATTTCTCTTGGGGCACCTGGGTAGTTCAGTCATTAAGCCTCTGCCTTTGGCTCTGGTCATGATCCTGGAGTCCTGGGATCGAGCCCCACATTGGGCTCCCAGCTCTGTGGGAAACCTGCTTCTCCCTCTCCCACCTCCCTGCTTGTGTTCCCTTTCTCACTGTGTTTCTCTCTGTCAAATAAATAAATAAATAATCTTTGAAAAAAAAATAAAAAATTTCTCTTTTGTATATCATGAAATTGAAATTATAGTTTTATGAAATGGACAAATAAGTAACTTGGAGTTATTTTAAATTCTTTTTAAGATTATGCATCACCCATAAGCGCGTGTTTTCTGAATATATTTGGTGTTTTTAAAATTGCATTTTCATCACTAAGATTTTATGATAGAGTTCTTTATTTTAAAGAAGTTAATGCATATCAATTGTGTAATTTATATAGCTAAAGAAATTTGAAGTTTAACTTTCATATGCATTAAAGTTCAGTTCACCTAGTGGTGAATGTTCTGCCGTTAAGTGAATCTGAGGAGAAATACATGTAAGGTCTGGACATGTGCTCAACTTATCATCCAGTGGATCATTTGAATAAAATGATATGTTAACTTATTGCCTCTTTATATGTCCCTTATTTATAATTTACTCAACTCTCTTTTTAAATTTTATTTTATTCTAATATAATGCACTCAGATAAATTTAGTGGTCAATAGGATTAACTTCTGTGTCCATAGTTAAGATGTATGTAGGTAGGTTGTGTGCTTACCTTAATTCTAATGTCCTTCAATTCTTTTATCCTATTGCAAAATAAATGAATACATATTTGTGTTTCTTTTGGATCAGTTTGGGTCCATAAGAAAATATTTTGATAATTATTAGCCAGGAATAAAGGAAAATATCTCTTGTTGAATATTTATAATAATTCCACTGAAAACTTTGTCATTGCTGTGTGTATGATGAGTCTGAAATATTTGTTAATGGCACTGTGTGCCAGACAAGGGAATGTTCCGGCTGTTGTAATCCCTCCCAAGTCAGCACTGCTTTAACTGCCATCATTATGTTTATTTCTGCTTGGTACTTTCAGATCAAAATGTTTCTCCCTGCCCTCCCCAAATACCCTGTTCTCACTGCCACTGGGATACATCATTTAATTAAGAAATGTAAATCATTACAATATAAAGAAACTGTTTTTTATTCTTCTTTCACACTAAGACAACATAGCGGAAGATGCAGGAGGGGAAATGGGACTTACTATGCTGATATAAAGGAGGTTTTCAAAGAACTTACAGAATGGTTGGGAAAGATGCCAAAAGAAAGGAGAGGCAGGAGGAATTTAAAGAGAAGATATTGACTTGAAAAGTAATGAAGAGCTTAGGAGGAGGATGAGAGGCTTAGCGTTTTTAAAACTGATTCAGAACATTTTAGAGAATTATAGAAAAAAGCATTATGGACATCAATAAGCCTGATATTCATATTAATCTAAACAGTTAAAAATTAAAAAAAAAAAGATGGTATCGTCCTTTTAGTTTTTGTTTTGTTTCTTTTAAGGATTTAAGACTTGCTTTAAAGAACAGACTATTACATGTTAAGATTATAATAGTATGGCACTGGGACTAATAAGCTACTGGAAGATACTGGAATATTCCTAATTAAGTATCTTAGTTGTTCAAGTGTATAAAGTTAAAGAAATGAAAGGATTTTTGAATTTAGTGCTAATCTTAATGATCAATAAATAATTATGACTGGGGCACCTGGGTGGCTCAGTTGGTTAAACAACTGCCTTAGGCTCAGGTCATGATCCCAGAGTGCTGGGATCGAGTCCCACATCGGGCTCCCAGCTCCCTGGGGAGTCCGCTTCTCACTCTGATCTTCTCCCTTCTCATGCTCTCTCTCACTCTCTCTCTTTCCTAATAAATAAATAAATAAATAAAATCTTAAAAAAAATAGTAAAGAGCAAACAAAGATACTTTAAATAAATAAATAAATAAATAAATAAATAATTATGACTGTGATAACACAAAGGGTATTATTCTATACAAGGAAATGGCTAGAGTTATTGGTAATAAATCTGGGAAGTAACTGCATATTGTAGAGAACAGCGTTGGACTTCTTTCAGTTGCTTGCATGGGTTGATTTTTTTAAGGGACATAATCACTGTGCTGGGTTCCAAGGTTTTAACTCCCTGGAACCCCCCACCCGCCAGCCTCCACTTTAGAACAACTCCAGTGGTGCAGAAATATTTAACATGTTCCTTCATCAGTCCATCCTGTGAATGTCTTAGGATCAAAAGGATGCCATACTTCTACTGGATTTGGGCAAAGCAGTGTCTCTTTCCCGTGATTACTATTATACGCCTCCAGCTGAACATTTAAGTGAATGTATTTTGATATCAGATAAACCTATTTTGAATGCTGTGTGACTGCTCCCTCATCTGTAAAAAGTAATAATGCCTATCTCAAAAAATTGCTAGAGGATTAAGTGTAAACTGCCTAGCAAAATATCTGGCACATATTAAGTGCTCAATAAATGTTAATTATTACTATTATGGTTGGCTCTCAAATTGCTCTCTTGTGGAGTTTATAGCTCTTCAGGAGGTTTATTACCTTTTGAATGCTGCCTCAAGTTCCGTTTGCTTCACAAACAGTTTTATTGATAGGCAGTAATATTCAACTTCATTTCAAAGTAAACAACTTTCCTTTTCAAGGTAGGTGGAAAGAATAACAGATAAGGAATATAATGGGAGGAAACTGAGGATAACAGAAGACCATCTGCCCTCAGGGCAGGGGAAAGGGGAGATCTCCCACCCACTCCCAACCCCGCCCCCCATACACAAACCCTTCTGTTTCCACCTTTTTATGTGAGTCTTCCTTACACAGGCCTGCCCTGAATGGCAAAAGAAAAGTGGAGCAGGGGTCAAGGATGGGTCGCAGCCATGGCAGCTATCTGATGGCAGGAGGAAACACCAAGCCTTATAGATGCTTCTATCAGCCATTCATTTACTTATGTATTTAAAATATTTATTAAGGACCTTGTGGATAGTGTAGATGATGAAAAAATAAGAGAGTATTTGTCTTCAAGAGAGTCACAATCTAACACTATAGACAACCAACTGAAAGAAGACCACGGTGTGATGGAATCACATAGTGAGGCCACGATGGAGACAAAGTGGGAAGGATAGACTTAGGTTGGAAGGACTTAAGTTAGTGACACTTTCTACTTCAGCAATGCAAGCAAATTCATGAAACATATAGGGGTGTAAATTGCAAAGAAGTTGTAATACTTGCCTCTTTGTCTCTTTAATCCAGTAGAATCACAGTATTTGGCAGATGAAGTAAGACAAGTGAAAGAACATTACAAGGCATATTTGAGGATTGAGGATATCAGGAGCTCCTGGCTGAGGGTAGCCATATTGCATGATTTCAGTGCAAGTGAAGCATTTTGAATTCCCCTTTTTGGGGCATGGAATTAAAAGAAAATAACCTCCCATTTTGAAAATTTCAGAGGATTTTTCCTTTTAGGTAGTAAGTTCCAAGATATTTTTCCATTTTTCTCAATGTTTAAGTTCTAAGTAGTACATACTTTATGTTTACAAAATTAAACTGCAGTCATAGGTATTGCTTAATTTGGGGGTGGAGGTCTATTTATTTTCTTGACAGATGACTGCCCAATGTTTGGTGTTGAGTAAATTGTCTTTTCCATCGAGAGAATAAAACTCAGTCCATCTATCTGTGCTTTTAAAAGCAGGTGCCTTTTACAAAGAAGTGAAGTTACTGAATTTTTTTTAAAGGTTTTATTTATTTACTTGACAGAGAGAGAGATCACAAGTAGGCAGAGAGGCAGGCAGAGCGAGAGGGGGAAGCAGGCTCCCCGCTGAGCAGAGAGCCCAATGTGGGGCTCGATCCCAGGACCCGGAGATTATGATCTGAGCAGAAGGCAGAGGCTTTAACCCACTGAGCCACCCAGGTGCCCCTGAATTTTTTTTTTTTAAAGAGAGAACTACAGAGCAGAAAGCTTTTTAAAAAAAAATATTTTTTATTAACATATAATGTATCATTTGCCCCAGGGTACATGTCTGTGAATCATCAGGCTTACACATTTCACAGCACTTACCATAGCACATCCCCTCTCCAATGTCCATAACCTAGCCACCTTATCCCTACCCCCCCACCCCCCAGCCATCCTCAGTTTGTTTCTTGAGTTTAGGAGTCTCTTATGATTTGTCCTCCTTCCTGATGCTTGGGCAATGGCAGACCAATAGAAAGCATATTATCAGGGCCAGCAAATGCTGTTATTCCTAAGGGTGGATATGCTCAGTCCCAAACCCTTGATGGAGTAGTACCTGCTGGTCTCTAGAGATTCTTGTGAGTGAAAAGATGTAAAACCTGCTTTTTCAGCTGAGAGTTTCTCAGCGACCCTACACTGAAAACAGTTAAACTGTGATTGGGTATCAAAGTATGTATCTTCCATTATTTCTTTTCCATTTGAAACCCAAGGAAGGAAAAGTGGGTAACCAGTCATCATTCCTTTGCTTGAAACTATAGATCAAATCTTATGCAAGTACAAGGAAAATTCCAGAGTGAACAAAACGGTTGTATGTGACTTTTTAGCTTCCTAAGTTTTAAATCTTTTAGCATGAATAATGTCAATAATATTAGATGAAATGAGAATAGTATGGAAATACAGATTTTAAAATAATTCAGATTTTGCCACTCTTGCTTTATCCAGTTGTTAATATTTGCTTATTTTATTGGTAAGGTATCTTAAAGGTCATTGCTTTTGTTCAATTTATCTAGATAGCAACTACTTATCAGTTTATAGAAATGTTTTTGATCCTTTTTTTAGCTGCAGAGAACTCTCTCATATTGATATAATTTATCCATCTTCAATTTCCATGTTTGTATTGATAGTAAAATATCAATAATTAAATTTATACACTTGAAGTATTGTATTTTAGGAGGCACATATATATTCTAGGTGAATTTTTAGAAAGATTCCTACAAGGATCCTAGAAGTTGGATTGCTGGTTCAAACGCAAATGTCATTTATTGAGTATTGCCAGATTCCCCTTGAGTGTTTCAGAAGACTGTTTGCCTTGCCAACATAATGAGTTGCCACTCTGATAGGCAAGCAATGACACTGCCATGCCATTTTCACTCGTATTTCTCTTGTTATAAGTGAAGCATTGCATATTTCATGTGTTTTTCATTTACATATTTTCCTGAGGGATGACTACTCATGTCTGTTTTGCTATTTTTTTCTGAATTTTAAAAACATTTTTCTTAGATATATTTTGTAAATATTGTCTGCCAATTTGTCATTTTTATTTTGACTTTTGATGTTTCTTTGCAATAACTTTTAAAAATGTCATCACATTTATCTTGTTTCTTATTGCTTCTAGATTTGGCATCACAAATTATTTACCTATAATATTTGTATAGATATGGAAATGTTTATAAACCTAAAACTTAAACCTAGAACTCTAAATTTCCAGAAGAGAACAGAAGGAATTCCTTGGCTTAGACAAAATTTTCTTAGGACACAAAAAGAATGAATCATAAAACAAATTGATAAATTTTACTGCATCAGAACTAAAATCCTCTCTTCAAAAGACATTTAACAAAATGAAAAGACTACCTAGAGGCTGAGAGAAAATATTGTAAACATATTTCTGATGAGGACTTATATTTTCTGTGTAACAAGAACTCCCAAAACTCAAAAATTAGAAAACAGTCCATTACAAAATGCCAAAGGACTTACACAGACATTGAACCAAAGAAGAAAAATGACTAGCAAATAAGCACATGAAAAGATGCTTCTTAAAGAAGGACACATTAAACTCCAATGAGATACCTCTACCTACCTATTCAAATAGCTAAAACAAACAAGTAAGCCACAACAGAAAATTCAAGCAACAGCAGCTGAGAATACAAAGAGCCGAAGTGGTTGCAGGACTAGTGGATCTTTCATGTTGTCTGTGTAAATGCCACATTGTACAGCCATATGTATAAACCATACAATCCAGAGATTTCACTCCAAGAGAGAAACAAATATGTCCACACAAAGACCGAGTTTTATAGCAGCTTTATTCATAATCAACGAAATTTGGTGCATTGATTATCTGTTGATGTGTAACCAATTACCTTAAAAATTGATGTAGATTGTTCTACTTTTTTGTTGGTCAGGAATTCAGGAATGACTTACCCAAGTTATTCTAGTTTGGGATCTCTCATATGGCTTCATCTAGGATATTGGTCAGGATGGCGTCACTTGAAATATTAACTGGGGATGGTGGGGATACCTCCTTTGTACCTTTCTCACATAGCTGTTTAGCTGGTATTGGCTGCTGGCAAAAGGCCTCTCTTGCCATGAGGCCTTCTCTAGAGAGCTGCTCGAATATCTTCATGGCACGTCACCTGGGGAAGATGGACCAGGGTGTGATTAAAAAAAGAAAAACAAAAAGCAGACAATATTTATCTTTTCTGGGTCTTAACTCCTCTCTCACCATGTTATTCTTTGATTTAGAAATGTGCAACAGGCATCTATCATGTACCACAATCTATGCAAGGTGGTGGAAATGGCAAAATAATTGAGACAAAGTTCATGCCTTTAAGTACTTTCTAGTGTGTTTATACAGATGGACACAAAGCAGAGTTCTTGAAATATAGCTTTGTAAATTATTGAATATATCTTTTTGTAAAATCATATTCACTGAAGTAAGCACATAATGTAGTTTTTTTTTAAGATTTTATTTATTTATTTATTTATTTATTTATTTGACAGAGTGAGAGATAACAAGTAGGCAGAGAGGCAGGCAGAGAGAAAGGAGGAAGCAGGCTCCCTGCTGAGCAGAGAGCCAGATGCGGGGCTTGATCCCAGGACCCTGAGATCATGACCTGAGCCGAAGGCAGAGGCTTTAACCCACTGAGCCACCCAGGCACCTCATGTAGTTCTTTTTTTAAAATACAGGTCAAAATATTATTAATTACCATAAAAACTTTGTTTTTCTATACATATTTCAAAATCATTTCAAGTACATTTATATTTTTAGAGTAAAACTTTAGAATCCAATATGGAATAAAAACCCATGTTTTAGTATTAGAAATTTCCAGTACAATATCCATCTCCATGAAATTCCCAGTACAATATCCATCTTCATGAAAACTAGGACTATCTTCAGTCACAGCTTCTAAATATAATGGAACAATAATCTGTGAAATTATGATAGACCCTTTTTATATCTCTATAATTAGAAAAAACTTACTAAACTATAATATGCACATTGAAAATAACACATTTTAAGTGGGTGCTGGAATTTCCTCGAACTGAATAACTTGTAAGTAAGAAACAGTAGTCCCCTGTGCCCTTTTTTGATTACTTCCTCTCCCCAATAGTAACCGTTATCCTGAAATCTGTTGATGTAGATTATTTTTGCTTGTTTCTGGTCTTTATGTGAGTTGAGTTATACTGTGTGTACTGTTGTTTCTAGTCACTGACATGTTGTATCTTGAAATTCATCCTGTGCTGCATATGATTTTAGATCATTGATTCTCATTTCTGTGCATTCCTTGTGAAAGCCATAATTTATCAGTTCTACTCTTGCAGGCATTTTGAGTAGCTTCAAGTTTGGAGATATAGCAGGGTATTGCTATAAACATTTGATTGCATGGTTTTTGGTGCACATATGTATACATTTCTGCGAGGCATATACCCAGGAATGGAATAGCTGGGTTTAGGATAGGCATATGCTCAGATTTAGAAGATCCTGCTGTAGATTTTGAAAGTGGTTATATATATAGTTTATCTTAAGATTTTCTCTTGCTTGCTTCTCACTCCTTTCCAGTAAAATGCCAGTCACAGCATAGAACAAATATATGCATTGCCCAAAGTAATCTATAAGAATAGAATTTCTTTGAAATCCTAAAAATATACATCAGCTTTATTTTTTATTTTTTCACTTGTCTGAGTTTATTTTAACAAAGGTACAATTACTAATTGCTTAAATTATTTAATATCTATCCAAAATATAAGTAAAATTGAAGCACCCAGAGGCTCATTGTCAGCTGTATATCATCTAGTATGCCTTCCTTCTCATAGGGATAGCCCAACTTGAGAAGTATAGGCGTAGACTAATACTGAAATATAATGAAGGCAGAATGGAGCTATTGTCTATTGAGTGTCTACTGTGTGACAGTCACTGTCAGGGACTAGCGTGGACATAATAATATCATTATCCTTCATCCTATGAATCCTCCTTAGGGAGATATTGCTATCTTCATTTTTATAAATTAAAAAAAAAGAAGTAGAGGATATGTAGGATGTATCTAGTCTATTTCATTGTTTGTGTGGTTTATCAGTTTTTAGAAATGAAACTTTTTACTGTATTTTGCCAGTTTCAATGGGAAGGATGAGTGGGGTAGAGGACAGAAGATGTGTTTGAAAATGCTCTGAACTAGATTATTTATTTATGTTATGTTATGTTATATTATGTCACCATACAGTAGATCATTAGTTTTTGATGTAGTGTTCCATGATTCATTGTTTGCATACAACACCCAGTGCTCCATGCAATACATGCCCTCCTTAATACCTATCACCAGGCTAACCCATCCCCCCACCCCCTCAGTTTATTTCTCAGAGTCCATAGTTCATCTCCCCCTCTGATTCCCCCCCCTTCATTTTTCCCTTCTTTTTCCTAATGTCCTCCATGCTCTTCCTTATGTTCCACAAATAAGTGAAACCATATGATAATTGTCTTTCTCTGCTTGACTTATTTCACTTAGCATAATCTCCTCCAGTCTCATTCACATTGATGCAAAAACTGTGTATTCATCTTTTCTGATGACTGAGTAATATTCCATTGTATGTATGGACCACATCTTTTGTATCCATTTATCTGTTGAAGAGCGTCTCAGCTCTTTCCACAGTTTGGCTATTATGGACATTGCTGCTATGAACATTGGGGTGCATATGGTGCTCTTTTCACTACATCATTATCTTTGGAGTAAATACCCAGTAGCACAATTGCTGGGTCATAGGGTAGTTCTATTTTTAATTTTTTGAGGAACATCCACACTGTTTTCCAAAGTGGTTACACCAATTTGCATTCCCACCAACTTAGTAAGAGGGTGTCCCTTTCTCCACAGCCTCTCCAACATTTGTTCTTTCTTGCCTTGTCAATTTTTGCCATTCTAACTGGTGTAAGGAGGTATCTCAATGTGCTTTTGATTCGAATTTCCCTGATGGCTAATGATGATGAACATTTTTTCATGTGTCTATTAGTCATTTGTATGTCTTCTTTGGAGAAGTGTCTGTTCATATGTTCTGCCCTTTTTTTGACATGATTATCTGTTTTTTGGGTGTTGAGTTTGAGGAGTTCTTTATAGATCTTGGATACCAGTTCTTTATCTGCAGTGTCATTTACAAATATCTTCTCCCATTCCATGGGTTGCCTCTTAGTTTTGTTCACCGTTTCCTTTGCTGTGCAGAAGCTTTTTATGTTGACGAAGTCCCCGAAGTTCATTTTTGCTTTTGTTTCCTTTGCCTTTGGAGACATGTCTTAAAAGAAGTTGCTGTGGCCGATGTCGAAGAGGTTATTGCCTATGTTCTCCTCTAAGATTTTGATGGATTCCTGTCTCACATTGAGGTCTTTCATCCATTTTGAGTTTAATCTTTTTGTATGGTGTAAGAGAATGGTCAAGTTTCATTCTTCTGTATATAGCTTTCCAATTTTCCCAGCACAATTTATTGAAGAGATTGTCTTTTTTCCATTGGATATTTTTTCCTACTTTGTCGAAGATATTTTTTCCTACTTTGACCATAGAGTTGAGGGTCCATATCTGGGCATTCTATTCTGTTCCATTGGTCTATGTGTCTGTTTTTGTGCCAGTACCATGTTGTTTTGGTGACCACAGCTTCGTAATATAGCTTGAAATTAGGCAATGTGATACCCCTAGCTTTGTTTTTCTTTTTTAACATTTCCTTGGCAATTTGGGATCTTTTCTGGTTTCATACAAATTTTAGGATTGTTTGTTCCAGCACTTTGAAAAATGCCATTGGTATTTTGATCAGGATGGCATTGAAAGAATAGATTGCTCTGGGCAGCATAGACATTTTCACAATGTTTATTCTTCCAGTCCATGAGCATGGAAAATTTTTCCATCTTTTTGTGTTCTTTGATTTCTTTCATGAGTGTTCTGTAGTTCCTATAGATCCTTTACCTCTTTGGTTAGGTTTATTCCTAGATATCTTATGGTTTTTGGCACTATTATAAATGGAATCAATTCCCTACAGCTTCATTTTTAGTGTATAAGAAAGCAACTGATTTCTGTGCATTGATTTTGTATCCTGCCACATTACTGAATTGCTGTATGAGTTCTAGTAATTTGGAGGTGGAGTCTTTTGAGTTTTTCCACATAAAGTATCATGTCATCTGCAAAGAGAGAGTTGACTTCTTCTTTGCAAATTTGAATACTTTTTTTTTTTCTTTTTGTTGTCTGATTTCTGTTGCTAGGACTTCTAGTACTATGTGGAACAATAGTGGTGAGAGTGGGCATCCTTGTCATGTTCCTGATCTTAAAGGGGAGTCTGCCAGCTTTTCCCCATTGAGAATGATATTTGCTGTGGGTTTTTCATAGATGGATTTTATGAAATTGAGGAATGTTCCCTCTATCCCTATACTCTGAAGAGTTCTAATCAGGAAAGGATGCTGTATTTTGTCAAAGGCTTTTTCTGCTTCAGCTGAGAGGACCATGTGGTACTTCTCGCTTCTCTTATTAATTTGTTCTATCACTTTGATTGATTTGCAAATGTTGAACCACCCTAGCATCATAGGGATAAATCCCACCTGGTCATGGCGGATAATCTTTTTAATGTACTGTTGGATCCTATTAGCTAGGATCATGTTGAGAATTTTGACATCCATATTCATCAGGGATATTGGTATGAACTAGATATAAAAGACCAGGGTTTAGATCATGTTCTGTTGCTCCTGGCTGTGTTACATAAGACAAAAGTTTTATTTCTTCAGAGTTTCAGTTATCCTTATGTGCAAATATTAGATAATATTTTCTTCCTGCTTGGGTGGGTTTTTATGAGAACGACACATGTAAAAAAAGATAACAAAATGATAATGTCCTAATGTTACACAAATTACCTCGTCTTCTCATTGTTTCCATGCATAATCTTTTCTGTAATATTTCCCCCCAATGTGTGTATGCTCATAACAGTGCTCAGTTTTTTGGAAGTGAAGTTTATTGAGGAAAAGCTTACAGTAAAATTCTGCCTTTTTAGGAAGGCTTGCATTTAGGGGAAAGCTATAAGACTTGGGGAAGTGGTCTTCTCCTTTCAGTCTTGGTTTCCAGATCTTTACAGTGAAAAGGAAGGTGGCTAGAAAAGTAGAAAAATTCTGTATTTTCCTTTGATACAATTTAGATTTCTGATAATGTTTAGGAAGGGACTGTTGAAGTGGGAGTGACTTTTGGAGTGCTAACTCTTATAATTTTTTAAGAGAGGTACATTTATGTGTCAGTTTATGTTGCAGAAGTAATCATTAAGAAATATAGGAAGAAAATATAGGAAGAAAAATAGGAATTAACTGAGTTTCTTTTTTAAGAGGCATAATTGACTTGCTTATAAAAAGAAATATCTTAAATTGATACCTTATCAGTCTACATAGATAAGAGTTTCCTCAAACCCAGAAAGCTCAAGAATATAAAATTCTTGCCAAAAACATTCAAGGCAATTCCAATTTCTATATATTTTGTTCAAACAATATGTTCAAACAGTGTAGCAAAGCATGTAAGCCTCTTCCTGATCACTTTTCCGTCCATGTTTTCCAGCATTCTCTAAAGCTCACCCAAGTCCTCCTTCACACCATTTCTGAAACAGCTGTTAACTCAGGAGTCATGTTTTGCTGCTTTCTTTGCCTGGAAGCTGTTCCCTCCTCACTTGTCAAAAACTCATTTTAGACCACCCCTCTTCTGGGAAGGCATTCTTATTATTTCCAGCAATAGATTGTGAACACTGGAATTTACTCCATTAACTTTGAATCACTGGTGCATGAGATAGTGCTTGGCACATAGTTGACATATGTGATATACACTTGATTAATAAATGAATATCATCATTAAACAACATTTGCATATTTTAGGCACTCCTTAAGAATTTCACATTACTTTGGATGCGAATTTCCTAGAAATGACAGTGGTTCATCACCAATTATGTGCTGTATCCGTTTATATTTAAATTTCACATTGTTAAAGAATAATATGTAGCATAAATACTAATCTCCAGTAATTTTTAGCCACGTTGAACATACTTTTACAAATACCAATGTTAAAACAAAATGCAGTCCTTTATTGTGCCCCAAATGGCTGTGAATGAAGTTTTCTTTTTGATATGATTGAAGACACTAGATTAGCTAAGATGATAGCTTGCCAGTTATTATCAATGACTTCTTCAGCTATTTGGTTATTTTGCTTTAACAGTTAGCAAAAGCTAATTTGGACTTAACTAAATTGAAGACACTCAGTTTGATCATGAACATCTGGGAGTTTAATATATGACATTATGTGCTTCAGGAAAGAGAAAAAAAGAGTGATTATAAAAACATATTTTAAAGGATAAAAGAATATTTAGAAAAATAGACTCTTTTCAACCCTTTGATCCTTGATGTAATGTTATCTTACTTAATTTACTCTTCTCAAATAGAGGACGTACTTATTCACATGTAATTGAAAAAATCATATATTTAAGTACATTACTACCAATATCAGAGAGTATCTGAGGAAGACATGTTCCTACTTATTAAGAAAAGTAATATTTAAGCATTATGCTATAGTTTGATAATGCCTTTGACAGAGAACCAAAACAATAAACACATGCTCTATAGATTTTAAGATTTATTTATATCAACCTGACCCATTATTTTCAATACCTTGACAAATTTCTCCAAAATATTCTTCAAAAAATGTGCATAGGAAGTAATACATGTACAACTCATCAAAGTTTTATCATGCTAAATGTTTTTGTATGTCCTGTTCTTATTTTCCACATGTGATTACAAACTGATTTCCCCCAGAACTCTTTAAGAGACTTTTATAAAATGCTGACATGGAGGAAAATAAATACACATTTTGATATGTTCACAATATTTCAGAAACTTGCCTTAAATTTTTAACTGGGCAATTTGCTTGAGGATTGGAATTACCTAAAGTGTTTGTTAGTTCTCATGAGGATTGAGAATTTTAGTCAACAATTTATAAATTATTTCAGATTTAGAAGGAGGTGAGGCTAAGTAAGTTTGAAGAACAGAAAGTGGATGTAGGTGCTGAGCATATTTATGATTGAGAGGTTGCTCATAGAGAAGGAAGAAGAGAAGAAAAACATATATATCCAACTTTGCAAAGTTAATTGCAGGGATTTTCAATTCTTATTTTATAATTGAGTATTTTATACATGCATAGTCCTACTCCTACTGGGTATAAATCTGATAATTAGAATGCAGAAGTACAGGAGTACTGACTGAAGTCTTAGAGTTAGATATAATGTTTTAACCGTGAGCAAAGTAATAAGGTATACGCACATGGTAAAGCATCAGATATTTCAGGAAGACTTATTTTGTGAAATATTTATCCTTCCTTAGTAATAGCCTGACTCCCTGGAGATATCTGCAAGCATTTTCTATAATTAATTATTTTAGTACTAACCTTTATATCTCTATATATTATGTTTAATTAGTGATTTCTTTATCAACTATAGGTAATGACAGCTATTGTTTTTTATGATTTTTCCAGCATGTTCCTGCCTTATTTTTGTTTTTTTAACTTGTTCATATCTCTGCTTGAAATGTCTTTCCCTATAACATCCTGTGTTAACTTCACTCAGATCTCTTCAAATGTCATCTCCAATTGAACAGCTATATGTCTAAAATAGCTATTCTACCCTCCCCTAATTTACTTTTCCTGATTGTATTTACCATTACCTGATATTATCAATTTGTTGCATAATTTATTTACTGCCTCTCTCCCATATTAGGATGTAAGTTCTGTAGCAGAGGGTATCTGTTTTGCTTATCGGTGTATCTCTAGTTTCGAGAACAGTGGTAGGTACATTGTATGCATTTTAACAAATTTTTGTCAAATAAATCAGTGAATGAAGTGCATAGCGAAATGCCAAATACGCAGTATTGTTGGTTAATTATTATTATTATTATTATAAAATTTAGAAGTCTTATGGACTCAAGGAATATTTATCTTGATTATATTATTATTAACAGGAGCATACCAGGTTCAGTTAAATTTAAGATGGGCTTGAGAGAATCAAACCTACTATTCCTGTGCACATATATGATTTATCTTTGAAATCATAGAGACCACATACATGTGATATGTATGTTTATGTATGTGTTATGTCTTTGTAACCCTCCCAATAGTGTTAATAATGAAAACAGTGAACAAAATGTCGTAATCATTAAAGCAATACAGTATTATCCAGTCCTAAAAGAAATATCCCCAAGAAGACAATGTGAGTTTATAATAAGAGTGGAATACCTGTATCTATTCTATGGTTCCAAGTTTCATGCATTCTACCTGCTGGGGACATAGCTACATACAATGTGTTTTGGTATAGGGTTGTATAGGGATCGTGGAGGATGGGGCCCAAGCTCTCAGGGCATAATTTCCAAACTGGTGCCTCAGTTGCATGTTCAAAAATATGTCACAAAGAAAGCCACTTAATGTGTCATTTTATTATATATATATTTAACAATTTTTAAAAAAGATTTTTATTTCTTTATTTGAGAGAGAGAGAGCGCATGAGAAGGGGGAGCTGCAGAGGGAGAGGCAGGCCCCTGCTGAGCAAGGAGCCTGATGCGGGGCTTGATCCCAGGACCCTAGGATCATGACCTGAACTGAAGGCAGATGTTTAACAGACTGAGCCACCCAGGCGCCCCATAACAAGTTTTTATTTTAGAATAATTTCAGATCTACAGGAAGTTGCAAGGGTAGTACAGAGTGTTCCTGTATACCCTTCACCTAGCTTTCCAAATGATAGTATTTTACATAATCACTCATCAGAACCCAGAAATTAACATTGCTGCACTGCTGTTAACTGAAGTAAAAAGGCTTTATTGGGATTTTTCCAGTTGTCATCTTTTTCTGTTCCAAGATCTAATCCAGGATATTATGTTGCATTTAATCATAATGTCTCCTCCTTGCCTCCTCCAATCAATGACAGTTTTCTAGCCTTCATTGTTTCTCATGACCTTGACAATTTGACGAGTGCCAAGTCAGGTATTTTTTTAGAATTTGTGTTTGATAATTTCTTGTGGTTAATCTGGGGTTATGGATTTCCGGGAGGCAAAAGATTTAATGCAGAACATGTTAAAAGAAGTTATTTAGATGGAAGTCCTAGTATAATTTTAAGCTTACTAGAAGACCAATTACATTTTAAAGAATTCTCATTTCTCAAGAGTCTATGGGCTCTTTTGATGTCAATCAGTTGCACACCAGAATTGGTATTATATTTTTATTTAAAATATGGATCTGTTTGATATCTGAAATTTTACTTGTGTCAAGGGATAAGTAATGGGTAATGTTTTTAAATTAGCATTGATAATTGTCAGTAGTCCTTTGAAAGAAAAAGTTTCTGTTTTTGCTGCTGCTGCTGCTGCTTTTCTTCTGTTTCTTCTCTTCTTTCTCTCCTTCACCTTCTCCTCCTCCTCCTTTATATTAAGCATCACTGTAATTTTTATAAACTCCACACAGCCTTAAGATTTGGTGAGACATTTTCCTTTGTAACCTCCCACATATTTTCTATTTTTGAACAAGTTCTTCACTGCAGTAATCAGCATTGATAAAGATAATTCTTATGGCAATTTATTTGTTCATTTCCACTCTGGGTGGGTTTCTGAGATTCTATTTTTTAGCATGTCATGTTTTTGAAAATGTGTCATCTTATTCAAGTTATATATTTAGAGCTTCTCCTATTTTCCATGGAGGCAGACAACAATGGTTATTTGAACTATGCACTCTATTCCAATAGATGTTTTGTCTTTAACTCTTGATGATACTGGTATGGCTATTAAGGTACTTGTATCTTCACTACCACAGTTGCTTGCCAAATGATCATTACTAGTTCCATAATAAGTTACAATTCATAAACAACGTGTTTTAGATGGTAAGAGTATTGATCTGTCAACTGGAATGATAAGGAAAATCAAGATAGTTAGAGTCTTGAAGAAAATTTTAGGTGATTTTTGAAAGACCAGATTATTTAGAGAGACACATACAAAAATTTGGTCAAGACAAAGCAGAGGGTAAAAGATGGACAATTGTGTACTCTTGGTAACTCTGAAAGACTTATATACATATATTATTATGTTTTAGATCATTGCATGTTATTATATATGTTTTATGTAGGTGCATTTTATTATGGGGCTTTGATACAGACTTTTATTCAAGAGCATTTTCTTGCCTAGGATGAAAAACAATTCATCTGCATTTGTCTTCTTATGATATCAAATAATAATTTACTAACATAAAACAAAAATAATAGTGACTACATAGCGCATCCCATGTACAGAGACTAAAGTTGAGGGGATAAGAAGAACAAATTTCCCCAAGAAGACAATGTTAGTTTATAATAAAAGTGGAAAGTCTGTATCCATTCTATGGTTCCCAGTTTCGTGTGTTCTACCTGCTGGGGACATAGCAACATACGATGTGTTTTGATATAGGGCGATATAGGGATTGTGGAGGATGGCCCTCAGGCTCTCAGGGTATCCATTCCAAACTGGTCTTTTGACTGCTCTATCAGGCTGGCAGCTTCTGAGTGGTGCTGTCTCTGATAAGGGCAGTGAATCCAATGGGAATGTGCCCATAGTCACAACTCCTTTGCTCTGAAGTAAGTGCCTTGTTCTCATGCAATGTTACGTAGAATTCTCTGTCTATGGATCAAATACTGTACACATTTGGAGAGTGGTTCTGGCTGAGGCTTCACTTGGCAGCTCTGTATGTAATGTACTCACATATTGAATCCAAAATTTCTGAAGCAGTAGCTTTTCCAGCATCTACTACACCATATTACTAGAAATGGGCAATGTCTGCATCTTTGAAAAAAGGAGTGAAACAGATCCTCAACCTATCCTAAACATGATATGAAGTATAATCTATATATATTTATATGTAAATTAAGAAAAGATAGTGGGGCAGTATCAAAGAAAATTAAAAATTCATGTCCTGATTGGTCTCAGATCTATTCCCTGGATTTCCTTGTTCTGCTCCATATCAGTGGGAACTATATTTCCCCAGCTCCCCAGCTCTCTGTCTTCTGAAAATAGGCTAGGAAAAGCACTGAGGAAAATTCAGGATATTTTCTGACTCTCACATTTAGATAATGCCATCTACATCTTGTCTGTGATTCTAGCTCTCACTAGACAGTCCCTCCCTTTCATGGTCCCAGCTTCTCTGAGGCCTCTCCTGCTGGGTTCTTGTCACCTGACAGCCCTGGTTTCTGGGCTCTGGTTACAAGACCTGTTTCCTCTCTCTATCTAGAGCAGCAACTTCTTGCTATTGCTTCCTTTGAGATTCCTTACTGTTTTCTGTGTAGCCATTCAGCTTTCCCACCACTTGCATCAGCAATTCCCTGCATTAAATGTCCTCTATGTGAATACCTGGAGTGGTTTCTGTTTTCTTGACCAGGGACTACCATGAATAATTAGCTCCTCTCTATTGAAACTTGAAACCTGGATAAAAGAAATAGTTTTCAAAGAAAATACAAATTAATCAAATTAACTTCAGGAGAGATGAATTCAATACAGCAATCTAGAAGAATCAGACTCTAAATTAGAGATTTAGTATCACCTCCTCTCCCCAAAAAAACCAAACCAAGAACAAAGCCCAATGTTCTATTTATGCTGTATTGTCTAGATAATTCTAGTGCTATTTAAGCTTTTCATCATGTCTCAAAAATAAAATTTTCAAATTACTTTTAAGGGAAATTTTTTACACTGATCCCAAACCTGACAATGAAAACATCAAAAAGAAAACTACAGGCCAGTCTCATTTGTGTCACGAGTAAATATCAACGAAAGCATTCTAAATATCAACTAAAAAGGATCACATTTAACAAATTAAAATCCATGACTGTGGATGGGAAATGATTTTATATAGATTTCATTAATAGGAGGAAGCCAGCACAGCCAACATTTATTCCTCTTTACACACGAAGGAAGCCAAGCAAATAAAATTCTTAAGATTCACCTACTATGGAGAAAAAAAAAAAAAAGCACTCAGTATTCATGTCTTCATCAATCAGAGATTCCAATTTGAACATTATTACACAAAATAACCAATTGACAAGCAAGGCCATTTGATATTAAAGATTATATTCTACAAGCTCTAACAATCAGCATTACCTGGCAGGGTCTCGGGAAATTTTATTTATTTTGCAAGTAAATTGCATTTGTTATGATTACAGAAAATAGACAAGGTCGGTTAAAGTTTATATTTTTATTCGATTCTGTGCCTAGGACCACAAAGTAATACATTGATACCCTTGTTACTATTCTTAATTTGATATCTCATCATTACAGATTTCCTGGCTTCAATATATAATCCCAGGTGGCATTGACATCTCTTCTTGCTGTTACAGAAAGCATTTTCTCCCTTCTAAATTCTCTGAAATTCTTTTTCTAAGAGTTTCTAGTAAAGAGTACTTGGGCTCATAGAATTCACAGACAAAATACCCCATTTGTTAAATACTGGATGGCAAAATTGAGAAATTTTGAGAAATTTGAGAAAATCGAGAAACTAAATACCAAAATGCATAGTAAATAGAGATAGATCACATAGATTATAATATACACATTAAACTATTAGATTAACACAAAGTACTAATATCATTAATGGTAATATACAGAACTCTAACATGTCACTTCCATAGACATTGGAGAGAAAGTGGTGAATATCGCATCATAAAATCAAAGAACAGTTAATATTGATCAACATAAGAAAAATGGAATACACACTAAGATATGAGAGTCCATATATAAAAGAAATTTGATAGAAAATTCCCCAGATTTGACAACTGTCCTAAATACTTACATGACATCATCAAGAATAATTCGTTAAACTGAAAGTAACTTTTCTAAATTTTCAAAAAAATAAAAACCAAATTTTAATCACCTATGCTAGGAGGGGGATTTATTTTCTTTACAGAATAATTATTACAAAACTGTCATAAGAAATGATCAAAAATTACATAGCTAGGGGCACCGGAGTGGCTCAATCAAAACATTCCCAATTAAGGCCTCCGCCTTCGGCTCAGGTCATGATCTCAGGGTCCTGGGATCGAGCCCCGCATCGGGCTCTCTGCTGAACAGGGAGCCTGCTCCCCCCTCTCTCTCTGCCTGCCTCTCTGCCTACTTGTGATCTCTCTCTCTGTCAAATAAATAAATAAAATCTTAAAAAAAATTCTATAGCTAAAAATTATAATAAAAATATGATAAAACTTTCAGATAATTAAAATGTTTTTTCTGGATATTGTGACATTTGTGGAATTTATCAGCTTTAAAAGTATGCACTGTTGGTTGTGATTGTTTCTTTCCTCTCAAGTGAATATTAATATTAATTTTTATGCCTTATTATGTATTTGTACCTTTGTATTACTTTTTCTTAGAAACTGCTTATAAAATCAAATAAACTCCAGGACTCTAAAACTTTTCCTTTCTTCAAGCCATCTCAGATCCTTCAGGGAGTTTGCAAAAAATGGGTAGTAGGGATAAGACTTTCAAAATCCAAAATGAGAGTTCAAATTTTGTGGCAATCACCTAGGAACTGAAAGGCAAGAGGACTCTAACAGATGTATGAGTTAAGCTTACATACTGGAACAACCACGGTCAGGACTGCCCTCCTAGAGACCCATGTTGCTCATTAGCATACTTGTATGTCTGAGGATCCCTATGCCAAAGACTTGGGTTTAGTGTGTTCATTACAGCATTTGTCACAGGTATTTAATCACAGAACCTTTAGTCTTGGGATATATGTGGGCGTTTTGAAACATGTTTGGTAAATATTAGAATAAAATAGTTATCAAAAACAAATACTGAACACAAGGAGATTTTCTGCAGCTCAATTGTTAAGACTTCCAAATATCAGAGCATTTCCATTGCTCTGTGTTTTACTGCATGCATTGTTGTGTGATATTTCATGCTGTTTTCCTCTATTGATAAAAAGGATCCAGCACATGCCAAGGCTTTTCCACAGGTGGTCTTTAGCTAAATAACTGCCAAAAAGACATTCCTTGTAGGAGTTTGGAGGATTAAAAATTAGCTTTCACTGTCACTTTTTCAAACCCCAAAACATTGCTACAGAACATTGCTAGCACTTCTCTTGGATAGCCCAATCTTATCATTCATTGATAAAAAATAATTTTAGATATAAAGAAGAGACAATTGAGAAATTAATCTTCACTTCAAATCAAATTATGATTTTCTTGATTCCTGCCTACTTTATTTCATGAGTGTTTGATAAATTCATTTTTACTTTTCAAGGAAATTTAGGGAGCCTGTTACAATTGGGAATTGTTTGATTGCCTGTTCAAATGACAGTTGAGGAAAATTTTGGATTCACAGGCAAGCTAAAGCTCCACCTTTAGCCACATTATTTCTAGTACTCATCTAATGTGCACTTACATCCAAAAGTGTGTGCAAGAAGAGCTTTTAAAATTTAAGGAACACATTTTGAAAACCAAACATGGTAAGGGAAACAAGATTTTGTGTGTGTGTGTGTGTGTGTGTGTGTGTGTGTGTGTATGTATAGTTATTTTGATTTTCAAATTACAAACGTTACTGAAAACTACTTGAGAAATTTTCCTTTCCTTTTCTTTCCTGAGGGTGTTATTCGAGACTATTGGCTCCTGTACCTGGCATGAATATAAACAACATAAGGACAACCAAAAGCAAATTAATCCATCACAGTTCTAATTTCAATTTGTCTATTTTTATCATTCACATTTTTACCATCTGGAAATTTTTCTATCACTAGCTAAAAATATGATATTCCTTTTCAAACAAATACTTTAGAATTTTAAAGACATACACATGAAATTTTATTTTCGTTTTGCATAGCATTATTTAGTTTGCTGTTAAAAATCTGTTACTTTATTTTAAAGATTTTATTTTTTATTTGAGAGAGAGTGTCAGCACGAGTGGGGGGAGGGGCAGAGTGAGGAGCAGAACCCCTGTTGATCGTGGAGTCAGCCAGGTTCCTGAGCCAAAGGCAGACACTTAACTAGCTGGGCCACCTAGGTGTCCCCAGAAATCTGTTATTTTAATGATGCTTTACATGAATATATAAAACATACTGTATACATATATGTGTAAATATTGATATTTGTATTTATGTGATATCAAAAAATTAGGAAAATCATATCTAAATATCAATATACTGGCTTGAGTTATATTCATTTCTCATGAATGCCTTTACAAACTTAAGAGAATCAATTTCATATAATATCATTTTTAGTATTATGACAAAAAATTATAGCTATGAATATGGATGTAGTTTTAAAACCTGACCTAAGACAATCAAATAAGTAAGGAGATATGTACAAAATAGAAAAATTATAATAATAAATTTTAGCTAGGTTAGAATACTGGACTTTAATATTTTTATTTGAAATAAATTTAAGCTAATAGCCAGAGAATTTGAGTTTTCTCTATGTTCTTATGAAAAATGAGTATCGTTGTGAGTGCATATTTATGGTTTTGGCTTGTAGATATATATAAAGTATATAATTTATACAAAATTGCACGGATAATGCATTTTATTGAGAAGTTACATTGACTTTAGGACTACCAAAGTCTTAGATTTGAGAGAGAATCTCTCCTTTTAAACACGATATTTCTAATGTTACTCAGCTATATTATATATATTTTTAAAGATTTATTTATTTATTTGACAGAGAGAAAGAGACAAGTAGACAGAGAGTCAGGTAGAGAGAGAGGGGGAAGCAGGCTCCCTACTGAGCAGAGAGCCCATTGTGGGGCTCGATTCCAGGACCCTGAGACCATGACCTGAGCCGAAGGCAGAGGCTATAACCCACTGAGCCAGCCACTCAGGCGCCCCTACTCAGCCATATTAAAGATTTTTTAGGCAACGAGTTGCTACATTAGAAATGTATACATTAGAAGGTTAAATGGTATGCACTTTTACTAGCATATCTGTGGAGATGAGCCCAAGTCATTCATTAGTGAAGCTAAGAGTAATTTCTGAAGTTAGAGGGCATTTCCCTCTTTCTCTTTCTCTCTCTCTCATATTGTGTATATGTCTTTAAGATATTTCTCAGTTTCAGTGTTTATGCAAAATGTTTTATTTTTTCTTAAATTTTACCTATTTATTTGAGAGTGAGAGAGCATAAGGAGGTGGGGAGAGGCAGAGGGAGAGAAAAAAGCAGGCTCCCCGCTGAGCAGGGAGCCCAATATCAGGCTCTATCCCAGCACCCTAGTATCATGACCTGAGCGGAAGGCAGCCACTTAACCGACTGAGCCACCCAGGCACTCTGCAAAATGCTTTATGAAAATAAAAAGTTGTCACTTTACAGGATAGTTTTCCTCACTGACTTCCTTTTTTTTCTTCTTCTTCTTAAATATGTTTTCTTTGTTGATTTTTGCCTAAATATTTTTGATACCATAGGATCAAACCCTTCTTGTGTGCATATGATGGGTTATATCCTGATCCCACAGATTTTTTCCCTTTCACTTCCATTACTGCTTCTGTCATCTTAATTTCCATTGTTTGTTGGTATTTTGGTGAGTATTTCTTTTTTTTAAAAGATTTTATCTGAAAGAGGGAGAGAACATGAGCTGGGGGAGGGGGCGGAGAGGGAGAAAAAGGCCCCCCCACTGAGAACAGACTTCCCCCCCACTCCATCCTAGGACCCCAGGATTCCAGGATCATGACCTGAGCCAAAGTCAGCTTCTTAACTGACTGAACCACCCAGGCACTCCTTTGGTTTTTGTTTTATTTTGGTTTCGTTTTGTTTTTTTAAATGTATGTTCTGACCTTTTGGAAAACATTATGTTTTTTATATATTTTAATTTTTATAATATTAAGCTTTCTGTAGATCAAATAAGGATAATTATGTAATTCCAATTAAAATAAAATCACAAATTTTAATAAGTAACAAAATATGAAAGTTAC
>CM052800.1:88264439-88287318 GCA_028533885.1 Nasua narica | reverse complement strand
GTCGCTTTGGAATCACTTTTCCAAACGTCCTACCTTTCCGAAGGTGGTCGATTTTCTGCTCCTAGAATTGCTCTTCTTCCTCTCTTCTCCCTCCTGTTGAGTATGCTGGCTTTTAAAATGATTTATTAACTATCTAGATGAACTTCTGGGTTCCGACTCTATCTCAACCTCCTACTTCTCCGCCATCTTGCTCCTCCCTATAATCAATTTACTAGTGTATTAACAACATCTGAAAAAGTTTACTGTGCTAAAATGATCTCATGTTTGCAAAATCCTGAGAATCTGAAATGTAGTTTTTGTTTTAGCAGTTAAAAAATCAAGACAAAAATTTTTCACATGATTCTGAAAGGACTGCATGGCCTGAATCAAAGAAACTTGAAGTTTCATTGAAAGTGGGAGGAAATGGCGTTCGCTCCTTCATATGGTAAGGTTATAACAGATTTTATTTTCTTCTCTGATCTAAGTGGTTGTTAGGAACATGACTTTTGTAAATGTTGGTGATACTACTTCCCTCAACATCTTTCCTGTCTGTGCTTCAAGGCTTTTTCTGTCCTGGTGTAACTTTCAGAGTTTATATCAGTGTTTCTAGAAAAGTTATTATGCAAGAGTATATAGATGAGGAAATAATGTTGGTTAAAGAGCTGAATTCTTTGCAAATAGATTCACAATGAACTTTGTAAAATACGTATTGTAGAAAATTTTGAAGAAGATAAATTCTGGCTATGTAATATTTTCTGTAAATAAATAGTCCCTGTCAAATAAATGATAACCCAAGAAAAATGCAGAGTTGCCCATGATACATATAACCTATGTTATGACTAGTCTGCCTATTTGAATTAGCATTTGTTCCACTTAGTGTGCATTGATACCACTGTAGTCCCTGATGTTAAAAAGGTTATAGTATACTTGGGGATAATGCCAGTTATCTGAAAATAGATATGATAGATTCTCATTATTTGAAGTAGTTAAGCTTCATAAAACCACTGTGAACACTGAATTAATGAATACTGAATTATTGTTCCTAGCAGAAATACAGAGTTAGGTTCCTGCAAGCCTCTGCTCACAAAATTTTTATCAATTGATCAACACATTGCTTTGTGTGTATTTCTGTTTAAAGACACTTTATATATATTACTAATTCTTTAACAGCGCACTTGCAGGCAACAACACTGTAACGTATGCCTTGAATGAAGCTTATTGAATGCATTTTGTCCATAAGGTACATCATAGCCTTATTGAACTTGGAAAACTAGACAGCACTTAAGCCCTACACTTGGGGACCATTTTAAATGGTGAAATCATCAGCAAACCCCTCAAATTATGAAAAAACATGGCTCTAAAGACAAAACAAAAAAAAACATTTGTTTATAATATGAACACTAAAACAACTAGATAGAGTATTGCTTTGTTTGCCCTCAGCTAGGAATGCCTGTAGCTGGTAACTCAAATTTTTCATTGCTCTCTGCACGGCTATGAATGAACTTTGAATACTGATTTTGGGGTTACAAATAAATTTTAGCAAGGAGGCAAATTCGCAACTCACAAATACAGAATTTGCAAATAATGAAGATTAACCATAACTGGATAAATTCCAATAGTTTCTTTTCCCCATTATATATTTAGGTTCTGCATAGAATGCTATCTTAATAGTTGTGATCTGAGTGTTATAAACAAAAGTCTCCAATGCAGCATTTTTATCACAGAATTGAAAAGCAGAGATAACAGAAATCCTTATTTTACTATATTGTATTAAATGACTAAATGATTAAACTAGACAAATTGTCCACTAAGCAGTTAGAGAAAAACTTTCTTGCAGAAAATTCTCTTAATTCAACCATATTTTAGATTACTACTCAAAGATTTTAGTTTTATGGGAATGAATATACATTTGGATCAATGAAAAACTTAATGGACCATGAAAAGCTTGTTAAAACAAAATGAAAATTGCCAGAACTGTGTGTCTTTTACCAGAAAAAGGGCTAAATTGATCCACATGAAGAATAAATAAGACAGATTTTTTCCACAGTTAAGTTGATGTTACAAATCTAATAAAATTGACAGTAACTAAAAATTGTTTCCATCTGTTTAGTAGCTGATGATTAATCTGTTAATGGTATGAATTTACTTTCTAGTGGACAGGTGGTAGGGAGTTAAAAGATTATTTATGAAATGACCAACTGATGCTAACTGCTAGCCTTGAACAAGCCAAGAATTGAACAAAAATAGGATCTATGTTAATTTTTTTTCAGAGCAAGTTTAAAGCACACTGGTGATAGCATCTGAATTCTTTTTTTTTTTTAATTTTATTTGTTTATTCGACAGACAGAAATCACAAGTAGGCAGAGAGGCAGGCAGAGAGAGAGGGGGAAGCAGGCTTCCTGCTGAGCAGAGAGCCCAATGTGGGGTTCGATCCCAGGACCCTGAGATCATGACCTGAGCCGAAGGCAGAGGCTCTAACTCACTGAGCCACCCAGGCGCCCCGATAGCATCTGAATTCTTTTCAATGTTATAAATGTAAAGAGTTTTACTCAAGCAGGTTATTTATTAGACTAAAATTTTGCAAATGATTTAAAAGATATTAAGTGTTTTCTATGGATTCAGGCATTGGATGCTGCAGACATCACAAATTGTTACTAAGCCAATAATTGTTTATAAGCAATCGTCTCTTTTGTAGTTTGGGTAAATAGTGGGGTTTTCTATTTAATTATAAGTACTTGCTTAATAGATTTAGCTTGTATGACATAAACTGATGATCTGATTTCAAAATTTTGAATGCAAAATTTAAAATGAAAATTAAAATAGAAACAACATATTTTTATTTAAATTTTTAAAGATTTTATTTATTTATTTGCTAGAGAGTGGAAGAGAGAGTGAGAGGGAGCACAAGCAGGGGGAGCAGCAGGCAGAGGCAGAGGGAGAGGGAGAAGCAGGCTCCTGGCTGAGCAGGTAGCCAGATGTGGGGCTCCAGCCCAGGGCCCTGGGATCATGAGCCAAAGGTAGACGCTTAAGACACAGCCAAAGGTGGACACTCAGACACACTGACTGAGCCACCCAGGTGCCCCGAAACAGTTTTTAAACAAATATATTTAGCTGTTGCTATAGCAATTTTGAGTTACAACAATCAGTTTCATGGATCTTGCAAATTCCAGTTAAATAGTTGAAGGATTTTGATTTTCCACAGTAATGGATAATTTAAATGTAATTTACACATGTCCTATATATAGTTAATATGTATAAAAAGCTCATCTAAGCTGTAGTGTTAGAAACAAATAATTTTCATTTTAAAATGCTATAACAGCAAAACATTTGTAACATATGTGACAAAAAATAAACTATCAAAAACCTATGGCTATAATTTTTTGAGGAAAAGAAAAAAAATCAAATTAGATAGTCTTTTATTTTTACTGGGATAGGATTGGCAACACTAGTCTGTGTCTGAACACCAGCTCTCCTCTGAGTCTAATTCTGGTGAGATCAGCTGTCACAAATAACCTGTCTCAGAATCTCGTCCCTTTCACCTGCTACAAGTCAGAGGATTTGTCTTATTTTTTCATGACTGATATCACTATCACTGATTGAAGAACTTAGATCTAAAGACCACAGAACTACTTTCAAAGTCCTGATAACACTAAGGTCATGATCAACAGAATGCTCATTAGTTTCAATTTATGACAATCACACTCAAACTCTGTATCTTCCTCTGTAGAACCTTAGGACTTGACGAATCAGTACTTTGCACTTAACCATTTCACCAGTGTGCCTCACTGAACTGACTAGGGGAGTTGAAAATAAAACTTTCCGAATAATCCCTAACTCATCCTCATTGTTTGGTTAAATTGAACACTTACAAAGCGTCTTAGACAAACAGAATATAGATGTAGGGACACAAACAAAAATGAAGGATATGAGACTTCTAGTTCTGCTCTAACATATGAAGAACTCAGCAGTCACTACTCTTCTCCTTATAGCAAGAAAAAGCAGGGCAAACCAAAACCCAACAACTTTTCTCGGACTTATCAGAGAGCTGATCTTTGAGCAAATGACCACCCCAAATTCTGGAGAGGCAGTCACACAAAGAGGAATATAGCTCCTGAGATTTGTTTCCCTGGAGCAGAAGCCTATAGTCTTTGTAGGAAAAGTTGAATGGTTATTTCAATGAATTGCTGAGGCTGAGTGTGGGCCAGCATAAGAGTGAGAAACTTCTGGGAGCTACAGTCATAGGTGGGTCCACACTTACGTGGGCTTTCAATCCAAGAACCCCACCAGTTTCTCCCAGTGAGGATCTGAGAAAAATTTGTTCCTGGCCTTGGCTGGGGGAGGAGAACAACAGCCATCTTGAAACTTGCTCAGACTTCTCTCCCTACAAAATGTAACCAAGGTGAATGAACTTGCCAGAGGGCAATTCTGAAAACTATTCACAACTTGGGGAAGGTAATTTTACCCCAGGCTCAACTTTCCTGTCTTATCTAAGGAGAAAAAAGTAAGAAAACAAAAACAGCAAAAAAGAACCAAAACAAAACAAAACAAAAATTAAAGTTAACAGGGAAGAGAGCTTCTAGGAAATGGACTGGGAACACTGCAGCTAGGGAAAAGCATAAGAGGCAATGGGAAAACAAGTTATGCTATTGCAGAGGGAACAGAAATACTTGTGAAGACCACACTCTCAAGATACTAGCTCCCTAAAAGACTGAGCCTTAATCAGAATATTATAGAATGTTCTCTCTTTCCCATGCCACATCATCACACCCCAAAGCCTCTAATGTACTAAATGGATTACGGGTGTTTCTGAAGAGCAATGTAAGGAGAAATTTACAAATCCAAGCCAGAAGTCAAAAATAAGAACACTCAAAGAATTTGGAGTTTCTGGTACCTATAAATAAAACAAACCTTAACTATAGCCCAGCTTCTAGCCATATTAACATAAATTCTTACACTAAAGGCCATTTACCTGATTACCTATTACCTGATACAAGTAAGCTTTCATGAAAAAATTCCAAAATATGGTAAAAAAAAAAACCATGGAAAAATACATTTTGAGGACACAAAGCAAGCTTCAGAAATATAATCAGGTATGACACAGGTGTTGGGATTATCAGACAAAGAATTTTAAAAAGCTATGATTAATATGTAATGAACTCTAATGGAAAAATCAGGTAACATGCAAGACCAGATGGGTAATGTCAGCAGAAAGATGAAAACCGTAAGAACCAAAAAGAAATGCTAGAAATAAAAAACCTGGTAATGTAAATGAATGCCTTTGACACGTTTATCAGTGACTCCACACAGCTGGAGAAACAGTAAACTTGAAAATAGCTCAATAGAAACTTAACCAAACTGAAACACAAAGAGAAAAAATAATAATAAAAACAAGATGAATAGCATACACAAAAACTGTGGAACAATGTCACAAGATGCAGTATACAAATAATTGGAATACCAGGAGAAAAAAGAGAACAAAACAGAAGAAATAGTTGAAGGAATAATGGCTGAGAACTTTCCAAAATTAATGAAAGTTATTATCACACAGATCCAAGAAGCTCAAAAAACACCAAACAAGATAGATAGGAAATAAATAATATTTATACCCAAACCCTATTTTATCAGCTTTCTTAAGATAGGGTACATTCTTTGTTTTCTCTTGGGACAAATATTTTTCTCAGTGAATATGATTCTGATGTCTCCTCCTGACAATGTGATTTTCCAATACTTTCCTTGCTTTATGGGGCAGTCTTATCTATTATGTTGGTTCTGAAAGAATGTGTCATCTCAACAAATAGGGGTGTGTGTCACAGCACTCCGTCCTCCGCCATTAGAGCAGGATCTGTTACTGATTGCTAGTTTTCTCCCAAAGTTTACTCTAAAGGTGCTTAATTTTTATTAATCTTTACATCTAGGATCCAACTTACTCTTAAGATCTATTCAGAGAAAAAAAAAGATCTTTTCAGAGAAATATAGGTTTAATTACCATAGACTCAGCTGCTTTATCTTATCTCTGGACAAGAAATTTAGCAATAAAAAGGGATTAAAATGTTCTGTAGTCAAGTCTTACTAATCAGTACAACTTATCTCTGACTTATTTACTTTAAAACACCACATTATAGGGGCGCCTGAGTGGCTTAGCCATTAAGTGGCTGCCTTGGCTCAGGTCATGATCCTGGGGTCCTGGGATCGAGCCCTGAATTGGGCTTCTTGCTCAGCGGGAAGCCTGCTTCTCCCTCTCCCTCTCCCACTCCTCCTGCTTATGTTCCCTCTCTCGCTGTTCACTGTATCTCTCTGACAAATAAATAAATAAAATCTTCAAAAAACAAAACAAACAAAAAAAAAACCCCCACCACATTCTATAGCTACTAATGCACAAAGTATGGCCATGACTTATTTTTCAAGGTGAGGACATCATAAATCATATTCTGGAAGATAATCCTACTGGGCTATCTGCTCTTCTTCCATTACCACTCAAATGGGATAATTATAGGCAGAACTTTAAGAAAATATTTAGAACATCATTAAATGCTTTGTGGATCTTTCTACTGTTATACAACATTTCAGTGAGAGAACGTATATCAAGTGCATCTATGGAATATGCCTGGTGTATGTGAATTTCACATTTTCATACTGTTATGTGGCAAAAAGGCATGTTTCTCATAAACAAGAGTTCATAATTAGTTTTTACTAATGATGGATTTTCAAAAAGGGAATCCTGGGTATTTGGGAAATATCAGTATTCCCCAAATTTTTACAGAATTGTACTGAGTAGTTTTTTGGAATTTTATTTTCAAATGAATGATGATAGTTATTTTTAAAGATTTTATTTATTTATTTGTCAGAGAGAGAGAGATCACAAGTAGGCAGAGAGGCAGGCGGGGGGGGGTGGGGGGCGGGGGAAGCAGGTTCCCTGCTGAGCAGAGAGCCTGATGCGGGGCTAGATCCCAGGACCCTGAGATCATGACCTGAGCCAAAGGCAGAGGCTTAACCCTTTGAGCCACCCAGGTGCCCCTGATGATAGTTATTTTTAGTAGGTTACATAATTTCAAATTATTCAGGCAATACAACCAAAAGTGTGTTATGTTGGAAAATAGCTACTTTTTTAAAATACTAAGATTTTTATTTGTAAAAAAATTAATTTCTGAGGTTCTCTCTGACAGCTACGTGTAGTAATTTACAGGGAACTCTTCCATTTTTCCCTGAGGCTCCAGACTCCACCAGAAAACACAATGTCATAGGTATTTCTTAATTGGTCTTTAGAATCAAGTTTCAGTGCAGGGATTATAGAAACAACCTTATCCAGTGTCCTCACCCCCTCGCTTCATTGTTGAAGAATTGAGGTTCAGATTCAGGAGGTAGCTTGCCCAAATTAAACAAGGTTCTGAGATTCATTGCTAATTAAAATAGTTAATTTAAAATAGAATTTATTTTGGAGGCATTAAAAATAGTAAATCAAGAGAAAAATGTCAGAGCCTTTGATGGCCAAGAAAACTCACTTTGAGATACAATATAAGACAATAAGCTATGGTATTATAGTTTCCTTTTTAAAAAGAAGATAATGGGAGATATCTAAAAATATTCATTTGAGATATAGATTAAAACAGGGTATAGATTCTATTCTCTTGATGGGAACATGACAGAAGAACCAATATTTCACCCTAGAGGGCTCCAAATTCTCTCAGTGACCCTACTTGGATTTGATCATTTTTTACTACCTGTTAATATGCTTTCTATATTTTATTGATATTTTATTGATTGTTCTTAGAACAATATAATCTTATAGCTCTAAGGAGCTATTTAGAGATCCATTTAGAACAACTTATTTATTTTATAAGTCAAAATAAATGAAAAACTTATGCTAAGAGTGATGTCACATTAGGGAATATGAAGGGTCTTGTTTATCTCATGTGTGCCTGCTATGCTTTTTTCAACTGAACACGGAGCATATATTTTCTTTTTTATATAGTTTTCATTTTATTAGACACTAATCATTTTAATACTATTTTCAATACCTAAATAAGAAAAATTGACTACCTCTAAAGATCTTCTGGAGTAAATCCTGAATGAAACATTTAAGTGGCAAAAGGAGCTCTCAGAGATTCAAGTCACAATTTTAGAAGTTAGAGTTAAGATTAGCTTTGCCTATGCTGTTATATTCTAAAGGCAAATATTATAAATGAAAGCATTTTTTAAAAAATTAGCACCATTAGCACCATTAGCATTAGTGGACTTACCTGAATACAAGCCTTCTTAGGCTTTATTTTTATTATTATTTTTTTAAGATTTTATTTACTTATTTAACAGAGAGATCACAAGTAGGCAGAGAGGCAGGCAGAGAAGGGGAAGCAGGCTCCCCGCTGAGCAGGGAGCCCAATGCCCAATGCGGGGCTCGATCCCAGGGTTCTGGGATCATGACCTGAGCCGAAGGCAGAGGCTTTAACCCACTGAGCCACCCAGGCACCAACCCCCCTTAGGCTTTAATAGTGGTAGAGTTTGGAGAACTCAGTATAGGGCTCCTTTGGAATCTCTGTCATTTTGAATTTCCTACCTGATGTGTCATTTTACACATGTTGCAATAAATTAGCTACAAGATGTAATAAACAAAACATTAGCAGCAGTTTCCTACATTTATCTCAGTTATATATTTAAAGTACCCTATTCTGATGATCAAAAGAGAGACTGCTTTAAGATAAAAGAACATTTCAGCAAACATGTATATAATTAATTCCTCTACTAATGCAGTAAAACAAGCAAGCAAAACCTTCTGGGTCCTCTCTCTCTTCTCTTGAAAATAATTTGGTCTATTCATTTCCATACATTTTTTTTCTAAAATTCTTTGTGGAATGCCTTGCTGAGTGATTTCTGCCCAGTTTTATATATTAGAAATGAGTTCCCCACAGGTGCGTTTGCAGAGGTAGTACTTTTGTTGCAGCTTTTAGCAAGTAGTGTGAATGAAAATTACAGGAGTCATGTTATTCTGTGATAATCCTTTTCTTTTAAAAAATTTGTTCTAGCATTTGGAGATTACTGTTAGTCAGTAGAGAATCCTCTTCTTTCCTGGAAAATATTCAATCTCTCAATTTAAGAAATACATTTTTCTTTCATAAAAGTGAATTCAATATGGAGAACAATTCACTGATCTTTACAACAGGAAGTACACAATGTGGCATCTCTGACCGAAGAGGCCAACTGACTACTACTGTGGTTATTGCTGCAGCCATTTTCGGAGTAGCCCCTGTTAACTCTTAGGAAAGCTTTGCTACTGACTAAATGGCAATACAAATATTTGAGATAACACTGAACTCGAAACGGACTGCCAGTTGAGTAAAGATAATAAATTGGCTTCCATGTTGGTGTGTAACAACTGGGTTGCTTCTGGATCCAAATAATGAAGTTCCTGCCACAAACTGGCTTAAAACACTAAGGAAATTGTGAAAGTTTAGAAGTTGTGTGGGCTTCAGGTTTGTTAGGTTCTGCAGCCCAGTTGCATCATTAAGGACTCAGATTCTTCCATCTCTCTGGCCTATACTGTACAATACTAATTTCTTTCCCTGTGCCTAAAATATGGCTACTGTAATTAAGAAAACTGGTTATTTTCTTATGGACAAGTCTCCTCTTCTGTATGCACAGAATATTTTTTTCCCCGTGTTCTAATTTAGCATAAGTCATTTGCCTATTGCTGGGGGAACCTTACAATGATCAATCTGGGTTCCTTAACCAATTACTGGCAAAGGAAATGGGTAACATGACTGGCTTTAATAATTAGAGATCATTCCTAGATCTAGTGTCAATTCCCCAAGCTACATGTTTTTATCCACGAAAGAAGCCTGGAATGTATATTGGAGACTTAAGTATAGTGGGTTCATTTTTCCTATATAGCAGCCTCCTCTTATAGATTAACACAGAATGCTTTATGAAAAGCTATTTAGGGAAATAAGAATATGAATAGACTTGAAAGTAACAGATATCTAAACTTTCTTTATTTTCAACACAACATCTTGCACACAAACCCCCATTTCCCTAACGGAGGATAAACAATAATAAGGATTAAATATGTCATTAAATTCTAGTTTAGGATTTTTTTTCTCAGTCTAAATGAATGCCTTTGGGGCAATTTATTCAATCAATTTAAAGTTTAACTCCTGTCACATCTGCCTTTCCAGCCTCCTGGGGTCCGGGCTCCTGTTCCTCCTCTTCTGAGTCGCATCTGAGTACAGGGGGAACTGATATTTTCTCAAGTTGTTGACAGGGGTCCCCTGTTCACACAAAGCCAGTTCTGCAGCTTGGTTATGGCTCATTACTACTGGGCTTTGGCTGAGACTGTTCTCACTGCCTCAGACCTAGAGACATTGCAGCTAGTGCACCACTTAGTCTGCTCTGAGATAAGCTAGTTCTCTCAAGACAGTGGCTCCCGAAAGGTGAGCCATTGCTCTTTCTTGAACAGGTGCCACTCACCCTCTTTATGGCTTACAGGTCCCCTGATATCTGATGATAACTTCTGTTTGGTTCCCTGGCTTTGGAGATTCCCTCATACAAATATAGCATTCAAATAGAGCATTGCACACCTTCTTGCTGTTGGGAATTCCCTGGTATCTGGAATTTTGGGGTGGCCACTAAAGGGCATTTAGTTCTGAAGTTCTGAAGTTCTTAGAGATTTCAGTGGAGGACTCATGGCATTGGCATAGGATTGGATGAACAAGAATTAATTTACTTGCATAAACTCTTTTGGGAGATTTAAGGACTCAGTAGAAGTAGGCAAACTCATGGATATGGTGGCACTGAGAAGTGTAGAGAAAGCAGTGGCCTACACCGAGTGAAGTTGAAATGCCTGAATTATCATAGAAGATGGTGGGGAAGGGATTAAAGAGCCCAGGAAGATAAGCATGTTGGAATGTGCATATTATATGAAGCTACAAGACCCACCAGAAGAGTAATCCAAAAAGACTTTGTCATGCCCTTTTACCACTTCTCATTCAGCCCCCAACCCTGGAGGTCTCACCCAGCCCCCAACCCTTCAGAGGTCTCAAGGTCTCATAACAATGTTTGAAACCAAGATGGAAGAGTGGCGTGGCTTGGCTTCCAGCCTTCTTTGTTCCAAGTTAGAAAAGTGGAGAAGCTTTAACTTTGAATAAGAAATCTTTCCCATATACTCAGAAGTAATTACTTGACCCCCTCTTGCCATGCTTTTCTGATTCTTTGAAGCCCCTCTTACCTCTATAGCTGTGCATCTCTACACTGCCATTTTGCAGAGAAGCCTATTGCCCTGTCAGCTAGCTGGGAATGGCTCACCTGTTAGCCCCTGTACGTTCCCTCCTTCCTTCCTTTTTCCTTCCTTCTTTCTTCCCTTCCCTCCCTCCCTCCCTCCCTCCCTCCTTCCCTCCTTCCCTTCCCTTCCTTTTCTTTTTTCTTTTCTTTTCTCTTCTTTCTTTTCCTTTTCTTTTTTCTTTTCTTTTCCTTTCCTTTCCTTTTCTTTTTTCTTTTCTTTTTTTTTCTTCCTTTTCTTTTCCTTTCTTTTTGTGGTCCACCTGTTAAGGCTGCCTTTTGGCTTCCAGTACCCTCTAGGAAGCCTTCATGTACAAAACAAGGATGTTTCCTCTTCCTCCTCCTCCTTTTCGCTTATTTAATGGAGATGCTAGTAATTCCTTACCCCTACCACACCCAACCCCAGCATGTGGAGGTTGTTCTGTGCCTCTCCCTTATATTCCTAGTTACTTCTCCTTTCCTAGTTGTTTTCTGTTTGTTTGTTTGTGGGTTTTTTTTTTTTTGGTTATATATGACTATTATTCAGAAACAAGATGCCAACATTTTTTCTCTGCTGAGAGGCACTGTTTCCTCTCCATGGTACCAGAATTCATCCCACAGTTGAGGCCTTCAAAATACAATCATTTCTTTTTTTCTCATTCTTCCTTCTCCACTATCTGAGGGAGGATTTAGCACTTACCTCCATATCCCCTGTGCCAACTCTTAGATTTTAGGAGATCTAGAGTACTGATGAGGATTCCCTCATAGCATGTCCTCCTTTGTTCCGGGGTTTTATATTTTGTGTTCCCAGCAAATTAGCAACCCATTAAAATATGACCATATAGAGAGATATACATATTCTGTCTGTGGCTATATGTATTTATGTTCATATGTCATTATTTTTCTTTTTGTCTTGCATTGTCTCCAAGTCTCCGTTTAGTTTCTTTTACTTGGATTAGTTTCTTTTTTTCTTTTTCTTCCTTCCTCTCTCCCTTCCTCTCTTTCTCCCTCCTTTCCTTCCTTCCTTCTTTCCTCCCTCCCTCCTTCTCTTCCTTCCTTTTTTTTTTCTTTCCTCCCTCTCTCTCTCTTCCTCCTTTCCTTACAAAAGACAAAGGACTGTTTATTACAATAATAGCAGTGACCAGAGTATCATCTTGTTTCTTGTCCCAGGTCCCTGAAACCCAGTTCCTGCAGGGTGATACAGAGAGGGTCAGGTGATGCACACACATGGTGATCCATTACAGGAAAGGAACCCTGAACTTAGGGAACACAGATCTTTCAAAAGGGGTAATAAGACTGCCTTATTTTTGTTATAGAGAGACACTACTTTTATTGCAATGGCCAGTGAACAAATCTGCCCTTTGTTATCTTAATCTTCCAGAGGTGTTTGCTGTACAAACATCCTTGGAAAGAAAGGTTGGAACAAGACAGTCTGCTTGTGAGACAGGCAGAATAGAATGGAAAGAGACTTAGAAATTGTCTCTCAATCTTCCTTCTATGCAATTTTCACATTCTCCTCCCTAAATGCCCCTCTATGAACCTTATACTGTCTGATAACCTTTTCTTGTTGCAATCATCTCCAAACCTTAGGTTACTCCCTCTCATTTTCTAAAGATTTCTGAAAAAAAAATCAGTGTATTGATTATTCTTAATACAATTGCTTTTTGGTTCCATGACTTCTTTTCCTTTATGATCTTAACCTTTACTCTGTTTTTTGATTATTTGTGGAATTGAACATCATTTCATATATTAAATATTTGATGGATAGTATTTTCTGCTTTTGATAGCTTTTTTATTCCCTGGCAAGCTTATAAGCTTATATAATATTCTAAATTCCAGTATGGTGAATAGTATTGATGTATGGTATCTGCTTTCTTTTGTTTTCTTCCTTTGAAGTTATCTTGTTCTTTCTGTCAGAGTTTGAAAGAATTTTTTTATCCTTTAAATTCAGAATTTTACCATGGTTAGAGGTATATATAATTTTTCATCATCCACCTGAAAAATAGCTGAGTCTTTCTGGTTTGCAAGCTCTCATTTTTTTTTTTCTGATGGAATTTTTACTGTTATTGTTTGTTTAATTATTGCCACTCTTCCATATTCTCATCCCACCATTTTAGCCTATTATATCTCTGTTTCTTTTCTTCTCCATACAATTTCTATCTCTATATGTATTTGTACTGTAAGATACTTTTCGAACTTAACCTTTCAGACAATGAAACAAGTCTTAAGGGTAATATACTTTCCTGAAATCATTTCTTGATTCCTTTAGTTTGCTAAGGATACATTTGGTTTCTGAGTGTGTCTTATTTTTTGTGTGATGCATTGAATCTTCTTAAGTGTTTTATTATGTAGTTTTTAAATATTTGTACAACTAACTCCCCAAGCAATTCTGTATCTTTGATTTTTGTGCTCTGAAATCTGCATCACCTTGTCTCTCTGACTACTAGACTGCCTTACATAATGTTATTTTTTATTTATAAATTCATTTTAGCTCATATCTGGTTATTGTAGCATTTTTGTCAGGATCCTTTAGGTGGTGAAAGGCAAAGAAACCTTGACCTTATGAGATATAAATTTAAAAAAATGACCAAGATGGCCTCAATGTTATCCTTATGACTGAACTTTATACAGGCTTCTTCTTAACCAGAAACCACTCATCTCCTTTTTCTTAAAGAATTTTCTTAGAAAACTTACAATTGTAAATCCTTTCTGTGCCCCTTTTTAAAAGTTTCTTGTCATTTTTTCAACCCAGGACTGTCTTTCTCAGAGACCTAGGGCTATAAATTTGAAATACAATCATTAAGGAAGATAGAGTCTCTATCTCTTTGTTGGAGTGTCGGAGCCTAAACTTAGTGGGCACCAATTAGTAAACAGGTGGCTTAATCACAGAGAAAAAATTGGGGAATAATTCAATGTGCTCGACGCATCTCATTTGTGAATTTACCCTCAATGTCCTCCAGTACTTTTCCACTAGCACCCTTCAGCACTTAAATCACTCTCCCGACTTTTCTTTGGGCAGAGTTGTGTTTAGTCTCTCACTCCTTGCAATAGTCTTTTCTTTTTTGTTTTGTTTAGAGAGAGAGAGCATAGAGTTGGAGGGGAAGGAAAAGTGGAGAGAGAATCTTAAGCAGGCTCCATGCTCAGCTAGGTGGGGGGGCTCAATCTCAGGACCCTGAGATCATGACTTGAGCCAAAATCAAGAGTCAGAGACTTAACCGACTGCGTCACCCAGTTGCCCCTGCAATAGTCTTGAATAGAATAAAGTTTTCCTTCCTTGTTTAGCTTTGGTGCAGTGTTTGCTTTGACAGAACCTAGGAAGTCTACTGTTTTCTATCTCAGTGACAGGAGAGACTCAGCTCACCAATCTATCCTCCCTTGGTCTCTAGGAAGTCAAAGACACTCATTGTGTTCTTATGGGGTCTGTATCCTATCATGCACAGTCCTCTGAATGTCAACCTCGTGCCTAGACCTGCCGCTTAGCAATTCTTACCCTAGACTCTAATGCTTTCCTCTAGACATATGCCAAGACCTTTCTGTATGATTAGCCAGATTGCTGCCTAGTTATCCAAACCAGGTAATCTTTAAATCATCAAAGCACTAAATGTTTATAAATATTCTAAATAAAACAAAAAGCTACCAAAAATAAAAATGACAGTTCCTACCTAAATTCCTTTCACCATAATCCCATTTGTTCAGTGAGTTGTCATAAAAATGCAGACTTTTGTTTTATTTTGTGCAAATGTAGAACCATGCTAATCATATTTTCTGTAACTTGTTTTTACTCCTTGATATATCTTTGAGATTTCAATTTTTAAAGTCTTGAAAAGTTGGTACCTTTAAGATACTTGTATGCCACGACTTCATATTAAATGTGGTCAAAATTAAACGCACTTACCAAATTGGAATATATTGCATACGTAGTTATTGAATGCCCTGACAGGAATAAAAACTAAGGGTCAAAGAAAAAATGTACTTACCTGGGAAGATTTTATGAACATTTACTTTGAACAGAATTTCTCTCCAAGGGGCCTTTAAATTTCAGTGGTAACACCAGAGATTACAGAACAATTTTATTAAACTACAGGTGAATTGGTTGAAAATAAACTGCCTGATTTGACAAATTGATCATAATGACAAATTGCTCAACATGACAAATTGGTCAAAAGTGAATATCACTAGTCATTGGCTTCAAATTATTTGTAATTTTGTGCATCATGGAGATGTTTTTGCAATTTTTATGCAGCTTTAAGTATTTTTTCATTTTATCAAAAGTTGGGGGGAGAAATAATATTTTTTTGTGAACTCTGGGAGGGTTTAGAACATTTGTGCATGTCTCTTAGCATTTTGATTCAATTTTCTTCTCTAAACATGTCACTGAATGTTCATTGAGGTTGCACATACTTCCTTCCACAGCTTCAATCTTGAAAGCAGAAATTGTATGAAATTGTAGCAATAATAACATAAAAGGGTAAAAATTATGCTTAAAATGTTCCTGAAAACCTTGCTTTAAAGTAAAATACAATGCAATAGGAAAAGACAAAAACATGATTAAGATAAATGAAGTAGACGGCATTGACAGAATACAAATTAATTTTAAAAAATAATAACTTTAGAAAATAGAAAGCATTATACAAACGATGGTCACAGTTTTGCCTTTGGACAAATCACCTGGAGCACGAAATACAATGAAAAATTCATGAACATAAACCAAATGAGCATTATCGTTAACGGGAATTTTAAAACATAGAAGGAACAGAAATGTAAAGATACGTAAGTTGCAAACACCTCTATGTGTACAGTTAATACCATATGTAAAAAATCAAGGTCTGAAAGTACATTGTCGTTTCAGCTAATTCATTTGTGATGTTATCAACTACTTCAAATTTATTTTTTGTCTCAATCGCTCAGCAGTTAGCATGCATGATGCTTGACTGTCCACAAATTGCCTTAAATACATTTGCTATTTCTGTGGGATTAATAAGATCTTATCTACTATCCGTGAAAAAAGGTAAGATATACATTCATATCTCCATAAGAGGAACTTTGATAACATTTGGTATGTGATTGGAAGTAATAAAATATATTTTATTTGTAGCTTATGAGTTGAACTTATCTTTATAGACAAAGTTACGTATCTAATAGAATGAATTAAAATTAAGTTCCTTGGAAATATTGTGTTTTCAGATACTGCAATGGACAGCTTTAACTCACATTTATTCTGCTTTTTGTGAGTAATAGCAGAAGCTCCCATTATCTGTCTCTGCGTTCGGTTTCCTTCCAGCATCTGGAACTGGCAGCACAGCACAGAGCAGGCATGAGACTAACAATGGAACTATTCTGGGCAACACTGTCATTAAGAGACATGGGACAATTTCCAAAGGATGCTCCTTTTAGAAACAAGGAAAAAAAACAAAACAAAACACCTTTTAGCCTTAAGGAAAATGAAGTGATTCCTTAAAAATAAAGACAACATTAAGGAAAACAGTCTTTCCATAAAAATAAAAAATATTTTGAGGAATCTTTCACTACTTAAATGAAATTCAATTCAACGGCCTAAGAGGTCATCAGTGAGAAATGCTTTTTTTTTTTTAATTTTATTTATTTATTTGACAGAGAGAGATCACAAGTAGGCAGAGAAGCAGGCTCCCCACTGAGCACCCACTGAGCAGAGAGCCCGATGTGGGGCTCGATCCCAGGACCCCAGGACCATGACCCAAGCCGAAGGCAGAGGCTTCAACCCACTGAGCCACCCAGCCGCCCCGAAATGTTTCTTTTCTAAAGTTTTTCTTCAAAGAAACCAGATATAACATAAAAACAATACTTATAAGAATTATATACGTTTAAGTATCCAACATATTGAAATTTCTAAAAAAAATGTAGGAAGGCAGAAGTCTCTTGGCATGGACCTATTGTTTTAGTGTAATAAGATGAAGTGGCAAAGAAAATATTTCATTCTGTAATAAGTAAAATTTAACCTAAGAAATCTTGAAGGGAAAATGGAATGCAATTCACCAGTGGATCTTGGAATAGTGTCTCTATCATGTTAATAAGACATGTTTATATATTGACTACGAATAATTTGTTCCCATTTTCATCTTATTGTTATTATACTCAATTCTCAAGTGCTTATAAATCCTCACTCTATCATAGAAAATATATATGGTGGGGCGCCTGGGTGGCTCAGTGGGTTAAAGCCTCTGCCTTCGGCTCAGGTCATGATCTCAAGGTCCTGGGATAAAGCCCCGCATCGGGCTCTCTGCTCAGCAGGGAGCCTGCTTCCCCCTCACGCTCTGCCTGCCTCTCTGCCTCCTTGTGATCTCTCTCACTGTGTCAAATAAATAAATAAAATCTTTAAAAAAAAAAAGAAAATATTTATGGGAGTAACTCATTACTGACTTTCTTGAGGAATCAAATAGGAGAGGCCTAATGCAGAATAGTCGCTCTCTAAAAAAGAAGAAAATGGACAAATTAGAAGAATGGAAAAAAATGACAATATTGCTGGGTAAATCTTGGGTTTCTTTGGAAGGTTACTGGTTGAGAAGTTTTCTCTGTAAGTAATATTAGTTTGGGAAAAAATGAATTTAATTTAAAAAGGAGAAAAATCAATTAGATTCAAGTTTAATCACACTTCATTTAGAATGAGTGTGTTTGTGTGTGTATGCAAAGATTCTACATTCTAGCTCCATAGTGACAGAAATCCCTTTAGTTTATTGAGAATAACAAAACAAAAAGAGTTGGAATAATAATAATAATAGCATTTGATTATGTTAGCAACTTCTCAGGATTCCATAATGGAAATATTAACTTGGGTTATTTCACTGGGAAGCTGAATAAGAGTAGAACTTTATTTTCTTTTCAGATTTTGTTCACTATATTGAGTTCATTTGAAAGTCCTCAGAAATTTCACCAGCCTGGACAAGTCCTAAATATCATCTCAACTCTGGCTTGAATAGGACTTCTCAATTCGGTCTGGTAATCCTTGTAGGAAGCTGTCCATTATTCATATGAAAGAATAAATGTGCCTGTTTAAACTATCAATTTTCTAGAATTTTAGTCAAACATTTATATACTGCCAAGTCTTTTTTAACTTTTCAAATTTTGGATCATCCAGAAATGCCTTAAAATATTAGATTATATAGTCAAACGTGCAAAGTACTAAATTAGTATTTTAACATAAATGTATGGTAGGCAAAATCTTTAACTTCATGCTTTTAAAATTCTTGAAAATATCCTTACCTATATTCCATAAACAGACTCAATAGCTTGGTTTGGAGCATTATTGCCCTTTATAATAGAAAACTTCTCTTTTCAAGATTGTAATTTTTAAAGTTTTCTAAATTATATAGTACAGCGGTGCCTTTTAGAATAGTTAATAGGGTCTCTCAATGGTACAACTTCTGTGGAACAAACAAATCTAGCCTCTACAGCAGTCCTTGAAAAGGCCTTAGGTAACAAATTGCAGACATTTAAGGAGCAGTTCCAAACATAAATGCATTTTGTAAATCATTGAGAAAACTTCTGCTAGCAGGATTTACAGAACATAGGAAATACACATTCTGGGACATAGGAAGATTAGAACAGCCTCAATCTGAGGAAGGTGACACCAAAACTACTCAGTTTTAACTTTAAAGACCATTGATCCTGACATATGAAATGTCACCTTGAGTATGAGGTTTCAAATTAAACAGGAAGAAGCCCAATAAATAGCTTAGTACATCACGTGATATGGCATAGATGCCGGCAAAACTTTGGCTCTTTGCGATGTTGGGTGAGCAATAACAAACAGAATACCACAAGGGAAATTACTGTATTATATTTCAATATAAGAGGGAGAAGGGCATGGCTTAACATAGACCAATGCACATGTGTATATTGTACAATGTATAAAAGATACTTGAATGTGTTGTGGTGTACTGTGTCTTAAAGAGACGAGTTGGGTGAGCACAGGGTAGGAGTGTCTGCACACATCAAAAAGGAAGGCTGGAGGCAGCAGTGGATGGGCTTTTATAATAGAAATCATGAGATCATTAGCTGAGGTTGTTGGCCAGCTGCTGAGCAGGTGGCTTCTGTTTCATGGGAATCGATTTGGGAAATAAAAGGTTGTCAAAGAAACCTGTTCATTGCACTTAAATGTATCTACTTATAGAAATTTTAAATGGACATTTATGCCAATTACAAACAATTGCTAATCAATGCATATCTCCCAATATGCAGAATTTTAAAAATGTATTCTACAATTCATTTGAAGTGAATGATAAAGATGAATAGCCCAACAATCTTAGGACTCTTCCCAAATTTTGCTTGAATTTGAAACCAGTAAAATGTTTGAGTAGAAAGATTATATTTGCGTAAACAAATAAGCCTCTGGAAATCCAGGTACGTTGTTTCTAAAAAGTAAACACAGATTTTTCAAATTATAACAAAATTCTGGTCAATATGGTAAGCCAAGCTAATATAGAAAGACAATGCCGCTCACTGCAAATATAAATAACGCCACATACATACATGTTAGGTATAATAAAATACTTTTCTTTTTTTTTTTAAATGTATTTATTTATTTGACAGAGAGAGATCACAAATAGGCAGAGAGGCAGGCAGAGAGAGGGGGAAAGCAGGCTCCCCGCCAAGGAGAGAACCCAATGTGGGGCTCGATCCCAGGACTCTGAGATCATGACCCCAACCCACTGAGCCACCCGGGCGCCCCAATAAAATACTTTTCAAAAAGAAAAGGAATGAACAATTTCTAGAACTAAAAGGTAACTCAAAGATAATTTGGTCAATGTTAGCCAAAACTGGTATCTGAAGGCTATAAAAATCAAGTAAAGGCCTTTGGGGTGGGGGTTTTAATGCTCAAAGAGAAATGAAGAATAGTGTCTCAAGTTTGTACAATATGAGGAACAGGTATATTCCCGAGTATGATTATACTACAGTTTATGTATGTCTACTCTTCAAGGATATTTGCATTGCTTCCTTTCTTGACTATTACAAACAGCGCTGCTAAAACATTCTTGTATGTGTAGTTCAGTGACTATATGTACACCCACTTCTGTTGGTCATACACTTAAGCATAGATTGGCCAAGTCAGAGAGTATACATAGAGTGTTAGCAGATACTGGCAAACTGCCAAGCTCATCCAAAAGGGTATCCCCAAATGGGTTTTTCTTACTAGCAATGTGTAAAGTTTCAGTTGCTCTACATTCTGGCCAATATTTCATAATAGACTCTTGGGTATGAAGTGACATGGCGTTGTTGTTTTCACTTGCCTTTTCCTGATGAATGCTATGATGTGATGGAAGACATTCTCAAATTCTTATTGACCATTTGGATATCCTCTTTTATAAAATGCTTTTTTTAGATATTTTGAATAGTTTTTGAAATTTTGTTTCCTTTTGTATTTTTTCTTGGGAGGGTGGATGCCTACATTTTACTTTTTAATTTGTAAGAAGTCTTTACATACTTTAAATATAAATGTTTTTTTAGTTTCATGTGTAAAAATATCTTCTCCTACCCATAGTCTTCTGGTAAATAGAATTTTAATGAATTGAGCTGATCAATACTTTTTTTTTATAGTTAGGGTGTTTTGGTCCTATTTAAGAAAAAGTTTCCGGCATACCAAGAAGAAACTGAATAAGATACAAAATCATAGTTTTGTTTTTAAACCCATACAAGAATTTATCTTAAATAGATAAAAAATACCTATATCTTCTGAGGAGGAGGAGACCATCTTAGGAGAGAGGAGGAGAGCCCCCCTCAGCTGCTTTCATCTTTGCACATTTGGTGGGAAGTGAGTGAACCTATAATATAATAGCAAATTTTGAAATAACATTTCAGAATTTGTAATGGCTGCATATGGTCTGACATGACTAATTAGTATCCCAAGCAATCTCAGTTTTTGCCCATCCTTTAATTTTTTTCCACACAAGGCCTTCGCTGAGGGCTAATAGCTAGGTATTAAGTGCTGTCAGAAAACCAGAACATCTGAGAGAGTATTCCCTAGAGCCATGAGGAACTTACTAGAAACTCAGCAGCCCAGGAGCAGGACAGGATAAATGAAAGAGAGTCCCTTCAGGTACACAGGAGAACTGAGTGGATAAAGGTAGTGAGTTGAAGACTGGGGGCAGAAAGTAAAAGGGCTGAGAAAGTCCCTCAAGATGTATAGGGCCTTCCCTGAGCTACTGAAGGATGGGAGAGGGGGAAAGGCTGTAAAAGATTCTCTGGCGATACACGAAGCTCTCATCACATGCAGGCAGGTGCCCTGTAGCTGGCAGAAGGGCAGAGTAGCTGAGAAATCTTCACAGTATGCAGCAGACTTTTATTTAGCTCAAATTAGAGCTTGTGGGCTGGGAACAATGCAGCAAAATGGAGAAGGATCTCTCAAAGGTGAAAAGTTAGGAAAAGAAAGAGAAATCCCTGGTCACCTGAAAGGCTGGGTACTAAACTATAAAACTGAGATCTCCTATAATTCAGAAAATTAGCTAATAAATCAAAAAACGAAGAGAGATCTCTGGAGTCTTGCCAGGGCTCAGATCTCAAGCCATGCGGAAGAAAATATTGATCTCAAAATCAAAATATTTGAAGCCAGTGGTTAAATGAATCGAACAAATCTGCAACAAAGCCCAGAACCAGCTCATGTATATATAAGAGTGATTCTTCTACCACCCTCGAAGCAACTTGATAGAAGAAACATGTCTTTTCTCAAGGTTAAATATCATTGATTTTAATCTTTATTTATTTTTTTTATTTTAAACATACAATGTTTAATATATAATAAAACTTATGAGGTATGCAATGAAACAAGAAATATGCATCATAAACAATAAGAGGAAAAACAGCAGAAGCTAATCTATATGTTCCAGATATTAGTGTTAGAAGATAAAGACTTTAAAATGACTATGGTTAATATTCTAAATTACTGAGTAGAAAGATGGGCAAAATGTATAAGTAAAGGGAGCATTTCAACAGAAAAATGTGGAGTATAAGGAAATAAAATGAAATGCCAGAACAGAAAAATATAGCAACAGAAATAAGAAATTTATCCAATGGATTTCACAATAGACTCCACACAAAGTGAAGAGAGGCTAAAAAAACCCCAAAAAACAAAAAACAAAACAAAACAAAAAAACCCAAAAACACCTAAAGTAAAGCACAAAGAGGAAAAAGGAATGTAAAACTAAACCGAGCAGAGCTCTCCAATACCTGTGACATAACATTAGATGCACAGTTACAATTAGTGTTCCAGAACTGAGGAAAAATAAGGGGGGGAGAAAATTTTGAAGACACAGTAGCTGAGAATTTTTCAGTTATTGAAAAATATCAATCAATGGATCCAAGGACCTCAGTAAATCCCAAGAAGGATTAAACACTCACACACACACACACACACACACACACACACACATACCCTAAGCTCATCATAATCAAATGCCTAAAAATAAAAAAATAAAAAACCTTAAAAGTGGCCAGAGAGAAAAAAAGACATGTTTCCTTCAGGGGAACAACAACAGAAGATGGAGAATTGTGAAGGTTGGAAGAAAATGAAGTAACATTTTTAAGATGCAGAAAGAAAAAAATCAACCCAGAAGTCTATACTAAGTAAAATATTTTGAAGATGCAACGATACCTTCAAAATCAAAAGCTGAAAAATTTTAGCACTGAC
>CM052800.1:88248788-88264339 GCA_028533885.1 Nasua narica | reverse complement strand
GGGACAAGCAGACTCCATGGTGAGCACAGAGCCCAGGCTAGGGGGACCGATCTCAGGATCCTGAGATCATGACCCTGAGATTATGACCTGACCTGAAATCAAGAGTTGGATGCTTAACCCATTGAGCCGCCCAGGCATCCCTGGTACAAACACTTAAAATTTAAAGGAGATTCTTCAGGCTTAAAAAAAAAATACCTCAAAGACCCTTGGCTGATCAAAGTGAATATAATGAATATTTATTTGTATATTTATAACCTATGTAGAAGTAAATTGTGTGTCCAGAAGAGCACAAAGGTTGGTGGTGGGAGAAATGGAATTACTTCTTTGTGAAGTGATGTAATGTTATTTAATGTTATTCTGTGATAAGGATGTGGATAACTACATTTGTCTTTTAAAATTTGTCATGAGAATATATTTCAATTTTCAGTATATTGGTCCTATATATCTTTCCTCATAAGTCAGTCCAACCTATTTCTACCTTAACATTGTTTGAAAGTATTTTGAGTAGTATTATTTAATTTTTATTTTTTATTTTTATTTTATATGTATATATGAATATATTAACACATATTTATGTCCACAGACCATGAAAAATTTATGTATTATGAGAGCATATCTAGATTTTTTTGTTTTTCCAGTGTGTACAATTATGTAAAATTAAAAATTGTTTTATTTCCTTTTTTGAGTTCTTATATACTTAATAAATTTTGCTAACCTGATTACAATGTCTACAAACCCCAGTACAATAGTAAATAGAGAGGTAACAGTGATTCTTTTCACCTTTTCCCAAACTAGAGGAAAATCTTTCAATATTTCATCATTAGGAATGATGTTTGCCATAGTTTTTTCTTCTCCTTTTTTTTTTTCTTCTCCTTTTTAAAATATTACTGATAGTCATTACTAGCTTAAGGAAGCTATCTTGTGTCTTAGGTTGCTGAGAAGCTTTTGTTTTATTTGTTCTGTTTTTTCTTTTTAATGTTTTAATTTGGAGGAAATTTGCTTTTCTTTACCTATGTAGTCAAGGAGTTTTTTACCTTTTTAATCTGTTAATGGTGAATTATATTAGTTTTTGAATGTGAAATCAATATTTCAATCATTGGAAAAATGTTACTCGGTCATGATATAGTATCCTTTTTTTATATCACTGATTTCACTTTGTAAACATTTAACTTAGGACTTTGCATCTATGGTGAGGGGAGAGATTGTTCTGTGGTAGTGCGTTCTAACAATAATCTTATGCCATTTTTGTGAGGTTTACACTTTTCACATGAAACATTTTGTTCCCCAAACGTTTTGCTATCCTTTTTCTATTCTCTGGAAGAGTTTGGATAAAATTGGTCTCTCCACCATCCTCCTCCCCCTTAAATACCACTTCAAAGAATGTATTGGTTAATCCATCTCTGCCAAAGGACTTCTTTGTGTAACAGATTCAGTTGTTAAAATAGGTATCAAACTAATCTGATTTTTAAATTTCTCTGTCAACTCCAGTAAGGTATTTTTCTCAGAAATTTGTCCATTTTATATAAACATTTAAATGTATTGTTTTAAAGGTATTCAGCATATTTGGTATCTTTTTTTTTTTTTTAGAGAGAGGTGCATGTGCACACGTGGGTTGGGGGAGGAGCAGAGAGAGGGAATCTTAAGCAGGATCCACACATCGCACAGGATCCACACATAGCACAGTGTCTCAATCTCATGATCTGAGGTCATGACCTGAGCTGAAATCAAGAGTTGCATACTTAACTGATCAGATGCCCCATATTATCCTTTTAATGTTGTCAAATCTATACTGATGCCCTCCTTTCTGTTCCTAATACTAAAGTTATATTTTCTCTTTTGTCTTGATCAGTCTTGCTAAGTATTTATAGATTTTATTAATTTTTCAAAGACCAGTTTTGTCCTTTGATTTTTGCTTTATTGCATTTTTTAAATTTTACATTTCCTTGTTCCTTTCCTCTTCTATATTTCTTAGGTTCTATTTGCTGTTCTTTTTCTTGCTTCTTCTTTTTTTTTTTTATTTATTAGAGAGCGAGAGACTGAGAATGAGAGGGGAGAAGGTCAGAGGGAGAAGCAGACCTCCCGCAGAGCCGGGAGTCCGATATGGGACTCGATCCCGGGACTCCGGGAAAATGACCTGAGCTGAAGGCAGTTGCTTAACCAACTGAGCCACCCAGGCGCCCCCTTTTTCTTGCTTCTTAAGATAGAAGCTTACATATGTAGTAAAAGTTATATAACTTACCCCATCTCCCCCAAGTAAGGCCCAATTATAGTCCAATATATTTTATATGTTTCTGATCTGAATCATTTACTTTTTTTATATTATGCAATTAGGATATGTGATTATGTGGGCGCCTGGGTGGCTCAGTCGGTTGAGTGACTGCCTTCGACTCGGGTCATGATCTCGGAGTCCCCGGATCGAGTCCCACATCAGACTCCCGGCTCCATGGGGAGTCTGCTTCTCCCTCTGACCTTCTCGCCTCTCATGTTCTCTCTCACTCTATCTCTCTCAAATAAATAAATAAAATCTTTAAAAAAAAAGGATATGCGATTATGTGATTAATTGAAAACTAATTTAAAAATAGTGATAAAAATTATAAAAGCGTATTTTAAGCATTAATTTGTCTTAAAGCATATAAGTAAAAGTGGAATTTATTAGCAATGCTGGGTTGAATAGTGTCCCTCAAAAATTCCTGTCCACTCATAACCTTGTACCCATGACATAAATTGGAAATAGGGTTTTTGAAGATGTAATCTCATTAAGATGAGGTCATGACTGGCATCCTTTTAGAAGAAGCAAATTCAGACAGACGTACACAAATGAGGGGAAAGAAGAAATCATGTGAAGCTGGAGGCAGAGATCAGAGTGATATGTGTAGAAGCCAGGGGACTCCAAGTATTGCAGGCAACCGCAAGAAGCTAAGAGAGAAGCATGAACAGATTCTCCCTGAGAGTCTCCAAAAAGGAACCATCCCTGCTGACAGACACCTCAACTATAACCTCGGGAAGAGATAAACAAATACAGTTTTGTTGCTTCAAGTCACCTAGTGTAGTTGGTACTTTGTTATGGCAGCTGTCAGAAACTAATATATCAGTAATTACTTGATAGGGGATGAAGGCTTTTTCTTTGATTTGGGTTGACTGACTAGAATTCCAAAGAGTATGCTTTTGCTTATACTGCAGTTTCTAGTCTCAATATTTTAAAGTGGAAGAAATGCATCTGTGAAGCCATTGGAATGTAGAATTTTTTGAGATTTTTATGATTCCCTCCTCCTTTCCCCCAGTCCTGGATTGTGGGCTGTGATTATTATGAAAACAATTTTGAATGGCATACTCACTTTTATCCAATGTTGCTAAATAGTTCCACTTCGTTTTTATGAAAACAACCAATATTGGTTGTTTCAAATTAATAATTTTCTATCTACATATTATTTACTTAAATAATCAGGTTTGAAGCAAGTGCAGCTGAGAGTGAGCATATAACTGGTGAGAGCTGACTTGTTATAAGCAAACACCTCACTGCGAGCCCCAGTCTGTGGGCCACACAGCAGAATAGAGAGTACAGGGGAAACCGGAAAGTCTGTTTATTGGAAAAGGCAAATCTCTTTTGGCTTTCTTGAACATTTTTATTTTACTTTATTGTTCTATCTTTTTTTCAACATATACTTTTTTTTGGTGAACTCTCTGTAGAACACAGTGCGGTATAAAGAAAGGAGGGAAGTAGGCAGAAAGTAGGAGAAAGGAAGGAAAAATGTGCCACTTCAGTTATTGATGTCAAGCTTTAAATTCCAGGCTACCTTTCTCAAGCCATTTATATTCCTTCTGATCTATTTCTCTTAGTTGCTAGGTAATGTTAAGCAAGGAATACAACTTTCTGTCAGTATAACAGAAACAGAAATTGTTAGGAAGGTAAATCATTTTCACGATGACACCACAAATTCCAAATATGTATCAGATATGTTGGGATTGCAATTTATTTTTCCCTTTAGTGTAGATTTTAGGATGTAAAAATTCCTGAAAATCAGTGAATGTGTCTTTTTTATTGAACAAACAATAATTAAAATATGCTCAACACTTAATATGTGCCAGGAAATAGTCTACTTGCTTCATTGTTTTTTTTTAAATCACAAAATAATGTTTGATATAAATATTATTTATTGTCATTTTACAGATGATTGAAACATAGTAAGTTTTGGTAATTTACCCATTGTTGCTCAGCTTAAGAAATTGAGCTGGGACTGAGGCGCCTGGGTGGCTCAGTCGGTTAAGCATCTGCCTTCAACTAAGATCATGATCCCAGGGACCTGGGATCAAGTCCCGCGTAGGGCTCCCTGCTTCTCCCTCTCCCTCTACCCTTCCCCTCTGCTCTTGCACTCTCTCTCTCTCTCTTTCTCTCTCTTGCTTTCTCTCAGATAAATAAAAAAAATAAAAAAAAAGAAATTGGGCTGGGATATAAAGTCAAGCACTTAGGAAGATAACTGTTACTCTATATGTCCTCTGATGTAGCTTCAAACACAGTACTGGGCATGGGGTAATGTTCATTTGATATTAATTGATATGTGCAGTGGGTTGAAACATTCTCCAAAAGAAGTGTCCTTGTCTTAATCTTCTAAACCTGTGAATGTTACCACATTTAAAAGAAAGGGTCTTCAAAGATGTAATTAATTTCAGGATCTTAAGATGAGGAGATCATCCTGGATTATCTGGGCCCTAACTCCACTGGTAAGTACTCACATAAAAGATACACAGAGGAGAAGATAGATAGAGACAATGTGAACATAGAGGCAGAGATTGGACTGATGTTGCCATGAGTCAAGGGATGCCAACAGCCACCAGAAGCAGAAAAGGCAAGAAACTGATTCTTCCTAGAACCCCCAGAAAGAATGCCAAACAGCTGACACTTTGATGTGAGATTTCTGACCTCCAGAACGGTGACAGAAAAAATTCTTGTGTTTTAAGCCATTGTGTTAATTCGTTACAGCAGCCACAGAAAAACATATAATACAGGAAATTAAAAAAAAAAAAAAGAAAGAAAACCCGAAAAAGCAGATTGAGAAGCAATGAAAGACATTCGCATCCATTGTAATTAGATTTTTGCATAAAATTATACCAGATTCCATTCCCCTAATTAATAAATATACCTACCCACCTTTGATATACTCCTTGATATGAATTTGCAAGTTATTTTTAAGCATTTGTCATTTTTTAGTTTTAAAGCAATAATTTCCTAAAAGAAATACATAAAATCTCCCAAATAAAAGCAAATGTAATAATGATGAGCTGGGTGAACTCTTGTATAAGGATGCTATGCCTAGAGCAACTTGCTTTTTTAACACCGAGGTAAAGGAGTTAGGTTATCATTCCTCTTTGCTACTTTTATCCAATTTTTTTCCCTCTAAGTTTTGAAATAAAGGAGCTGTTCCTAGTGGGAGAAGTCAGTAAATCCCCTTCACCTGACACTCAAACCTGAAAGAAATCAAGTTATGTTTTTTGCCCTTCAGTATGTCCTCGTAATTTTTTCTTGTTAGGCTGACATAATACACTAGGTAAAATTAGTGCTATAAGTAGATCTTGGGAAATGTCACGGTGAGGTATCAGGAAGGGGAGGCATTTCTATAGTCCTGTGAGTAGGTCTGTCTTTTAGAGAGCCCGTGCTTCGGGGCTGTGAACTTCACAGGTGTTTCTCATTTTTTTTCCTCTCTGGTAGAACAGGGTGGCTCGATTGGACTGGAATTGGGTATCTCCCTTCTCCCAGGTGAGGCAGGCTTTGCTAAAAACCCAAGGAGTCAGGCTCTGATGCATTAGTTTCTCCTGGGGGAGCCCTTTTTAAGAGGAACACAGCGCTCTGGCCTATTTCAAAATGGCTCCTTTTCCCTTCCGCCCTGCCAAAAGCAGGAAACTGTGAGAAGCCGGTCAGATTCCTGGGGGGAAAACTCCCCAAAGTGTGGGCGCCCCTCTCAGCTGAGTTCTTTTGGAGTTGTTAACACTCCAAGTTGTCTGCATTGAGGCTCCAGCAATCTGTCAACTGCAGTTGTGGTTTTCCTGTCCAGCACTCGTTCCCACCGAGGTTTCCGCTCCTGAGTTTCTTTCTGCTCAGGTAAGTTGTGATACCCTCTGGCTATTTGAGTCTCCAATTTTGAGGGCAGAGAGTTGCCCTTGCAGCTTCACTTCTTACTGATTTAAGAAGCATTGATTCGCAGTGTGTTTAGTTTTTTATTTGTTATTAGAACAGAGAAATGACTTACAAGCTTCCTGAGGAGCTGGAAGGTCAATTATGTTAACACAGAAATGTACCCATGTAACCAGCAACATAATAAAACTGAAAGATTTCTGTCATTCTAGAAAATTCCTTATACCCCCATCCTGTCAATTCAAATGCCCACAAGAAATTGCTCTTCCTATTTTATCATAAGTTAATTTCACTTATTCTTGATGTTAATAGGATCCCCATAGTAGTGTTTTGGATTTGGCTTCATTTGGTCAATGTTTTTGATATCTGTCCAATGTTGTTCCATGTGCTAGTAGTTCATTCTTTTAAAAATACTATATAATTGCAAGAATATACTGCATTTATTCCTTCTTTATGTTGCTACACAACAGTTCCTTCATTTATTCCTTCTTTATGTTGCTACAGTGTATTTATTCCTTCTTTATGTTGCTACACAACAGTTATTTTTAGTTACTTTCCAGAGTTTGGTTCATGCTACTTTGGATATTGTGATAATTGCTTTTTTGAGACATATGTCTTAATTTAAGTACCCAGAAAAGGAATTTCTAGGTCATAGGGTAGCTACGTGTTTAATTACAAAAGACTGCAAACTGTCTTCTTAAATATTGGAGTTTCAACTCCAATTTTGGGGCCCCTGGGTGGCTCAGTCAGTTAAAGAATCTGCTTTTCCACTCAGGTCATGATTTCTGGGTCCTGGGATCGAGCCTTGCTTCTCCCTATCTCTCTCCATCTGCCCTGATTGTGTTCGCTCTTGCTCTCTCTTTCAAATAAATAAGACCTTTTAAAAAAAATGATGGAACTATCTTATATTCCTTGCAAGGTATGAACATTCCAGTAGCTTCACCTTAGTCAATTATTGGTGTTTTTAGTTCTTATAATCTTAATCATTTCAATGTTTCTCAGCTGGTAGTTTAAAGGTAGATATCCCTGAATGCTAATTCTATCAATTCCATTTAGAAATGCTTATTGGCCATTCATATATTTTCTTTCCTAAACCATTAATTTTCTCTCCCTCATCCAATTTTTATGGGGCAATTGTGTTTTTATTATTGATTTGTTATGATATATTTTGGATACTATTCCTGAGGTATATGTACCAAAATATTTTCTTCCTGTCTGGGCTTCCCTTTTCATTTCTTAAATATTGTCTTTTGCTGAGCTTTAGCAAAAGACAATATTTAAACAATAATTAAGGACAACACTTAAACAGTTTCGTGTTTGATTTTGAAGTCTAGTTTATCCACTACTTATAGTAATACATTTTGCATCCACACTAAAGTATCTTTACCTACCCCAAGGCCTCAGATTTTCTTCTATGTTTTTTATTGAAGATTTATAGCTTTAGCTTTACTTTTCATGTCTGTAATCCATTGTGAGATAATTATTGTGCGTGGGAGGAGGTGTTGGTAGTTTACTTTTTTGTACAAATTTATTCTGTGGTTTCACATTATCTGTTAAAAATACACTTTATTTTCCTTCATTGGATTTGGTACTTTGGCTGATAAACAATGAACTGTATGAGCATGCATATGTTATTTCTGGACTTTTAGTTCAGTCCCATTGATATTTTTGTCTGATTTTATGCCCATACCACAATGTCATGATGAGCATAACTTTTTAATAAGCACTGAAATCTGATAATGCCAATTCTATAATCTTGTTGTTTTTCTTTTGAGGATTATTTTGCCTCTTCTAAGACCTTTGCCCTTTCCACACGAATGACAGAATCAAATAGCCAATTTTTATCAACAAAGCCTATTGAGATTTGAGTGAAATTGTATTGACTTTATAGGTGAGTTTGGTTAGAATTAAGACCTATTTTATAGTTTTAACTGTAAAAGTTTCACATGTATTTTGTTGAATTTAGTTACTTTCTTCAGTTGATAAAGGCACTTCATGTTGTAAGAATAGTGCTGGTAGGCAGTTAGGGACAGGACTGAAAATCATTGATAAATTATCTAATTAACATTTATCACTATTAATTATGGAAAAATTATGTGACTCTCAGTGAAGAAGCAAGGTTCTAAGGCTCCTTGTCTCCAGAAGTTATAACTAGTTTAAGGTATCTAAGTCTACAAAAAAAAATCCCATTAAATAAAATTTTGTATGATGAAACAATGCTCTTATGTTGACTCTCTGAGGTAAATGAGAGAATATTTTCTCTTAAAATTATTGGATAGTCCAATAGTCCAAATAGACCACAAAGGCCCTATCATTGAACATTCACCGTCTAAATTGTCACTGTTTGGATTAACCAAGGGTTTGCTGTTGGAGCTCTAGCTTGGTTTTTGTCAACTTAATTTAAATATTCTTATTTTTCACCATTACACATTGAAAAGAGGACGTTTTTAATTGCATGTTGAGAGACTGGATGTAGAATATCAGGAGGTTGAGAAGAAATCCTGCTACTTTGTAGATGCTTCTATGGCAAATGACTCCATAACAATAAAGAGTTTACCCATATGAGTTTTTACTGCTAAATTTGATCACAGTTCTATCTAGCTGATAATGTTCCTTCGTATTTGAAAATTCCAAATGCATCCTAAACATGAATTTTCTATTGCTACAGCATGGCAGAATTATCATCTACTTTGATCTGAGCCTGAACATTTATAGTGATGAAATGGTTGGAGAAAATGATACTTGATTTGTCCAAGTGATGATCTTTTCAAAGTCTTATTCTGAAAAGCTTTGGAAAGCTTTCAGAATCTTTGGAAATTCAGCCAATGCTAGAAATTACCTCAATATCCTTTGTATTTCTTCTGAATTAATAGTAGGAGTTCCTTGTCAGGCTCATCTCATGCGAATGGTGTCATAGCTCATATCAACCATTTATTCAACAAGCATTTACTGCTGATCCCACTTCATTCCAGGCAAAAAAATGTCATGTTCGCTTACATTGCTTAGAATCTAGTGAGAAAAGACTTAAAATAACTTAGTAAACCACAAATTTAGACATAATGTTATAAGTTAGGATATGCAAGATTATAGTACAGTAAACAAAACTGTCCCTTAATCTCCCAGGTCGAATGAAATACTGCTCCCCAGTATCTTTGCCAGGGTCCAGACACATGGGGTCACCTCTATCTGGACAATGCTGGTAGTCACACAGAATTAAAGAGAACATGGTATATTGTGTGCCAATTCCGAAGGTTTTTGCTCAGAAGTGACACGTGTCACTTCCACTCAAATTTTTTTTCATGAAAGCAAGTTATACAATCAAGCTTGAAGTTTGTGCAACAGAGAAGTGATAATCTTTCACCAAGATAGGAAGAAAGTGTTTTGAGCAATGCAGTCTACCAAGTAATGCCTCATGTTGCTGGAGTGCTTTGATAATCAGTTGTATTGTAATACTTAAGATTACATGTTAAGATTACTTATTAAAAGACAGCATATTATTAGTCACTTTACCAGAGTTGGAGTTGGTCTCATTCCTATGACTAATCAAATATACATGTGTAAAAATATAAGTATATATTTAGAAATGCTACAGGCAAAATCATTAAAAAATTTGTCACATAATAATAATGAAGAATTTCATACAATGTCCAGGGCTTTCCTGTTTTCTCCTCTTAACAGAATCTGGATTTAGATAAGTAAAGGTCAAATGTAGGAAAAGGTGAAATGAAAGCTGTTAACATAGGGTGACTCAGTTGGGCAGCTGAACCCTTGGTTTGGGTTCAGATCGTGATCTCAGGGTCCTGAGGTTGATCTCCATATCCGGCTCTACACTTAGCACAGAATCTGCTTGAGATTCTTTCCCTTTCTCCACTCATGCACCCACCCCCCAAATAAATAAAATCTTACACACACACACACACACACACACACACGCACAAAACTATGTTAATCTATTTCTTTATTTCTTCCTTTGCTTTTCTTTTCTTCTTTTTAAAGCAGGCTCCACATCCAACATAGAGCCCAATGTGGGGCTTGAACTCATGATCCTGAGACCAAGACCTGAACTGAGATCAAGAGTCAGATGTTCCACTTACTGAGCCACCAGGCACTCCTATGTTAATATAGAAGGAAAAGAAAATGACAGAAAATATGGCAAAAAAAAAAAAATACAGTTGTCTTTTAATAACTATCAATCCTTTTCCAATGTGACATAGGTGCCAATTTGGGGCTAGGCATAAGCACACTGCTAGCCAGAGTGATAACATTTCTAACATTCTTTCCAACTGAATGTTGATCTATAGCAGAATTTTGGCCAGTGAAATTTAATTAGTGTCTTGTGGAAGCTTCCAGAAGACTTTCTTTAAAAACAAAGAGCATATCTACTCCTTTTGTTCTTTTTCTTTTTCCTTAATCCTTCTATCTTCCATGGAGGTGGTTCCCTTAACTTTGAAAAAAGAGATAAATGCCAGGAATGAGGGTCAGTAAGCTAGAAATAGCATGGATCCTTGTACATATAAACCCTCGATGAGTTTCCTGTGAACCTGTACTTAATGTGAGAGCAAAATAAACTATCTCTCATTTTAGAACACATCTAAAAGAGAAAAAAGGATGTGATCCATTGTCAGAAATATATATTCCTGTTTCACAGGAAAAAATGTAAAAAAATTGTATATCAAGTGGTCTCAAACTTCAACTGTTTTTCCAGTCTTATGTATAAAAGGAAAAGATTATGAAGTTACAGGTCCTTTTAGTTTTAACTGCGGAGATGAGCACTCAATTTAAGACCTTTTCATCTTGACAGAGAATTCAAACAAAATATGTTAATTGTCATTTAAAATAGTCATGGTAATCATTGGCTTTCTTTATGTAGATTATACATTCCAGACTTGAATGACAAAGATTAGATAAAGCCCAAATTCACCATATGATTGACAGCCAATTCTCTGATTAATAAAATAAGACTGTTGATTCATGATTGTTAATTTTAATCAGTTCAGCAGAGCTGGAAAACGGAAAAAAAAAAACCTAGCAAATGCCTTAGAATAATAGCCTGTCAGGACAATTATATATAAAAATATATTAAAAGTTTGGCATTCTCATTTCAGTTGCAAGTTGGAATATATTTTTGCACAAGGAGAATGAAACAATAGGGTTTGTGTGAGGCAGGGCGGTCTTCTGGAAAGATGTGATATTTTGTTAAAGGGAGAACTAAAAAGAAATTGAAAGATTTCATGCAGAGTGAGTAGATCAAATTCCTTTCTAATCTGATTTTCATAATACTTCCATGAAGTTTGGTACAGCTAAATCACTGTGTTCAGATTGTTTTTGTTTTGTTTTTCTTTTGACCTCTTATGGCTACATGCATTGAAATTTCTGGAAGGTCTCGATATACTAGTTAGAGTGAGTAGAGGTTAGTTTAATCTGCCTTTAACCAATGTATTATCTCTGTTCTGGGAATCCAATGGTAAATTTTGACCCTTCGAAATGTATGACTAATGCCTTGATGAATATTGATGAATGATTCTATAAGTTATAGAGCGGGTCATTTTTTCAGCTTTAGAATGGTAGCACCTAGTTACAGATTAACAAGAGATAGTTTCAAAGTTTAAGATTTATTTATTTTGGTATGACTAATTTCAGTCTCTCTGTGTCTCTGTCTCTCTCACAACACACTGCATATTTTCGGTCTTCCTAAGTGTGTGCATACTTTAACAGTACACTGAAACTCTGTCGGAGACTATTGAGAAGCTGAAGTAGCCTTTTCATTGTATCTGGGGGAAATGTACTGGAAGGAGGAGAAACAAGGCTGATTGTGAAAATTCATTCAGTTCAAAGTACCCGGGGATGGTGACATTGTTGCCATTGGTATTTCTTCTGTCTAGCCTCCTTCTGCTCTTCCTCCCCACCTTACCCTTCACTGTTTCTCTCCATCTTTCTCTTTCCTTTTCTCCTCTTTCCTTTCTCTCCTCTTTTCTCTCTTCTCCTGCTGTTTTTTTTCTTCTGTTTTTTATTCCTTCCGTTTCCCATTGCCCTCTGCTCTTGTTCTCCCCAACTCCCCAACTTCCTCTTCCCATTCCCCTCTCCAGCTCCCCCATTTCCATCATTCTTCCTTTCTCTGTTCTCCCCCCAGTTTTTTCTTTATTTCTAAAGAGAATGAAAATACTCTTAAGGTTAGGACCATTTTATTAATGACCTGTCTTCTCTGGTATCTTTCTGTGAATCGAGAGCATGTGATTCTGACAGCTTGCTTAGTTCCTTTTTTTCATTTTTTTCCTCTCAGAAATAAAATGCTGCATGATCATCACTATAAAATTTTTCACAGAGCACTGAGATGGAGATTAGGAAATAAAAAGAAATGGGGATATAGTTTGTCCCAACACCCAAAGCCTTTCACAGCATTTCCTACAATATTTTCATTACCGTGTTCCTAAATATGTATTTTGGCACAAGTTCTTTGTATTTGAAGTTAAGGTATTTCATAAAGCTTGTCCCTTGTGTCTGGATACATTTTTCCCCCTTTAGCTCCAGGCAGCTGCTTCATTTTCCGAGGCACAATAATACTTTCTTATTATATTTTTCTTCCTTGTAGCTTTTTATAAGTTTGTAGTCTAATGTTTATTCTACTCTTACTGAATTTTAATAAATTTAACATTTCCTTACAAACACACACACATACTCTCGAATCTTCCTCCACAAGCTAAAACAAATCTGTTGTAAAGAATAGAGAACCTCTAAATCCCAGCACTCTTCTTTTTAGCAGATGTTCCCCAAATGTTAGAATATGTTAAAACACATGTTAGAAACTTTTAAAGTTGCTTTATCTAAAGCATTAATATTATATACAAAAAGTAAGACAGTGGGTCAGATAGGGGTAGGGACCTGCTTAAGATCAAAGTATTAGTATACAGAAGCATCATGACTTGAACAGATTTTGAATCTCATCCATAGTGTTCACCAGCATCCAATTCTTAGCATTTCTGTTCTATTTGTAATGTCAGGGTAATGTCTTCAGCTGAATGTTAGATTGTTGGTGATCATGGTAGGCTCAGTAGACTGGCTTGTTGAGGTTATTGTACAACATCCTTCTGGTGTATTTTCCTTTAATGTAGGGACTAGCAAAGTAAAAACGTTGTATTCCAAGCTTGCAATAAAGATTTCAGTGAAAATTTAGGGGGTCTCAATAAGATTTACTTACATACTTGATTTTGGTGTTAAGTGGGGATACAGCCAGCAGTTCATGAGGTCCATTTTGCTAGTTCAGATCTTGCAGTAAACTAGAGCTCACGGTTCTGACAGTAACTTTCTGACCCTGTCAGCACATCTGTCATGTTCCTGGTGCTTAGTCCTTTGACAGTATCTTGATCATATTCAAATCCCTGATTTTAATGAAAAATCAGTTTTCTTGTAAGCACGGTTCAGTCCTGTTACTGTAGGAGTCCTTGCTAGATGCAGAGGTTAGGGTATGCTCTTCCAGTTCTTTCAACAACTTTATAAATAGCTCACTCCTTTTTTTTTTCTTTTTTAAATTAACATATAATGTATTATTTGCCCCAGGGTACATGTCTGTGGATCATCAGGCTTACATATTTCATAGCACTTACCATAGCAAATACCCTCCCCAGTGTCCATAACCCAGCCACCCTATCCCTACCCCCCTACCCCCCAGCCACCCTCAGTTTGTTTCGTGAGTTTAGAAGTCTCTTACGGTTTGTCTCCTTTCCCATCCCATCTTGTTTCATTTCCTTCCCCCACACCCCCACGACCCCCCACCCTGCCTCTCAAATTCTTCATATCAGAAAGATCATATGATAATTGTCTTTCTCTGACTGACTTACTTCACTTAGCATAATACCCTCTAGTTCCATCCATGTCATTGTAAATGGCAAGATTTCGTTTCTCTTGATGGTAGCTCACTCTCCTTAAAGTAGTTTGAGACTTTTGTATTCTACAACTGAGATCTGCTCTGCAATTTTTGGAGCCAGAGTTCATTATAAGCTATGGATCTTCAATGTTTTGCACCTGGAAAATCATGGCTTATTACCTGATCTAGTTGTGTTCCAACCCAGTTACCATTGGAAGGGCGGACATTGGTAGTCTGGTGCATGCTGTGGCGGCAAGAGTTACTGACCTGATCATTGTGGTCATTTGAAACAAAGTAATTCACATATGACTTTAGTAGACCATGCTGCAGCTGTCATAGAACAGTAAATATTCCTGGGGGAAAGTGTATATTTCTCAATGCACTGGAGTATTTGAGGGAGAAAGCAACAGACTTGGAGTTAACTTGATTCAGGGCATGCCAGAGAATGATGCAAATCCTATGACTTCTTTTAAAATGTGTTTTTTGAAGCCCTATGGCTCATGTATCTAAAAGCAGATGCATGGTTTTGTTAATTCCTAAAGTACCGAGTAAATTAAATTCATAGCATTGTCAGGTCTGTTAAATAAAGATTAAAACATTGATTAGCAAACAGTAGGATGCCCCAAATTGGAAAGATCTGTTACTTTTATGGGCAATGAACTCCAGAGTACCCCTGTGCATCTCTAATTCTAGCAGAAACAGACTTTCTCCCCATCATGTTACCACTGTTAGATGAAATGGATATTAAAGGACTCCATGAATGCGGTGGAAAGGGGTGGTATAGAGGATTCATCAAGAGTTGCTTGCACAACACTTCCGAAATTCATCTTCCAAGGGAGAATGAATGGGGAAGAGAAGTATTTGCATCCTAAAAGTTGGCTGTCACGGTAGCCATGAAAGTTGTTTATACCACTTTTCGAATGGGGCCCCTAATTTTAGTGCAGATGTTAAGGTATTGTTAAGGAAGAAGCCAAGCAATAGTGTGTCATTGCCAGAGGAAAGATGGAGAGTAGTTGCCATTTAGTGCAGCACGACTGAAGTAGGAACTGGAAAGGTGGACACATCCTACAGCACCTCCTAGGAATTAAAGACTTAGGCTATCTTCTGAGGTCCCTTTTAATCTATAGAATAGCATGAACTCTAAATCTTGTGAATCTAGGTCATAATGGTGAAGTTTTTGCCTTTCATCTAATCCCAGACTTCAATCAAGTTCTGAATCCCAAGTCCTTTGGGAGGCCAGATACTTTTGTGGGAGGACTCTGAGTACACACCATTAACCTTCTTTTTTTTTTTTTTTGTCACTGAAGGCACCAGTGTCTTATTAAGAAAAGGACTGTGCAGGGGCTCCTGGGTGCCTCAGTGGGTTAAAGCCTCTGCCTTCTGCTTGGGTCATGATCTCGAGGTCCTGGGATCGAGCCTCATGTTGGGCTCCCTGCTCGGCGGGGAGCCTGCTTCTCCCCCCCCGCCCCCCCCCCCCGCCTGCCTCTCTGCCTACTTGTGATCTCTCTCTGTCAAATAAATAAATAAAATCTTTAAAAAAGAAAAGGACTGCACTTGGAAAAG
>CM052800.1:88237484-88248288 GCA_028533885.1 Nasua narica | reverse complement strand
TAGATCATAGTCCACCTTCTGACCAGGAATGTGACCAATTATTAAGTGATAATGCAAGGTCTTTAAGAGCCCCAGTTTGATTATTTCGATTAGTCAATGATCTCATTATATTTTTGTCATAATCTGGAATGTAGACACAGCATTCTGCTTTAACAAAGGCACTTGTTTCTCCTTGTGCTGCTGTCAAGACATCTAAAGCCATTCTACTTTGTAGAACTGCTTTACAAACTGGAGTTGTTTCAGTGTTTAATAATATAATGCTATTTTGAGAGACATTTAAGGCCTTTATTTGGGTATAGATGTCTGCTAAAATTCTGGGTATATTAGCAGAGTCATTTGGGATGTATATACATTTAGTCTCAATTTTAGCATGATTCTGACTTGCAGTCAGGATATCAAAGGCCATGAGGTTTTGGAGGGGCCACTTTTCGAATTTGTGGGTGACTTTGTGTTGGGTTTGGCTACAGGTGCTTGCTGTACGCTTGGCTAAAGCCTCTATTTGTAATTTTACATCGATAGAGGAGGCTCCCAGGACAAATACAGCTGAGGGATAAAACCATGTAGAAGCCTTCTTTACCTGATGTCTAGCCTTAACAATATCCTAATTACAAGCCATCACTGGCAAGTGGGAGATGGGTGTTCTGGGAGATAAGGGCATCCCCCTGTGTATTCTCTAATCCAATTATAAGGAATGTGGGGCCATCCATTATTCCACAAGTTCCTAGTTGACCCCACGGAGTGGGGTATGCTCTAACTTTTTAAAAAACATTTTTTTAAAGATTTTATTTATTCATTTAAGAGTGAGAGGGAGGGGCGAAGGAGAGGGACAAGGACAAGCAGACTCCCTGCTGAGCATGAAGCCCCAGTGCAGGGCTCTATCCCAGGGCCCTGAGAACATAACCTGAGCCAAAGTCAGCCGCTTTAACTGACTGAGCCACCCGGGTGCCCCAGAAAGGTTCTAGCTTTTAAGATGTGATTTTGTTACCCCAGCCACATAGAATTAATAAAGGTGTCACCTGAGTTACATAATTGTTAGGAGTCCATTCCATTGTCCAGCTATATAATAATCATATGCCCATGGGGTCCCTTTTTTATTTCCATAGAGTAACAAGCAGCAAGATTATATATGAGCTATTATGACAGTTTCTCTGAAGTTTACCCCAAGTTGTTTAGTTTAGCAGTCAATAAGCATTTAAAGACAATCAAAACTAGAATCTAACATCCATATAAGCATATGTATTATGCCTCCATCAGAAAGGATAAATACCCAACTTTTGTATCAACATGGATGGATCTGAAGGAGATTATGCTGAGTGAAATAAGTCAAGCAGAGAAAATCAATTACATGGTTTCACTTACTTGTGGAGCATAAGGAGTAACATGGAGGACATTAGGGGAAGGAAAGGAAAAGTGAATTGGGGGAAATCATGAACCATGAGAGACTGTGGACTCTGAGAAACAAACTGAGGGTTTTGGAGGGCAGTGGGGGGATGAGCGAGCCTGGTGGTGGGTATTGAGGAGGCTACGTATTGCATGGAGCACTGGATGTGGTGCATAAACAATGAATCTTGGAACACTGGAAAGTGTTCCAAAAAAAAAAAAAATAGGTTATTGAGACAATTTTCTATCTAAATTCACCCTTATTTCCAGAGATAGCCAAATCAACACTAATTCCTTTGTAAAAACAAGTCCAGTTTTAACAAACATGGTCTAATTATTTATATAAGCTCAGCAAGAATAGTGATTGATCATATGGATCTTTTAAAATCTGCTTTGCTGAAACTTTTTATAAGGAATCTATAGATTGAACTTTTAATAGTTTCTCTAGGAAGAGCCAAGCCGAATACTTGTAATCAGACTTGCTTGCAATACCTGTAGATTTGAGTGTATTCCTCTTCTTAAGGTCCCCCAAATATCCTGAGGTTCCTGCACTTTCCAGGAAAAGACATTCTTTACTCACCTGGTAAGGCTGCGGGGAACTGTGGGCGAGGTATCAGGCCAACATTCCCAAGGGGCTCCATTGGCTCCATAAATTCAACCTCAATTCCTTAAATCTGTCTGGTCGTAAGTGAGTTTCTGTGTGTTTCTCTCAAATAAGACCTTCCAAAGCCTTGGTAATATAACCAAGGTTTCCAATGGTGTCCTTTTATAAGAAGAACAGATACTCATTGAACTTATGCAAGTAATTGTAATTGCTGTGGAAGAAAGAATACTCACTGAGAGTTTCTGAATTTCAGAGGGTTCAGGTAGGGAGAAAAGTTAAATGCTTCAGTTTGTTCACTGAGGAATATGTTATCATTTTTCTCCATATGATAGATAATTTAAGAGAAGATTTCCCTAATCTGGAAGAACAAACATTAGAGAGTATTAAATCTATAATCATATCCTTTAATTCATTTAGTCCCATGTTACTAATTCTTGTTTAGTTTGAAAGCAGATTTTTAGTTCTGGAAATTCTTACCCAGTTCAGTTTTATGATTTTAAAGATATCAAAAACCTGTATTTGTCAGAAGTCCTTTTTATGAATCTCCTTAAAGATGAAATATTTTGTAAAAGCACCAGAGCAATAACTGTAAATGACAAAAAAACCCCCTCAGATATGGGCATGGTTAAAGATCTGCTATAAGAGGCCATTATGATGTAGCTGACAAGGAAATTGAGTTATTCCTATGACACATAGAATTTTTTTGGACACGTAACATTTTAATAATTAGAATGTCAAGTGATGACTTTATCAAAACGTATTAAAACTTTAGGGATTTCATGTATTTTTAGAATAGTTATAGCCATTACTCATATAATAAAGCATCAAGGCTTATTATTGGTTTGACAGTGCTTTCCAATAATGTAACATACCAAATAAATGAATCAACCTAATTAGTCAAAAATTCTTCATTTACTATTTAACTCTCAGGAAGTTTGTTAAAAACCTTAGAAAGTTTTAAAGGATGTACCCAAATAGGATTAAAGATTATTATAAGTTTAATATGTATATTTAACAAAAATGGCAATAAGGGATTCTATAGGAAGTTATGTAGTTGCTAGCAAAATTAAGCTCCTTTAACATTGAGGAGTTTTAACATTTCTAAATAATCAAAGACCTGATAAAGACAAAACATAAAAGCTTTGGTTTTCTGGGCAGATAAAGAAAAGAAAAAAACTTTGATCATTTTCTTATCAAGACCAACGATCCAAGCAAACTTGTCTTTTTAGCAGAGAGTAAAGCAGAATTTCAGTCATACTACCAGTATACTTTTAAAATCCATCCATTTCAATCTTAGTCCAGACCACCGTTAAAATTCTTTTCCAAAGATTTCCTTTCACAGACTTCCTATAACTTTCTTTTTCATTCAAATTTTGTCCTTAGCCTTTTCTCTCTAAATAACTAGTCTCATTTTAGGACAAAATCGCTTTCTTTTTCCCTCAACAAAATGCATTCTCATTCCTTATATCTTTGTCATATATCTCCTACTTTCCTTCATAGAGTTGTTTTCCTTTGTTTCCATCAGTCTTAATTACATTTAGCAGAATTTTAACTCTTAGAAACCTTAGTCTCCAGTGACAATTAAGTAGTAACCAATTGTGAACTGTTAAAGCAGAATTCTTTAGATTTGAAATTCATGAATACATTTCATAATTTCTAAAAACATCTTTTCCCAAAGTACAATCTTTCAACAGAGCATAATGCATATTTACTAACAGACCCAAGTATCCTCAGTTTCTCTGCAATAAGAAGCCCAAAGCATAAACTTATGCTCAGTTATCAATGCTTTAGTATTTTCTCTTATTTGGAAAAGACTTAGGTATCCAGTGAATTTGATCTAATATATCATTTAATTTAGCAAAACCTCAAAGTTTCAGGTTACCAAAGATTTTGAAAGGCATTTAAAAATTTTTACCTATAAATCTTTTTATTTGACCTACTTTTTTTTTTTTTTTTTTAATAATCACCCAGGCAAACTCTTATGAGACAGATGAAATTAACCATCAATTTAAAGGCCTCTTTTTGCTGACAAATTGCAGCAGAGATAACACAAGCTTATTTGACCTTTAGTAAACCGTGGCAGAATAAAAGTTTTATATTTAACCCTGATAACTCTAAAGACATGTCTATCTTAAACTAACAAATTTAAATTAGTTAAATACCAAACATGTTGTACCTGGGTCCACTTGAAGTCAGTGAATTTGTTCCCCATTGTCAATTATACTTGGAGCATCTGTGGGGAAATCTGAAGTGGGTTGTTTAAGTCCAGGGAGGGCTGCTCTTTGCTCCTTGACAGCAAGGGTAGGAGGAGCAGGAGCCAATGATGTGGAGGATGGTAGTGGAGCCATCATTTAAGCTGCACCCAAGGTAGTGCAGAAACAGGAGGAGGGGGAGGTGGAGGCAGTACATCAAAAATTAATGATGTAGTGTATGGTGACTAATATAACATAACAACAACAAAAGAGCTGAGGTGTTGCCAGCAAAGCTAGAGGCAGATCAAACCCGGCACAGAAGAAAGAGGACCCATGGTCCTAAAGCTCAGCAGCTCAGATGAACAGACATATTTTTGTTTTCATCAACAGAAAGTGCAAATAGGCAGTCCATGTCTGGCTAGAGAAGACAAGGAGCCTCCCTGAAACTGAGTTTCAGAAGCCACTTGGTAATATTCCCTAAGTCCCTGTCCTGAGGTAGACTAACCAGACCATTGGCTCCAGCTTTCATAGCCATTAACTCAGAAATGAATGGGAGAGAAGCCCCTGTCTACAACAAGAGTCAGGCAACATTCATCCAGTTCTCTCAAGATATATTTCAGATCTCACACACAAAAGAAGAAGCACACAAAGAGGAGGCAAGTAACTCAGAAAGAAGATGGAGGCATGTACAAGATCTTGGCAGCAATCTGTTTACAAGAGAGACTAGGTGGTAGGCACATAGAAAACATGTCAGAACACAAGTGAGGTGGGAGATTAGTGGAAGAACCATCTGAGACAGCTGATCTGATAGTGAATTGAGGGGTAGAAGGGAAGGAGATGGCTGTTTTTAGGCCCACTAAAGTGGTATGGACAGATCAGGGCTTCGGGCCATAAAGACCTGACCATATGGGATTTTTGTCCATTTTTCCGGTCAGATTTAGTATATATTGAGGTCAATAGTATTATAAAAGGAGCAGACTTGGGAAGGAAGCCTATTAGGTATCCTTTTTAGGCCTTTCCCAGGTAGATCAGAAAGAGAATAGACCAGAAGAGAAGAGTCACTAAGCAACCCTCTAACAAGGAAGGCAAGACTTGGAGATTCACGGATGAGGAGGGTCACTCAACCCACTGTTACCTTGTCTCTTCGTGGTTGTCAAAAAAGATGTTGCCAGGTCAACTGGGGAGACCCTGGGGCCTCAACCCAGCCAGCCCCAGAGGAGTCACCAAAGGTTCTTGGTCTTGTCATGAGAAAGAATTTAAAGACACACAGGAAGTACAGTGGGAAAGTTCATTGAAGTGAAAAGTATACTCTCGAGATCTGAGAGTTGGGGAGCTCAAGGGAGAGTTGCATATACTGGGGATTAGGTTTGGCATTTCTTCTTTAAATCCATACTGACTCCAATGTGTTAGGAAACAGCCCAAGAGGCAATTCTTTTGAATTGAGGAAGTTGATCCCATAGTCAATTCCCACAAAACGAGGGGAGTACATTAACTACCTAGGAGTAGTTAGTTACTACCTAGGAGTCCATTATCAAAATCTCCCTCGATTTCCAAATAGTATCCCATCAGGAATATTATAGAAGGTTCCTGGGGTTCAGAGTGGTGGACACCCCTCATTCTTGACCCCCCTGATACCTTTGTACCATCTGATGATGGATATCTGCTGCTCTTTGCTTCCCCCATTGCCTTCTAGGCTATAGCGGGTACCAGTGAAGGGACTGAAGTGCTACGGAGACTGGGGCTGCCTCTTTCCATTTTGAGGAAGTCAATATATTTGGTGACCAATAAAAATACCCTTTGTAAGCTTCTAGATCAGAAGCTTAATGGATGGGGTAGAGGTCCTGGCCTTTGTCAAGAAGGGGCAGCTATTTTATATTGCATTAAGCTTCATATATCTAAGCTAGAAATACTTGCAATCTGAAAGCAGGACTGAGAACACCAAACAGCCCAGGGGTAAGGAAACATAAGAGACCTGAAAAAAAAATGAAAGTATGGAACTCCTTATCTAATCTGGTCAACTTTCTTGTGGACTTTAGCCATGATCCAGTCCCAAAAAAGTGGTCCCCCATTGGGCAAGGGTTCAAACTCTCGGTAATAGCTCCAACTAATTCCTTTTGGGAAGTGTGCTGTCAGATGTATTTTGGATTTTATGCTCATTGAAGGATCACACAGGTTACTTAGGAGGAAACCTTACACAGAGGTCTTAAGATCAGTGGCTGTTCTAATGAGATGCCTGGCCTGAGGAGAGTACAAGTATTAAAAGCATGGCTAAAACAGGGAAAGCCTACTTTCTGAGCCCAAAACCATTATCGCCAAGGTACTGGTGTCTAGATGGGCAGCAGAAGTTTGTTCCTTCCCATAGTGTAGCCACAGACAAGAGATTCTGTCCTGAGCATTCAGACAAGACACATTCTAAAAGGTCATACTATTTAGGATATCTCCAAAAGGGAATAGGTAAGAAACAAAGACTGAGGATAAAGAAAACTTACCAAGCCACATCAAGGCTCTTAGATTTACTGTGTAATCCCTATACAAATGTTGTGGGATCCTTTGGTGTGACAATCAAGAAAGAATTCCTGAGATGTTCTCCAATGCAACTTAGTTCAAGTAGCACAGGGTCAGGAAGCATGGGCAGAAAGAGCGGCACTTTTGCTGTATGAAGTTGGTGGTTATACACCACCAACTAGAGCTCTGTGGAGGAGGGGACATGCAGGGAGTATTAGATCATAAATGTTTTCTTCAAATTTCTACTCATAAAACTTTTTTCACAAGATTTCTCTGGTGCTTATCATTCAATTCAATATTAGCTGTTGTGCGAGATGTACAGGTTGTCGTAGACCCTTTAATAAGGTGGCAACCAGAACGTATTCTATCTTTATTGTAACTATGCAGGCTATAGGTCAGCCTTGTGGGCTAAAGGTCAACATTTTTCTGCTTCTACCTCTCGTCACTAATGACTTTACGAGGACAGAAACTGGTGACAGGAAGTAGCAGACTTAGAAAACCATATGTCAGACGATAGGATATAAACCCCACAAAAATATAATGATCTTTCACCTTACTGAATTTTCTGAGTTGCAGTAACCTGATTATGTTTAGAATAGCCTCTAAAATGTGTAAAAAAGTGTAATGTGTAAATGTGTAAAAGTCATCGTCATACCTCTCCCTTCTCATTTTGTGAGAAGACAAAAGCTTAGTACATGTCATCACCACCCCTCCTCCTCCACTCCTTCCTCTGTAACCTTTCCTCCTCTTCCTTTCCTTCCCTTTTGTTTCAGAGTCATTGTATATCATATTTGCTTATACTGCTCTCATGCATTTACCGACATTTTCAAATGAAGTTCAGACTAAGTATAATATTTGTAGCTGCTCAAAGATGGACTGCAAGAGAAAGTTGTACAGCTGGTCTAGACTGGAGAATAAAAGAAGATTATCTGATTCAAGCTGGAAAGCAAGCTCACTGACTACTTGGCATATATAACCTGATATATTAGATATGGTGTTCAATGTGTTCATGATGTATTAGAATATCATATAAAACTCGAGGCAGCCCTGAAGACAATTTTACCTTATAATTTTAGAGTAAAACCATATTATTGTATTCCCCTTTGGCAAAGAACAGTTTATTAGAGACTAAAAACCTGAAATTCTAGTTCTTCTAGTGAACATGTGGTCTGAGATGTGCATCATAAACGGTGTGGATATTGATCCACCAAGTGAATAAATCATGCTCATAAACACTCTGCCATCAGGGGACATAGTCACACAATACTGAACTCAGGTCAGTCCTGGAAACAGTCAATTAGAATGAGCAAGTATTCTGCTGTAATGCTAACTTTGTCCTACCCCACACCTGTAACATAGGATGTTCACTTGGGCAAGTTGACTCATTTGTAGATGTTTCTTCCTATGTTGAAAGCTGCTTATGTTTGCTAGAGTAATGTAGTGACTCTCAGGGTTATCTCCAAAAGACAGTTGGGAGGGCTTCAACTGCCCAGATTTGAGTGGTACGTGTAATGGTCCACTCTGCCTGCAAGGAGATATGACATGAGATGAAATTCTACCTTATTAGCCTGCTGAGCCAACCAGATGGCCAGGGAATTAGAAAGAACGTGCTTGAAGAATTGATGAGAGGAGTTACAAGGAGAAAACCTTTGTTAGAGTGTAGTGTATTTGTTTTTCATGTGAATGATCACTGAATTGTTCACCTACAGACATGGCTGTCAATAATAAGATAAAGAGGGGCGCCTGGGTGGCTCAGTTGGTTGAGCCGCTGCCTTAGGCTCGGGTCATGATCTCAGCGTTCTGGGATCAAGCCCCGCATCGGGCTCTCTGTTGCGCAGGGAGCCTGCTTCCTCCTCTCTCTCCTCCTGCCTCTCTGCCTACTTGTGATCTCTCTCTCTGTATGGAATAAATAAATAAAATCTTAAAAAAAATAATAAGATAAAGAAGTGATCCATGCTGAGCATCAGTTGGCCTCTTTCAATGGACTTAGGATCAAAATGGTTATGATGGTAGAGATGGAAGATATATGTAAGTTCAAAAACAACGTTTACTGTAGCAAGGCTGATCTGACTGATATTTTTGCTTAGCAACCAATCTATCAGAAAAAAAAAGACGTCCCTAATGTAACGTTATAGGCTTTCATAGAACAGCCAGTTACCTGGTGGGCACATTGGTTATATTGGGCATTTTCTAGTATGGAGAAAGCAGTTATTTTCTTCCACTGATATAGGTACTTACTCTTTAAGTAGATTTGCTTTCCACACTTGGTATCGTTCTGCTAGCATTTACCGTTACCCCAGCGTTTACTGTTAGCTTTATTAACTGCTATTAGATGGACAGTACTACTCACTTTTTATTGAAAGAGATGAGGCAGTGGACTTATCCCAGGAATGTTTGACCCAATCTTATAAAGTTCATCATGTAGAAGTAGCTGATATTTTAGAAAAGCAGTATGGCCTCTTGAAAACACAATGACAAGATCAGTCATTTCGCCCATAATTATGAGTCTTAGAACATGTAGTAGAAATCAAAGTGACAGCTTTTACTGTTATATCTAATGACCCCCAAGTCATTAGAAAATTGGGCGTGGTGGTGTATTTATTGTACTGCCTAGTAGTCAGTTCTGATTATCCAAGGCCAGGTGGCAGGGGGTGGGGGGAAAACCGTTGCTACACGATGAGACAAGAGAAGTATGACTGGAACCCAGGGATCAGTACCTGGAGAACTCTCACATCCAATAAAAAAAGTTAATAAGGGATGCCTGGGTGGCTCAGTTGGTTGAGCAGTTGCCTTCGGCTCAGGTCATGATCCCAGCGTCCTGGGATCGAGTCCCGCATCAGGCTCCTTGCTTGGCAGGGAGCCTGCTCCTCTCTCTCTGCTTCTGCCTGCCTCTCTGCCTGATTGTGTTCTCTCTCTGTTAAATGAATAAATAAAATCTTTAAAAAAATAAAAAAAATATATTAAAAAAATTAATAAAAGCTTCAAAAAATAATGTAGGTAGGGCCAAGACTCCTGTCTTTTAGGAATGAATGTTTTGTTTCTCTCACCAAATAAAGAATTCCAACCAGTTTATATCTGAGAAAAGGAGAAAGAGGTCATTGTAACAGAAAGAAGGAATTTATAAGTATCAGCTATGACCTTGTGAAAGGATGAAACAAGGTGTATAGGAATGTGATAGCTGCCTATATTTTTCTCTTAGGTACAATGTGCATGTGAGTGTGTGTGTGTGTGAGAGAGAGAGAGAGAGGGAAAGAGAAGAGAGGTGTGGTATAGTGTAGATTCTATTGAGATATATATGCTTTGTGCTGTAGAATTTTTATAAATAGATCCACAGGTTAGAGGATATTTAGATGGGACTCTGAAGTAAAGGGGAATAAGTATTACTCAGAGAACAATTCAGTGACTGAGGGAAGTTGGATCTTTTCTTTTAGAAAGAGTGTGAGAATGTCATTATTTTATGACATAAAGTTGAGATATTTTAAGTTGGAACACGCTAGAACTATTGCTGTAGAGGTTGAGTATGGGAAGAAGCCCTGGGTCCTGCTGAAGAGCCCAGGCGGTGACCTGTAGCTCCTGAGTTTAGGCGGGTTCTCATCTGTCCCAACTTACTTCTGCTCTGCCATCTTGTACCACAAAGCCTGGAAAGGTGAACACCAGCTGTTTGATAACTAGGATTCCAAAATTTGATTTGTATTTTATCAGTCACATGCACTTACACAACATTTGAGTTTGGAAACTAGTTATGGGAAGAGAGAAGTGGCCACGTGTGGACCATTCTTTTTGCTAGCAGATACAGCCTGGCTGATGTGACTCTGGGGCCAGGGGTTTTGGCTTCATCTCCCTGATCTCTGAATTATGGATGAGATGGGCTGTTAATGGAGCCAACGGTTGTTACTTCTCCACTTTCCTAATTGCTAAAATCCAGAATTCTTTTTTTTATTAACATATAATGTATTATTTGCCCAAGGGTACATGTCTGTGAATCATCAGGCTTACACATTTCACAGCATTTGCCATAGCACATACCCTCCCCAATGTCCATAACCCTACCCCCCCCCCATCCACCCTTAGTTTGTTTCGTGAGTTTAGGAGTCTCTTATGGTTTGTCTCCTTCCCCATCCCA
>CM052800.1:88191311-88237384 GCA_028533885.1 Nasua narica | reverse complement strand
CATAATACCCTCTAGTTCCATCCACGTTGTTGCAAATGGCAAGATTTCGTTTCTCTTGATGGCTGCATAGTATTCCATTGAATATATGTACCACTCTTCTTTATCCATTCATCTGTTGATGGACATCTAGGTTCTTTCCATAGTTTGGCTATTGTGGACAATGCTGCTATAAACATTTGGGTGCATGTGACCCTTTGGATCACTACATTTGTATCTTGAGGGTAAATACCCAGTAGTGCCATTGCTGGGTCGTAGGGTAGCTCTATTTTCAACATTTTGAGGAACCTCCATAGTGTTTTTCAGAGTGGTTGCACCAGCTTGCATTCCCACCAACAGTGTAGGAGGCTTCCCCTTTCTCCGCATCCTTGCCAACATCTGTCATTCCCTGACTTGCTCATTTTAGCCATTCTGACTGGTGTGAGGTGGTATCTCACTGTGGTTTTGATTTGTATTTCTCTGATGCCGAGTGATGTTGAACACTTTTTCATGTGTCTGTTGGCCATTTGGATGTCCTCTTTACTGAAATGTCTGTTCATATCTTCTGCCCATTTCTTGATCGGATTATTTGTTCTTTAGGTGTTGAGTTTGAGAAGTTCTTTATAGATTTTGGATACAAATCCTTTATCTGGTATGTCATTTCCGAATATCTTCTCCCATTCTGTCAGCTGTCTTTTGGTTTTGTTGACAGTTTCCTTTGCTGTGCAAACGCTTTTGATCTTGATGAAGTCCCAGTGGTTGATTTTCACCCTTGCTTCCCTTGGCTTTGGCGATGTTTGTAGGAAGAAGTTGCTGCAGCTGAGGTTGAAGAGGTTGCTGCCTGTGTTCTCCTCCAGGATTTTGATGGAGTCTTGTCTGACACAGAGGTCTTTGATCCATTTTGAGTCTATTTTTGTGTGTGGTGTAAGGAAATGGTCCAGTTTCATTCTTTTGCATGTGACTTGTCCAGTTTTCCCAACACCATTTGTTGAAGAGACTGTCTTTTTTCCATTGAATATTCTTTCCTGCTTTGTCGAAGATTAGTTGACCATACAGTTGGGGTTCCATTTCTGGAACCATTTGTTCTTCCAATCCAGGAGCATGGAACATTTTTCGATTTCTTTGTGTCTTCCTCCATTTCTTTCATGAGCACTTAGTAATTTACTGAGTACAGATCCTTTGCCTCTTTGGTTAGGTTTATTCCTAGGTATCTTATGGTTTTGGGTGCTATTGTAAATGGAATCGACTCCTTAATTTCTCTTTCTTCTGTTTTGCTGTCTGTGTATAGGAATGCAACTGATTTCTGTGCATTAATTTTATATCCTGACACTTGACTGAATTCCTGTATGGGTTCTAGCAGTCTGGGAGTGGAGTCTTTTGGGTTTTCCACATAAAGTATCATATCATCTGTGAAGAATGATAGTTTGACTTCTCTTTTGCCAATTTGGATGCCTTTTATTTCTTTTTGTTGTCTGATTGCTGAGACTAGAACTTCTAGTACTATGTTGAATAGCAGTGGGGATAGTGGGCATCCCTGCCATGTTCCTGATCTCAGGGGAAAATCTCTCAGCTTTTCCCCACTGAGGATGATATTCGCTGTGGGTTTTTCATAGATGGCTTTGATGATGTTGAGGAATGTACCCTCCATGCCTACACGGTGACGAGTTTTGATCCAGAAAGGATGTTGTACTTTGTCAAATGCTTTTTCAGCATCAATTGAGAGTATATTATGGTTCTTGTTCTTTCTTTTATTAATGTATTATATTACATTGATTGACTTGCGAATGTTGAACCAACCTTGCAGCCCAGGAATAAATCCCACTTGGTCATGGTGAATAATCCTTTTAATGTACTGTTGGATCCTATTGGCTAGTGTATTGGTGAGAATTTTTACATCCGTGTTCATCAAGGATATTGGTCCATAATTCTCCTTTTTGATGGGGTCTTTGGTTTTGGGATCAAGATAATGCTGGCCTCATAAAATGAGTTTGGAAGTTTCCCTTCCATTTCTATTTTTTGGAACAATTTCAGGAGTATAGGTATTAATTCTTCTTTAAATGTTTGGTAGAATTCCCCTGGGAAGCCATCTGGCCCTGGGCTCTTGTTTTTTGGGAGATTTTTGATGACTCTTTCAATCTCCTTACTGGTTATGGGTCTATTCAGGTTTTCTATTTCTTCCTGGTTCAGTTTTGGTAGTTTGTGTGTCTCTAGGAATGCATCCATGTCTTCCAGATTGTCTAGTTTGCTTGCGTATAATTGCTCATAATATGTTCTTATACTTGTTTGTATTTCTTTGGTGCTGGTTGTGATTTCTCCTTTTTCATTCATGATTTTATTAATTTGGGTCCTTTCCCTTTTCTTTTTGATAAGTCTGGCCAAGGGTTTATCAATTTTTTCTTTCAAAGAACCAGCTCCTAGTTTTGTTGATTTGTTCTACTGTTCTTTTGGTTTCTATTTCGTTGATTTCTGCTCTGATCTTTATTATTTCTCTTCTTCTGTATGTTTTAGGCTTTCTTTGCTGTCCTTTCTCCAGCTCCTTTAGGTGTAGGGTTAGGTTATGTATTTGAGATCTTTCTTGTTTCTTGAGAAAGGCTTATATTGCTATATTTTCCTCTCAGGACCGCCTTTGCTGGGTCCCAGAGATTTTGAACAGTTGTGTTTTCATTTTCATTTGTTTCCATGAATTTTTTTAATTCTTCTTTAATTTCCTGGTTAACCCATTCATTTTTTAGTAGGATGCTCTTTAGCCTCCATGTATTTGAGTTCTTTCCAACTTTCCCCTTGTGATTGAGTTCTAGTTTCATGGCATTGTGGTCTGAAAATATGCAGGGAATGATCCCAATCTTTTAGTACTGATCGCGACCTGATTTGTGTCCCAGGATGTGATCTATTCTGGAGAATGTTCCATGTGCACTAGAGAAGAATGTGTATTCTGTTGCTTTAGGATGGAATGTTCTGAATATGTCTGTGATGTCCATCTGGCCCAGAGTGTCATTTAGAGGCTTTATTTCCTTGTTGATCTTTTGCTTAGAGGATCTGTCCATTTCGGTGAGGGGGGTATAAAAGTCCCCTACTATTATTGTATTGTTGTTGATGTGTTTCTTTGATTTTGTTATTAATTGGTTTATATAATTGGCTGCTCCCATGTTAGGGGCATAGATATTTACAATTGTTAGATCTTCTTGTTGGACAGTCCTTTTAAGTATGATATAGTGTCCTTCCTTATCTCTTATTATATTCCTTGGCTTAAAGTCTAATTTATCTGATATAAGGATTGCCACCCCAACTTTCTTTTGATGTCCGTTAGCATGGTAAATTGTTTTCCACCCCCCCACTTTAAGCTGGAGGTGTCTTTGGGTCTAAGATGAGTTTCTTGGAGACAGCATATGATGGGTCTTGTTTTTTTATCCATTCTGATACACTGTGTCTTTTGATTGGGTCATTGAGCCCATTTACATTCAGGATAACTATTGAAAGATATGAATTTAATGCCATTGTGTTGCCTGTAAGGTGACTGTTAACTGTATATTGTCTCTCTTCCTTTCTGGTCTCTGTTCCTTTTAGGCTCTCTTTGCTTAGAGGACCCCTTTCAATATTTCCTGTAGGGCTGGTTTGGTGTTTGCAAATTCCTTTAGTTTTTGTTTGTCCTGGAAGATTTTTATCTCTCCATCTATTTTCAGTGACAGCCTAGTTGGCTGTAGTATTGTTGGCTGCATATTTTTCTCATTTAGTGCTCTGAATATATCATGCCAGTCCTTTCTGGCCTGCCAGGCCTCTGTGGATAGGTCTGCTGCCAGTCTGACATTTCTGCCTCTGTATGTCACAGATTGCTTGTCTCGAGCTGCTTTCAGGATTTTCTCTTTGTCACTAAGACTTGTAAGTTTTACTATTAGATGTCGGGATGTAGACCTATTTTTATTGATTTTGAGGGGGGTTCTCTGTGCCTCCTGGATTTTGATGCTTGTTCCCCTCAGCAGATTAGGGAAATTCTCTACAATAATTTGTTCCAATATACCTTCTGCTCCTTTCTCTCTTTCTTCTTCTTCTGGGATCCCATTTATTCTAATATTGTTGTGTGTTATGGTATCACTTATCTCTCGAATTCTTCTCTTGCATTCCAGTAGTTGTTTGTCTCTTTTCCTCAGGTTTTTTATTCTGTCATTTGGTCTTCTATATCACTAATTCTTTCTTCTGTCTCATTTATTCTACACTTGATCTTAGCCAAAAGGCCGAGAAGTGATGTGTCTGTCTCATTTATTCTAGCATTAAGAGCCTCCATTTTTGTTTCAACCTCATTAATAGCTTTTTTAATTTCTACTTGGTTAGGTTTTATTTCTTTTATTTCTCCTGAAAGGGACTTTATTTCTCCTTAGAGGGATTCTTTAATCTCTTCCATGCTTTTTTCAATCCCAGCTAGCACCTTGATAACTGTCATTTTGAACTCTATTTCTGACATATTACTAATGTCCGTATTGACTAAGTCTCTAGCCATCAGTATTATCTCTTGTTCTTTTTTTTGTGGTGAGGTTTTCCACCTTGTCATTTTATTGAGCTAAGAATAGATGAGTGAGAAAGAAAAATACTCTGGAGTTCCACAGTTTTCACTGATTGATGAAGTTGGTCTTGGCTGGATATTCTCACTGATCTTTTGTGGAGGGGCCTTTTCAACTTAGTTCTCAGATGTCTTTACCTGAGGTGGAATTGCCCCGCCCTTGCCCGAGGATGGGCCAAGCAATTTGCTCAGGTTCTCTCTCCAGAGTCTTTGTTCCCTGAGCGCTTTCTGTAAGCCCTGGAGGCAGGGAATGCAAATGGCAGCCAGTCTCTGGCTGGAGGAGGAGCTGAGCGGCTGGAGGAGGAGCTGAGCGCTGGGGGCCACGCTCATCAGTGTGCCCTCAGAGGAAAGCAGTCGATCAGTCCCATCTCCCAGGTCCCCACCCATGCTCCAAGTTCAGCCGCCTGTGGCGGAGCCCTTCTCTGGTGCGGCCCAGTCTGGAGTCTCCAAACCCAGCAGACTCCTGCCGTGCGCTCCCGCGCTGTTCCTCTGGAGAAAGGAGGGGGGTCTCTCTGGAGCTGCCCTCCGTGGCGTCCCTGCTTGAAGAGCCCTGGTCATGGTTGCGTGGCTCCTTCTCTGCCACAGGCTTCTCCACCTGGGTACTTGGGAGCTCTGCTGCACTCAGACACCCCCGGTCTCTTTGTGACCTCAGGAGTCCTGAAACCACACTGTTCCCGTGAGGGCTAAACCTCCGGCTTAGCCTCTGGAGCAATGTCCCTCAGCGGAGCAGGCTCTAAAAGTTCCAATTTTGTGCTCTGCGGCTCTGCAGCTTCAGGGAGCTGGCCCCTCTCCCTGAGGTCTCTTTTCCCGTTGCTTTGGATTCACTTTTCCGAACGTCCTACCATTCAGAACGTGGTAGATTTTCTGCTCCTAGAATTGTTCTTCTTCCTCTTTTCTCTCCCCTGTTGAGTATGCTGGCTTTTAGAATGGTTTGATAACTATCTAGATTAACTTCTGGGATCCGACTCTATCTCAACCTCCTATTTCTCCACCATCTTGCCAATCTCCCTCCTAAAATCCAGAATTCTTATAGATGTAAAAAATTAATAAAATTAATTGTGGGAACTCAAATGACAGTACTGCTCTAAGGTTTTGCTTTCCAGTGGGTGGTATTAAAATAGATTCTCAATGCTACTCTTCTGATTTATATTGAAATTTCATTTATTTATTTTCATGAATAACATCTTACCTAGTATCAATGCATTCTTAATATTTTATTTATTTATTTATTTAGAGAGTGTTTATTGTGTGGGCGGGGGGAGAGGGAGAGAGACTCAAGCAGACTCTGCACTGAGCACAGAGCCTGATATGGGCCTCCATCTCATCACCCTGAAATCATGATAGGAATTGAAACCAAGAGTCGGACACTTAACCAACTGAGCCACCCAGGTGCCCCAAGTATCAATGCATTTAATAGATTTATCAATAGTGTACTTTGACCAAAACTTCTGAATATTATACTATAATTATGTCAAGTGTCTGTTGCTTTTGGAAATTATTTCAATGATTAACAACACATTAGTTTTTAAACACATGGTTTTACAAATCCACCCTTGGCTGGTTTATTTACATAATTATGGAAAAAATCAGATAGTTCATCACTCTGTTTTATATAGTATGATTATATTACTGTGTAGTATACAGGTACTTTTATATATATCACCTTCGATGTGTGTGTGTGTATTACTGACCAGTGGAATTTGAAACATATGTAAATATCATGCGTATTTTAAAAAAATAATGAAATTCACAAAATTTCTGACACCTCAGTCATAAAACTTGAGTCTTCAAAGGATGTTTTACCATTTTAACAAAAATTTTCAAGTCTTTATTAAGCAGACCCTCTAGTTTCCCACAATTTAAAAATGTATCAAAAACTTTGTGTGTCTGTGTGTGTGTATAAAACATAAGTGATTAAAAGTTCATGATTTGAGGCACCTGGATGGCTCAGTCATTAAGTGTATTTCTTCAGCTCAGGTCATAGTCTCATGGTCCTGGGATCAAGCCCTGCATTGGGCTCCCTGCTCACCAAGAAGCCTGCTTCTCCCTCTCCCACTCCCCCTGCTTGTATTCCCTCTCTTGCTGTCTCTCTGTCAAATAAATAAATAAATAAATAAATAAAATCTTTAAAAAAATAAATAGAAGTTCATGATTTATTTTTCTGAAGTTGTATTATAGGAAGAGTTGATATTTTAAATAGTTTTTACAATTAACATTTAGTTAAATGTTTTTAAATTTGACTCAAATGCATCCTTATGTGGAGTAAAAAATGATTTTGCTTTGCAGTAGATTTTGAAAATCAAGTTACCTTTTAGTTCTATATATATGACTGTATTGCAACCTACTGATCTTAGGTTTTTCCAGTAATATTGAGAAATCATATGCCTCGCTAGATGGGCCATTGACTCACTCTTGTTTGGAAATTTCTATACACTTTTAATCTCACTGTTAATTTTATTACTTCCTCCAGAATTCTTTTTGTAGATATTCAACAGTCACTGTTTCTGTAAATGAAGTAGATCTATGAATGTAGGAGGACAGTAGAGGTTTGATATACAGACATTTTAAAATATATTATGCAGAAATCTGGCTTATGTAATGATTATGTTTTTCACTATTAAAAATCCATTGTAGTTCCATTAGAATGGAACTTGACACACCGCATGGAAGCTACAAATAATCAAGATTCAGATTTATTCCCCGGATGACCTCCAAGGATCTGTCACAAAACAGATGTTCAGTAAGTGTGAACTGAAATGTTGTAAGAGCTATTTTTGCAACTTCTGGGCCCCTTTTCCATGTTTATGACCACACAGAGTAAACCATTTATGAGTGGGATTATTTTCCAAGTCCTTAGGATATTCCTTTCAAGCAATAAGCACTTAAGTAACTTCTTGTTGACAACAAATCACAATAATACACACAACTCTGAATTATCTTTATCTCCATAGCAACAGAATATATTTTGTTTTTGCTGTATAATCCAGTTTATTTTCTGAAATAGCCACATGGGCATCTCCCCATCTCTTGTACTCTCTGAAGATAAAGCAAAATTTAAAAGACGCTAGACTCAAATGACAGTCTTTTATTTACAATGTTAAGAGACACTAGACTCAAATGGCAGTCTTCTATTTACAAAACACTGGTGTGTTTCATATATATACACAGGTATATATACAGACACACATATATATGCATATAAGATATGTACACACCAGTTAGAGAAATAAAAATTATTTTACATAAAACAGTATTTCTCATGATATATGTCGGTGATATAAAGAGCAAAGGGACTTACAATGGCTTTCTTCCCATTTGTAAGAAGGCCTTAATAGGCATGAAATATTATTTGATATATATAAATTATATATAATTATAAATTACTATATATTAAAAATGATATATAAGTGAATGTTATATAAAAATTAAAAAATTAGATTGTATGTTAAATAGAAAAATATTAAGCCAGAAAAATATGAGTAAAAGGACACAGTTAACAGTGTTGGTATTGAACTATGAAGAAAGATTAATATCATCTTCATAAAAATGTTATTTGTGTGTCATTTGCTTTTAAAAAATAGTTTAAGCATATATATAATTGTAGTTTTACAGAGTATAGAAAAAGTGTTTACTATATTAGTACAAAACTTTGGATATAATGAGGATTAAAAAAAATAGTTAAAATGTACCATGAAATTTCTGTTTGCCCTGTTGCAATAAATTGGGAATGGGCTATGAGAAAGACTTGGTAAATAATCTTCAGAAAGTCAAAATAGGATGTCTTGGTAAATACTGTGAGCCAATTAATACTTTGATGAATCATTTTTGGGGTTGTTTTAACCTATCAGAAGTTTGGAATATTACATAATTTGTGTTAGTAGGACTTTTATAGAGGTACCTCTCAAGGGATTAAAACCTTTTTAATGAGGATATTCCATCAATGGAATATTTGTCCTTTCTAAAACCTGATAGTGATGACAGAACAATTGGTCAACTCATTTGACTCAGTCTGAAAAAAACCTTTAGCTGAGTAGGTGTTTAAATCATATAGACAATGTAAGGGATTCATTAACTGCATTTTTCATTTATCAAGTTATACTTGTGAAAATGCAAACTTAGACAAAATTTTTTCATAAATCTAAATATTTGAAAATTGAATTTTGGTTTAGATGATATATTACTTCCTCCTGCCACCTTCTGGCAAACTAATTTTGAATAATTCTTAAAGGGATGAAAAGAGGGGTAATTCACATCTCAAGAATCTAAATGTTCTCTTGAATCTACATTTTTCTCTGCATTCCTTTAATAACCAACTTTTTTTTTTTTTCCAATAACCAACTTTTTAATGAAATGAAAAAAAGCCACAATGGTGTTGAAGTAAGCTGTCACATAGAAGTTAAGAGCAGGGTGCCTGGATGTCTCAGTTAAGCGTCAGACTCTTGATTTTGGTTCAGGTCATGATTTTAGGTTTATGAGATGAAGCCTTTAGTAGGACTCTGAATTCAGTGTGGAGCCTGCTTGAGATTCTATCTTTGGGAGCACCTGGGTGGCTCAGTTGGTTAAGTATCTGCCTTCAGGTCAGGTCATGATCTCAGGCTCCTGAGATCCAGCCCAACGTCAGGCTCCCTGCTCAGCAGGGAGTCTGCTTCTCTCTTTCCCTCTGCCCCTCCCCCTGACCATCCTCACTCTCTCTCTCAAATAAAAAAAAATAAGATCTTAGAAAAAAAAAGTTGTTTAAGACCTCAATAAAAATACAATTGACCCTTGAACAAGGGGTCTGTATTTTTGATGTAGTGCAGTATTATAAATGTATTTTCCTCGTGATTTTCTTGACATTTTCTTTTCTCCATCTTACTGTATTGTAAGAATACAGTATAATAAACAAATATGTGTTAATTGATTTTGTTATTTATAAGTGTTCTGGTCAACAGAAGGCTATTAGTAGTTAAGTTTTGGGGAAGTCAAAAGTTCAATTGTGGGGGATGAGGAAGTGTCAGAAGTCCTAGCACCTGCATAACTGAAGGGCCAACTCCATGAATCTTCTTATTGATCAAGCAGCTCATTAAGCATAATCTGCTTATACTCACTTTATCAAGAACAATTGATCTACATTGAGACACTTATTATATTACCTTTAATTTGGTATCATAAAATATGTCTTAAGAAATGATACTTTGAAATACATTTGCATTCTATTTGTCTCTGCAAACTTAGTAAACCATTTCTTTTCCTTTTCCAGCTACATTTCTGACATCTTTATAAATATAAACCCTCCTACTAATGTGCCTGTTAATTTCCAACCATCAGATAGCATCAAGACATTTTTAGGCAACAAAAATAACTATTTTGCTTTAGATTAGTCTAAGCTACATTCACAGGCAACGTTTTCTAATTTTGAATTAGCTCCCTGTATTTTATGTATAAAAATGTGTGCTAAGCTTTCTTTACCTTTGTAAACATATGATCTTTTTTTCTACCTATAATCTTTTCTCCTTTGTGATGCCTCATCTTTTATGACTATTCAAAAATCAACTTTTCTGAAAAACCTCCCTTGGTTGCCCTAGGCAGAGTCAAGTGTTCTTGTTCTGTTTTATTTCCTTTTGTTCTTCTAGTGTTCTGTAATTCTCTTGCTTGAGACTTTTACCTGAACTTTAAAATATGAGAGCAGGGACATCGTCATTTTGTGTCCACAGAATTTAGCAAAGAAGCCGCCACACTGTGATCACTTAAGTTTATTTAAAAAAATCCTTTTTGGTAAGAAGTAAAAGGAAATTCTATGTGAGCTATAGTATTTTCATTTTGTAGCTGTGTAGCAATAGTAACATTGAAAAAGTAAGGAAAAATAGTTTGTAACTAGCTTTTTTGTTGCTATCTTGGTGTATTCATTATGAGGCATAAGGATTGCAATAAATGACACTTATTCTCATAGTACAAATGATACTTTTAACACAATTCTACCTTCATCTGCCAACTGGTATGCGAATTATATATAGAGATGTGATTTTTAAGTGGTATTTTAAGAAATTCACTATGGTCGAGGAGAAAAAGTAATGCTAGGTAGTATTCTGATGGAATGTAATGCTGAGGAAATCATTCTGGTGTGAATGCTGACTACATTTTCATTAGCAGCGATAAAGAATGACAGAGACATTAAGTTGACACACAGCTGGTGTTTACTGATATTTCAGGGAGATCAAGCATATACATACTGTCTCTCTGCATAAAGGCAAATTCCTAGAGAATCTTATTTGTCCATGGTCAAGCTGATCAGCTGAAAGGTAAAAAACAAAAAACAAAAAACAAAAAAACGGTGGTTTGTACCAAAGCAGGCTAACTGTTAGCAGGGAACACCTTACTTCTCATGTTCTCCTTAAAAAAAAAAAATTCTCATGACTTCAGTTGCGAGGATGATGTACTGTCTCTGTGACAACTGCTAGATCAGGTTCCTTCTGTAAGTGCCTCACTCTTAGGTCAGGCAGCAACCATGTTTTTTATGTGTTTTTTTAGCTAATATGTTCACATGGAAAGTTTGTTTCTACTCTCTGTGACTTCTTATTATCCCAAGATGGTATTTATGATTATTTACCTTTCTGTAATAGTTTCATAATAAACTGACTCCATCATTTTATAGTCAATACTGTGATCCAAATGCTAAGTACCAATGTCTTCACTATTTATAGCAATGATTTTCATTGGATGTCTCTATCTATTTCTCTCTTAATTTCAACCCATGTTGAATACCAACACTAACTTATTTCACTTATGACATCACTTAAATTGTATCATTCTCCAGGTTAAAAATTTTAAATGTCTATTTTCTGAGAGATTAAAATGAAACTTTTATTTACATTTTCTCACTCTCGATCAACCTAGATCTTATCCCATCTTTACACTGTTCAGTATTCTTGCATGGAAATCAGAACCTTTACTTTCTCTAACCATTTTCTGCACATTCCTATCCCTGAACCTTATACCATTTTTCCTTCAGGAACATTTTGTTGATCACCCAAAGCCTAGAGAAGTTGTCCCTACTTTGATTTTGTATAATACTTCTTGTTTGCATACTACTTTGGCAATAAAAATATAATGAATTCTAGAAGCACCTTTCTTTTTAATTGCATGGCTTATCTCTCAATTGTATTTAAAAGATATGAAAGGTTTATATTGTATCCCCACTAACTTACAACGTATTTTTTTTTTAAAGATTTTATTTGTTTATTTGACAGAGAGAGAGAAGGATCACAAGTAGGCAGAAAGGCAGGCACAGAGAGAGAGGGAAGCAGGCTCCCCGCCGAGCAGAGAGCCCGATGCGGGGCTCGATCCCAGGACCCCGAGACCATGACCTGAGCCGAAGGCAGAGGCTTTAACCCACTGAGCCACCCAGGCGCCCCTAACTTACAATGTATTTTGTACAAAGTCAGTACTAATAAATATTAAAAGTTTCCATAAGGACCTCCTTTCCTTTCCCTTCATTGCTTCTCCTCAAAAATCTTCCTTCCATTGGACTGAAGTTCATATTCAGAGAACGAAATTCTGGAAGCAACATGAGAAATCCTAAATTTATTACGGATTATTTTGTTCTAGTCTCATCCTTCCAGATTAATAAAAGATGGTGATAATAATGTTTAAATAACTAACATCAGACTCCCTAAAGTATTTTCAGCCCATTGCCATTATGCCAATTGTTAATTAATTGCCTGCCAGCTTCAATTAGAATCTTAATTGCTTGCCTTGTGATAATGGAACTCTACCCTGTGATAGTGTTCTTTGCCGGTTGGCAAATGCTAAACCTCGTCAGTAGAGGGCACTGGAGAGGCTCTGGCAGAAGAAGAGCGTGCCTGTGTGCTGCTGTAGGTGGCCCTCCACAGCAAGAGGCTTCAGCGGCACCTTGCCTGGAGCAGAGAAAGGTCTGATGAGGGTTATGAAGAATTAGCTCTGTTGTTTTGCCACCCTCTCATCCTGTCAAATAATATCATCCTACCAACAGCCTACATATGTGAAAATTCAGAATCTTTTTTTTAAAGGGAAATCCCTAATATTATTCTTTAAATTTCTTAGAGCAATATTTTTAGTGAAAAAGTTATTATCTTTATATTGTCAGGTCTTGGATATTAATGTCGGTATACTTGTCAATATTTTTCTGTTTTATAGGCTTTATGTAAGTCAGCCATCATTGCTTGCTTATTTGTTTTGTTTTACTGTGCTGTATTTAAATTCATCTTTCTCTGTTTTTAAGATAGTTGACTTTGCATTTGAGTAATGTGACTGTGATATGCTGTAGTTTGGTTTTCTTTGTATTTATGTCACTTCAAGGTGGTTGAACTTTCTGGAACTATGGCTTGGTGTTTATGTTGTAAAATTTAGAAAAATTAGACCCTTATTTCTTCAAATATATTCTCCGCTACTTCTCTTCTTTTGAACCTCTATTTACATGTAAATTTAGCCCCTTGAGAATATCCCACAGGTTAGTAACACTTTATCTCTTGTTGTTTTTGAATATTTTTTCTCTCTGCTTTAATTTGGAAATGCCTAATGAATTATCTTCAAGTTTACTTATGTTTATTTTCTGATGTCTAATCAGCTTTAAAGCCCATATGTATATATGTATGTGTGTGTATGTAAATGTTTTTAGAGAATAATTTTTTTGATTCTAGAATTTCTATTCACTTCATTTCTCTTCTGAAATACGTCTTCCATTAACTATTAGGTCTACTTTTTCCTACAATTTAAAAGAATATATTTGTAATAATTGCTGCTAAGTCCTTGTCTGCTAATCCTAATAGCTCAGTTGTCTGTACTTATGCTTTAAAACACTGTATTTTCTCTTCATTACATGCCAAATATATATCTGTGTGTGTGTGTGTGTGTGTAGGTTTCTTGTCAATTTTAGTTATAGTCACAGCATTGTATATAAATAAAATAACTATATATACATGGTGAAGCATAGTATTACATTGTTCCATTCATTTATCAGAATACAAACTCTTCCCTGTATATGGCAGATTGGGTGGGCAAGTAAACTTTGAGATTCCTTTTAAAGTCAAGTTGAGTTAGAGAGGAACTATGGATTGAATAGTAGAGCTTCTACAACTTGCCCTGTTTTGGAAAATTGTGTGGTGTATGAGGCCTTTTTTGGGAGAGACCTGAAAAAAGTCTAGGTTTGGTGTGAGAAGACTCGGTATGCAAGTGAAGTAATCAAATGAGGGTTTTCAAAAAAAGGTAAAAAAAAAATTCTCAATAGAAGAATGGTTAATACAAGCAAGAGAGTAGGGGCAATAGAGTGCTGAGGAGAAGAGATAAGTTGTCTCCTAGTGTATTAGGGTTCTCTGATAGGAAACGGAATCAACATGATGCAAGTATCCTATTTCATATTGTGGAGGCTATCAAGCCCAAAATCTATAAGGCAAGCTGGCAACTAGAAATTTAGGTAAGAGTTATAATCCTGAGTGTAAAGCCTAGAAACTCAGGCAGAATTTCTGTGTTGCATTATGGAGGCAGAATTCCTTCTTTGGGAACCCTCTTAAGATCTTCAATTGATTGAATGAAGCCCATTCATTTTTAAAGGCTAATCAGCTTTATTTAAAGTTAGTTTGTAAATGTGGATCACATATAAAAATTCACTTTCCAGCAACATCTAGACTAGTGTTTGACCAAATAACTCCATAGTCTAGTTAAGTTGACATATAAAATTAACCAGTTATTATACCTGGGGGACCAAGGAAAATTTTACGGGGGAGATAGCAGTTTAAAGGACTCTTAAAAGAATGTTTGAAATATGGGAGTAGAAGAATATTGGCAGGCATTTCACCTAAAAGAAATGGCAAGGACAAAAACCTGGCAACCACTTAAATTTCCAATCACATAGTACAATTCCTTTGGGCTAATGCTTACAATTCAATTCCACCCCTGCTCAAGGCCAGCTGTCCAGCTGTGTGGGGAAAGAAAAGGGGAAATTATATACATAATAGAATCATAAGGTCTTAGAAGTTAAAAATGCTTCAGTAATCGTTTATTCCAACATTTCACTTAGTATAGAAATTCTAAATTTCTGCACTAAATTTGGAGACCTAGTTTCCTCTTGAATATTTGAAGTTTGGACATCTGATTCTCTTATGGAACTGAAAAAATGAGATTTGTATCTAATTATGAGAACATTCTATACTTCTCAGAATGACAGTGGTATAGTGGTTAGGGCAGAACTCAGTAGCCAATATTTCTTGGCTCTAATCCAAGTTCTAGCACTTAGTAGCTGTGTGATCATGTATACATTGTATATCTTTGCCTCCAGTAATATGTGTAACATAGTAATAGTAACCAGGCCTACCTCCCAGGAATGTTGTTAGAAATACCTGAGATAGTCCCAGTAAAGTGCTAGCATCTTGCCTATATAACAATCTATATTCACTATTATTGTTATAACAACATAACCATGTAATATTATTGTAGCCGCAATCCAAAAATAACAACGTTATATTGGTGTAAAGTGACATTCACCTAGTAGTGGGGTTAGAGTAGGATAAAAGCTCTTCTCTCATAAGAAAATGTTCTGATCATCATTTCCTTTTCTAGTCTAAACATTTTCAATTTATTCAATTATTATTCATAAGGTAGTTTACAAATTTTTGATTCTAGGCATTCTTTAGAGTCATTTTCCAATGTCCTTGAAATGTGTAGCCTAGAAATTAAAGTTACTCCAAATATGCCCTAATCAGAGTGCATCATCCCGCAGAACTGTTTCTTTCTTTGAGAAAATACTGACTTCTGTTTATACATGATAAGCTTGTTTTGGCTTCTCCCGCCTCCCCCTCCCCCCCCCCCTCCAGCAAATGGATGGCTCTATGGCATTTATAATCAACTAACTCCTAGGTCTTACCACATGATCCATTATTAGGTCAAGTTCTTCCTCTTATGTATCAAGTACTTGCTGTGCACTTAATGTGCTCCAGCCAAAAGCAGGAGTTTTTCTCTATTTATTCAAAGTTCTACCATATTTATCACTTATTAAATTATTCATTAGAGTTTGCTGAGTATCCATGTTTTTACCAATTCTGATTCTATTAACTTATTAAACTTTATTCCACTTGGTGGCAGTCACAGTTTGATAAATAAAACTTCTATGTCTTCATCTAAGGCTTTTAAAAACATTTACATGAGTTCAGGATCAAGTTAAGTCCTTGGGAACACCATCCACAGACCCTCCCTCCAGACAATACTGATATGTTTAAATCTTTGGGATAAGGTTTTTGAAATAAGAATTTATCTAACTCCTCTGCAATCTACTTCTCATTTATCTCTTTGGACCAATGGAATATCTCGAGATACTTTCTCAAAGTTCCTGCTAAATAAGATTCTAATTTAGAGAACCCCAAAGAAACTGTTAATATCACATGATTAATTCTTAGTAAATCTGTATGTACTAACAAATGATATCCTCTACCTTCAATGTGCTCGTAATCATTTGGTTAAATATGGAATGGGGTCCTTGAACAGAAGGCAACATTGATCACATTCTGGGGAATAAATCATTAATGGGTAATAAGAAGCCGCTCACTGCTCAGGAAAACACTTGCTTTCCCTTCTTTCTGAGCCTCTTGCAGATAGATAGAGCTAAATGGTTGAGTTCTGAATAGTGGAATTTGAGTGGATGAGATATCATCTACTCTTCAAGGACCAAGACTTTTAAGAAGCAGGTATGTTACCTCCATGCTCTCTCACTTTATTTTTGTCTCTTCTGGTTGTAGGGAATTACAATGTTTCAGGGAATGAGAGTTTTAAGATGAATGGATACTCTTTTCTGAATCAAGACTAGTTAAAAGCACCTTCTTTAAAAGGTTATGTGAGAAAGAAATAAATATATTGTACTCCTTTATATATTTTTATTTGATATAGCAGTTAAGCTAACTAAACTAATAAAACTTTGTTCTAAAATTGTATTATAAAAATATTTTTAGCTCATGCCTTAAGAACTTCAATAATGGGGAAAAAACCTTAAATAATGTACTTAGCCAGTGCAGAGTTCTGATTGTAAGAAAATTCATTTTTGCTTAGCTGAAATATTTTCCTGCAGAGGTTTTGTAAAATCCTGTCCTTCTTTCAGAGTATCACTCTTTAAATCTTTGTACAGTGAATAAGTCTATTGTCTACTGCCTAAATCATGTGCTGGGATCTCACCTATTCTCACAAAATTAAAATAGCTCCATCTTCTGGGCCAAGCAACTTAGGAAAACCCGTTTGGATAGTACACAATTACCAAGTTTCAGCTGTGGCAACTGTGATTCTGTATCTCTGTGAAGGTATAGTCTGCTCAAAATAATCTGTAGCCTACTCTCCGGAATTCTGTGAAGTGGTAGAGATCATGGGCCAATCATTTTTGGTGTTTGAACATTTGAGTGGTAGATACCATCTGGCTTTCCTCCACCCAGCTGGCCCTGGCCCAAACTGACGAACCACTCCAAGTTTCTTCATTCAAAGTAAACAAAACATCATTCATTAGCTCTCCACTTAGAACATCTCAGACTCTACCACCATGAGACAGGAGGACCCCACTCCAGATTACTCTGCTAGGGGAGATGTTTCTGAGGATAAGGATGCTCATATTTGATTACCTAGCCAAGTCATTCAGCATACCTTCACTGGTCCACTAAAACAAGCCCAACACACTAAAGAAATTGTGCTGTTCTTTTTTCTTTGTGCCCTGACATTGCTCCAAAAGTCTTTCTCACATATTTCCGTAATTCTGTGGTCTGGATTATTGGCCATTATTACCTTGAAATTTGTGAGGTTCATCAGTCCACAAGATCACCCTCACTTCTGAAGCCAATTGCAAGTTATGGAGTCTACAGGATTACTCCGTTTTGATAAGTCACTAGAAGTACTCACAGAACTCACTCATAACTATTATCCTTATGCTTATAATATATTACAGGGAAAGGGGACGGATTAAAATCATCAATGAGAAGAAACACATTAGGTGGGTTCAAACATGATCTTGCATTTGTCCTCTCATAGTGGAGTGGTGGGCAATGCTAAGTCCTCCCAACCATAACGTGTGAAAATATGCCTGGAGTATTGATAACCAAGGAAGCTTGCCTGAGCCTTGTTGTCCATTATTACTGGTGTTGGTCACATAGCATGACTGGTGGTCCATATGGCTTGCCTTAGTTTTCAGTGGCTCTAGAGGTCGAGCTGATATTGAGTGGCCAAAACCCCTACCATTGTTATCAAAGAAAATCTGGGGTAGCTTGAGGCCCCCAGGTAAACCAAGACATTCTTTTTTATTTAATTCCCATACAGTATTTTTTAATTAACACATAGTGTATTATTTGTTTCAGGGGTACAGGTCTGTGATTTGTCAGTCTTATGCAATTCACAGCGCTCACTATACTACATACCCTCCCCAATGTCTATCACCCAGCCACCTCATTCCTCCCACCCATCTCCATTCTAGCAACCCTCAGTTTGTTTCCTGAGATTAAAAGTCTCTTACAGTTTTTCTCCCTCTCTGGTTTCATCTCGTTTCATTTTTCCCTCTGATCCTCTGTCTTGTTTCTCAAATTCCTCATATCAGTGGGATCATATGATAATTGTCTTTCTCTGATTGACTTATTTCACTTAGCGTAACACCCTCTGGTTCCATCCACGTCATTCCAAATGGCAAGATTTCATTTATTTTGATGGCTACATAATATTCCTGTGTGTGTGTGTGTGTGTGTGTGTGTGTATACATACATACATATACATACATACCACATCTTTTTTATCATCCATTCATCTGTTGATGGACATCTAGGCTCTTTCCGTAGTTTGGCTATTGTGGACATTGCTGCTATAAACATTGGGGTACACGTGCCCCTTCGGATCACTACAATTGTATCTTTGGGGTAAATATCCAGTAGCACAATTGTTAGGTCATAGGGTAGTTCTGCTTTCAACTTTTTGAGGAATCTCCACACAGTTTTCCAAAATGGCTGCACCAGCTTGTATTCCTGCCAACAGTAGGAAGGTTCTCTTTTCTCCCCATCCTTGCCAACACCTGTCATTTCCTGACTTGTTATTTTTAACCATTCTGACTAGTGGGAGATGGTATCTCACTGTGGTTTTGATTTGTATTTCCTTAATGCTGAGTGATGTTGAGCACTTTTTCATGTGTCTGTTGGCTATCTGATGTCTTCTTTGCAGAAATGTCTGTTTTTCTTGATTGGATTATTTGTTCTTTTGGTGTGAGTTTGATAAGTTCCTTATACTAGCCCTTTATCTGATACATCATTTGCAAATATCTTCTCCCATTCTGTCAGTTGTCTTCTGGTTTTGTTGACTGTTTCCTTTGCTGTGCAAAAGCTTTTTATCTTAATGAAGTCCCAATAGCTTATTTTTGACCTTGCTTCCCTTGCCTTTGGTGGTGTTTTGAGGAAGAAGTTGCTGCAACTGAGGTCGAAGAGGTTGCTGCCTGTGTTTTTCTCAAGGATTTTGATGGGTTCTTGTCTCACATTTAGGTCTTTCATCCATTTTCAGTCTATTTTTGTGTGTGGTATAAGGAAATAGTCCAGTTTCATTCTCCTGCATGTGGCTGTCCAATTTTCCCCGCACCATTTTTTGAAGAGACTGTCTTTTTTCCACTGGACATTCTTTCCAGCTTTGTTGAAGATTAGTTGACCATAGAGTTGAGGATCCATTTCTGGGCTCTCTATTATGTTGCAGTAATCTGTGTGTCTGTTTTTGTGCCAGTACCACACTGTCTTGATGATTACAGCTTTGTAATAGAGCTTAAAGTCCAGAATTGTGATACCACCAGCTTTGGTTTTCTTTTGCAAAGTTCCTCTGGCTACTCAGAGTCTTTTCTGGTTCCATATAAGTTTTAGGATTATTTGTTCCTTTCTTTGAAAAAAGTTGATGGTATTTTGATAAGGATTGCATTAAGTGTGTAGATTGCTCTAGGTAGCATGGACATTTTCACAATATTTGTTCTTTCAGCCCATGAGCTTGGAACTTTTTCCATTTCTTTGTATCTTCCTCAATTTATTTCATGAGTATTCTATAGTTTTCTGAGTACAGATTCTTTGCCTCTTTGGTTAGATTTATTTCCAGGTTTCTTATGGTTTTGGGTGCAATTGTAAGTGGGATCAACTCCTTAATTTCTCTTTCTTTTGTCTTGTTTTTGGTGTATAGAAATGCAAATGATTTCTGTGCACTGATTTTATATCCTGACACTTTACAGAATTCCTGTATGGGTTCTAGCAGTTTTGGGGCAGAATCCTTTGGGTTTTCCACATAAAGTATCATATCTGCAAAGAGTGAGAGTTTGACTTCTTTGCCAATTCAGATGCCTTTTATTTCTTTTTGTTGTCTGATTGCTGAGGCTAGGACTTCTAGTACTATGTTGAATAGCAGTGGTGATAGTGGACATCGCTGCTGTGTTCCTGAACTTAGGGGAAAATCTCTCAGGTTTTCCCCCATTGAGAATGATATTCACTGTGGGTTTTCATAGATGGCTTTTATGATATTGAAGTATGTACCCTTTGTCCCTACACTGTGAAGCGTTTTGATCAAGAAAGGATGCTGTACTTTGTCAAATGCTTTTTTTTTTTTGCATCTATTGAAAGTATCATATAGTTCTTGTTCTTTCTTTTATTAATGTATTGTATCACATTGATGATTTGCAGATTTTGAACCAACCTTGCAGCCCATGGATAAATTCCACTTGGTCATGGTGAATAATCCTTTTAATGTACTGATGGATCTTATTGGCTAGTATTTTGGAAAGAATTTTTGCATCCATGTTCATCAGAGATATTGGTCTGTAATTCTCCTTTTTGATGGGGGTCTTTGTCTAAACCGAGACATTCTCACTAGGCAACACATTCCCAAGTCACAGAGATCACCTCCTAGAAGCTGAGGACAAAAGCCAGAACTCTTTCTGTAAAGTTAATCCTCTACCCTGCAATGCTTTACTGTGGGCTTCACCCAATGTTGTTTAATAACAGCACATATGCAAAAGTTACAGAAGTCTGTGTCACCATTATTTGATTCACTGAATGACTATGGAACAGTGATGTTGTGCCAAGCTCTCTCTGTACCATTCTTGGTGTTAGGACTTCAGCTTTCTTCATATTTTTTTTTCTTGTCCTGTTTTCTTGAGTTTCAAGTTTACCACTGACTTAAGGGATCATACTCTGCTCATGATCCTATTAGAATAGAAGGAAGGGGTCCTTCCTTCCTTCATGCCTCCTTTCCTCATGGAATTCTATAGGCGCTCTGGCCTAATGTTTGGTCTCATTTCCCAATATTCTCCATCTTATTCCACGCTCAATCCAGTTTCTGCCACACTCACTTCCCAACATCCTTCAGACACTTCTGCATTAGGGATTTTGCACTAACTTTTCTTTCTTCTTGAAGTTCCATTCCACAGATACCTGTTTGATTCCCTTTCTCAATTCTTTCATGTCATCACCTAAAGGTCATCTTCTCCAGGAGGGCTTTCTCAATGCTCATTCTAAAATTGTAAGCCTCTTTCCCAAACTTTCTATCTCCTTTCCAGGTTTTATTTTTTTTTCCTTCACATAAAATTCAACTCATTGCATATATTTTAATAATTATAATGTTTGTTGTCTACTTCCAGATTGGAGAAGCAGTTATCAAATGCCACGAATTTTTGTCTGTTCTTTTACCCTTTCATCCCAAATGCTTAGAATAGAATTTGATGCATAATGTTCAATAGATACTTGTTTAATGAATGAATGAGCTTCTATGTATTTGCACACAAAATGTGCTGCTATTAAATTATATCTTTCTTCTTTTTATTCAGTTGGATTCTTTAAATGTGTGTCCTAAAATGTCTGCCTTTTCATTTAACCCACTTAGCTACATCTTTGAAAGTTTAAGTTAGACAAGTTCAAGCTAATCCACACTTTGAAGTCCGCAAGATACAGATCTCAATCTGTTTTTTCATTAGCAGCTGAATGACCCAGAACAGTTTCGTAATTCCCACCAACACTCGATTTTCTTAACTTTATATATAATATATAGTTCAGAGTTGTTGTAAGGTTGTGTCATGTGATATTTTAATAAATTTGTTCCTCCCCTCCTTTCCACTAGTATTTTTTTTATTAACATATAATGTATTATTTGCCCCAGGGATACAGGTCTGTGAATCACCAGTCTTACACAATTCACAGCACTCACCATGGCACATACCCTCCCCAGTGTCCACTAGTATATTTTTAAACATTGATTTCATCCTTTAGTTACTTCCATAATACCTTAGCTTTCTGTGCTCAAAAAACCTGGAATCCTGCTTTTAATCTCTCTCCAGACTATTACTATAAATTGTTAACTGGACAAGGCTGAAAATATTGGATAGAAAATATTATGAATGTGTTCCTAATGAATTCATTTGACTTTTAATAGCTATTTTTTTCTTCAAAATATTACTTAATTTCTTAGGTCCTCCCAGGAGTCTTTTTCCCTTTCAGAAAACAATATAACCAAATTTTCCCATCTTTCTCTCTGTTTTGCTATTTCTTCGTTTCCTCATCATTACTCAGAAATTTCTTGCGATAGTTAATCGATCCTACTTACATTTAGTTTTAGTGTCCTGGGATGTCATTTTTCTGAGGCAGGAGACTTCCTATAGAGTGAGGTACACTCTTTAATCACATTTTTTTGTCTCAATTTTCAGTTTGCTCTTTGAAATGTTCACTGTATATATTTTCATTTGATAGTTCTGTTTATGGAGAGCAGAGAAACCATGGGATGGCATCCATTCTTGAAATATTACCTATCAACTTTACACCATCAACTCCAGGCAATGAGCCTAGCCACCCATTCATTGTTAACTTCGTACAGCATTCATTTAAAAGAAGCAATCTGTAAACTTTGGGAAATTATTGTAAGCCTCAGCTGATGTTATTCCTACATTTCTCTGATATTCTCTAATCTTCTTCATATTCGTTTTGTGTCTTATTTCCATCTTATTAAGTGCTATTTTTTCCATCTTAATATATTTTCCCAGCATTTACTTTCCACAAAGCTTGGTGCAACTAAAATAATTTTAAAGATATGTTCTATTTTTTCCTCACATATAATTGCATTGCCAGAAAGACTTTCTGTGAGAGAATTCCAGACTGCTTGAATCATTGTCCACTTCTGAGACATGAATTAGTACCTTCCTTACACCTGAACTTTTAAGTCTGTCCTCTCAAAGTAAGATACATTAATTATTATGCTATCTTCAATTTCCTGGCTATCAAAATTCTATGATGACAAAATTACTTGCTCCCTAGGTTGCCATCATTTCTTCTTTAGCGACTAAACTCCTTTTTCATTGGTACGAAGTCATGAGAAATGAATCAGTGAATAATTTAGTAACTTCCTCCTTTTTTCCACAAAGGACACTTTTTCATTATTTTCCCATGCATTATTGCATAACTCCCAGTATGTTACTAGAATGAATTGTTTTCAATGTTTTATTTCCAAACTAAAATAATAGGCTATGTGTTCTTATTCTAAATTATTCAATTAATTTTAAGCATTTTAAAATACTAAAAGTAAGACAAGGACCTCTGTACTATTTTTAAAAGCCTCCAGTTTTAGTGTTTGGTTGCACATATTTGTATTGAGAAAATAAAACTTTCAACAAATGGGAATTTTCCCATTGTTCTCAAGAATCAAGTAGATTCTTAAGAAATGGAGCCCCATGATAACTAGAAAACTTGCCTCAGAATCAGTTCTGTGATCTATATTAGGAAAGTATTACTGATATAATATAGTTTATTATTGAGTATTCTTGATAGCTGAATTTTAAATGTATATTTGTATGATAATAACATGCTCTTTCTCTCTTGAATCTTTTTTTCCCCAAATACTTTTATTTTTTCAGTGTTACAAAATTAATTGTTCATGCACCACACCCAGCGCTCCATGCAATATGTGCCCTTTCTTAAACATTGAATTACCTATGGTAAGTAAGGTGGTCAGAGATGATACTATAAGACTGCCCTCACTTAGAAACAAAATACTCTTCTTAGATTTCACTCTGTTTCCAAGATTTCATTTCAACTTTGTATATTCTTGATATTCTCCTGTACCTCCCTTTCTACTATATCTATTTATTTCAAATAAGCAGGACTAGATGTGTATATTTCTATCAACTATTTTATTCATGATATCCATATTCATATTTATATGCCCATAAAATAAACATATTTTATGTTTAAATGAGAATCATATTCAAATTTACTGACATAGCTTTGTGATTAAAAAGTTCAGAGGCTACCAATTTAGCTATTGCTGTATTTATGCCATTTCACAGGGAGGGTACAGACCAAAAAAGGTGTTCCTAGTTAAAATTAATCACTCATTACTCTAATCTTACCTCTGTACTTTGTATCATAATGATAATAATTTTGCTCTCCTGTCTTCTAAAATTAAGCACATGCCTGCCTTTGTACTTCATTGAGATTTCAGCAAAATTGAACCAGTGGAATTCTCCCTTCTTGAAAACCTCTCTTCCCTTAGCTTAGGCATTCTCAAAACCTTGTGATTTTTCATTCTATGTTCCTATTCTCTTTCCCTTCTTACACATACCCTTTTGTTTTTTCCTCCAGGATTTGCCTTTGGCTCACTGTTGTTCTTATTATAGTTTTCTTTCTTGGCAGTTTCTTAAGCACCAACATGAGTTCAAATATCATGTAAATGCTGTTAACCCTCAAATCATCTTTCTTATAAAATTTTGTTTCCCTCCTTTTCTGTCTTCCTCAGTGAATGAAACCACCACGGATTGTTCAAGCCTCACAATTCCTGGCCTGCTGGCTATCAATGAATTCTATGCTCAGTTAGCTGTAAATTAATATAGATTCCACACTCTTAATATCTCTTGCATTATTTTCTAACTTCCAACTGCCATTGCACTAATTCAAAATTCATCTGTTTTTACTTGGATCACTGGAAAAACTTTCTAATGGATTTCGTTCTCACTCTGTCATGTGGAGCAGATTTATGGTTTCCAATTTCAACCAGGCTTTCAAAATTACATGGCAATCCTTTCACTTGTCACTCAAATGAATCTTGGTTTTATAGCCCTGACCTATGTACTAGCATGTGCAAAGTTCTCTCCCTCAGTGTCTAGTAGTAATTTTTGGGAGTCCAACAGTGATGCTCTGCAAGTAACCATATGGGAATTTAAAATTTTCTGTCTCCATGTCAGTGTCCCTGATTGTGCTATTTGTTCACATCTGCTTCTGTACAGCTGTTTATAAGAAGTGTCACCATTGTCCCTTCCTAAAATGCCAAGATTTATGCCAAGGAAATTGCTTCTAGATATTTTGAGGATTTTTTATCTTTGGGATATTGGAATAATTCTGATTTTGTACGAAGGCAGGGAGAATGGTACATTCCATCACCTGAGCTCCAAAGCATAATATCCAAAGTGTCTCTACTAGAATTTTGAGTTTCTGAGTCTCATGGGTGCTTGATTATAGGTATTGTCATTCAATCATGGGCCACAAATGAAGCAGACCTCTATGAATTTCCCTAGATTGTTCTTTATTATTCTTTCCAATTTTTCATTAGCCCAAATTTCATAACTACTTGACAGGTATAAAATAGAAGACCTTCATTTTAGTGAAATCAAGTAGATGCTGAGACATGTGGAATGGGATGGAAGGGAAGAAACATAGTGTTCACACCAAAACAGAAATAGAAAACAAAATAACCATTGTTACCATTGTCTGAATTCATCTGCCTTGTGTCTTCCCTTGGCTTATTTTTTGTATATAGAACATTCTCTTCAAAGCCTACTTACCTTTTTTGATGTCCATTCATCATTCTCCTTACTATAAGTTGATATTATTGCTTCCAACTTCACAGAGAAAGAACTAGTTCTTCAGTTCATTTAATCCTTCAATAAGCATTCATACAGGGTGTGAAATATACTAGGCATGGTATTGTGCCTAAGTACTGTGGCTGTAGATACAAGATATACCTTTTTTTTTCCTCAAGAAGCTTCCATATAATAGGGGCAACTGTAGTAAAGAAGTAAATAAAACTAACTTTGCTATTGTGAAAATCCATGTAGAAAGCAGAGGGCTCACAGTGAAGGAAGAATAAAATTCTGTTCAGGATGAAATCAAAGGCTTCAAAGGAACTAAAGTTTCAGAACTCTGCATTTGATTATAAAATTATTGAATATTTATCACACATATATAACAAAATTGTTTTAATAATTAAAGTTATAAAACCTATGGAATCAGTTTGTAACATTTAAAACTTAAATGTATGGTTTTATAGGCATCTGTATGTGTGACATGCTTCCGTGTGTTTGAGCGTGTGAGTGTATATGTGATGGGGAGTGTGGGAGAGAAGAAGAGAGAGCAAACATTCTTTACCTCTTGCAAAAAGGAAGAAGTAGATTTTGTTTTTCTGTTCTTTACCTAACCATGCTATGAATGGATACTATCAATTATATACACATTAGATAATTCGACCCAATTTTTTTAATCTGTTCACTAAGGAATAATTTCAAGCTTTCTGTGTTCTCATTTTTTTCATTATTTAAGCTTTCATAGAGTACACTCTTCTGAAAAAGTACTACAGTAAGATTATGACTAAGAATGAAGATTATCTAAATGAACAAGTTTGATCTAGCATTTAAAATGGTTTACAGTAGAGGGAAAGGACAGAATAATAGCTGAATGTAGAATATAGCAGCCCAAGTTTTCTAAAATTGTAACATTGTTGTTACTGTAACCCTTCCCTCCTTTTAAATCCTATCTTAACAGAGTAGTGAATGGAAGGTAGTTCTTCCCTGCTTTGGAGAATATTGCAGGTGAGGTGTAAGTGAGAAACATTAAAACCCATTATACTGGTATGGTCATGGTAGAGGGTCTTGCTCAAGATTCTTTATTCATACTCACAGGTACACGATTGTTAGCAGCTTTGAAGACTATCACTTCACACATTTATATGCAAAAGAAAAGCAAATCTTACTTTCAAAGGCTATCAAGGTCTCTTAAGGAAGTCATTAACCTCTAAAACTAGAGAAATTTTAGGTTTTTATTGTTCCTTTTAGGTTATTTGGCACAATAACCTTCCTTAAAATCATACCACTGCAAGGGCCTAATTGTGGTATTGGGATTTATAATAAGAAAGGTATATTTGGTCTTCATTCTGGTTCTGGCACAGACGTCCAAAGGCCCTTGGAACTTCCTGTGATAAGAGGCATAAAAATGTCTTTTGTTTATGAGGTGACTTACGGAATACATTTTTAGGTGGGGGCTGGTTGCCAGTACAGCCAGCCATGTGATTAAAGGGTTGAAACTTTCAGTCCTACCCCAAACCTCCATGAGGTGGAGGTGGAATCAGTAGCCAATGGCCAGTGATTTAATCAATCATGCCTCTGTACCAGACTCCATAAAAATCCATCATTTCTAAAGAATGTGGAAACTGCGCCTTTCTTCTATACTTTGTCTAATGCACTTCTTCTATCTGGCTGGCTGTGACTGTTATACACTTTTATAATAAACTACTGATCTAGTAAATAAAATGTTTCTCTGAGTTCTGTTACCTGCTCTCACAAATTGAACCCCAGGAGAGGATCTTGGGAACCACTGATTTATATCTAGTTAGTTAGAAGTACAGATAACAACCTGGGCTTGCTACTGACATCTGAAGTTGGGTAGGGGGCAAGATAATCTTATAGGACTGAATCCTTAACCTGTGAAATATGGTATTCTCTCCCTGTAGGTAGTGTCAGAATTGAGTTGAATTATTACCCAGCTGGTATCTGAAAATTGCTTGATAGTCTGTGGGGAAGCCACTCTAGGGATAGTCTGTAGGGAAGTCTAGGGATAGTCTGTAGGGAAGGGAGGAGCCACTCCCTCCCCACCCCCCTCCCCCTGCCCCACCCCACCAAAGACACATTGGCATTGGATCCCGGAACCAAAAAAGTAGCACTACTGTATTTTTGAGTAAAAGCATATAATTTGGGATTTGGTTAGGAAACCAGAACTGCTCTAAGGATTGGGGAAATAAAGTGATTCAGTAGAGAATTTGGGACTTAGGTGAATGTGAGAAGAGGGTAGGATGGTGGAATTTGAGTTGCTGGATGGAGGTGTAGTGATGAAGTTCAGGATGATCAAAAACTAGCCACTGATGACGTTAGCCTGAAGCTAGTAAGAGGATCCCAAAGGTTATTGGGAAACTGAGGCAGTTTCTGGAAGAGATCCTATGAACTTTATCAGTCTTCAACAAAGAAGGAGGAGATTAGGAAGAAATCTGAGAAGCCCCAGTGAGTGGTCATCATGACCTCCTGAGAGAATTAGAACTTCTTCCAAATCTGTGTGAGTTCCTTTTATAGTTAAACTCTAATCTGGAAACATAGGCAGAATGGTATTCTGGGAAATGTAATTCCTGGCTTCTCTGCAATGGAGTCCTTAGGAGTGAGTGTTAGTAGTGAAAAATGAATAACAAAAAAAAAAAAGAAAAAGAAAAATGAATAACAAGTGTAAATGATGTGTTTTAAGCAAGATTTGATATTTGGTACTTGTTATTTACTGATTAATGATAAACACTGACATTTATTTTATGGTAAGAAAGTGAATATTTTAGCTATATTTTAAATTTTGCATAGGTGTTCCTCATATTTTGCAGTTTGAAATGGAAAGACTTATTATAAAGAATATTATAGGTTTTCTTCACCCTATAAAAAAATTGAGCACAAATAAGCCTAGCATACTGAATAGCATTATACTGAAAAATACTATTTATCTAGCAAAAATTTTTTAAAAGTTTATATCTTGACACAAATATAACAACTTTTTTGGTTGATAATATGATGAAACCATGTTGAGTCTGTTTATAACTAAACATATGGTAAGAATGTATATGTGCGTTTGTTCACCTGTAAACCCAATTAAAGTGCCATTTCTATTCCTAAACACTTTTTTTGAGCATATGTGTGTGTGTGTGTGTGTTTCTATATATACATCTATGTACATAGATGTGTGTGCATGTGTGTATAAATATATTCCTAAATTTAAGCCGATGATACGTTTGTCCAGATTGCTATCTGATTATAGTAATTTTTTATTTATAACAACTTCTTCAATAAACACTGTTAGTATTTATACTCCTGAGCCAAGTTCAATGCCCTAGGCTAGTCAAAATGCATTATTTTTAATATTCTCAGTATTCTCAGTGGTAGAGTAGTGGTACTTTCCTATAAAAATTGTGCCTTTGGGGCATCAACGTTTTTCAGCTTTAAATAAGACAAAATTGATTTTGTTGCAATGGTCTGTTTTTTTGTGTGTGTGTAGACCTATGTTAAGATACTTTTTTAAATTAAATGTCAAATCCAGCTTGGCACTGGAAACACAGTGCATGCTTGATGTTTGAGGAAAAGCTGTCAGCTTGTCTCTTCCTGTCAAATTGCCAGCTGCTTCGTGGTGATTAGTTTAGGCTAAGGGATCACTGTTGGGCAGAACTTCCTATCACAAATGGCTCAATGTTATGTGACTATGAGGGGAAATGTGAAACAACCTATTTGTCCTTAGGAGATTGAATTTTATACTTTTAATTATTTGAGGTTATTTTATGTACTTTTCTTGCAGATGTACTAATAAATCAGAAATCCTATTCAGAATTAGGCATGGAAAGAGAAAGTTGAAACCCTAAGTCATAAGTCCTCTGGATCTTAGTGTCTGGTGCTATAGTTAGAATGGAAGATTTTTATTCTATTTGCCATGGCAATATTTTATAGTAATACTTTTTATATTTGGAAAATTTCAAACCAGAATGTAATTGCTGGTCAGGTACAGAGGGCTGGAGAACCGGACCCTGTCTCGGTTATTTAGAACAACTCCTTCCCTGTGGTGATGGTATTTTATGAGTTTATGTGGTCCTCTAAGAAATTAGAAATCAGGGGGTGCCTGAGTGGCTCAGTGGGTTGAAGCCTCTGCCTTCGGCTCAGGTCATGATCTCAGGGTCCTGGGATCAAGCCTGCATCTGGCTCTCTGCTCAGTGGGGAGCCTGCTTCCCTTCTCCCTCTACCTGCCTCTCTGCCTACTTGTGATCTCTTTCTCTCTGTCAAATAAATAAATAAAAATCTTAAAAAAAAAAAATTAGAAATCAGGAATAATTATCCAGATAATTAAAACCTTCTTCTTCCCCCAAAATAAACAAACCAAAAGAAAATGAGAGAAAACATTATTGGCATTTTCCCTACTCAGGAATCCAAAAGGAGAATAGACACAACTTCAGCTATTAGGACAGGCAGGGGCAAAGCGGAGTTGGGAATTAAAATGAGCAACATAAATGTGAAAAGGGGGTTTCGTTTTCCAAGGCACAGTCCAGCAGCAGTGTTGAAGGCATTTAGTGGTACCAGCTTAGTGTCCAGGGGCATTATTGGGGTCCTATTTTGTCTTATACTCTTTTTTTTTTTTCCTGTTAACACAGTTGGACCAAGTTTCTTTTGGTTAGAATTTGCTTAGTTTAGGGGCGCCTGGGTGGCTCAGTCATTAAGCTCCTGCCTTCGACTCAGGTCATGATCCCAGGGTCCTGGGATCGAGCCCTGCATCGGGCTCCCCACTCCGTGGGAAGCCTGCTTCCCCCTCTCCCCCTCCCCCTGCTTGTGACCCCCTCTCACTGTCAAATAAATAAATAAAATCTTTAAAAAAAAATAAAAAGAATTTGCTTAGTTTACCTTTTCCATCCCTGTAACTTCAATCTTTCTATATCCTTATGCATCTCTTCTTAAGAGTAAAATTGGATTTTTAAAAATCTAGGCGGATAATATTTGATTTTTTGGAGCATTTTGTCTATTTGTAATGTAATTTTTATATAAAAAATAATTTTTATTTATTTATAATAAATATAAATAAATTATAAATAAATATTTATAATTTATTTTTATTAAAATAAAAAATGAAAATAAAATGTAATATAAAAATGTAATTTTTTTAAAGATTTTTTATTTATTTATTTGAGAGACAGAGAAAGTGAGAGAGAGCATGAGAGGAGAGAAGGTTAGAGGAAGATGCAGACTCCCCGTGGAGCTGGGAGCCCGATGTGGGACTCTATCCCAGAACTCAAGGATCATGACCTGAGCTGAAGGCAGTTGCTCAGCCAACTGAGCCACCCAGGTGCCCTAAAAATGTAATTTTTATTTATCATCCGATTTGAGTTTTGTATTTGTTTTACTTGCTCCATATTTCCCCTCTCTCTCTCTTTGCCTTCTTTGGGATTGATTTACTTTTAATCTTTCCATTGTTTTCCCTTCTCCAACTTTAGATTGTATATGTCTGCATTAGGTTGTTCTAGAAATTGTATTACAAATATCAAACTTCTCAAACTCTAAAGCGAATGAAAGTCTTTATCATCCTGCGAGAAAAAAAACAAGGATTTTAGACCATTCATCGTTCTATGCAAATGCTGTGTAATTGATCATGCATCTTTACCCTGCAATATACTCTTACTTTGTAAAGTCAGTAATTATTTGTTCACGCTTTTATCCCTTTTTGTGCTTTTCCTTCCTTCTTAACATACTTTTATCTGAGACTACTATGCTTCTGAGTTAGGTATAGGCGGAGGATTTCTTCAGCAAAGGTCTGTGAGTAGCAAACTGTCAGTTTTTGTTTGTTTGAAAAAGGTCTTTGTGCAGGCCACTCATATTTATACACAAGGATTTTGTTTACCCTACTTATACCATTTATGGGGATCGTAGTAAGAGATGAAACAGAAAACTCTGGTTTGTAGCATAACCCATATTCTCTTCCCATCCCCAGCTTTGTCCCTCACCATGAAGATTCTTACATGTGTATATCCCAATGTGCATATACGAGTTCTGTTCCTACAGTCTTCTTTGGAGGGATAATGCAGGGCCAGAGAGGGGTCTTATAAATTACAGGGCTCCAGTCAAGGCTCCTGGTTGCCCTAGTCTAAAAGTAGGACTATTTATTTCTTGTTCATTCATTCTTGAAAAATGTTTTCACAGTGTAGAATTCTATTTTGATAACTTCTTCTATTTCTCAACTCAGGATTCTATCACTGCTGTCCAGAAGTCTGCTCTCAGCCTAATGCCACTCATTTGAGGATGATAATCTGGTCTTTTTTTTTTTTTTTTATAATCTGGTCTTCTTCTAACAACATTTGAAGCTTTCCATTTGCCTTTGGCTTTCTAAAGTTTTACTATTATGTGTTTAGTTATGGATTTCCTTTATATATTCTGTTTGGGGTTGTTTGGGCTTGTCCCATCAAAAGATTGGTGACATTAATTCTATGGTAGTCTCAGCAGTTTATTTATTTGAGTATAGTTGACACATCTTAGTTTCAGGTGTACAACATAGTGATTCAACAACTCTGTACATTGTTATGGTCACCACAAGTGTAGCTACTATATGTCACCATACAACACTATTACAATACCATTAAACATACTCTGCAATTATTTCCTTAAATGTTGTCTTTAGCCCATTTTATTCATTCAATCATTATGTATGTATTGACTGTTTACCAATAAGCACTCCTCTAGGCACCATAAATATAGGTCTGAGCTAAAACAGCAAAAAAAAAAAAAAAAAAAAAATTGCCTGCTTTTGTGCCACTTGCATTTTATCTCAAAAAGACAAACCATGAAAAAGAAAAATCCACACGACTTAATAAGAATTATGAAGAGAAATAAAGCAGGAAAGAGAACAGATAGCGTCAGTAGCACAAGTGCAATGTAGTGTATTCTGAGAAAGTGATTGAGAAGGCGATGTTTGAGTAAATTCATGGAGGAGGGAAGGGGCTGAGCTGTTCATATATTTGAGAAGGAAGAGGGATTCACAGGTTTAACAGTCCTGGTGTGGGAGGAAATCTACTCTGTTCAGATATTTAAGGAACTGACCAGGCTTATGTACGGTGTAGTATTTGTGTTTCTTCAATCCTTTTAAGAAGAGCAAACTAAAGTCCTCCTATATAGAAGAAAACACTATAATTGTTCATTTTCAGTGAAGAGGTACACTAAACACAGTGTCCCTGTTGTACGGTTCAGTGCTGCAAATGCTGACATATACGTGACCCACACACATCTTTCCTGTTATATAAATGAAGCTTACTTGCTTCATAATAGCTAATGGTTTAATTATGTGACCTTGGAGCAATATGTATTATATTCCAATGATTATTTCTATATTATTTGGTCTAATCTTAAAATACTGGACATTTCATCACATCAAGCAAAAGTTCTTGTACATAAAACATACCTTTAACATTCAGTCAACACAATTAACTATTTTGGAAACTATGTTTAGGAATGATTTTTCTCTTTTGGATAGACGTGCATATTCTTTATGAAATTAGGTTTCTATTTTTCAATCAGATTTAGAGCTAAGGTAACTTAGAAGCTGTTTGGAATCTGTGTCAGGGTTTACAAGGCTATGTATAAGTTTGTATGTTATTGTTTTCATCATCTTTGATGGAATTAGTGCTAATTAAAATCTTGCTAAATACTTTAAAAGGACTGTACTTAGGGAAAAGTTTTATCATCTTAAAAAGTATTAACTACTATTAATTTGCTTTAGATCTTTCATGCCACTGATCTATAGAATCCTCAGAAAAATGAGTAAAAGGTGTTCTTGCAGGTCAAGACTGTTTAACCAAGGAAATATCTCTTTTTTTTTTATGTGGGAATATGCACTTCTAGAATCATAAGCAAGAGAAGAATCCATGTGTAATACTTAATGTTCTTAATGCTTTACTTTAGTTTTACCTTGGCAAAAACACACTCCATCCTGGGGCATGCTACTCGGGGTTCTTTGGGCTTCTTTTATGGGCATTTTGGTCTTCTTCCTATATGTAGTCATTCTTAGAGGTTTCATTTTCATTTAACATCTGTGTGATTATGATTCTATAGTATCTATATCAACTCCCCACTTCTAGAGACACATACATGAAACTTAATTGTTCATCTTTATTTTGATGCCTCAAGATTATCTTAGGTCTACCCTATCCAATTTATTTTATTCCCCAAATCCCCTTTCTCCTTCTTTATTCTTTTTTTTTTAAATTTTTTAAAATTTATTTATTAGAGAGAGAGAGAGACAGAGAGACAGAGACAGAGGGAACACAAGCAGAAGGAGTGGGAGAGGGAGAAGCCGGCTTCCCACCAAGCAGGGATCTCAATGCAGGCCTTGATCCCAGGACCCTGGGATCATGACCTGAGCCAAAGGCAGATGCTTAACAAATGAGCCACCCAGGTGCCCTCCTCTATTCTTTTTTTAAAGTTTTTATCTAAATTCTAATTAGTTAACATACAATATACTATTAGTTTCAGGTATAGAATTTAGTGATTCATCACTTTTGTACATCATCCTGTACTCAACATAACAAGAGCCCTCCTTAGTACCTACCCATCACCCATTTAACCCATCCCCCCACCTCCCCTCCAGTAACCCTCAGTGTATTGTCTATAATTAAGAGTCTGTTCTCTGATTTGCTTCTTTTCCCCATGCCCCCAAAGTTAATCAGCCCTATTTCTCAAATTCCACATATGAGTGAGATTATAGGATAATTGTCTTTCTCTGACTGAATTATGTTTAGCATAATACTCTCTAGCTCCATCCACACTGTTGCAAATGGCAGGATTTCATTCTTTTTGATGTCTGAGTAATATTCCATTGTGTATATGTAGCATCTCTTCTTTATCCATTCATCAACTGGTGGACATTTGGGCTCTTTACATAATTTCGCTATTGTTGATAATGCTGCTATAAATATCATGGTGCATGTATCCCTTTGACTATCCAGTGGAAAAAAAGACAGTCTCTCCAACAAATTGTGTTGGAAAACTGGAGAGCAACATGCAGAAGAATAAAACTGGACCACTTTCTTACACCATACACAAAAATAAATTCAAAGTGGATGAAAGACCTAAATGTAAGACAGGAAACCATCAAAATCCTAGAGGACAACACAGGAAGTAACCTCTTAGAGATCAGCTGTAGCAACTTTTTTCTAGATATGTCTCCTGAGGCAAGGGAAACAAAAACAAAAATAAACTATTAGGACTATATTAAAAAACGTTTCTTCACAGCAAAGAAAACAATCAACAAAATTATATCTTTGGAATGGGAGAAGGTATTTGCAAATGACATATCTGATACAGGGTTAATATCCAAAATATATAAAGAACTGATACAACTCAATACCAAAAAAAACAAATAATCCCATTAAGAAATGGGCAGAAGACATGAATAGATGTTAAGGGCACTTATTGCACGGAGCACTGGGTGTGGTGCATGAACAATCATTCTTGTAACACTGAAAAAATAAAATAAACATATTTGGGGGAAAAAATAAAGAAGACATCCAGATGTCTAACAAAACTATGGAAAGATGCTCAACATCACTCATTATCAGGGAAATACAAATCAAAACTACAATGAGATATCACCTCACACTGGTCAGAATGGCTAAAATTAATACAGGAGACAATAGATATTGGCAAGGATGCAAAGGGGAACCCTCTTGCACTATTGGTGGGAATGTAAACTGTGCAGCCACTCTGGAAAACCATATGGAGGTTCCTCAAAAAGTTAAAAATAGAGCTTCCCTGTGATCCAGCAATTACACTACTAGGTATTTATCCTCCTCTATTCCTTATTTCAATGAATGGCATTACCAGCTACTATGAAACTTGAATGTAATTTATTTTTAACCTTTTTTCCCTATTCATATTAAGAATCACGTAAACTTTTCAAAGAATAATTTTATTTTTAAAAGCTTTACTGAGCTATAATTCATATACAATACAATTCATCCACTTAGAATGTATAATTCAATTGCCACAGCCCATCCAACCACTAATCTACTTATATTCTCTATAGATTCATCTATTCTGGGTATTTCATATAAGTACAGTGATACAATATATGTTCCTTTGTGACTAGCTTCTTCTACTTCACATATCATTTGTTCACATTGTAGTATATATCAGTATTTTACTCCTTTTTATAGTTGGATAATTTGTGTATAGATGTACCACATTTTATTATCCATTCATTTACTCATGGACATTTGGGCTGTTTCCATTTTTTTGGCATTTATGAATAGCACTGCCATAATCATTCATGTATGAATTTTTGTGTGGACATATGTTTTCCTTTTTTTTGGGTATGTACTTAGAATTGTGGATTCCTGTGGAACTCTATGTTTAACCACTTAAAGAACTGCCAGATGGTTTTCCAAAGTAGCATTTTTCATTCCTACCAGCAATGCATGAATGTTTCAATTTCTTCATAGCATCCTGAGTTTTTATTATTTGTCATTTATATTATAGTCATCCTCCTAAGTGTGAAGTGGTATCATTATTTTGTTTTTTTTTTAGTTGAAGTATAGTTGACACAATGTTACATTAGTTTCACTATGGTTTTGATTTGCATTTGCATGAAGGCTAATGATTCTGAGGATCTTTTTATGTTCTTATTTGTTTTTTGTATATTTTCTTTGGAGAAATGTCTATTTAGATTCATTGCTCATTTCAAAATTGATTTATTTCTCTTATTTTTGAGTCATAATTGTTCTTTATATATTTCAGATACAAGTATGATTATATATATCACCCAAAATAGCCTTTGTATATTTGCCACTAGGTTATTTATTTCTTCACTGCAGGTTAAGACTTGTTAGCTCAAAAGCCCACTGGTTCCTAACTCCAGTTTTTACACATCATTTTTTTTTAACCAGACCAATTTTTAGCCATTGAGAGCCTGCTTGCTTTGAATACCCCACAAGACCTCACCCCACATCTGCTAGCAATAGCTGAGATAAATACAGGGCTACAAAGACACCAAGTTGCTGTTATTATTAGGCGCTTTCCAACCCAGAGATTTCACTCTGAGCAACCAGGAGTTTCCTTCCCTACCTCTTTCTGAATAGCAGCCCCTACACTTAAGCCAAAATAACCCAATGATGTTTGTATGTCCTACTACTATCTCATAGTCATACCTTTTTTCTTGATCAGCCCCTAAATCTCTCTAAATCTGGTCGTCCTTATTAGATATATGACTTGCAATTTTTTTTTCTATTTTGTTGGTTGTCTTTTTACTTACTTAGTAGTGTCCTTTGAAATACAGGAGTTCTACATTTTGATATTAATTCAGCTTATATTTTTGTTGTTGTTTTTTGTGACTTTGGTGTTATATCTAAGAAAACACTGCAGAGGGGTGTCCGGGTAGCTCAGTTTGTTAAGCATCTGACTCTTGATTTTGGCTCAGATCATAATCTCACTCTGTGCTCAGCATGGAGTCTGCTTGAGATTCTTTCTCTCCTTCCTTTACCTTTCCCCTCACTCAAGCACATGTGCTATCTCTAAATAAATGAATAGATAGATAGATAAATTCTTTAAAAAAGAAAAAGAAAACACTGCCTAGTCAAGGGTCACTAATACTTATACCTATGTTTTCTTCTAAGAGTTTTGTGGTTAGCTCTTCTATTAAGGTGCAGCCTCATTCTTTGTGGATCTCTGGTTGTCCCAGAACTATTTGTTAAAAAGATGATGATCTTTTTAATATCACTTGTATTGCTCTTCTTTTCCCCATTCTTATTACTGTTGCTTTAGTTCATATCATTTATATGCATTTTTTCTGCCTTTATATAAAATGATCCCCTAATTAACTTATATTTGTTTCATCCTTCCCAATTTTTTGTACTATAACCAATGATCTTTTTCAAGTAAAAATTTTGGTTGTGTCCCTCTTTTGCTTTAACTTTTAAGTTTTACTGATTTCAGATACAGTACAAATGTTTTAGTATAACATACAAGTTTTATCTTGTCTTCCACACTTCCCCTTTATGCTGCAACTGTCTTTTAATACTTCAAGTGCACCTGTTCAATTCTGTGCCTTTTCATATGGAAAGCTCTCGATAAGTCTTTTTTAGTTTAAGTTTAGACATTAATTCTTTGAGAATGATTTCCTTGAATAGCATAAGACAATTAGTTGTTCCCATGGACTTGGAACTTCTCCTTTTCATGGTGTTTATTATAGAATAGTATAATTGCCTGATGATTGTCTTTCCTCCTCTGGTTTGTAAATTCGGTGAATTGAAGGGCTGCTTTTTCACTCCAGTATTTTCAGGGCTGAGCATAGTGTTTGGTAAAAAGTAGACATAAAATTACTGTTTGAATTACTATTTTTTTACAAAGTCATTATGAAAATTAGAGTCCAATTTTGAAAGGCATGACACTGAATGTTGTAGAAGTGAGAGTATTGATTATTTAATGAAAAATAAAATTGGTACTCTGAATTTATTGTGCAACTGTCCATGCTAGATGTAAATCCATGAAGTATGATCAACCATAAGCCATTTATATATTTCTAAAAAAAGTGTTGGGGATGTATAACACTTGTTTTTGAGTAAGTTTAGAGCAGTTTTATTTTAGGTGGTTATAGCTATTTGGAAGGCAAAAAGACAAAGATAATTATAAAACATTACGGTAATTGGAATTATTCCATTTGTAGGCATATTAGTAGGGGCTGGTCTAGCTTGAATATCTATGAATCTGATATATTTGGGGAAAATGAGTGGCAAAATGATTATATTTTGGGGTGCCTGAGTGGCTCAGTCATTAAGCATCTGCCTTTGGCTCAGGTCATGATCCCTGGCGTCCTGGGATTGAGCCCCACCCAATCAGCAGGAAGCCTGCTTCTCCCTCTCTCACTCCCCCTGCTTGTGTTCCCTCTCTCGCTGTCTCTCTCTATGTCAAATAAATAAAATCTTTTAAAAAATTATATTTAGCAACTGAATAGTAGTAAATGAAAATAAAACACGAATATAATTATTATGAATAACGTATATACATTTTTTCAATTTACAAACAAACTTGTAACATTCCAAAATCCCTCACTTAGTAAAATATAGACACTCCAAAAATTGTAGAGGTGATGGAGGTTATGGTAAATTTCAGCTGCATTGCTAGGTATTAGATCTCATGATTTTGTTACCTGTGTGGTGTAACATTTAAGAAAGCCTTATATTATATAGGCTGGCTGTTTTTCTTTTACTTTAATCATTTTACACCACTGGGTAGAAACTAACCAGAAATTGGGTGCATGGGTGGCTCAGTTGGTTGAGTGTCTGCTCAAGTCATGATTTCAGGGTCCTGAGATCAAGTCTTGCATCGTGCTCCCTGCTCAGCAGGGACCCTGCTTCTCCTCTGCCTCTGCCATCATGCTCGTGTTCTCTCTCTCTCTCTCTCTCAAAAATACGTAAATAAAATTTAAAAAAAAAGAAATTAATGGATGGTGAAACCTTAATAGCTGTAGTAGTTTTAGGCTATTCAATTAATGAAACAGAGGAGGTTCTCTGAAAAAAAAAAATTACAAAAGTATAATTGTTGCAAGGTATTTTTCTTATGGATTCTCCAATATTGTAAAGATATATATGAAATATTGACATAGCAAGGGTATTTTCCTTTTCTTTTAATATTCTCAAACTTAGAACAATTACTTTAACTTGTTTTGGATTCATTAGGCAAGCCTTTATTTTGTATGAAACAATTCCCAACTATTTACCAACTATCTTCCCTTAGAGAAACAATTAGGAAGAAAATAGAATGACCTTAGAGAAGCAGTAATATCCTATTTAGGAAAAAGACACAGGTGATGTTATTCTCTGTGCCCACACATGTTTTGGGAAGACAAGTATTTTCCTCAGCTACCTCAATGACAGTTTTGAATAAATAATATTTTTCCAGAAAATAAAATTAATCTATGCACACTTTACAAAATGTATGTTGCTGGCCAGTAGCACTGCACATATAAATGATGCTGAATGAATTGGAGGTCATCTCAAAAATAGTACACTAGTGGAGAGCTAGTTGACAAACGGATATAGATTTTCCTGCCATAACCTATTACTGTTTTATGTTTTTCCTTGATCCAGTATTATTTCCTCTCTTCAAAGACTACAAGTTAGGATCAGCCGTACCTCTTAAATATCACATTTTAAGGGATGACTTAGGTGAGCAGACTATTACAGAGTTTACATATTCATATAAAAATCAGATGGTAAGAAGATAATAAGTACTACAATAAAATCATAGCCCCATCATGGGATCCCATAATTAATTCCAATAGATTGTAGGAAGTTTCAGGCATAGGATAAATAGCTAAATGAATGATGTATAATGATATTTTATCAGAGAGGATAAACAAGTATCAGATAAGCAGACAAGATGCTTAGTATCATTAATCATTAAGAAAATGTAAATGTAAAAAAATGAGACATTACTGCACATTTATTAGAATGTCTGAAATTATCGACTGACCATTCCAAGTGTTGGCAAAGATGATGAAAATGTAACTCTGATATACTGCTGATAACTGCTGATATGTAAAATACTACAACCACTTGGGGAAATATGTTGGCAATTTTTAAAAAATTTAAATGGGCACATACTATATGACCCTGCCATTCCACTCTTAGATGTTTACCTAAGAGAAGTGAATGCCTATGTACAAGAAGACTTCTACATGAATGGTCATTGTAATAGTCAAAACAAGTAAATGGATAAACTTACTTTGACACATCCATACAATGTAATATAAAGGAATGAATTATTGACACATGCAACGTGTATGGGTAGTAGAATAATTATGCCAAGTGAAAGAAGCCGTACACATGCAAAGAATACTTACTGTGTGATTTCATGTATATGAAAACTAATATAGAAAGCAAATCAGTAGCTGCCTGGGAATGGGATGAAGCTGGATTAGGGGCAAGGAAAGAAGGAGAAAGATGGATTTACAAGGGAATTGGAGAAAATTTGAGAGTGACGAATATATATATATATATATATATATACACACACACACACACATACACATATATAAAACCTTTGGAGTGATTATACATATCATTAGACCATTATATTAGATGGTTATTATATATTACATAGTTATATTTGTATATGTATGTATATATAATCTTGATTGTGTGACGATTTCAACAATTTATCAAATCGTACCCTTTAAATATGTGCATTTTATTCTTTATCAGGAATCTAGTTTTACCAACATCTACATTCTTTTGAGTTAAACACTTTTTGAGTTAAGCACTCATAATTTTCAAAATTGTTTCCACATGATATATTTTTAGTGGATGTTTTGTTTTTATTTGTGGGTTCAATTATCTTTTGTAAAAGAAATTTCTCCAGGCCTCATTACTCAGAAGGTAAACTATGTCTTCAGGAATTTCATTAGCAGTTTAGCTCCCTAGTAGATTGACTTAAGAAACCTGGTAATTCTTTGGAGTTTTTGCTCTCTAGAGCAGGGATTGGCAAACTCTATTCAGTATTGATGCTTTGCAGGCCTCACAGGCAAGGTCTTAGTTCCTGCCACTGCTGGTCCCTTTTCTCCTCTCCCTCTTCTCCCTTCCCCATTCTCTTCCCAACCCCTTCCATCTCCTTTCCCCTTTGTTGCATCCTCCTACTCCTTCTTTACAACCCTTTAAAACTACACAAACCATTTTTAGTTTTTGGCCATTTGGAAGTTGACCACAGGCTGGACTTGGCCTGTAGGTCATAGTATGCTAATTCCTACTTTTAAAGACCAGGTCACACACATTAGCAAGTTCAGTGGAACTGTTCTTTTAGCTGCTACTCTCTTGCTTCATGTCACCACATACTGATTCTTCAGGGCCTTGGCTGGAGCCTTTTCTAGCATTTCCTTTTCTCCTCTGCTACTGCATCTCTGGATGGCTGAGGAGTTCTCTGTTCATTCCTTTGTCCTCAGTCCTACCAGTTTCTTCACCCTTTTGCTTGAAACTCACTTGGGGGCAATGCCAAAACACATCTTCCTGTTACTTCTCAACTAGTTAAACTTTGTCTGAAGCCTCCATTAAATGTTAAATAGACAAGAGTTATTGCCCTGCAAACTCAAATATTGTATTATAATGTTTCTTTTTTAGTTGCTATTTGTATATTTCTGGATGGCTTCTAGATCTTGTTCTAACTCAGATTTTTTAGCTGTTATTGTCATGTAATTACTAAATTCTACTTGGCTTTTTGTTCATCCACTACTTACCATAAAATTTGTCATGTGTGCCACTAAAGTTCACCTTTCATATGAAGCTGGGAAAATTACTGTTCAAGTTTTACACTCTTTTATGTGAATAATGTTATAGAAGTGCTTAGATGCCAAAAATTAAGTGGTTTCTTTGTTTGTTTACCTAGAGCTTTTATCTCTAGGTAGTGTGTACACCTTCCAACAGGGTGAATGGGTTGAAACAAATTCAAACAGGTGTGCCATTATAATTAAAACCATCCCTTAAGACCCTCCTGAGTTGTTGCTGAAACCGATTTTCCAAGAAACTTCCTCTTGGATGTTTACAACCCACATTTACTATTTGTTTGCCTTATTCTGGACCTTTGAATACTTCCTTTTCCAAACTTGTGTAATTTAGCAGGTATGCCCTATATATCTGAACCTCTGTTACAGACAGGAGTTGTGCTATTTTTCTTGGAGTTTCCACATGCCCTTGAAATTAGCAAATACTAGCAAATATAGGACTGGTAGGGTATAGAAACTTTACATAGCTTGCCAAAATATCAGGAGGACTTTTGTTATATTTATAATTCTGCATGGCTAAGAAAAAGGTTAGTAAGATTGTTCATGTTATAGATATATATGTCCTCAATATGTAAAAGCACAAAAATTCCCAAATCTAGGGCATTGCATATACCTTTCTGTTATTATTTTCTCCTCGGCTAAAATTTGTTTGGTTTTTCTTATTTATGATTCTTCAGCTCCAGATACAGTGAGTCACTTGAATATGGAAGGAGAGCATTGTTACTATTCATATATCTTATTGATCTCTTAAACACTAGTTTACTTGCTCTTTCCTCAAAATACCTATGCAGGAACACAGCAAATGCTACATTTAGTATGACTACTAATTCTTTTTTTTTTTAATTTTAATTCTAATTTTTTCCCCAAATATATTTATTTTATTTTTTCAGTGTTACAAGATTAATTGTTCACGCACCACACCCAGTGCTCCGTGCAATACGTACCCTCCTCAATACCACCAGGCTCGCCCAACCTGCCACCCTCTCCCCTCCAAAACCCTCAGTTTGTTGCTCAGAGTCCATAGTCTCTCATGGTTCTTCTCCCCCTCCAATTTCTTCCCCTTCACACTTCCTTTCCTTCTCACAATGCCCTTCATGTTTTTCCTTATGCTCCACATGTAAGTAAGTGAGACCATAAGATAACTGACTCTATCTGCTTGACTTATTTCACTCCACATAATCTCTTCCAGTCCTGTCCATGTTGATACAAAAGTTGGGTATTCATCCTTTCTTATAGAGGCATAATATTCTATTGTATATGTGTACCATATCTTTTTTTTCCATTCATCTGTTGAAGGGCAACTTCTTTCCACAGTTTGGCGATTGTGGCCATTGCTGCTATGAACATTGGGGCACATGTGGCCCTTATTTGTACTGCATCTGCTTCTTTGGGGTAAATACCCAGGAGTGTAATTGCAGGGTCATAGGGTAGCTCTATTTTTAATTTCTTGAGGAATCTCCACACTGTTTTCCAAAGTGGCTGCACCAACTTGCATCCCCACCAACAGTGGAAGAGGGTTCCCCTTTCTCCACATCCTCTCCAACATTCATTGTTTACTGTCTTGTTGATTTTGGCCATTCTAACTGGTGTAAGGTGGTATCTCCGTGTGGTTTTGATTTGAATCTCCCTGATGGCTAAAGATGATGAACATTTTTTCATGTGTCTGTTAGCCATTTATATTATGACTACTAATTCTTCATTCTGTGGTAAAGACCTGTCTCCAGCAGTGAAAATCTGCCAATACTTCAATTGGGCATACATTTAAAAGTATCAATTTAGTATAAGACCATGGAGGCAAACACTGATTACACAAAGTACATACATGCTAATTTATAATGCTGGACACTAATGGATTTAAAAAATGCTGAGTACATGTAAGATTTCTAAAAACATAGCTGGGCATTATTAGAGAGGGAGGTTGGGAAAATGGTGGAGTAGGTGGACCCTAAATTCCCTTTGTCCCATTGATACAGCCAAGTAACACACATATTAGTGTAAATAACCCCGAAAATGATCCGAAGACTGGCAGAACAAACTCCACAGCTAAAGGTAGAGAAGAGGCTACATCAGAGAAGGAAGGAAGGACAAATGTGGTTTGGGAACGAAACTAACTATGGCTGTCTGAGGTGGGGAGGGTGTTGGTGGTGCAGAGAAGGGCAAAAAATAAACTTTGCCCACATGGGGAAGACAAATCACTATAACCTTTGGCTTTGAAAGCTAGAGGGGTTGAATTTTGTGAGTTTTTACAGCCAGCACAACTTAAATCCTGAAATTTAAAAAATTAGTCTCCACTCTGGGAGCGCCTAGAGGGTGTTAGAAAGTGGAGTCCGTGCCCTTAAAGAGACAGAACAGCAAACAGCCAGCAGAGATACAGCCCTGAAAGCAGCAGTTTTATTTTTTTAAAGATTTTATTTATTTATTTGACAGAGATCACAAGCAGGCAGAGAGGTAGGCAGAGAGAGAGGAAGAAGCAGGCTCCCTGCTGAGCAGAGATCCCGACGTGGGGCTCGATCCCCAGACCCTGAGATCATGACCTGAGCCAAAGGCAGAGGCTTGAACCCACTGAGCCACCCAGGTGCCCCTAAAGCAGCAGTTCGAAGTACAGCGGGGGGGCAGACAGAAGGGAGAATGATTTACTCATCTCAGAGCATGGCCCAGAGAGATAGGGATCATGGGGGAGACCCCTCCAGGAGCAAAGAAGCTGGTACATCCATTTTTCTTCCGTTTCAGCATAAATACATGTCCACCTGCAGGGAGAAAGTGTGGTGGCAGCACTGACTACATAACTTGACTACACCAAGCCCTGCTCTCCAAGCTTCTGGGGATGTGTCCTTCTCAGTCACCCTTGCCTCTGTCCTGGTGGTGTGGGCTCCTCCTCCAGAAGACTGGCTCAAACCTTGCCAGCCCGTAATGCTCAAACTGCGTGTTTTGGAGGACCTCAGTTCTGTTGGCTGTGGTAATGGCAGGAGGTCTCATTTCATAAGGAGACCACCACACACCTTGGTAAAATGCACCCCACCTAAAAACAAACACTGCCCACAAAAGGTAAAGAGAATGAATGTAGACAACTGACTGAAGGAAAATGAGTCCAGGACTCAATAGCAGAGCACATGCAACATACAAAAGGAGACACTATACTACAGGGCACTACAGAATGTCTTATTTTTTATTAATCATTGGAATTTTTTTAGCTAGTTTTTTAATTAACATATAATGTATTATTTGCCCCAGGGTACATGTCTATGAATCATCAGGCTTACACATTTCAGAGCATTTACCATAGCACATACCCTCCCCAATGTCCATAACCCAGCCACCCTATTCCTACCTCCACTACTCCCCAGCCACCCTGTTTGTTTTGTGAGTTTAGGAGTCTCTTATGGTTTGTCTCCTTCCCCATCCCATCTTGTTTCATTCCCTCCCCACCCCCTATGAACCCCTGCCCTGCCTCTCAAATTCTTCATATCAGAGAGATCATAATAATTATGACAATTATCATAATAATTGTCTTTCTCTGATTGACTTATTTCACTTAGCATGATACCCTCTAGTTCTATCCATGTTGTTGCAAATGGCAAGATTTTATTTCTCTTGATGGCTGCATAGTATTCCATTGTATATATATATACCACTTCTTCTTTATCCGTTCATCAGTTGATGGACATCTAGGTTCTTTCCATAGTTTGGCTATTGTGGACATTGCTGCTATAAACATTCAGGTGCATGTGCCCCTTCGGATCACTACATTTGTATCCTTAGGGTAAATACCCAGTAGTGTGATTGCTGGGTCATAGGATAGCTCTAGTTTCAACTTTTTGAAGAACCTCTATACTGTTTTCCAGAGTGGCTGTACCAGCTTGCATTCCCACCAATAGTATAGGAGGGTTCCCCTTTCTCTGCATCCTCACCAACATCTGTCATTTCCTGACTTGCTAATTTTAGCCATTCTGACTGGTGTGAGGTGGTATCTCACTGATGTTTTGATTTCTATTTCTCTGATGCCCAGTGATGTTGAGCACTTTTTCATGTGTCTATAGGCCATTTGGATGTCCTCTTTGCAGTAATGTCTGCTCATATCTTCTGCCCATTTCTTGATCAGATTATTTCTTCTTTGGGTGTTGAGTTTGAGAAGTTCTTTATAGATTTTGGATACTATCCCTTTATCTGATATGTCATTTGTGAATATCTTCTCCCATTCAGTCAATTACCTTTGGTTTTGTTGACTGTTTCCTTTGTTGTGCAAAAGGTTTTGATCTTGATGAAGTCCCAATAGTTCATTTTTGCCCTTACTTCCCTTGCCTTTGGTGATGTTTCTAGGAAGAAATTGCTGTGGCTGAGGTTGAAGAGGTTGCTGCCTGTGTTCTCCTCAAAGATTTTGATGGATTCTTCTATCACATTGAGGTCTTTCATCCATTTTGATCTGAGGAATAAATCCCACTTGGTCG
>CM052800.1:88073987-88191211 GCA_028533885.1 Nasua narica | reverse complement strand
ATGTTTGGTAGAATTATCCTGGGAAGCCGTCTGGTCCTGGACTCTTGTTTGTTGTGAGAATTTTGATGACTGCTTCAATTTCCTTACTGGTTATGGGTCTATCCAGGTTTTCTATTTCTTCCTGGTTCAGTTTTGGTAGTTTGTGTGTCTGTAGGAATGCATCCATTTCTTCCAGATTGTCTAATTTGCTGGAGTATAGTTGCTCATAATATGTTCTTGTTTGTATTTCTTTGGTGTTGGTTGTGATTTCTCCTTTTTCATTCATGATTTTATTAATTTGGGTCCTTTCCCTTTTCTTTTTGATAAGTCTGGCCAGGGATTTATCAATCATTAATTCTTTCAAAGAACCAGCTCCTAGTTTTGTTGATTTGTTCTACTGTTTTTTTGGTTTCTATTTCATTGATTTCTGCTCTGATCTTTATTATTTCTCTTCTGCTGAGTTTAGGCTTTCTTTGCTGTTCTTTCTCTAGCTCCTTTAGGTGTAGGGTTAGGTGGTGTACTTGAGGCCTTTCTTGTTTCTTGAGAAAGGCTTGTATTGCTATATACTTTCCTCTCGGATCTGCCTTTGCTTTGTCCCAAAGATTTTAAACAGTTGTGTTTTCATTTTCATTTCTTTCCAGGAACTTTTAAAATTCTTCTTTAATTTCCTGGTTAACCTATTCATTCTCTAGTAGGATGCTTTTTAGCCTCCATATATTTGAGTTCTTTGCAACTTTCCTCTTGTGATTGAGTTCTAGTTTCATGGCATGGTGGTCTGAAATTATGCAGGGAATGATGCCAGTCTTTTGGTACTGATTGAGACCTGGTTTGTGACCCAGGATGTGATCTATTCTGGAGAATGTTCCATGTGCACTAGAGAAGAATATGTATTCTGTTGCTTTGGGATGGAATGTTCTGAATATATCTATGATGTCCATCTGGTCCAGTGTGTCATTTAGAGCCTTTATTTCCTTGTTGATATTTTGCTTAGATGATCTGTCCATTTTGATAAGGGAGGTATTAAAGTCCCCTACTATTATTGTATTATTGTTGATGTGTTTCTTTGATTTTGTTATTAATTGGTTATATAAACCAGTTATATAAATTGGCTGCTCCCACGTTAGGGTCATAGATATTTACAATTGTTAGATCTTCTTGTTGGACAGTCCCTTTAAGTATGATATAGTGTCCTTCCTTATCCCTTATTATAGTCTTTGGATTAAAGTCTGATTTATCTGATGTAAGGATTGCCACCCCAGCTTTCTTTTGATGTCCATTAGCACCGTAAATTGTTTTCTACCCCCTCACTTTAAAACTGGAGGTGTCTTTGTGTCTTAAATGAGTTTCTTATAGACAGCATATTGATGGGTCTTGTTTTTTAATCCATTCTGATACTCTGTGTCTTTTGATTGGGGCATTTAGCCCATTTATATTTAGGGTAACTATTGATAGATAGAATTTAGTGCCATTGTATTGCCTGTAAGGTGACTGTTAACTGTATATTGTCTCTCTTCCTTTCTGGTATATGTTCCTTTTAGACTCTTTCTCTTTGCTTAGAGGACCCCTTTCTCAGGATTTCCTGTAGGGCTGGTTTGGTGTTTGCAAATTCTTTTAGTTTTTGTTTGTCCTGGAAGATTTTTTATCTCTCCATCTATTTTCAATGACAGCCTAGCTGGATAGTATTCTTGGCTGCATATTTTTCTTGTTTAGTGCTCTGAATATATCATGCCAGTCCTTTTTGGCCTGCTCGGTCTCTGTGGATAGGTCTTCTGCCAGTCTAATATTTCTGCCTTTGTATGTTACATACTTCTTGTCCCCAGCTACTTTCAGGATTTTCTCTTTGTCACTAAGACTTGTAAGTTTTACTATTAGATGATGGGGCATAGACCTATTTTTATTGATTTTTGAGGGGAGTTCTCTGTGCCTCCTGGATTTTGAGGCTTGTTCCCTTTGCCAAGTTAGGGAAATTCTCTACAATAATTTGTTCCAATATACCTTCCACCCCTCTATCTCTTTCTTCTTCTGGGATCCCAATTATTCTATTACTGTTGTGTCCTATGGTATCACTTATCTTTTGAATTCTCCCTTCATGGCTCAGTAGTTGTTTGTCTCTCTTTTTCTCAACTTCTTTATTCTCCATCATTTGGTCTTCTATATCACTAATTCTCACTCTTCTCTCTCATTTTCCTCGCAGTAAGAGCCCCCATTTTTAATTGCACCTCATTAGTAGCTTTTTTTATTTCAACCTGGTTAGATTTTAGTTCTTTTATTTCTCCAGAAAGGGATTTTATTTCTCCAGAAAAGGATTCTCTAATATCTTTAATGCTTTTTTCAAGCCCAGATACCACCTTGAAAATTGTGATTTTGAACTCTAGTTCTGACATATTACTAATGTCCATATTGATTAGGTCCGAAGCTGTTGGTACTGCATCTTGTTCTTTTTTTTTTTTTTTGTGGTGAGTTTTTCTGCCTTGTCATTTTACTGATAAGAATAGATGAATGTGAGAACAAAATACTAAAAGGGTAGCAACAGCCCTAGGAAAAATATACACTAACCAAATCAGAAGAGAGCCAAAACTGGGGGTTGAAGAAAAAGGGGTAGGGGAAGGAAAAAAAAGGATAATAAAATAAAATAAAAAAGAGAAAAAGAAAAAATATATATATTAGACTTGTGATTAGAACAGAGCCCCACACCTGATTTTGGGTGTTTGGGTTTTTTTTTTTTTTGGTCTGTTAGAAGAAACTACCTCCCAAAATTTTAAAGAAAGAAAAACTTATAAATATACAAAAATAAAGGTAAACACTATGAAGGGATGGAATATGAGTGTAAAGATGAAAATTAAAAAGATTCTAAAAAAGGGATTGACAAGAGGTTGGTTGAAAAAATAAAAAGAAGAAAAGAGGAAAGAATGTGATCAGGCTGGAGATTAGTACCAAGCTGTGTACTAGATTTAGGGTATGTTTTGATCTATTAGAAGAAATTGTATCCCACAATTTTAAAGAAAAAAAAAACTATATACAAAAAATAAGGTTAAATACAATTAGGGGATAAAATAGGAATGTAACAGTGAAAATTGAAAAGATTTTTAAAAAGTTATTGATAAGATACTAGTTTAAAAAGCGTTAAAATAGGAAAAAGGGAAAATAAAATAAGAAAAAAATAAAATTAAAAAAATTTGACTCTGAAAGACTAAAGGACCATGGGAAAAAAAGCCATGCATTCTTTGTGTTGCTTTGTCCTAACTCTGTAATTCTGCAGTTCTCACTGATCAATGAACTTGGGCTGGATGTTCCTGCTGATCTTCTGGAGGAGGGGCCGGTTGCAGTGACTCTCAAATGTCTTTGCCCGAGGCAGAATTGCGCCACCCTTGCCATGGGCTGGGCCAAGCAATCTGCTCAGGTTGACTCTTGGGAGCTTTTGTTCCCTGAACACTTTCCATATCACTTTGGAGGATGGGAATGAAAATGGTGGCCTCCCAATCCCTGGCTCATGGGAGCTGAGAGCTCAGTTAGAATGTCTTCTTCATAAGGCCATTACTGTCAAGAGCAAGAGACACAGCTGACTTTCCTAACACAGAGATACAGAGTTATACAAAATAAGAGACAGAAGTATGTCCCAAATGAAAGAACCAGACCAAAGCACAGCAAGAGACCTAAGCAAAACAGATTAAAACAATATGCCTGATAGAGAATTTAAAGTAATGATTATAAAGATACTCACTAGACTTGAGAAAAGAGTGGAGGACATCACTGGGACCTTAACAAAGAGATAAAATAAAAAACAGAATAAATGAAATTATGAAATATACTTGATAGAATAAATAACAAGCTAAATGATGCAGAGGGTATGAATTAATGACCTGGAAGACAGAATAATAGAAAATAACCAAGCTGAGCAAATGAGAAGAAAAAAATATGCAAATTGAGAATTGTCTTAGGGAACTCAGTGACTCCATCAAGCATAATAACATTCCCTTTATAGGAATCTCAGAAGAATAAGAGAGAGAAGGCAGCAGAAAATGTATTTGAAGAGATAATAGCTCAAAAGTTCTCTAATTTGGGGAAAGAAACAGATATCCAGATCCAGGAGGCACAGGGATTTTCCCCCAAAAATCAACACAAGGAGGTCCTCAACAAGACACATAGTAATAAAAATGACAAAAAGTAGTGATAAAGAAAAAAAATTAAAAGCAGAAAGAGTAAAGAAGACAGTACAAATAAGGAGAAATTCCAAAGTCTATCAGTGGATTTTTCAGCAAAAACTTTGCAGGCCAGAGAAAAGTGGCATGACATATTCAAATTTCCAAAAAGGAAAAATCTGCAGTCAAGAATACTCTACCCAGCAAGGGTGTCATTCAGAATAGAATTGAGAGATAGAGTTTCCTAGATAAACAAAAAGTAAAGGAGTTCATGACCACAAAACCAGTCCTACAAGAAATATTAAAGGAGATACTTTGAATCAAAAAGAAAGTGAGAGTGTCAAAAGTAAAAAAACATAAAAGCAATAAAAACTAGTATTTCTGTAAAAATCAAGGTATTTATAAAATAAAAAGGATGTAAAATATGACACCATATACCTAAAATGTGGTGGGGAGAGGAGTAGAGTGAGCTCAAACTTAAGAGGCCATATACTTAATATGAACTGCTAAATGCAGTAGATGTTATATACAAACTTAATGGTAACAACAAATCAAAAATCAATAATAAATATGCAAGGAATAAAGAAAGGAATCCAAGTATATTACCAGGGAGAGCTAATATCCTATGAAAGAGAGCAAGAGGAGAAAGGATCAGAGAAAACAATTGTAACAAAAACAATTGTAACAAAATGTAACAAAATGGCAATAAATATGTATCTACCCATAATTATTTTGAACATAAACGGGCTAAAACCTCCTATTAAAAGGCATAGGGTGACAGAGTGGATAAAAAATAAGGCTTATCTATATGCTGCCTACAAAGGACTTATTTTAGACCTACAGATACCTATTGGTTGAAACAGAGAATGGAGAAACAGTTATCATGAAAATGGATGCCAAAGGAAAGCTGGAGTAGCAATACTTATATCAGACAAAATTGACTTTAAAACAAAGACTTTAGCAAGAGACAAAGAAGGACGTTATGTAGTAATATAGGAGACCGTCCAAAAGGAAGATATAACAATTATGAATATTTATAAACCCAACATGGAGCACCCAAATACATAGAAGTTCATAACATAAAGGAACTAATAACAATATAATAACAGTAGAGACCTTAACAACACACTTAGATCAATAGAAAGATCATCCAAAGACAAAATCCACAAGGAAACATTACTACACCAAATGGATTTGACAAATATATTTAGAACATTCCTAAAACAGCAGAATGCATTCTTTCCAACTGCACATGGAACGTTCTCTAGAATAAATCACATAGTAGGCCACAAACAAGTCTCAACAGATTCAAAAATATCAAAGTCATACTATGCAGGTTCTCTGATCACAACACTATGAAACTAAAAACCACAAGAAAAAAAAATCTGCGAGGAGCACAAATATGGAGTTTAAATAACATGCTATTAGACAATCAATGAGTCACAAAGAAATCAAAGAAGATGTCAAAAATTACATGGAAACTAAATGAAAACACAGTGTTCCAAAACCTTTGGGATATAGCAAAAGTGGTTCTAAGAGGGAAGTTTATAGTAGTACAAGTATACCTCAAGAAGCAAGAAAAATTGCTTGCTTTTTTCAAACAACATAACCTTATACCTAAAGGAGCTAGAAAAAGAAAAAAACAAAACCCTAAACCAGTAGAAGGAAGGCAATAATAAAGATGAAAGCAGAAAAAAATGATATAAAAACTCAAAATGAAAAAAAGAAATAAATGAAACCGGGAGCTGGTTCTTTGAAAAGATTAACAAAATTGATAAATCTCTAGCCATTCTCATAAAAGAGAGAGGGAGGAGAGAAAGAACCCAAATAAGCAAAATCACAAATGAAAGTAGAGAAGTAGCAACTAATAGCACAGATATACAAACAGTTGTAAGAGAATACTATGAAAAATTGTAAGTGAAAAAATGATTGGACAATCTAGAAGAAATGGATAAATTCCTAGAAATATATAACCTACAAAAACTGAAGCAGGAAGAAATACAAAATTTGAGCATACTAACTAACAGCAATGAAACAAAATCAGTAACCAAAAATCTTTCAACAAACAAAAGTCCAGGACAGATGGTTTCATAGGCAAATTTACAAAATATTTAAAGAAAAATCAATACCTATTTTTTTCAAATATTCCAAAAATAGAAGGAACACTTCCAAATTTATTCTATGAAGCCAGTATCATTTTGAGACCAAAACCAAATAAGGATGCCACAAAGAAAGAAAACTTCAAGCCAATATATCTGATGAATGTAGATGCAAAAATGCTCAAGAAAATACTAGCAAAGCAAATCCAACAATACATTAAAAAACAGATGCCACAATCAAATGGGATTTATTCCCGGGATGCAAGAGTAGTTCAATATTTGCAGATCAATCAAAGTGATATGTCACATCAGTAAGATAAAGAGTAAAAATCATGATCATACTAATAGATACAGAAAAGGCAGTTGATAAAGTACAACATTCATTCATGATAAAAACCCTCAACAACATACGTCTAGAGGGAACATACCTCAATAATAAAAGGCCTTATATACAAACTCCACAGCTAACATTGTACTGAATGCAGAAAAACAATTTTCCCCCTAAAGTCAGGAACAAGACAGGATGTCTACTCTCACAACTTTTATTTATCATAGTACTGGAGGTCCTACCCACAGTAATCAAATAAAAAGAAATAAAAGGCATGCAAATTGGTAAGGAAGAAGCAAAACTTTCACTATTTGCAGATGACAGGATACTTAAACAGAAAACTTGAAAGACCCCACCAGAAAACCATTAGAACTATTAAATGAATTCAGTAAATTCCCAAGATAAAAAATCAATGTACAGAAATCTATACACATATGAAATGAAACAGTAGAAAAATTGAGAAATCAATCTTATTTACGATCCCATCAAAAATAATAAGGTAATTAGTAATAAACTTAACAAAAGAGGTGAAAGACTGTACTCTGAAGACTATAAAACACCTAGAAAAGAAATTGAAGATGACATAAAGAAATGCAAAGACATTCAATGCTTACAGATTGGAAGAAAAATGTTGTTAAAATGTCTATACCAGGGACGCCTGGGTGGCTCAGTTGGTTAAGCAGCTGCCTTCGGCTCAGGTCATGATCCCGGCGTCCTGGGATCGAGTCCCGCATCGAGCTCCTTGCTCGGCAGGAAGCCTGCTCCTCTCTCTGCCTCTGCCTGTCTCTCTGCCTGCTTGTGTTCTCTCTCTGTTAAATAAATAAATAAATAAAATCTTTAAAAAAAATGTCTATACCACCCAAAGCCATCTACAGATTTAATGTAATCCCTATCAAAATACCAACAGCATATTTTTTTCACAGAAATAGAACAAACAATCCTAAAATTTATATGGAACCACAAAAGACCCCAAATAGCCAAAGCAATCTTAAAAAGAAACAAAGCTGGAGGTATCACAATTTCAGACTTCAAGTTATATTACGAAGCTATAGTAATCAAAGAAGTATGCCACTGGTCCAAAAATAGACACATAGATCAGTAGAACAAAATAGAAATCCCAGAAATAAACCCACATTTATATGGTCAATTAATCTTTGACAAAGCAGGAAAGATTCCAATGGGAAAAAGTCTATTCAACAAATGATATAGAAAAAACTGGACAGCTACTGCAAAAGAATGAAATTGGACCACTTTCTTACACCATACACAAAAATAAACACAAAATAGGTTAAGGACCTACCTGGAATAAAAATCCTAAAAGAGCATAGGCAGTAATTTCTCTGACATTGGCTATAGCATTATTTTTCCCTAAAGGTCCCCTAAAGGAAGGGAGACAAAAGCAAAAATAAACTACTGGGACAACATCAAAATAAAAAGTTTCTGCACAATGAAGGAAACAACAAAACTAAAAGGCAAACTACTGAATGGGAGAAAATATTTACAGATAACTTATCCATAAAAGGATAAGTATTCAAAATATAGAAGAACCAATACCACTCAACATCCACAAAATAATGCAATTTAAAAAAATGGGCAGAAGACATGAATAGACATTTGCCTAAAGAAGACATCCTGATGGCCAACAGACATGAAAAGATGCTCAACGTCATTCCTCATCAGGGAAATACAAATCAAAACTACAATGAGATATCAGCTCACACCTTTCAGAATGGCTAAAATCAAAAACACAAGAAACAACAAGTGTTGGCAAAGATGTGGAAAAAAAGGGACCATGCACATTGTTGGTGGGAATGGAAACTGGTGCAGCCACTATGGAAATAGTATGGAAGTTTCTCAAAAAGTTAAAAAAAAAAAAAAACACTACCCTATGATCCAGTAATTACACTTCTGGGTATTTTATATTTTTATAAAAAATATAAATTTGAAGGGATACATGCACCCCTGTGTTTTTTTGTAGCATTATTTATAATAGCCAAATTATGGAATCAGCTCATGTTTATCCATAGATGAATGGGTAAAGAAGATATGGTGTACACACACACACACACACTGAAATACTATTCAGCCATGAAAAGGGCGAAATCTTCCATTTTCAAACATGGATGAATCTAGCGTGAATAATGCTAAATGAAATAAATCAGATAAATATTGTGATTTCACTCATATGTGGAATTTAAGAAAGAAAATAAATGAGCAAAGGCAAGAAAAGAGACAAACCAAGAAACAGACTCTTAACTATAGAGAACATACTGATGGTTACTAGAGGGGAGGTAGGTGGGGGGATGAGTGAAATAGATCATGGGGATTAAGGAGTGCACTTGTCATGTTTCAGTACTGGGTGATACATGGAAGTGTTGAATCTCTGTATTGTACACCTGAAACTAATGTAACACTGTATGTTGACTATACTAGAATTAAAATAATAAAATTTAATAAAAAAATGTCTTATTAAAGGATTACCAATTTTAAGTACAAAAATATGTGAATTATGTGTAAAAATTATGCTTGTTGGAAGACATGCTAATGAAAAACTTGCAAGAAAGCACAAAGAAAAATTTGCTGAAATGGAACAGTGTGGATAATGAAGATAGAGATCATTGAAGAAAATAAAATTGAAAATAGAAGAAAAATATGCTAGAGAGCTAATGAAATAGAAGGCAAGTAATCAACAAATTATAATAAATTGGACAGAGACCAGTAACCACACTGCCATGCTTTTATCACACATTTTCCCTTTCATTTAATTTAGAAAATGGTTACCAGATCACAGGGATAGACATTTAAGTGTAGGCAAAATATGCTTATAATTTTTGAAATCCATAATTATTAACATTTGTTACTTTTTCTGGAGTTTGATACTTAGACTCAATAAATGGTTTAGATGGCAGAAGTTTGAATTGAGTTTTAATGAATTATAAGTATATAAATAAAATGGATTAAATATTCAAAACTGATATTTCCACACATAATATTCTTTGAATATGATATACAAATGTATATTAGTACCCCTATCTATGTATAGCGACATCCATGGTTACTTTAGTTTTCCAATACGAATATAAATAGAATTGTCACTTTTAATGTGACAATGAGAAAAATTACAATAAAAATATTTTTGAGTTGTCAACCCACAATAATATTTAGAAACTCAGGCCCTGTAAAATATAGTTCAATGAGAATTTTAAAATACTTCTATCAAATTTCACAACTTATTCGGAAGTTTGAGTGTTATTGTGGATGTCTATATAGCATTGGAACAGGTTTTTCACTTTTTGGCGTCGGTTTTAAGTAAAGCCTTTTTCAAAAATCACAAGGTTTTTACTGTCAGCAGTGGTGATAATTAGTATAGAAAAGTAAAAACTTCTCTTAAAACTGAGATCCAAAGGTATCTGAGAATCTAAAGAACACCTGGCACTTTTGAAATTTATCAGATTATCAGACTTCATTGAAAGTAGGAAAAGAATGAAGGTGTGTTAGGTCAAGAGGCAAAATGAAATAACAAAAGACAACTCTGTATTATAGCTAGAGTTCTCAGGATTATTTTCTGGTTTTTCAATTGTCTGATGTAGATGTGACTGTTGGTAGCGTTCACTGAAACTCCGCATCCTGGCGGTATTATGGATGTGTCTGTGTGATTTTTCTTTATCTTGCAGATATACCTAGACTTTGGCACTGTGAAGTCTAAGCAAAGCTAACTATTAGAAAATCTATTTATCAGTTACCTTATTTTTTAGTGAGTTGAAAGATGTGAGAATCTGAACAGAAATTAATTTGTCTTGCAGATGTACTTCTTATATTGTAATGAAGGTTTTAACTTGTTTTATAAAGGGATGTAAAATTGAAGAGATTAAATTACACAGAGATAGGTATATCAGGTTTCCTAATTGAGAATGTGCTGACTGTATAAACAGTACCAGAAAATTTCCCTGTTTGAAGACCCTGATTGGGTTTTGTATTTTCATTTCCTTGAAGTTAAGCCACTTTCCATCAGGCCTTAAAAGGAATCCAGCAATTACTCTTTTTTTTGACACAGAGCGAGAACGTGAGTACAAGTAGGCATGCAGCAGACAGAAGGAAAGGGAGAAGCAGAGAGCCTGATTTGGGGCTCAATCCCAAGACCCTGGGATCATGACCTGAGCTGAAGGGAGATGCTTAACCAACTGAGCCACCCACGCACCCCCAGAAATTACTCTTTATATTTGCTTGGAATATATATTGCAGCTACACACACAAGCAGGTTATATGGTCAACCGATGTAATGAATCTGTGCAATATATTTAATAAACAAAACTTACAAAAATGATATGACATATATTTATAATAATTATTGTGCTATATGATCAGTAAGATTTTTTAAGGTGAATCTCTATTACCTAAAATATCCTTAGCAGAAGAATTGAGCACTGAAGAAAATCAAGAGTAATTATGAATGCTGTTATTGGAATGAGTATGTACAGTTTTTAGAAGTATTTTTTCTACTTCTTTGGTAACATACAGCTCCTTTAGTGGATGTTTCCTTAGGGTTGATAACTGCTCATAGACTGGCTAGGAGAGATGTGTTCCTGGTTCTTGTAGAGACCTGTGCATTTCCTGTTGACATGTTCACCAAAGTAAGAAGCCACCTGGAAATGTTAAATATTACATTCTTGAACTTTGAGAAATAGATAAAAAGAAAAAAAATTATTTGCTTAGATTAAATTGAAGCAACATGTCTAGTAGTAATGGCCAGGAGGTTACCACTACCACACTTTTAATTTCTAGTTGATTCATTCTGCTTTCATTTTAATGATAATCATGATAAATTTAATAAAACATATGAAACATGAAGCAACATACAAAATGGAAGGATATATATCTATTAGGATTCATGATACTTAAACATTTCATATATTGTCAGAAAAAGTCAAACCTCAAGATTGGTTTCAGAATATTTAAACTTGCTTTTATTTAAAATCAGAAAACAGTGTTGTGTTTCAACTTCTCTTCTGGACTCAACCAATCTGACTTGCTCCTGAAATTGTCTTCTCTCTCCACTGTGTCAGCACGTTTTTTATTTTCGGAGATTTAACATTATACAATTATGCTATAATATCACCCATTTTAAGAATAAGCATGCAATTAATTCTCTCTTGATGTGATTTCTCTTTTTGACTATTGCTTAATGTGATGATTTCCTCTTTTCTGTTTCTCTCTGCTTCACTTTATAGCAACTTTTCTTGAAGCTGCCTCTTCTTCCTTACCTCTCATGCTCTCATAAATCAAGTCCAATAGGAATTGATCATCCCCACAGCTCTGCTAAACCTAATCTTGCTGATATCCTCAGCTACCTCTATGTTGACAAATATGGTAGTGACTTCTTTTTTTTTCATCTTTCTTGAACTCTTAATACTGTTGAATAGGTTTGATATGCCATTCTTTATTCTGTCAATGTATTTTTCTTATAGTTTCTGTGATTCCCTGAATGCTTCGTTTTCCTCCTCCAGAACCATGCATCAGTCAATTTCCTTTGTCAGTTCTTGCTCCTAAAGCCTGATGTCCAAATGCTTGATGTCAATCCTAAGCCTTCTCCTCTTCTGTATGTATACCCTCTTCATAGATTACTTCATGCAGTGTCTTTGCTTAAATATAATCTTTATGCTAATAACTCCCAAATTCCTGCCCTCGGCATTTCTTTGAAACTCCAACTACTGAGTAGGATGACTAAGAGACATCTCAAAATAAACTGACTAAAGTACAACCTTGTTGTTGATTCTGATCAAGAAACATCTTCTCCTCTGATGTTCCCTTTCTTAGTACAGACTGCACTACTTCTTGAAGCTATGTAAGTATAATCCATTATTTTATCTCATCTTTATGACATTAAATACCTAAATTATCTGTTTCCATACATGTGAAAGGTCAAAACCCAAATCTGGACTTAGGTAAGGAAGGATTTTATTCAAAGCAATTACTGCAAGAAAGGGGAAAGTATGATGGGGTAGGGAGACTATTACATATAGGGAATGCTCTCTGATCATGAGATCTGCAAGAGTCTGAACAGTTAGGTTAAAGAGGTTTTGCTTTTGTGGAGGAGGAGTAAACAAGGCTAGGAAGAATGGAATGTGGGAGAAGGGAGTGACAGGATGACCTAATGGGATAGTGGACCAGAGTTTATTTTATCATGAAGTGAGCCAGTCTTCAGGGAAGAGTATACACTGACTCGGGCTGAAGGTGCATCAAAGTTCAAGAGTCTTGGGGAAGGAGAGAAAAATGACTAAATTTTCATTAATAAGCATTTTGTTCTGATTGATCAGTGGGACAAGTAGTTTAGCCAATAAATTATAAGGTGAAGAAAAGGAATTTGGAAAGCTTGTGTCTGGCCTTGTCAGAGGCAAACAGAGTTGGGGGTTAAGTGTAAGTCTTATTTATTTAAGTCTTCTGGGAAAGGATGTCTCCCATTTCCAAGAACACAAAAAGTTGGGGAGATTTCTTTACCATCTCTTTTCTAGGAGCACAGTGGTCAGGTCAAATTCGACATTTATAATCTTGTCTTACCACTTATTCTTCATTGATTGGACAGAATTATCTTTTATAGAGTATTTGTCCCAAAATTAAAAGCTTTTCATGACCTTGTTTTTATTTCATTTTCAGTGAAATTTCTACTACTTGTCATTATCTTCAAGACCTATCTGGTTAGGAACTTGTTTCTCTTAACTTATTTTGGAATTCACTCCCTCTTTTTCAGTATGCTGCTAGCTGGCTGGCCTTCTCTATATTGAAACAAGCCAGGTTCTTTTTCAACACTGGAATGTAAGTTCTGTGAAAGCAAAGGACTGGTGGTCTGTCTAGTCTTTGGTAGGCTCTATCCTCAGAGATGGAATTTCCCTGATACATAGTAGGCAGATACCTAAACACTATTTTAGTGAATACTTTATATGTAAACATGTTTAATGATACATTTTGACAGATACCCGATTTTAACTCCAGTTCATTTCACTAAATATTGAAGTACAATAAAGCAATTAAATTTTTTTTGTGGGAATCATTTGTTTCTATTCCTTAGATTTATTATTACCTAATTTTTTTCATTTTTCAGTGTTCATCACAATAAATATACTCTTTAATTAATTAATTGATATTTTATTTATTCATGAGAGACAGAGAGAGAGAGAGAGAGAGAGAGAGATTGGCAGAGAAGCAGTCTCCCCACTGAGCAGGGAGTCTGATGCAGGACTTGATCCCAGGACCCCGGGATTATGACCTGAGCTGAAGGCAGGTGCCCAACCATCTGAGCCACCCAGGCACCCAAATATACTTTTTAAATCCCCTTTATTTTACCCATTCTCTCACTCACCTTTAACAACCACCATTTTTTTTTCTTATTTGAGTCTGTTTTTGTTTCTTTTTTCATTCGTTTGTTTCTTAAATTCCATATATATTGAAATCATATGGTATTTGTCTTTCTTGACTATCTTACATCACTTAGCATAATACTTTCTAGCTCCATCCACATTGTTGCAAATGGCAAGATCTCATTCTTTTTTATGGCTGAGTAATATTCTATTGTACTATTGTACTATTGTATGACATCTGCTTTATCCTTTAGTCTATGGATAGACACCTGAGTTGCTTCCATATCTGGGCTGCTGTAAGTAATGCTGCAATAAATATAAGGGTGCATATGTAACTTTTTAAATTTGTGTTTCTGTTTTCTTTGGGTCAACAGCCAGTAATGGAATTAGTGGATCATATGGTAATTCTATTTTTAATTTTTGAGGAACCTCCATACTATCTTCCACAGTGGCTGCATGAGAATTACTTTTTTTCTTCACATCCTTGTAAGCACTTATTATTTCTTGGGTTTTTGAATCTAGCCATTTTCACAAGTGTATTATCTCATTGTGGTTTTAGTTTGCATTTCTCTGATGATGAGTGATGTTGAGCATCTTTTTATATATTTGTTTGCCATCTATATGTCTTCTTTGGCAAAATGTTTATTTAGATCTTGGCCCTTTTTAATTGGATTATTTTATTTTTGTTTAGTTATATAAGTTCATTATATATTGTGGATATTAACCCCTTATCAGATATATCACTTGAAATATCTTCACTCATTCAATAGATTGCTTTTTTGTTTTACTGTTTCCTACACTGCATAAAATATTTTTATTTGGTGTAGTCTCAATAGTTCAGTTTTGCTTTGGTTTTTCTTGCCTAAGGAGATAGATGTATAAAAATGTTTCTATAGCCAATGTAAAAAAAACTACTTACCTATGTTTTCTAGTTTTATGGTTTCACCCAGACATAAAGGAAAAGATACATTTTTTAGGAAATTTTTTTAAAGATTTTATTTATTTGAGAGAGAGAGATCACAAGTAGGCAGAGAGGCAGGCAGAGAGAGAGAGGAAAGCAGGGTCCCTGCTGAGCAGAGAGCCCGATGCGGGGCTCAATCCCAGTACCCCGAGATCATGACTTGAGCCGAAGGTAGAGGCCCAGCCCACTGAGCAACCCAGGTGCTCCTGGAAATGTTTTCAATAAAAGAAAATTACAAAAAACATTTTTAAAGACCCCTCTCCGTTTGTGTGCCCCCTCCTTCTCACTCCTTTCCCCCACTTTTTCCCCCAATTCTGAGGTGCACTGGGAGGCTCCCCTTCTATTTGGGGTTTGATGACTTTTTTTTTCCTCCAAATATGTTTATTTTATTTTTCAGTGTTACAAGATTGATTGTTCATGCACCACACCCAGTGCTCCATGCAGTACATGCCCTCCTCAATACTCACCACCAGGCTCACCCAACACCCCACCCCTCACCTCCCAAGCCCTCAGTTTGTTGCTCAGAGTCCACAGTCTCTCATGGTTCATCGCCCCCTACGATTTCCCCCCATTCACCCTTCCCTTCCTTCTCACAATCCCCTCCATGATTTTCCTTATGCTCCACATGTAAGTGAGACCATAAGGTAATTGATTCTCTGCTTGACTTATTTCACTCCGCATAAACTCTTCTAGTCCCGTCCATGTTGATACAAAAGTTGGATATTCATTGTTTCTTATGGAAGCATAATATTCCATTGTATAGATGTATCACATCTTCCTTATCCATTCATCTGTTGAAGGGCATCTTGGTTCTTTCCACAGTTTGGCGATTGTGGCCATTGCTGTTATGAACATTGGGGTACATGTGGCCCTTCTTTGTACTGCATCTGCTTCTTTGGGGTAAATACCCACGAGTGCAATTGCAGGGTCACAGGGTAGCTCTATTTTTAATTTCTTGAGGAATCTCCACACTGTTTTCCAAAGTGGCTGCACCAACTTGCTTCACCACCAACAGTGGAGGAGGATTTCCCTTTCTCCTCATCCTCTCCAGCATTTGTTTACTATCTTGTTGATTTGGCCATTCTAACTGGTTTAAGGTGGTATCTCAGTGTGGTTTTGATTTGAATCTCCCCGATGACTAAAGATGATGAACATTTTTTCATGTGTCTGTTGGCCATTTGGATGTCTTCTTTGGAGAAGTGTCTGTTCATGTTTTCTGCCCATTTTTTGATATGATTATCATATCATATGAGTGTTGAGTTTGAGGAGTTCTTTATGGATCTTAGATATCAGACCTTTGTCTATAGTGTCATTTGCGAATATGACATTCTGTGGGTTGCCTGTTTGTTTTGTTGACTGTTTCCTTTGCAGTGCAGAAGTTTTTATCTTGATGAAGTCCCAAAAGTTCATTTTTGCTTTTGTTTCCTTTGCCTTTGGAGACAAGTCCTGAAAGGAGTTGCTGTGGCTAATGTCATAGAGGTAACTGCCTATGTTTTTCTCTAGGGTTTTGATAGATTCCTGATTCACGTTGAGGTCCTTTATCCACTTTGAATTTATCTTCATGTATGGTGTAAGAGAATGGTCAAGTTGCATTCTTCTACATATAGCTGTCCAGTGTTCTCAGCACCATTTATTGAAGAGACTGTCTTTTTTCCATGGGATATTTTTTCCTGTTTTGTCAAAGATTATTTGACCATAGAGTTGCAGGTTCATCTCTTGGGTCTCTATTCTGTTCCACTGGTCTATGTGTCTGTTTTTGTGCCAGTGCCATGCTGTCTTGGTGATCAAAGCTTTGTAGGAAAGCTTGAAATCAGGCAATGTGATGCCCCCAGCTTTGTTTTTCTTTTTCAGCATTTCCTTAGCAATTCAGGGTCTTTTATGGGAGCATTTAGGCCATTCATGTCGAGAGTGATTATTGAAAGATAAGTGTTCATTGACATCATGTTGCCTGTGAAGTCCTTGTTTCTATAGATGGCAAATTTCTGTTCTAAGTCACTCATGTGTTCTTTCTACTTTCATAGAACCCCCTTTACTATTTCCTGGAGTGCCAACTTGTTGATCACATACTCTTTTAATCTTTGCTGGTCTTGGAAGCTCTTTATCTCTCCATCCATTTTGAATGTCAGCCTTGCTTGATAAAATATTCTTGGCTTCATGTTCTTCTCATTTAGTGCCATGTATATATCATGTCAGCCCTTTCTGGCTTGCCCGGTTTCTGTGGACATGTCTGACATTATTCTGATGGGTCTTCCTCTGTATGTAAGGAATCTCTTCCCTTTAGCTCCCTCAGGACCTCTTGTCTAAAATTATAATTTGCAAACTTTACAATGATGTGTCTCTCTGATTTTCTAGACTCATTGATCTTGGCCGGTGTTTTTTCTACCTCTAGGACACAAACACTTGTTACATTCCCCAGACTGGGGAAATTTTCATTCAGAATTTGGTTAGCTATATCTTCTAGTCTTCTGTCTTTCTCTACCCTCTCTGGGATTCCAATAATTCTGATGTTGCAACGTTTCAGGGAGTCATTTATTTATCAAAGTCTCTTCTCATGATTCTGGAGCAGTTTGCTCCAGCTCTCCTCCTGACCTTTCTTCTCAACCATTTTATCCTCTAGATCACTAATTCTATCCTCTGTCTCTGTAACTCTAGCTGTTAGACTATTTCGATTGGATTGGATCTCCCTAATAGTGTTTTTTACATCTGCTATACTGTTTCTCATTTCTGCCCTTAGAGATTCTATGTTGTCATTAATGTTTTTCTCCATCCTAGCCATTGCCTGGATAATTGTCACCCTGAATGTCCTTTCTGACATACTATTTATGTCCATGTCCAATAGCTCTGAGGGAGAGGGTGCAGTCTCTGGGTTTTTCCTCTGTTGGGTGTTCCTCCTCCTAGTCATTTTGATGAGAAGTGGATGAGAGGATGTATAGCTGGGTATGTTGCCCACGATCCAGGCAGGGTGCACCTTGGAGGGTTTTGGAGCAATTGGGATTCACCACCAAGAGGAAAGAATAAGTATAAAAAAGAATAAGTGTAAAAAAAGATATAGAGATAGAGAAAAAGAAGAAATCCCAGCCAGAATGGGCCCCCAAAATAAGATTTATAAGGTATGCAAAGAAACACGAATAAACATATAGACTGACAAAAGTAAATGACAAGAAATAAAAGAATCTAGTCAGAATGAACCCCAAGAATAAGATTTATATAATACCAGAACAAAAGCAAATAAGTAGAAACAGTGACAGAAGGATAAGATGGGAGGGTGGTTATAACTCCTTGCAGGCAAGGAGGATTATTTCAGGTCTTCCTGGGTTTATAGTTGTATTAAGACTCTAGTTGTAATGTTAAGCAGTTTTTTAAAAAATTAAAAAAAAATAAGAAATGTGAAAGCAAATGAATAAAAAAAGAGAATAAGAAAAAAAACTTGTATCTATGACATATACAGTTTTGAGGGGATTATCAGGAGCTTAATATGTTGATTTCCCCTGATGTTGGGGATTTAAAATTTTATGGGGACCCTGTGGTTATAGTCCTTTTGGTTTTTGACTTGTCTTCTGGGGGAGCAGCCTGCCGCATTGTTTTCTAGTCAGTCTTGCTTGGGTTGAGTCACCCTACCCCCCAGTCAAGGGGCTGAGCTCTGTGGAAATTGGTTGCTCAGTCTTTCACTCTCTGAAGGTTTTTGGCCTTTTGTAGCTTTTTCACCTTTTCAGAGTCCAAGCAAGGAATCTGCCCAGAAGCACTCACAATTCCTCATTGCAGAGAAGCCTGAGTCTCTGCTCCCCTCTGGGTGGTCCAGAGCACACACTCCCCTCTGCAAAATTCTGCTCACAGTGCAGCCTGTCTGAGGTGGCGCGACCCCCGTCGCCTTTCTGCGGCTCCGTGAGTGCTCACTGGGGAGATTAGGCTGCCTGCCCACCCCACCTTCTCTCCGGGGCTGGTTGGGATAGCCCAGACGCTGTGGCAGGCTGTGAATTTCGAGGTCGCAGTTGTACCCAGTTCAGAGAGCTGGGCACACAGAGAAAAGCTGCCGGCTCCTGGACTACAGCAGCCGGCTCCTGGACCACAGCAGACTCTCTAAGGCATTTGCGGGTGTGCGCCCGGCCCACAGAATTTTGCAGACAGCGGAAAGCCGCAGGTTCAGGGCCATGGACTGGATCTCCCAACCAGTCTCACTTTGGGGTGCTCCTCCCTGGGAGCGTGGGCCCAGGCCAGTGCCCGCGACCACCCCCTTCCACTAGTTGCTCCTCCAAACATTTTGGTCTTTTTAAGTCTTTTTAACTGGACTCTAAGTTTATGCTGGTCCCCAACCACTGGGCACTTTCATTTGGGGTATTACTGTCCTTGCATCATTTCTGGTGGCTCCCTCCCCCTTTTGTTTATCCTCCATTGGTTCAAGTTTTCCCACTTTGCTTTACCTCTGCACTGCTGTCTTCTGCTCTCATAAAGATCCAGAAGTGAGAAATCTTGCTCCTCAGGGTGATTTCATGGGTGGTCAGCGTGTTCTGGTAGATATCCAGCTCACTTTTGGGGACCGGTTGCAACAGGATCTCCTACTTTTCTGACTCTTGCCCCCCTCTGATGACTTTGTTTTTGTAGCTGGGGCTTTGGTGTTCCTTCTCATGTCATTTCCCATTCACACCCCCTCCTGGTCTCCTCAGTGTCATCACCAGGCCCGAAACCCACTGTGAGGACAGGAAAGGAAGTGCCTTTGCCCAGTCTCTCTTGCGTGGTCTCTCTGCCTCTCTCCAGTCTCCTGTTGGCCCCTTGCCCCTCTCCCTTGGGCTCTGATGATAAATTGCTGACTGTAGCTTTGGGAGTTTAGCTCTGAGAACTGTAGATGATTTCAGTTCTAGGAAAATAAAATCCATCGATTACTAGAAAAAAAAAGTTTTTCTACTTTTATGGTTTCAGTTATCACATTTAGGTCATATTTCCTATGAATAAAATTTTTTTGCTTTCAAAATATTATTTTATGTGCACACTCAAAACAGTGCTCCTGATTTTTATGTTATGACTATTAAGAATATTTTAACTGTTCCTCTGGAGATCTAAAAGCACATTTTCATTGCCTTTTGCCTGTATTCTCTCCTTCACACTTTACAGTGGTCAGAATCCAACAGTTTAGATATTTTCTCTTCCTTTTCACTCCTGGGATCAAAGGAAAAAAATGTAAGTCATTTCTAGTCTGTATCATTTTGGCTGAACTCTGTCAGGTAGAAAATAAGGATAACTTTCTTTTCATTCTTCTTCCTGGCTGTTTGGGAATCTTACATAGTAAAAAGTAATTTCATCATTAATCGCAATCTACTGACTCTTAAATGAAACTGTGGTAGGGGGACAATAATTAGTGTTAGAAGAACTCTTAATTTTTCTTGTACAAAAATCAATTTCATGGCACTGTTCGGAATGCCTCACCACTAAAGAATTCCGGATTTTTGGTGATATATAAATGTGGTATAAGGGGAGTATTAGCCAAAATTTTCTGGGGCTATGTCTAAATCCTACCCACCTAAAGACTGGTATCTTAAGAGTATAGCTAAGAGTAACATATTTAGTGTCCTGATAGATTTGATATATTTAAGGTTAATTTGTGCCAAGGTTGAAGAAGCATATCCAATGCAATGGATGGAATTCAGATGTGTAAGAATATAAAGTAGGCAATGTTAAAATCAATCAAGGAAAGAGCATCACGGTTCCAGGTAACCAGGCCTCTAGATAGAATAGTACCTAGAGCTTAGATGTATGGAGAAGAAGACACTTTCTTCAAAATCAAAGCTGGGACAAATTGGGTGGGTAATCCAAGGATATAGCCAAGTAGTCTAGCATCCAACAATCCAGACTCAGTAGATAATTGCAGTTCTAAATGGAATCAGGATCAGCTGGGCAGAGATTGAGGGAAGGATTCATGAATTTCAAAAAAAACACCCTAGGAACTTGTAGATTATGACTTCTGGATAGATTTCTTATCCTGTTCAGTGTTGGTTGTATTAGATGAGACTAATGACACAATGAAGGAACTCAATACCAGCAGTCTAGTGGGGGTAAAAACGTCTAGTTGAGTGTCAATCTATATACAAACCTGGAAAACATCTTTACCAAGCATGAGCAAATGATCACTCTTAGTTTAAATTCTTAACTCACACTCCTACAAGGAAGCTTTATATAGTGTTTAAATTTACCATGAATATGGGGATATATAGCATCCCTGTTTTTGACTCTTAGTATATTAGGTTATACCCTGCTATTCACTTTTCTCCATTTTGGCTAATTTTGCAATATGATAGTGGTAAATTTTACCTGCTTTTGCATTTTTATTTTCATTATCTCTTGTTTAGGAAAAAAATTGGTTCATAATCACTGATTATGAATTCTATGCTGTGATCTGAATTGTGCCTATGGACATGTTTCTTTCTGCTAGTAGAGTGTTGACAATTAAAAAAAAGTCTTCAGGCAGGTCATGCATTCTCCAGTTTTTCAGAGCCCTCACAACTCCCTTTTGTGTTAACCCAGCTACTGCTATCTTTACAAAGCCTTCCTGGCCCCAGAAGCATTTAAGTTTTAAGCCTCTGCTTTACATGCATGTACAATATTAAAAAATGAATATTATACATGGAAACATAGAAAAATGATTTATCATGTATTTGTATCTGAAAACCAATTTTATATATCACCAAACTGAGCACCTGACAAATTGCATTTTAAAAAATAGAGTTAAAATTGTGTTGGCATTAAGTAGGAAGATGTCCTATACTTAAATAAGACTTTGTTAGAGAAATTTTATCTCTAATATATAACCATATTGGTTAATTTATCTTTTTCCATCCTTTGCTTTCATGTTATCAAAGTAATTCATATTCATTTAATGAATTTTCAAAATTCAGAAGAGTAGAGATATAAGAAAATTCACTCGATCATATTGTATAGAAGTAACTAATGTTGAAATCATGTCATATTTTTCACATCTTTTATACAACTTTATGTGTGTATCTATGAATCATCTATTAAAATCATATCTATATATAGGCACAAGTGTATGTATATCTTTTTTTACTAAAAAATGAGATGGGAACTGATGTCTTATTTTAAATATTTTAATATACAAGAGGACAATTGTGAATAGTTGTGCATGAGTATATTACTAAATATATAAAGCAGTTGTTTATTCAATAGAAATTACCTTGACTTGAGTAATTCAGATTTGAGTAATTTGAGGCATTGGTATGATGTGTTTTTTTAAAGGATTTATATATTGAAGATAAGTAATTATATAAATAATATTCATATTTATATTTTATTTTCTAGAGTAATTTCCTGGAGTTGATACATTTCAGTAGATCATAGATCAAAGTGTATATTATAAAATTATTTTGCTTATTTTTAAATTATGGATGCATGAAGAGAAGTTAGAAATTATTTAAATTCAAGAATTTAATTGAGGATGATTTTTAGTCATAGAATGGTTAAAAGATCTAGGTTCAAATTACTAAGGTAAGTCTGGAACTATTAGATTAGATATTAGATATTAGATATTACCTATATCTAATATTAGATATTAGAACTATTAGATATTAGATCATTTTTGAACTGTATTTTTTAACTAATATTTTATATCCTTTATATTACATATTCAATAATATATTTTGTTTTTGCAAGAAAAAAGTTATTATTTAAGTCCTGAAGATTTTATGTATCAGCAGTAAAAAGAGCCTGCATGATGTAGCAGTATATCATATCTTCCCCTGGCAGTTACTTCTGTAGTGGGCCTAACAAATACAGGAATCATGTCAAGAGAACTAAAACCTCTTAGTAATGATAAAATCATAAATGACTGCCTGCTCTAGGACAGTGGCCTCTAATGTGGTCTCTAATGCTTCAGTGGAGCACAAAAAAAGATAAACTTTGGTTGATACTTAATTTTCCTGTAAGAATAAGGGTGAGGGCCCCTGGGTGGCGCAGTTGGTTGAGCGACTGCCTTCGGCTCAGGTCATGATCCCGGAGTTCCGGGATCGAGTCCCACATCGGGCTCCCAGCTCCATGGGGAGTCCGCTTCTCACTCTGACCTTCTCTCTCTCACTCTCTCTCTTTCCTAATAAATAAATAAATAAAATCTTTAAAAAAAAAAAAAAAAGAATAAGGGTGAAGTTAGGACCTAAACTGGGCAGGGAATAGCACTGTGCAAGGTTTCTAAGTTGTCCAGCTGTAAGTTCATTGCAGTAGCAAACCTGACAAGTATTTGAGGCCCAAACCTTACCATGTGTGAAAAACAAAATAAAACAACAACAACAAAAACATTACCATGTTAATAAAGCATTCACTTATCTAAAAAAACGTTTAATTCATAGATAAGAATGTGCTCCTACATGGCCTTTTGTCAGGTGGTCACATCTCTGCAGTGGCTGTTGCTGCCTGTGACCCAACAGGGAGGGAAAACGCTGTTTTTTGTTTATGGTTTACCTCTTTCATTTGTCTTCAGAGGATTTTGACATGTTGCAGTTTATTTGCACCAAATTTAGTGGATTTTTTCAGTTCTCTTTTCTTTGTTACCTATCAAAAAATGGACAAGCAGATTATAAACATGTCAGAGAATAAACTGTACACTGAAAAAGTAAAACTACAAGTGGAAAAGCTCAGTGACAGAGCTGTCATTTTTATTCAAACATTCTTCAATAACCAGGATATTAGATAAAAATAAGATCAATGTAGTCAAACATATAAAGAAGTTGGTAAAAAATTCAATATTATGAAGATTTTATACACATACATGCGCGCACGCACACACACACACACACACACATGCATTCACACACACTGTCAGAAACCAACCTCATTCTGAGGCATATTTGCCTTGAGATATTTGTAGATTCTTTAGCACATTTACTTAAAATAAATCTCATAAATGTTTGTAATATATTTATAATTTTGATTTACAATTGTTAATTTTGCCCTTAACTGTAGGAGGTCTGAAACTTCTAAATTTTTTCCTGAAACTTTCATGCCTAAAATAGTCTCTGGAACATACTAAGAACTTACTAAATATTTATTGAATGAATGAATATTATACATGGAAACAAAAAATAATATTTTATACAACCATTTAATCTTAATGATAAAAATGCACATATGTATATGTGTGTATATACATACATACATGCAAATATAAATGTTAACAGCATCTGTCAATGCAAGATGCATAATCTATTAATGTTGTATAAAGCTGATCAAAATCAGCCTCACAGCTTGGAGAATTATATCTTGATATTAAGAATTATATATGCCGTTTGAGTTTATCTGGTCTGACTGTACTTGTATTGATATTCTGGTAGAATACTTCCAGACCCTAAAACCTAATTGTTGTGGAGTAAGACCATTAGAGGAGCTGGAAAAACAGCACATGGCTCCAGGAATTAGATTGGCACATGGTGGGTGAGAAGATGGGATTATAAAAGCTTCCTCTGAGGTGGGAGTGAGAGGGCTTGGCCATATTATGGGGAAAAGTGAAAGACAAGCATAGCAGGTGAAGTAGGATCCACTGGGAAAGCGAAGGACTTCAGATATTCACTTGGCCAGACATTGTTCTAGAAGCTTGCTCATTAACACCCTCATATGAGAGCTGCTTTTTCCATGAATAATAAGAACCAGATGTGCCAGGGTGGCTCAGTGGGTTAAAGCCTCTGCCTTTGGCTCAGGTCATGATCTGAGGGTCCTGGGATTGAGCCCTGCTCAGCAGGGAGCCTGCTTCCCCACCCCCCTGCCTGCCTCTCTGCCTACTTGTGATATCTCTCTCTCTGTCAAATAAGTAAATAAATAAATGAATAATAAATAATAAATAATAATAAATAAAATCTTTTTTTTAAAAAAAACCTGACAGAAATGTTATCCGTAGCCCTGTTTTATTTAATTTAAGTTCCTTTTACAGCCTGTTGATTCACAGACATGTACCCTGGGGCAAATAATGCATTATATGTTAATAAAAAATTAAAAAAAAATTCCTTTTACATCTCTCTAATTTTCCAAAAACATTTTCCACCTCTTTTTTTTAAACAGATCACATTTTTCCCCTCATGCTAACAGAAACTTTCTTTAGAAAGAAAGTGTGTGATTGTTACCCACTGACCTCTTCCTTTTTAAATGTCTTTAGATTGATTTTGTAAAGATTTTTTTTAACAGCAATAAAATATTTCCTTTTGTTCCTAAAGGAAGTTTTTGCTATTAATATATTTTATATTCATTGGTAATACATAAAACAACAGCCTTTTTTATTTACGAAAAATTCTAGTTGTAGCTTCACATTAGAAACCAAACTCAATTTTTGCTTATAAAAGCATTCAAGTTTCAAAGAGCTTAGCAAATCAAGAATAACATTAGGGTACCACACACTGAATCCCTAAAGAAAAGTCTAATACCTGAAGCGAGTTTTTCTCTCCTCTTGAGAAACATTGATTAAAGTTGACAGAGAATGGAGTTCAATGTTGCATGGTATGTGTGAGCCAATTAAAAATGAACTGTAAATTCATTTATTCATCGATAACAAATTTTCATTGTACTAACTGCTAATATTTTGTTGCTGAATAAAAGAAGCGTGGTTCCTGTCCTTGATCTGGCAGGGGCGACAGATGACAAACAAGAACAGTGAATTAACACTTACAAATGAGATACAAAGACTTTTTTAAGGGGATGACAATTAAGTTTGTCTTCTGTTAGGAATTGAATTTATATCAATTCACTTCAACAAATACAAGTGCTTTGTTATAGGCACGGCTCTAGGAGACCCCTAAAGACACAAAGAAGTACGACAAACACTGACCACAAAGAGAATGAATAGTGTCCATACCTATTTAGAACTGTGTTTGAACTCTGGTTTGTTTAAATGTGTTAAATTCAGTTTTTCATTATTCAAAGTCATTGAAATTCATATTATTCAAATTCATATTATTAAGTTCTGCTGAAATTATAACTCCTATAATGAAGAAATATGCCTTTAAAAGGCTATTAGGTATCTAATTTGTGTTTTTGTAACCATGTCCATAACTTCAACAATGTCATATTTGATTTTATTGTATTTGGGTGTTGAGGAAGGCAAACAGTTGTTTTGTGAATTAAGCATAAGAAGAAACTAACACATCTAACTTGCGATATAAATACTTTGCTATATGTAATGATTTAGATGAAACCCCAGTTGGGCATTAGGAAATGTTTTATGCTTCTTTAGATTTTTTTCAAGCTATGAGATTTTGTGCCCTGATATTGAATAGTAATGGTAATGTTGAAATGGTATGTTTTAAATTTTAGCTTAGGGAATGTAGTTGCCATTGGCTTAAAATAGAGCTTGTCAAACTCAACACCCACAGAACAAATAATTCAGCTAAGAAATGGCCAGAAGACATGAATAGACATTTTTCAAAAGAACACATACAGATGGCTAACAGACACATGAAAAGATGCTTAACGTCACTTATCATCAGGGAAATACAAATCAAAACTACAATGAGATACCACCTCACACCTATCAGTATGGCTAATATTAACAACACAGAAAACAGATGTTGGCGAGGATGCAGAGAACAGGAAAGGAACCCTCTTGCACTGTTGATAGGAATGCAAACATATGCATCCGCTCTGGAAAACAGTATGGAGGTTCCTCAAAAAGTTAAAATAGAACTAACCTATGACTCAGCAGTTGCATTATTAGGTATTTACCCAAAAGATAAAAAAAATACTGATTCAAAGGGACACATGCACCCTGATGTTTACAGCAACATTATCAACTTTAGCTAAATTACGGAAAGAGCCCAAATGTCCATCAACTGATGAGTGGGTAAAGAAGAGGTGATACACACACACGTATGCGTATATACATATGTATATGTGTATACACACATTATTTGTTGGTACCAGTTATTTTTGTTACCAGATATTGCAAAATAATCACATAAAAAAGTATTCACATAACACTTTTCATTTGCTTGTTGTAAAAATGAGGAAATGGAAGCTTAGGCAAAATCCCTTCCTTCTGTTTCAGAGCTGCAGCAGTATGGTTGGACTGACCATACGAAACTGGCAATGTTGAACAACTAAAACTCTTATACTTTGCTGATGGCTGTGTAAGACGGCATAACTACTTCAAAAATAGTTTTATCTACTAAGTCTGAAGATTTGCAAATCCTATGAAACAGAAGTACTGTATCTGGAAACAAACTCAAAAGAAACAAACTCACATATACAACATGAGACATATTATTACAATCCATGCTTTGAAAGAAGGATAAGAAAGGAATATTTGTGTTTGAGTCTGGCTTCAGCTTCTTTGAGCATTTATTTATAAGAATCCTATCTGACACAGTTTATAGGTAAAATCACAAGATGATTTTATGATGATTTATGATGATCACAAGATGATCTGAAGATGATTCAAAAACATGGGGCTCAGTATGGTTAGAACTTTAGCAATGATCCTATATTTACTTAAGGAATGAAAATTTGCAAATATTAGAAGCCATTAATCAGAATAAGATTTTAAATTATTGGGGTGCCTGGGTGGTTCAGTCTCTTAAGCATCTGCCTTTGACTCAGGTCCTGACCCTCAGGGTCCTGGGATGGAACCCTGCTTGGGTTTCCTGCTTAGTAGGGAGTCTGCTTCTCTCTCTCTTTCTCCCTCTGCTCCTCCCACCACTCTTTCTCTCTTTCAAATAAAAGATTTAAATTCTTTTAAATTTTTTTTAAAGATTTAAAAGAATTTTATTTATTTATTTATTTATTTATTTATTTATTTTTAAAGATTTTATTTATTCATTTAACAGAGAGAGAACACAAGCAGGCAGAGAGGCAGGCAGAAGCAGAGAGAGGAGCAGGCTCCCTGCGGAGCAAGGGGCCCGATGCGGGACTCGATCCCAAGACACCGGGATCATGACCCGAGCCAAAGGCAGTCGCCCAACCAACTGCGCCACCCAGGCGTCCCAGATTTAAAAGAATTTTAAAAAAAGATTTTAAAATTAAAAAAAAATTAAATTCTTTAAAATTCAAGTGGTAAGAATGTGTGATCTATTATCTTTTCCAACTTTGTCATTAATTGATCTATATGCATTTGCATGTATTAACTAAGAATACAAGATTTTGAAAAAGTACTTAACATTTAGGGTGGCATAACCTGAATCTAATTTCAATGTTATGTTCATTATTCAATATAATCCAGTATATATTTTGTTTTCTATCCATATTTATTGAACTGCAACAAAAAGTAAAAATATATCCAATACCTTTCCCTCTTTCACCTCCCAATTCCTGAGGTTATATGTTGAAAATGCATGTTTATAGGAAATATGGCACTGTTCCTGATCCCAGGTAAAGTGCATAATATAACTTAAATAAATCAGAGTATACCTCTTTATCTAATGAGTCCAATATGAGTAATATTTCAGGACTTTTGGTGGGAATTATGTCCTTTCTCTGAACAGGTTTTTGTGTACTTACGAGGACTAGAAGTGCTTTTTATTTTACTCATGATTTCAGGATGAATCTGATTTATGAAGAAGACAAATCTAAGGAGTGACATACATACTCATACACTGATATGGAGTCCTTACGAACTGAATGCCAAATTTGACTTATTCCTTGACATTGTTCAGTGATGTGAGACAATAACTTCCCTATATATTTTCTAGTTTAAGTATATATATATTCTGTTATTTCCATTGAAAGTATATAACTGATATCATATTTGGTACCAAGAATGGGGTTTCAGAAGTAACAGGTTCTAAAATATTGGGTTGCCTGAATTCTATTAGAATGTAGTGGGTGAGAAATTGAAGATATTTACTATTTAATTTCTCAACATACATTTGAAGAATTTTTCTTTTACTACGGACCTCATATCATGTGCCTACCAAGGTTCCAATATTAGAAGAAGTGAGTCAAAAAGAGTTCTAATGCTGAAATCGCTACCAGAAAAAGAGCTAAGCTTGCTCTGCAAATGTTCTCTGAAGGCAGAAAGCAAAGGGAAGAAAGTTTTGCTAAAAGTGGCTCTTCTACTTTTGGTTTACAATCAAAATTAAGTAAGTCTGATAATTCAAGTATTTGAATGGCCACATGAGTATAATTCCCTGCAGTAAGGTGATGATAGGGTTGACAGGGAAATGGGAAATTTAGTAGGAGAAAATATAGGGAACTAAGATACACATGATTCCACTGGCCTCACCCTAGAGCTTTATCTTAAGAATTCCCTGAATGATAAAGTAGCTAACTGCTCACATTGTGGAAATGAAACTAAAATATAGGCCTAGGACTGAGATATAAGTATGCATAATTTACCAACCCAATTATTACTTCAAATTGTTCTAAGAGGCAAACCTCTTTAAAAAGATCTAGGTGAACCATCATAGCACTGAAGATCCATCCCAACTACTAGGAAAGAGTTACTTCCAATTCTAGTTTTAGACTCAAGGGTTGCAATTAAATATGATCTAGTTTTGATTCCTGGAACATGGACTTGGTGACATATAAAAAGACCAAGAGCTAGCTGTTCCTTACAACCTGTTTGCTCAGTTGTGGCCTTCCTAGGCACCCAAAGTTGATAATGAGTATGATGCTTAAAAAAAAAAAAAAAAAGCCTTGGGCAAATGGCTTCTCAAGTGCCAATTGCAGGTATTCACATGGAATAAAATTGACAAAGATTATTTTTATTATTGGCAGAATCAGTGTCCCTGGAGAAAATGGGTAAAGGACACTTTCACCATGGTTAGAACTAATACTGCCAAATTGGCCACTCAGTATTCTGTTGTTTCCATAGCAATAATTGTCTATGACTTCTGTCTGGGAGGAGAGGGTACGTGATGTACATCAGTGATTGCTGTATGTTGTTTCCCATTTTATTCATAATCAAATGAGAATTTCATTGGACAGTATTAGAGTATATTAAACTTCAATAACATCACTTATCCATTGTTTGCTAGGTTATTAAGAGTTCAATGCAAAATTGATAGGTTCGCCATCATCCAGATATCCAGGACACAGAGCTGATGGCAATACATATAAGTCCCTGAGGGAGCCAATATGTTTCAAGCGAGTTATTTACTATTGATTGTATGTTTGGGAAGCAAGATGTAGATGGTGGTTATACAGTCAAGGAGATGAAGCACACCTGCCCCCTTTGCTTGCTGCCCTAACATCTATCATTCTCTTCCTCTTCCTAACAGCTTCTTATTGCCACTGAAGATCCATTTGCTTTGAGAGAGGCTGACTTCACACATGACTTCAGAGTCTGAGTAAGTCATTTGATTTACTACCACACGGTGCTGTTGAAATTGTCACAGACCTAGAGGAATTTTGAAACCATCTCAGCTTCTTTATAGGGCTTCTTGGGTTTTAGCTCCTTCATTTCTTGATAATGCTTTCAAATATTTCCTAGTGGGAACCAGCTATTTATGGAAATGTTACTTTTTAAGCACTCTAGAAAAATCACTTAGTAAGGGAGGTCAGATTTAGTGTAAAAATAGGAAGATGTTATTAAATGTACAGATTACATCTTTACTGAGTGACCACAGATTAAAAATAGCTATAAATAGAATTACTCTACCTAAATTCACTTGTTTCCAAACATCCTTCCTTAATGGGACCTCCAAAGCTAAATTCAGGGCAGAAAGAAATATTTAGATAACTTGATTCTTTAAAAGTTCAAAGACTATGTCTTGTGAAAAACAGTTCTCAAAGATACTGCTATATGAACTCTTTCTTGTCACATTCCTTTCAGTGCTGGCCTAGGTTTTTTTTTTTTTTTTAATAGCTGTATGATGTAGCATTTATGTGCTCAAAAAAAAAAAGAAATATTTTTATAATATCTTCCCTGTGGGAAATTTTTCTATTGTTATTTCTTGGGCTGCCAAAGATTGAACCTGATTTAATATAAAACATGAGGTGGTCATGGTCCCTGAGCCTTACAAAGTATTTGAGTTTGAGAGGTGTTTTAAATTTTTATTGAATAATAAAATATTTCTGTTTCTGATCTCATATGAATTAAATATGCTCTGTGATTTTTGATTGCTTCCTAGCCATCATTCTGTTTCATTGTCCAACTGCAGGGGTATATATATCCAATGATTTTTTTCTGTGCATCGTAATAAACACCGGTTAAAAGCTTCCTTGGGGTCCATTCTCATCTCATTTATGACCTCCCATGGTAGTGATCAGAGCATCGAGTCCACCTTCACCTCAGAAGTCATTCTGTTCTTGGATCTTCTCAGTGGGGTGCTGAGGACACACTGAGCATTTGGTCCTTCAGTTCCCATTACAATTCCTCTGAATTTCAGTTGGCAGAAGATGAGACATTAATGTTCACCTAGATTATATTTAAGGGGGAACTCTGTAGAGTGCTTGAAAAAAGAACTGCCAAGATAAAACCCGGGAAGAACTTTTTATTCTAATATTCACATGAATGAAATCTGGGTATATATCTTGAGATTTTAACAGAGTGAGCCTCATTTTCTTTCTCCTCCACAGAAAGGACAGCAGATTGGTCTAAAAACATGCCATATGAGAAGCCTGGCATGACTGAATAGAGTGCAGGAGGCAGTAATTTTACCAAATGAACAATGTGCACCATTGGGCACACTTGAGGCACAGTAGGCAGGAGTTGATTGAGCTGCATCTACATTTTGCCCTTTTGTGCATAGATCCTCTCCTACCTGCATAGCCATAGATTATTTCCAGGTTTGAGAAAAGAACATGAGGAAATAGGAAATGAATAGCTGGGAAGAGCATTCTCTCATCTTATCTTTTTGGACTCATGTACATAATTAGGAGAGTGAGTTGTTAACCTACTTCTGGGATCAGATCTTTATTTAGATAAAAACTCATAATCATTCCTAGTCATTTTTTTGGGCAGGAGGAGTTAGACACACTCTGATTTATGCTAAGAATACTCTGCTCAGGAAAATGCACATATGCACATGTGTTGGCCAGAGTAGTTCAGGGTGTTTGCAAGTATGAAAAAGTGAATATGTGCAATTGTAAAAGTACTGATTAAGGTATACATTTTATATCTCTACATGTTATTTCAGATTTCAAGACTAGGAGGAAAAAACTTCAACTGTGAGACTGTAACTTTCACTTCTGTTCTTTATAAGAGAGCACGTGCTTTCTGTTTAGCGAGTTCCTGTGTCTGCCTCTTCAGGTGCTTTTAAGGGCTGCAGTTTATAAGGCCAAGACAGTTGACTTCATACTGCTAAAGAGGTTGAGGATTCTAAGGCCAGAATCTGCAGTTCTGGTTCATCGACAAATTATAGGGATTTGAGGATAAATTGAAGAGTTGATAATCTAATCTAGAGTCAACTCTCTATTAGAAAATCAAATAATGATGAAGAATAAAAAGCCCAACATCCTATCTACAATTCAAAATCCAAAAAGCTCTGAAAACAAGAAAGTGCCCCCAACCACCACCTTGGAAATGTGAGATAAACTCATATGACTTCAAAATCTGAGTTCAATTAATGTGAAGATATGCATTGTCTTTATTTAGACTACTAACATTCGTTGCAGAAATGTTAGTATGTTTCCTAATGAGGTAGTTCCTTAGATAATTCTGAGAAGGTTCTGTAAGTTATGTTTTTGTGCTGTCTTTCCTTTATAAAGTCTGAAAAAATGTTTTTTTTTTTCTGAAATATACCTGGCACTAAGTGCTTTGATATAATATTGTAGATCTATGTTTTTAGCTTTGTGTAAAATAGGACATTAATAAATATCAGTGTATTTGAAAATTTTACACTGAATCATGCATCTAAACCTTAAGAAAAATAAAAAATATATATATAGTTCTTTCCTTTACCTTCTCTTTTCCTGACATGAGAAAGGACCAACCAGATGACATTACCTACTTAAGATGAGGAGTGTTAGTGTATCCTTGAAAATAGTCCTTTTAAGATTTATGTCCAGTGGCAAGGTAACCTGAGATGGTAGGAAAATTGACAGATTTGGAAGTCATAAAACCAATATGCCTTTAAACTGTATGCTTTTAACTAAGTCACTCAGAGTTTATCAACTCTATGAAATTCAGTATTCACACTTGAAAAGGGGAGAATATTGAGAGAATGAAACTAAGTCAAAGTGTATAATGCATTTAAAATGCTTAGAGGATTTCTATTTTCTATATACTTAATCACCTTGGGGAGGCAGAAGACAGGAAAAAATATACATCCGAGAAAATGCTCTTACTGCTCATCATTATTTTTCAAAAGTATTTTCATTGATAATTAAGATAAAGTAGTTCAGAACTCTGTTCTTCTTTGTAGTGACAATAATTGTGTATGTGTGTGTATCATAGTGCTTGCTAGTTGCTGGTAGCTAGTGCTATACAGTAAATATATAAATCAGCGAAATCTTCCTAGCCCCTTTGATAGAAGTAGTATTGTCTTATTGCTTACTGCAGATGAGGAAATGGAAACACACAGAGGTTAAGTAACTTGTCCAAGGTCACATGGGTTCTAAATGACAGAACCATGATTTGAATCCTGACAGTATGACCTTATATATTCATATTATGCTATATATCTTACACAAGAATGCCTCTCACTGAAAGTTGATTTATATATGGAGATCTTTTACTACAATAGTAGCAAAGCATAGATGAAAATAATTCTGCTCTTGGCAAAAAAAGTTCCTCAATGAGATACTATTGTGCATTCAGGAAGGGCAAGGAGAACTAATTATTGGTTCATGGAAAGAAGATCAAAGTCTATAGTGAGCTGTGTGGACCAAAATGAAATTTTCTGAACTTTGAAGATAAAAATCACATTTCATATATTGTTAATCTGGTTTTGGATATAATCTTTTTAAAACTTGAACTTCAAAAGTTAGCTGCTTCTGTAAACTGTAATGGCTGTCTAAATTAAAATTCTAGGTTTGTTATCCAATATCTCTTTGAACTTGAGGCAATTACTTAGCTTTTCTGTATCTCTTAAAATCACAACAATTAGTGACAGAGTTATGGTTTGAAGTCTGTGATATAGGATTACAGAAGTTGCAAACGATTCAAAGGATAGAGCATATAGTATAATATTTAGAATTCCTGTTTCATTTTCATTGTATCTCTGCAGACAATGAGCTGAAAAAAGATTCAGCCATTTTGTGTAATTATTTTTTACAACACTTAATGACCCGCTGTGATCAGCAGACAGTGCTTCCTTCATTTTCAGAGCAGCGAAATGATTACATATGAGATTTGATCATGGAAAGCTGTCTTCATTTAAAGAAGTGCTTCTCATATGTCATTCCAATTCTTTTAAGGCTCTGCTGTATTGTCTTTTCTTTTGTTTCCCCAGCTGTCACTCAGTTTGTGGCTCAGTCAGCTAGATTGTGTGTGTTATTTGAGGTTAATTAAAATCAGTGATGAATTATAAATTGAGGTGCAAAAATCAGGGTGGCAATGAATGAGAAAATTTCAAAACCATTGAATGCAGCTCACAGGACACCAAAAATCTTGGGCTTTGTCAAAAATAAGAGCAGGGCCTTGTGGGAATTGTTGAGTTTATACAGTAAAGTTGACATCTACTTTTGGTTCTAATTATATTCTCAAATATAAAATTCAGAAATCATTTTTGCAAACATAGGCAACCTGATGCTCAGTTATTATAATCGTTAAGGGAGTACATAAAGTAAAACAAGCAATAATAGTATAACTCCATAATTTTTTTTAGTATAACTCCATAATTGACAAGCATGTGTATGTTTGCATTTGATATTAGTTTAATTATTTCAAAGCAAAAATATTGAATTTTATATCTTTCCCCTGGATTTCATTTCTTTCACATATCCTTTAAATTCAAAATAAAAAAATATTATTTTTAATTCTAATGCTTGATTTCAGTTGATTTAGTGGCTCTTATTTTATAAAAAAATAAAATGTATGTGGCTGTATTTCAATATTTTTGATATTTTTATGTTTATTATTTCATGCAACAGATATTGTGGGATTCCTCTACAAGTTCCACTCTGTGTCTATGATTAAAAATAATTAGAAGAAATCAGTGAATCAAGTGCTGAGCTTCTCACTATGGAAGCCACAAGCTAAATTAATCAGAATAAAATAAATAATTCAGTTCCTCAAACACAGCAGTATATGCCAAGTACCAAATAGTCCCATATAGCTAGTGGCTAATATACTAGTATTAGTGGTTGATGTATTAGTGCAGATGCAGAATATTTCCATCATGGCAGAAGGTTCTATGGGACTATGAACTTAATTTCTGACAATTATGCATGACTTTGTTAAATATTACGGTAAAACAGTATTTTCGTAATTCCATATTTTAACATGTATATGTTCTGATGATTGTGGTCCTTATCTCTGCAATATGGTCATTTTAATAAGACACCAAAAATATTAAGTTTCACTATAAATGTGCCAGTTTTGACCAGTGTAGATTTATTTATATTTATTTATACTTTTCTACTAATATAATTAAAAAATAATCATTTTGAACATTTTATTCTATCCAAACTATTAAATTAACTATCCTAAACTATCCTAAAATTTAGGAGGGATTAGTCAAACAATGAACATATATTTTTGAGAGTATATCATTGAAAGTATAACATCGTATGAGTTGCGGTTGGAAGAATATATAACCTAGGGCAGAACAAAGTCCTTGGCCTCAAACAGCATATAATCTAACTATGGATATAACACATATGCAAAAAGTTATATGCAAGTATTTTATTGTAGGGATTATGATAAGAGAGATAATTTGGCTTGAAAATCAGCCTTTATGGAAAAGGTGGATTTCAGATAAGTCCTGATAAATTAAGAAAATAAACACAATCTACAGCAGATTTATGAAAATAACATTAACTATTCCATGTTTTGAGATATATCAGCTTAAAAAAAACAAGAACAACATTTAGAATTTATCAAGTTGATTGATCATTTGCAGTTCAAAAAAAATTCTCAGTTCTACCAGACATAATACCTATTTTTTTTAAAGATTTTATTTATTTATTTGATAGGAGAGAGATCACAAATAGGCAGAGAGACAGGCAGAGAGAGAAGGCAGGAAGCAGGCTCCCCGCTGAGCAGAGAGCCCGCCTATGCGGGGGCTCGATCTCAGGACGCTGAGATCATGACCTGAGCTGAAGGCAGAGGCTTTAACCCACTGAGCCACCGAGGCGCCCCATAATACCTATTTTTTACAAATACATATTTTAATGCTTACAATCAAGAAGGTCTTACATTCTCTTGAGCTTGACGGAAATCGGACAGGTATTTTTTTCCTCCGACTCTAGACCCCAGACCTCCCTTTTATTAGTGCATTTATTTTTTTTTTCAAGTTTTTGTTGAAATTCCAGTTAGTTAACATACAGTGTAATATTAGTTTCAGGTGTAAAATCTAGTGATTTAACTCTTCCATACAACACCCTTCATCATAGCAAGTGCATTCCTTAGTTCCCATCACATATTTTATCCATCAATCCATCTACCTTCTCTCTTTAGAAAATGTGCAATTGCAAATTATTTCTCTGACCCTTTGAAATGCAGATAAATGTTCTTGGAAGTCTCTTGCCCGTTTTATAACTCACAACTGTCTATCCCAAGTACCTAGGAGTCATTTCTGTAAAAGATAATCATCAAGAAAGACACACTCTTATCTCCCACAAGTCTGTGGGAGAGTAGGAGCCTAACTTCAATAAACAACAATTAGCAAATGCATATCTCCTAATCACATTAATCAACCTGTTCCCTAATGTCCTCCAGTACTTTTTCACTAGCTCACCAGTGCTTTAAACAGGGTTGAATTTAATCACTCTCCCATATTTCAGTAGTCTTGAATAAAGTCTTCCTTGACCATTTATCCAGGGCAATTTTTCTTTGAGAACCTGTATGAGCTTTATATTGTTGCTATAACAAAATGATCACAAACTTACATAAAGCAACACAAATTTATTATCTCATAGTTCTGGAATTCAGATGTCCAAAATGGATTTCCTTATGCTAAGGTCAAGGTGTTGACAAGGCTTAATTTCTTTGAGATGCTGTAGTTAACAGCATTTTTTCCCTGCCTTCTACAATTCAGCATGAATCGTTATCCTGTAAATAAATATGGCTTTCTTTTTCACACTATCTTTTCATTTTTCATGTCTAGTATTAGCAATATGTATAACAGCCCTAGTATTTTGTACATATGAGACAATATTGATGCAGGTACTGACAAATAATTCATCTTGTAAACAGGTGATGTAAACTTATGATATCAATGAATATAGTATGGTACTGTAAATGTATTATCTCTTCCTTATGTTTTTTTAAACATATTTTTCTCTGCTTGCTTTATTGTAAGAATACTCAGTATATAACACATATACAAAATATGTTAAAAACTGCTTATTATTAGTAAGGCTTATAATCAACAGTAGGCTATTAGTATTGAAGTTTTGGGGGAATCAAAAGTTATATGGATTTTTGACTGTGTGGGAAGTCAGCATAGTTATGAATGGGAGAACAAGAAATACAGATTCAACAGAGGGTGATATATTAGTAACTTAAATACTATAAAAGCCTTTTGTATCAGTAGTCCAATTTTCAAAACAATGAAAAACTCTTTGGAAAAACAATTGGGTGCAGTTATAATTTAATAGGAAGCTTCCATTTCTGGAAATTCAGAGTATGCTAAAACCATCTAACATGCTGTGTATTTATATGTAAAATGAAATGATATTTTAGCTTGACATAATTAAAAACTGATTTTTCACCTACATAAGTGCCTGATGAGACAGTCAAAATTTGTGTGGGACATGTAGTAATAATTTTTCATTGTGTACAGTTGTGCAACATAATGAAGAATAATGTAAATCCCTTGTACCCATGCTCTAAATAACAGCATACCTTTTGTAACGCATACAGCCCCACACATCTGCACACAGATTTCCCAACTTCCTAAAATAACTATTGCAGGCAGCATTTCCCACCCTTGAAAGTCCCCAATCTTTCCAGTCTTCTTATTTTATAGTGAAGACACTACAGTTAACATTGGTCAACTGATAAGTGATATTTGGAGATTTAATCTCCAATTCAATGGAGATTCAATGGGCCAATTTCAAGTGTTAGAAATACATTAAAGAACCAAATTTGCTCAATTTTTCTTTTCTTATAGATTTTCTTGTTGTTATGGAAGTGATCAAAAATAATTTATAACAGGGGTGCGTGGGTGGCTCAGTCTGTTTAAGCATCTGCCTTGAGCTCAGGTCATGATCCCAGGGTCCTGGGATCAAGCCCCACATTGGGCTCCCTGCTTAGAGGGGAGTCTGCTTCTCTTTCCTCTCTGACCCCCCCTTTGCTCATGCTCTGTCTCTCGCTTTCTCTCTCTCAAATAAATAATTAAAAAATTAATTTATAACATAGAAAACTATATTGTGTAATATATGAGAAATTGATGTGTTTATCCATAATACAATTGCTAAATAATATTTATTATGTGCTTATTATGAGCCAGACACAAAAGAGTACTTGAGAAGAGACAGTGCCAAGCTAAGCTTGCTAAAATTTTTATAACTTATTCTTCAGTGAAAGCAGTGGTACCATTTTGAACATAGGAATTAAATAATCTGATTTGTATTTCAACAAAATCCCTCTGATTGCTCTGCAGAGAATGGAGAATGATAGAGGAATGGGAGGAGAATTAAATCAAAGGGACAGAATAGATGAGAAATAAGGATGTGTTAAACTATAGTGTGACAGTAGATAGAAAGGAGTAAACTTCACATATATTGCAGAGCTGATAAGACTTATTGAAGGATGAATTTCTGAGGTGTTGGAAGAAGGCATTTTCTAGATTGACCTCTTGGTTTCTAAATTAAGAAAATCAGTGGCATTTACTGATAGAGTTTAGGATGAAAGGGATAATCTATGGATAAAAAGTCCTTGAAGATTATTTTATTTGCCAGGACCTCAGGATTGAAATCCCTATATTTAAATTTATTTACAGATTTTAATACCTATATTAAAGTTTATGCATGATGCAAATAAAAGCAAATAGTTAAAGAATAGAAGGACATAATTCCTTATCACAATCATAACTATAGAAACAATTTTTTATTGAGTCTCAGCTTTTCCCTTGGAAGTTGCTGGAAAAATTCCGACAGATAATTATACTAAAAGTCTCAGTTTCAACAATATTTAATACCTCCTGTTGTCTTCTTCACAACTCAGGCAAATAAATGAAAATAATTGTTTTAGAGTAAACATTTCAGAAAACATTTTCACAAGTGACATTACTTTTGCACAAGGTATACCTCTAGTCAACACTCACATATTTGTGTTTTTAGATTATTTCTATCTACTCTAGAGTTTATGCCTAGAAGTCAGTGATATAATTTCTTGAGTTGAACAAAATACTCTGAGTAAAATAGAACACTCAGTTTACTGAGAACTTAAAATAGCACATTTTTAAAGCCTTGTGACAGATGAAATCACAAAAGCTTAAACCATTAAATAAAACATCAGAAACTCAACATTTAACAGGAAATGTTCTTATTTAAAGAATTAAATAGGGGCACCTGGGTGGCTCAGTGGGTTAAAGCCTCTGCCTTTGGCTCAGGTCATGATCTCAGGGTCCTGGGATCGAGCCCCTCATCGGGCTCTCTGCTCAGTGGGGAGTCTGCGTCCTCCCCCTCTTTCTCTGCCTGTCTTTCTGCCTACTTGTGATCTCTCTCCTCTCTGTCAAATAAATAAATAAAATCTTTAAACACAAAGAATTAAATATTATTAGTTTGCATACATTGAATTCTGGTAGTTTGAGTGTTCAAAGTTCTGGCAATCTGAATGTTGGCAATAAAAAAACTGTCAGTTTACAAAAAATTGATGCTAATTGTTTTCATCGAAGTAAAGATAAATCAATGATATTCTCTGTCCTGATTGATATGTAAATATGTTCTCATTCATTTCCGTTTTATTTACCTTACTCTATGTGAGACTATGTAACTGAAGATAAATATCAAATCAGAAAAAGCCACCAGAGCAATCTATTACTGATTACTGGATTTTATACTCCATTATTTAAAACCACACACACACACACACACACACACACACCGCTACCTATATAGACACCCATACACATGTATATGTGGTATATAAAACACCATTATACCAAACTATTTCTTGTTACCTTCTCCAAGGTAGTTCCTTTCTACTAAATTCTTAATTCTTACTGGTACTTCTCATTTTGTGTTATTAATGAAAAATTTAGGGGCTCCAGAATCACACAGACCATAATTCAACTCCTACCATCTATTTTTCACCCCCCTATTATGTTCAGTGATTTAATCAACTGCTCAGAGTTCTAGTATATTTCTCTATAATATGATGTTAATATCCTCATTGAATGGGTGATTAAGCCCAAGTCAAGCCCACTGATGATTGCAGCCCAACCTCAGGAGACAGTCCATAGCCTGTATGCCTACCTGGATTATTTCTGAAATCCTATCCCACAGAAACCATGAGAAACAATGAAATGTTTTTGGTGTTTTAAGCCACTATGTTTTGCAGTGATTTGCTGTGTAGCAATAGATATCTAATAGAGATTTTGGTATCATGATGAGGGGTGCTACTCTAACAGAAATATAAATAAGTGGCAGTAATTTTGGAACCAAATAGTAGGCAGAAGTTGAAATGGCCTTGAAGAAACTGGAAGAGAAAGCTTGAAGATCCTTGAGGAGACTGTGGAAGAGTATTTAATGGGAAGTAAGAAAACATTACTGGAAAGTTGAAGAGAGAGGATCATTGTAGTCTAGTGATAGAAAGTTTTACAACATTTTAGTTTGCAGAAATGTACAATTTAGGAGCACCTGGGTGGCTCAGTGCATTAAACATCTGCCTTCGGCTCTGGTCATGATCTCAAGGTCCTGGGATCCAGGCCCGCATCAGGCTCCCTGCTAAGCAGGGAGTCTGCTGCTCCCTCTCCCTCTGCTCTCTCTACTCCCCACCGCCACTCCCACTCATGCTCTCTGTCTCAAATAAGTAAATAAAATCTTAAAAAAATTGAAATGCACAATTTAGGAAGCTTATCTCATGAACTGATCTAACTAAGGAAATTTCTAGCCAGAATGTTGAAGGTGTCACCTGGCTTCTTCCAGCTGATCAAAGTAAAATGTCAACGGAGAGATATAAGTCAAAGGAAGATATGTTAAATATAATGTAGACAGGATTTTCAGAGTCTGATACTAAGTTTTTTCCTCATTCATAGCTTTTCCAAATGATAAAAAGTAATGGCAAATGGGGACCAGGCAGAGATCAAGTCCATGGCATTTTCAGGAAAACATGATCTAAAGATAAAGCCAAGGTTGTATCAATACAAATTTAAAAAAAAATAATTTCAGAAAAGTCTAACATGGTTCCCCTAAGAACATTTTGTCTATGAGGCATATTCTTAAGCTCCTGGTGGAAGGAGCTTAAGAATATGCCTCATAGATCCTCTTCCTTTAAACTAAATGTGTTTTAAGAACCTTTATGGTGTCATCCCTTAATCAATTTAGTATATTCTCGAGAAAGAGAAGAACTTATCTTTTTTTAAAAAGATTTATTTATTTGACAGTGAGAGAGAGAATGGGGGGAAGGGCAGAGGGAGAGAATCTTCAAGCAGACTGCCTGCTGAGTGGGGACTGCAATGCAGGGCTTGATCTCATGACCCATGAAGTCATGACCTGAGCCAAAACCAAAAGCTGGGTGCTCAACTCACTGAGCCACCCAGGTGCCCTGAGAAGAACTTATCTTAAAGAGATTTGTGCATGTGGGCATTTATATAATGAAGTTAACTTAATAAGATTCATATGAGAGTCACAAACTTTTAAAGATGATTATACTATCAGAAATACCTTCAAGTTTCAGGGCATCTGGGTGGCTCAGTGGGTTAAAGCCTCTGCCTTTGGCTCAGGTCATGATCTCAGGGTCCTGGGATTGAGCCCCGCATCGGGCTCTCTGCTCAGCAGGGAGCCTGCTTCCCCCTCTCTCTCTGCCTGTCTTTCTGCCTACTTGTGATCTCTCTCCTCTCTGTCAAATAAATAAATAAAATCTTTAAACAAAAAGCAAACAACAACAAAAGAAATACCTTCAAGTTTCAATTCAAAAGGACAGACACAACACAGAATGAAAACAGGCACATGGACCCCCTTACCATTATGGACAAGAACAAGTTGAAAAAACTTCTTATCTGCAAACACCAACCCATTTTAAATGGAAAGGAAAGAATAATACAGAGGGTAGAATCTAGAATACAAGGGACTGAACAAGGAGCCAAGAAGAATTACTCCCAGGGAATAGGGATGATTTCTAATTAAAGAATTGACATCATGTGCCTCGCCAAATATCAGAATTGTTATGGAACAATGATAGCTGTGTGTTCCCTTTTTCTCTTTTTGTAAATGAAGATCTAGAGAGGTTATTTACTGTTTAGTGGGTCTATGGGGAAGGGAAGTAGGGAGAAAGTTAACTTGTCTCTTTAGTTAATAGGTCTTTAGAAAGGAATTCTTTCCAAGTAGTTGTACTCCAGTAATCATACCTGAAGTGCTTTTTCTACACTTGAAAGCTGAATTTGTACTAATATGATACTTTTTAGTGTCTTTAGAAGATTAAGGGATTTTTGCACATAGGGAGGCCTGAGTTATTAGGGATCGCTGAATAAACTGGTGGTTACCGTCTGAGATGGTCACCAGTGGTGCTTTCCTGCTGATATTCAATTCTTATTTAGTATCCCTCCACATGAAATGAGGGATTGGCCTTATGTGCCCAACAGAATATAGCAGAAGGGGGTTTGGATGAATTCTATTGGTAGGTTATAAAGGCATGTTAACATCTGCTTTGGACTTTGGACCGTTTGATCATGGGAAAGCCAAATACAATGCCATAGAGATGCTCAAGCTGCCCTAGGGAGAGGTCTGTATGTAGAGAGGCTGAGAATCCCAACTATCAGCTATTTCCAATTTGATAACAAGGTGATATGTACGATCTACACTAGAAGAAGATTGACGAGTCCCAATTATTCAGGGGACTGCAATGCAGATGACAACTTCTGCCTCAAGATAGATGTCAAGTTAAAACATGTTAACTAGACTACTCCTAATTTTCTGACTTACAGAAACAATGAGAGAAAATAGCTATTGTTTTAAGCTAAGCTTTAGAATACATTTATGCAGCAATAGATGATATCCCAGTGAAGCACACCTGATTCTAATTCACTTTTTACTTTTCAAAAAGGTAAATATATTTGTTTACCATCATCTTCAGATATGAGAAAGAAATTATGTATTAGACAACATATAGAACAATTCCTAAGAATGTTGATCTAGACCTTGAATAGGGAAAATGAGAATTGAAAAAAGCTTAAGTTTTGGTTGAAATAACTAATGAGAGAGAATAATCACTTTATATTGGTCATATAACCTGGCTTAAAAATAAGTTATACTTCTTCGTATTAGTTAAAGTTTATGTCCCTAAGGAAAATGAAGCACTTGAGTTCAAAACTGAATTGACTGTTAGTTATTAGAGTATCATAGAAGAAAATAAGTCACTGGAAGAAAGCACCTGCTTTGGATGTAATTAGTGGATACTAATTAGTGGATATAGTGAGTACTCTCTCAGTGGAGAGTATCCAGTATTCTAGTAAGTACGTGTTGCATATATGGGTCAAGTTTACCGATAGAGGATGGAGTCTTGGTCATAAGGTGCCATTATTTGCATGTGCACACCTTGATGATTTGAATGGTGTCCTCAGATCTAGTCAACCTCATTATCCTTTCTCCAGAAAAGAGCTTTGTAAAAATCATGGTATTTGTCCTCTTATAAATTTATCTATAATGTTAGGGATCACATATTCTTTTAAGATGATAAGGACCTTTGATATAATGTGTTTCCTATGCAAAATGTGCCAGATTTTCTCATCTCCCCTTCTTAATTTTTTTATGTACATTTTGTGACTATGCATAGTTTATGTTGGGATGTGAGAAACAATGTTTAAAGTATATAGAAAGCAGATTTATTAAAGGGAGGACTTCTGCGTAACCACTATCAATTAGAATACAATTTTAAAGAATTTAAGGAGAAATTTCATCAAACTTACCCTCTATATATTGCAAAATTTCATTTGGTTGGTAATATGGTAGCTGATGATCACTTTATAAGTCCATGAATTCTTGATAGAGGAAGATTTGTCGAATTTATATTTTTTGTACAGGTAAAATATACAATTTTATGTTTGTATAATAAGAATGTTAACTATTCAGCATCTTCTATATGGCAGAAACTGTATTTACATTATTTTATTCTTCATTTACAATAAACTGACAGACTGTGGGTTATCATTTCCATTAGAAAAAGTAAAGAAACTGGTTTTCTTAAGTACAGTGAGTTGCTATAAATCACAAAATGGAAGTGTAGGGATTCTGACTCATCTTTCTGATCCCAGAGGTGGGCTGATTCCACTATACCATAGTACCTTCAAATTACAAATGAACTGGTCCTTGTAAATATGTCCTTGCAAATATATCATCGTTTTACTTGATTATACTATATTTATATTTGTTGATTTATGGTTTACTAAGTTCTAGTTTGGTTTTTGCATGTCTAATTTCATTTAAGTTCTTTTTTAAAATCTAATTTTCTGTGGTGTATCATTATGAGTGCTTGAATTTCAGAAACCATAAGCAGTTTGCCATCATCAATGTACAAGCCATTTTATGTTTCTTTCTTCCTCAACTGAAATAAGAGCAACATTATATTTGATTTTATAATGTGGTTGTATATTCTGCAAATTGAAAACTTGTATGAACATTTAAAATTTGAGTATTCTAGATGGTCAAAATTATACAGTGTCTTTATGAGGATCTGTATTTAAATTTCTTTCAAGCAGTCTATAACTTCTAATACTTTCTATTTTATTATTTTTAAATAACGATTTATTTAAAATATTTTATTTATTTGACAGAAACAGTGAGAGAGGGAACATAAGGAGGGGGAGTGGGAGAGGAGGAAGCGGGCTTCCCGCTGAGCAGGGAACCTGATGCAGGGCTTGATCCCAGGACTCTGGGATCATGACCTGAACTGAAGGCGGACTCAACCACTGAGCCACCCAGGTGCCCCCTGATACTTTCTATTTTAAAACTAAAATTTGAAAATTTGAGGTCACAATAAAGTTTTCCAACTAATCTAAGGAATAAAGCAGGTATTTCTATACAGCTAGCTCAAAGAGTCCTAAATATTTAGCCTGTGTTAACAGATAAATTTGACCTTGAAAGGGAATAATAGTAAAAAGTATATTTAAGTGCAATTTGGAAGTCTTTCTAAATGTAGATTTAATATGTTTATTAACATTTGCATGGAGAAGTGTCTACACAAAGGACTGACAGGAAAGATGGAAGGATTGAAAGATTGAAGAGAAATATGTCATTTTTAGGGATAGGAGCCAGACCCTGAATTTTTAAAAATATCCTCATGAAATAATTGAAACAGAAGGATGATAACTTCCCCATCACCTTTCATTCAATCACAGTAACTTAGAAATGACTGGCTTTACAAAGTTTGACATTAATTTTATTTTTGAACCCTGTCAATTTCCACTGGTAGGGGAAAAAGAATCTTGGAAACATGATGGGAGCAGTAAAGTTATAGGTTTTTATAAGCCATATTTTATTAATCCATCCAAGTTAATGATTAACATTGCTATCTGATTTCTGGCCAGTAGTTGATTTTTATGATTAAAATTGCAAATGACCCAGTATTAATCATTTAATAACTATATAGTTAAAATTTATTTTTCTCTATGTCAAATTCCCCCATTGCTGTGGTCATTCAATTAAGCCAGGTCACTGGCTTATTCCTGTGTTATAACTTCTTTTAGTTTCCATCCTCCACCTCCAATGACCCATCTTGCACAATGTAGAGAGATCAGCCTTCCCAAAATACCAATTTCACTCACCAAAAAATCTTGAAAAGATTCTGTAACTGCTATGTAGTGCACCCAAAATGCAGAAAATAATGTAGACATTTTAATTTCTTTTATTATTTTATTTGGGAGAGAAAATGAGGGGGCAGGGGAGAAGCAGAGAGAGAGGGGGAAACAGACTCCCCCGTGAGCAGGGAGCCAACAGGGAGGGTGAGTGGGGGAGACTTGATCCCAGGACCCTGAGATTATGACCTGAACTAAAGGCAGACACTTAACTGACTGAGCCACCCAGGTGCCCCTAATGCAGAAATTACAAAGACAGCTGTACTGGATGGTCAGTGGGCTTCTACTGCCTGGATCTGGTCCTCAAATCACTTCCTTTCTTCTTTTTACAGCATCTTAGTCAACTTTTGGAATATGGGGTCAATAAAGTGGGATGTATACCCACAAAACAATGGCATCAGGACAGTTTCCTTTTAATGAAAGGTGTTTTCAAATCAAATGCTGTGTTAGGTGCATCTGTCAGGTTTTTATCCATTCAGAAGGTGGTTCATGAGGATCCTGAAAATACCGTTTGGAGGTTTCTATTTCGACATTAGATTACTCTACTTGGACAAAAAATTCTATTGCTGAGACCTGGTTTTTCTGAGCCCTAAATAAATTATGGGTGGAAATAATTTGAACAAATGTCCCATAGCATTGGAGGAAAAAACCAAACTCTACAAAAATGCCTCAAGAGAAAATCATTTCAGTGACTTTCCAGATAGGAAGAATGAAGCCATTATGCCTTAAGCTAGCAGTTAAGGCCTTCCACTGTCTGGCCATAAATTGTTTTCTTCACTCCTACAATTCTATTACCTAAAGCCAAGTACCATCCATACTAATTCTCCAAATGTGCACTGCTCACCATATCTGAGACTGTTCAGTCTAACAAACCAATTGATATTTGTTTAAACAGAGCTCTAACTTAAAGTGCATTTCATTTCTGCTGCCTGTAGCCTTTAAAAATGATAGCTCCTTTACAAAAATACCATTCTTTTCTGTACCCTCTATGAAAAACTTCAGCCCAGAGTTCTGTCTCCTTACTCACATGGTCTACGGAAATTATTGAGCATCTTTCTTACTTAGCATTTATTGCTTCTTGTCTTTATTATTAGGTATCATACCAAAGGTTTATGTGTTGCCTTTTCCATTTAGAGTATAAACTCAAATGAGGATAAAAGCCACCATGCACTGTTGTGAATCCTTCGTAAGCCCCAGCATAAAATAAAAACGTAGATAATACTTTAAAACTGCCCATTACTAATTATATCTGTGATGTGCATGTAACTATAAACTAATCAAGTTTCTAATATGTCATTTAATGAACCACGATAACAAAATGTTTTATTCTTATGTGAATATAAAAGTAGGATAAATTTGACTTAGTAATAAATAGGATGTTTAGGCAACATTGTATGAGAAGTTGACATTTTAGTTCAATTTTATATGGTTGAAAATATTTTGTTCTATATATAAAATATGTACATGAAATTATAGTGATGCCTATAATTTTTTAGTATCTCTTAATCATGAATTCTATTTAAGGATTTATGTAGAACAGTGGTACTCTCTCTGCTGTGAAGGTCTCATGTGTCAAATTGATAAATACCTGAGTCATTTATTTTAAGACTTTATTTATTCACTTGAGATAGAGAGAAAGAGCACAGAGCACAAGCAAGGGGAGAGGTGATGGAGAGGGAGAAGCAGACTCCCTGCTGAGCTGGGAAACCAATGCAGGACTCTGTTCCTGGAACTGGAGATCATGACCTGAGCTGAAAGCAGATGCTTAACCATCTGAGCCACCAGAGCTCCCCTGAATCATTTGTACCTAATTTTTTCCCTGTAATTTACAAATCCTTGAAATAAAAATACACTTAAATCTACTATATCTATGTTTTTTCAAACTGAATTCTCTACTAGCTTCTTTAGAGAATTTGAGAGATTTTTTTTTTTTAAAGATTTTTATTTATTTAACAGAGAGAGAGATCACAAGTAGGCAGAGAGGCAGGCAGAGAGAGAGGGGGAAGCAGGCTCCCTGCTGAGCAGAGAGCCCGATGCGGGGCTCGATCCCAGGACCCTGAGATCATGACCTGAGCCGAAGGCAGAGGCTTTAACCCACTGAGCCACCCAGGTGTCCCCGAGAATTTGAGAGATTAAAGAAGTGAGCAATCTACACATCAACAGGTGCATTGGGATGTACAGAATTGCACATGTCCAGTATGATATTTCAATAACGGAAGGCTGTGGTTTATTTCCAAAGAGCCAGTTTTGAAGCACGAAGGAAAACATTTTGAAGCACCTTGGGTATTGGGTATAATTTTAATGATACTATCATAGTTTACAATTATATTTTACCTAAGGATAAATAATAAAATACCTAAGCATTAATCTATTTTGCATAGGCATTAAAATTCTTTAATAAATTTAAATGTTTTTCTCTGTTGGAAATTCCGTAACCTTTTTTTCCCTAAAGACCAGAAATTAAGAAAAATAATCAAAGAGAATAAGTGTATAAAATTAAATAATACCAAATAACAAATAAGTTGCAGTTTCAGCAAGAGTGATGAGATAGGACATACATTGACACCTACTTTCCCTGATTGATGAAATTATTTAAAATATTACTATATACTTCACAATCTCTGATTGATGAAATTATTTAAAATATTACTATATACTTCCCAAAGGATTCAGAAAGATACATTTTTTTTTAATCAGCAGCAAAGACATAAATAATGAGCTTTATTCACAAACCTGACAATAGTCTGAGCTTTGGTACAAAAACCCATATCCAAACCAGTTGTTACCATAACTGTCAGAGCAGGTGGATGACAAAGTATTACCTCACACACATACGCACACTCACTCCACAGACAAAAGTGAAAATTACACAACGGCAGAAAAGACAAATCAATACTATCAGTATGTACCATAGTTCATTAGATATTAAAATCTCCCAAGAACATTTTGGGGTGCCTGGGTGGCTCGGTCAGGTGAGTGTCTGACTCTTGCTTTCAGCTTTGGGTATGATCTCATGGGTTGTGAGATTGAGCCCCATGACAGGCTCCCTGCTCATTGGGGAATCTGCTTGGGATTCTCTCCTTCTGCCCCTCCCCCTACTTGTACTCATGTACTCTCTTCTTTTTATTATGTTATGTTAGTCACCATACAGTACATCGTTAAATTTTGATGTAGTGGTCCATGATTCATTGTTTGCATATAACACCCAGTGCTCTATGCAATACATGCCCTCCTTAATACCTATCACTGGGCTAACCCATCTTCCCACCCCCTCCTCTCTGAAACCCTGTTTGTTTTCCATAGTCCATAGTCTTTCATGGTTAGTCTCCCCTCTGATTCACCACCCCCTTCATTTTTTCCTTCCTTCTTCTAATGTCCTCCATGCTATTCCTTATGTTCCATATATAAGTGAAACCATATGGTAATTGACTCTCTCTGCTTATTTCACTCAGTATAATCTCTTCCAGTCCCATCCATGTTGATACAAAAGTTGGTATTCATCCTTTCTGATGGAGGCATAATATTCCATTGTATATATGGATCACATCTTCTTTATCCATTTGACTGTTGGAAGGCATCTTGGCTCCTTCCACAGTTTGGCTATTGTGGACATTGCTGCTGTGAACATTGGGGTGTATGTAGCCCTTTTTTCATTACATCTGTATCTTTGAGGTAAATATCTAGAAGTGCAATTGCTGGGTCATAGGGTAGCTCTATTTGTAACTTTTTGGGGAACCTGTACACTGTTTTCCAAAGTGGCTGTACCAACTTGCATTCCCACCAACACTGTAAGAGGATTCCCCTTTCTCCACATCCTCTCCAACATTTGCTATTTCTTGCCTTGTCAATTTTTGCCATTCTGACTGGTGTGAGGTGGTATCTCAGTGTGGTTTTGCTTTGAATTTTTCTGATGGCTAATGGTGATGAACATTTTTTCATGTGTCTGTTAGCCATTCATGTCTTCTTTGGAGAAGTGTCTGTTCGTGTCATCTGCACATATTTTTTGACTTGATTATTTGGTTTTTGGGTGCTGAGTTTGAGAAATTATTTATAGATCTTGGGTATCATCCCTTTGTAGTGTCATTTGCAAATATCTTCTCCCATTCCATGGGTTGTCTCTTCGTTTTGTTGACTGTTTCCTTTGCTGAAGAAGCTTTTTATCTTGATGAAGTCCCAAATGTTCTTTTTCGCTTTTGTTTCCTTTGCCTTTGAAGACATGTTTTCAAAGAAGTTGAGGTGGCCCGTGTCAAAGAGGTTACTGCCTATGTTTTCCTCTAGGATTTTGGTGGACAGAAAGTATGTTTAACCCAAAAATAAAGTATGATTTGATGTTTTTGATAAATATGTTTCTGGTTATTTTTTTTTATTAGGATACTCTAAGACATACATGTTTTACTTAAATATACAACAGTATTGTATTCTCTGCATAGTATAAAGTAATATTTATTTTAGACAGTTTATAACCTTGGTTGTAAAGATAAAGTAAGAAATAATTCTCAAGAGATTTACAGTAATATGGAGAAATAAGAAAAGCAACAATGTGGGACCAAATTTGAGACATGCAAAGCTACTTTCACTGTTATGTCCTGATTCATTTTTGGTTATGCACCTTTCCAACCCATGTAAATCCAATGTGTTACTCTCTGCTTTTATGTCCTATTTTAGATTTGAGGCTCAATTCTGCCATTAGATAAATTATGAATTAATGATTAAAAGACTATATAATGGTGTCTTTATATCTGGGCTTTCTATTTTGTACCATTGATCTTTGTGTCTATTTTTTTTGCTAGTACCATACTGTTTTGATTAATATGGCTTTGTAATATAACTTGAGGTCTCAAATTGTGATATCTTCAGTTTTGTTCTTTTTCAGGATTGCTTTGGTTATTCAGGGTCTTTTATTGTTTCATACAAATTTTATGATAGTATATTCTAGTTCTGTGAAAAATGCTATTGGTATTTTGATAGGGATTGCATTAAATCTGTAGCTTGATTTGGGTAGTATGGACACTTTAACAATATTTGTTCTTCTAATCAATGAACATGGACTGTCTTTCCAATACTTTGTGTCATCTTTAATTTCTTTCATTAGTGTTTCATAGTTTTCAGAGTAACAGGTCTTTCACCACTTTGGTTAAGTTTACTCTTATATATCATTATTAGTGTATAGAAAAGCAGTGGATTTTTGTACATTGATTTCGTATCCTGCCAAATGCGCAATCTTATCTTTGTGCTTATCTTTTTAAATTGACTCCATTACATAGAAAAGAACCTAAGCTCTATTACTGAAGTCAAGAACCTCACGCAAGTTTAATGAAATTAACTGTACCAAGAATCTCAAGCTGTATTCCTTCAAAATGTGTCTTCCAAAAATTGAATCTCTCACTATGTGGATCTCTGAGCTTTTATAGTCCCCACATCCCTTCCATAAAACTCAACAGTGGAATCAAACTATATGTTCTATGTAAACAGTTGTGGGTTGTTTGTTTGCCTCTCCCCTTGCAAGTAATTTTCACTAGATTTTAATGTACTTATAGACTCTATTATTACCACTTATGTATTTATGTGACAAATAACAGGTATTCCTTGGAGATGTTGTGGGGTTCAGTTCTAGACCATGGAAATAAACCAAATATTGCAAATAAAGCAAGTCAAATGAATTTTTTGATTCTGCAGTACTTTTAAAAATTATGTTTACACTATGCTGCAGTCTTTTTATCCCTTGCCATCTTGTGTGCAGTGCATTATGTCTAAAAATGTACATACCTTAATTTAAAAAATATTTTGTTGCTAAAAAGTGCTGCCCATGATCCAAGCTTTCGGCAAGTCAGTTTTTTTTGTTGATGGAGTATCTTTACTCGATGTTGATGGCTGCTGACTCATCAGGATGGTTGTTGCTGATAGTTGGGGTGACTGCAGCAATTTCTTAGAATAAAACAGCAATAGGGTTTACTGTATCTATTAACTCTTTTCATGAATAATTTCTCTGTAGCATGATATGCTATTTAGTAGCATTTTATCACAGTAGAATGTCTTCTCAAACCATATTACTGCTTTGTCAACTAAGTTTACATAATATTCTGAATTCTTTGTTGTCATTTCAACAATCTTGACAGCATCTTCACCAAAAGTAGATTCTCCTCAAGAAGTTGCTTTCTTTGCTTATACATAAGAAGCAATTCCAAATATTTAAGGTTTATGAGATTTCAGCAATTCAATCACATCTTCAGGCTCCACTTCTAGTTCTCTTGGTATTTCCATCACATCTCCAGTTACTTCCTCCACAGAAGACTGAACCCATCAAAGTTATTCATGAGGTTTGGAATCAGCCTCTTCCAAATCCCTCTTAGTGTTGATATCTTGAATTGTTTTTACAATCCACAAATGTTCTTAATGGCATCTAGAATAATGAATCCCTTCCAGAATGTTTTTTATTTATTTTGTCCAATCCATAAAATGAATCACTTATTATATATGGCAGCTATAGGCTTATGAAGTGTATTTCTTAAATAATGAGACCCGAAAATCAAAATAACTCCTAGATCCCTGCCCTGCAGAATGGATGTTGTATTAGCAGGCATGCAAATCATATTCATCTCATTGTACATCTCCATCAGAGCTCTTGGGTGACCAGGGAGGGGCATTGTCAATGAGAACTAATATTTTGAAAGGAATCTCTTTTTTTTTTTTGGTGCAGATCTCAACAGTGAGATTAAAATATTCAGTGAACCATGTTGTTATTAGATATGCTGCCATCTAAGCTTTGTTTTTCCATTTACAGAGCACAGACAGAGGATATTTAGCATAATTTTTAAGGGCCCTAGGATTTTTGGAATGGCACATGAACATTGGCTTCAACTTAAAGTCACCAACTGCTAACAGGAGAGTCAGCTATCCTTTGAAGTTTTGCAGCTAGGGATTGGCTTCTCTCTTGCCATGAAATTCCTAGGGGGCATCTTCTTCCAAAAGAAGGCTGTTTTGTCTACATTGAAAATATGTTATTTAGTGTAGCTATGTTCATGAGTTATCTTAACTAGATCTTTTGGGTAACTTGCTACAGCTTCTACATCAGCCCTTGCTGCTTTACCTTGCATATTTATGTTATGGAGATGGTTTCTTTCCTTAAACCTCACGAACCAACTTCTGCTGGCTTCCAACTTTTCTTTTACAGCTTTCTCACCTCTCTCAGAATTCATAGAATTGAAGAGAATTAGGGCCTTGCTCTAGATTAGGCTTTGGTTAAATGGAATGCTGTGCTGGTTTGATCTTCTGTCCAGGCCATTAAAACTTCCTCCATATCATTAGTAAAGCTGTTTGGCTATCTTCATGTTTTCACTGGAGTAGCACTTTTAATTTCCTTTAAAAGTTTTTCTTTTGCCATTTATAATTTGGTTGATTGGCACAAGAAGTCTAGCTTTCAGTCTGTCTTGGCTTTTAGGATACCTTCCTCACTAACCTTAATCATTTCTAGCTTTTGATTTAAAGTAAGAGATGGATGGCTTTCTTTTGCTTAGACAATTAGAGGCCATTGTAGGGTTATTAGTTGGTCTAATTTCAAAAACGGTTGTATCTCAGGGAATAGACAGGTTCAAGGAAAGGGAGATAGATAGGAGAATGGCTGGTTGGTGGAACAGTCAGAACACACATACTTACTGAGTCTGCTGTCTTATTTGGGTGCAGTTTGTGGTACCCCGAAAACAATTACAATAGTAACATCAAAGAACACAGGTCATTGTAAGAAATATAGTAATGGAAAAAACTTGAAATGTTGTAAGAATTACCAACAGAGTAAGCAAATGCTGTGTGAAAAATGGCACTGATAGACTTGCTTGAGGCAGGGTTTACACAAACCTTTAATTTGTAAAATCAATATCTGAGAAGCACAATAAATCAAAGTGCAATAAAATAAGGTATGCCTATAATTTCAGTTAACCCAAAGAAAACCAATATTAGCCCAAGAGAAAACATTGTTTTCTCTTTTGTTTTATCATTGTTATTGATATTATGAATTATAATGGTATAAATATAAATGTGTGTATACAAAATATGGAACATATTATTGAAAAATATGTCATAAAATGTTTAAATTAGCTTTTAAAATAAAATGTTTACTTTTTTTAACCAATTAAACCAGCCAGGTTGTACTAGAATGTATAAACACCATCTTTTGGCCTTATTTAGTATATAACATTCAGTCAGATTTTGCAACTGAGTCATACTTAGTGTATAACACTTAATCAGATTTTGTTTTAAAAATTTTATTTTAGCTTGTTCGGTTATAATACTATTCATGAAATGGATGCACTAGATAGATTTATTTTTTTACCACAGGTCCTCTATTCATACTAGAATATTTTATAATGTACATGGAAATGGCAGAAGTTAGTCATTCTCCTTTCAGAAACTTGGATTACAATATCAAGAGTTCGTTTATTTGTATTTATTAATATATTTTAAGAGATAAATTGTAAAAACAATCTTTCTAAAGTAAAATTTTGATATAATAAACATCCACCACAGTGGGTATGTAGCTCTCTTTTTACATTTTATTAACTGCTTATCTTTTTTAAATTGTAATTTAGTTGTACATAGTATCTGAATGGCCTATACTAGTGTAGCAAATATATATTGTCCATTGTATCATCCATATTAATATTTCCATTAACAAGTTTATAGTGGTAACCAAATGGGGATGGAATGGATATTTCTGAAAGTACTGCCCAGAGAATGGCCTTGCTTTTGGCCAAATGTCTTGTGAAGTGCCGTATTGATTTTGTTATAAGAAACATTTGATATTCTGAAAAGAAATCAATAGGCGGCCCAAATAATTTAGATACTATCTCTCAAATCAATACTAGTGTATATTGCTTTCCATTAGCTATTTGATGTGACAGTTTGAACTCTATATTTTTAAAATTTACATTATTATTTATGTAAGTTTGTTATAAACACTAAAAAGTGATTTTTATATATAATAAAAGTATACTTACTTTTAAAAAGACTCTACTTTTGACTTTGTTAAACGATTAAAATAAGGACATTTTTCTGGATTTTGGCTTATTTTTAATAAATCTGTCACAATAAGAGAATAATATGTCTATTAATAATTTCAAAGGTTTTTTTTTAGAAATTTAAAGAGAACTTTAGAGTTCAATAACGTTTGAAAATGAAAATATGTTAAAAAAAAAAACCAATTAGTACAAATCATACCAAGCCACTTTGAGCTAGCCAAAATACATTTTGTGAATGTTTGTTTATTTTTATGTTACTATTAGTCATGATAATTGAGTGTGGCTACCAAATATTCGTCATTAAGAAAACCAGAATACAGTTGAGCTGGTGCATGACACTACAAAGTCACATAGGATTTGACTGCTTTAAATAGTCCTAGATAATTCATTTATTCAATTATTAGGTTTCTACTTCAATTCCTTGTAACTGATAAGCTATGTTAACACTTAAGTTTTTGAAAAATAGGCACGTTTCTTAAATAAGCATATTTAATATGTTTAGATAAGGAAAACTCAATGTACTATTTCAAAGTTCCAGGTTGTCTAATTATACATTTTTAATGTGAAGCTATGCCTAAAGGTTAGCTCTTAGAAGAGGTTAATAGTGTCAGTCCACATATGAATAAATAAAAATCGACAAAAATAAAAATCAATATTGGTAAATTTTTTAATATATTCATTTTAATGGCCAGTTAAGAGGCATGGAATGGGGCCATTGGAGTGCCCCATCTCTAAATGTGAATCACAGTAGTAACTTTATAACCTTGGGAAAGTTCTTCAGCCTTAGAAATCATATTTCCTTTTCTATAAATGGCAATAAGATCATTTTCATGACATTGTGAGGTTTCAATTAAAGAATGTAACATTAAGATCTGAGAATACACGGATCTTACCTAGAAAATAGTGGCAGTTTTGTTTTGTTTTGTCTTACATATAGTTAAATTTTATTTTAAAATTGTTTCACTTTTGATAGGAAAATCTCTAATTATATGTCATAACTTTAGAAGCATTTATTTCTATTATGCTCATCTATCATAGGGTTTAAATAGACTATAATTATAAGATGGTAAACTTTCTAATCAGCAATGATTTTCAGACAGAATGGCAGATTTGGGTGTATATCCCTTACCTTAAAATGATGGCATAGGAGGGTATGTGCTAGGGTGAGTGCTGTGAATTGCATACAGGTCTGTGAATTCACAGACCTGTGTCCCTGAAACAAATAATACATTGTATGTTAATTGAAAGGAAGGAAGGAAGGAAGAAAGAAAGAAAAAGAGAATGATGGCATAGAAATTGGAATTGCTTATTCACATGATTGTTTGTACTATCTTCGTCAATCACCTCAGTAATGTGTTGTGGGCAGTTGGCTGAAAACAAGATGAGACTGACGCCAATTTTCCCCAGCCACTATTACCCAGATTCCTGGGACAGACGGATGACTCTGGACCAAGTGGCAGTTTGTTTAATGTAGCTCTTCCAGCTGCTCCGGCCACTCCATATTTATGAACCATTCCAGACACATTAACCATATTGGGCACCTTGAATCATTAGGATAAACAATAAGCCACACTCAACTTTCTCTGAGTTCCTTCTTGGCTTTGAACAAAATTTAAATTTTGAAGAAAATTATATATATATAGATAGATACTTAGAGAAATAGAACTAAGAGTTTATATTGGAAATAGAACCAGGAGTATACATTATATGAATTGTGGGGCAGGTGAATAGGGATGCTGTGGGTTTGTGTGTGAGGCTACTTGAATAATTGAGGCAAAAAGATGATGTAATCTTTGAAAATTGGTGGCAATAGAAATAGTGAGGAGTGGGTGTATTTTCCATATATATTGAAGATGGAACCAATAAAGCGAATTGGATGGGGAAGGGGAGGAAAATGTAGTAATTAAGTATAACTCCTAGGCTTTTGGATTATGCATCTGGATTCTGATGGCATTTTCTGAGATTGGAAATAATGGACAAGAAATAGGCTTTGGGGATCATTTCATTTTGGGTGTGCTACATTTGAGATACCTATCAAACCCCAGAAAGGAGGGGTTCAAGCAGTTGGGCACATAGGTGTAAAAGTCAAGAAATAAGAGATTTTAGTTAGTGCTAGAATATATTTTTGAGAATCATCAGTATGGAAATATTTTGCAAGGCCTTGAAACCAGATGAAATCCTTTGAAGAGAGGCATTTGACATCATGGACTGAAGATGCCAGCCTTGAGAAAATCTGGAGAAGGTGTATTTAGCAAAGAAGACTGGGAAATAATAGCCAAGGGGTAGGAAGAAAACCAATCAAATGCAGAGTCAGAAAGTCTTAGGGAAGAAAATATTTCAAGAAAGAGAAAGTGACCAACCTCACTGAGGCCTTCCAAGAAATCTTCCAAAATGACAACAAATAGGAACTAATAAATTTGGTAACCTTGCTAAAAGATGTTAAAATAATCACAGAGGACAGAAATGAGGATTCTGTGGATCGCAAAGTGAAAAGCAAATGAGTATATGGAGCTGTATTTGCTCCTCTTTAAAAAGTTTTATTCTTTTTTAAAATTTTTACTTATTTATTTGACAAAGAGAAAGAGAGATCACAAGTAGGCAGAGAGGCAGGCAGAGAGAAAGGGGGAAGCAGGCTCCCTGCTGAGCAGAGAGCCCAATATGGGGCTCGATCCCAGGACCCTGAGATCATGACCTGAGCCGAAGGCAGAGGCTATAACCCACTGAGCCACCCAGGTGCCCCCAAAAGTTTTATTCTGAAAAGTAGAGAATGAGTAACAGTTGGAAGGATATCCATGGTAAAAGAAAGTTTTGTTTTTTTTTTTTTTAGAATAATCCTGGAATTCTTTTCTTTTTATGGAATAATATAAGAATATTAGAATACCGGGCGCCTGGGTGGCTCAGTTGGTTGAGCAACTGCCTTCGGCTCAGGTCATGATCCCGGAGTCCCGGGATCGAGTCCCATATCGGACTCCCGGCTCTGCGGGAAGTCTGCTTCTCCCTCTGACTTTCTCCCCTCTCATTCTCAGTCTCTCGCTCTCTAATAAATAAATTAAAAAAAAATCTTAAAAAAAAAAGAATATTAGAATACCAAACAGAAAAAAAAATCACATAGTAAAACAAGGAGCAGTATCCTTAGAGTGAGAGTGAATGCCTAAGGAACCCACAGGGAAGTGGTGATTTTGAGAACCATAGAAATATTTCTGCACTGGAACAGAAGGAAAGAAAAAACATGTGTATATAGGTTTAGTCATCTTTGTAGATTTGGTGGTAAAAGATGGAGTCTGTTTAAATTGTTTCTATTATCAACATGTACCCTGGGGCAAATAATACATTATATGTTAATTAAAAAAAAGTTGTTTCTATTATCTCAATGAGGTATAAAGACAAGGTCATCAGATGACAAAGGGATGAGGATGTTGGAATATTTAGAAGAGCACACTTTGTGCAATTACCCTCATTGTATATGAGGAAGTGCGCTCACTAGGGAAGTGTAATAGGATGGTTACAAAATATTCTTTTGAGTTTTGTGGTCATTAATTAAAATAAGACAAGTCCACGCAGTGGTGTGATTTTCTCCACCATTTTACGTGGTCCATGACACAATAGAAGGCAGATGGGTGGGTTTACCTGGTGTGTTAGTTTTCTAAGGCTGCTGCAACAAAGTACCACAAACTTGGTGGCATAAAACAATAGAAATATATTGTCTCTCAATTCTGGAGGCTTGTGATCATGGTGTTAGTTGGGCCATGCCTATAGGTTTCAGAGAAACCTTTCTTGCTTCTTCCTAACTTCTAGTGGCTTACTGACCATCTTTGGCATTGCTTGGCTTGAAGTTGCATAACTCCATTCTCTGCTTTTGTAGTCCCTTGACATTTCCTCTGCACTTCTCTGTCTTTGTCTCTATCTTCTCTATCTCTATCTTTACATTTCCTCTGCACTTCTCTATCTCTGTTCTTATAAAATACCACATATACTGGAATTAGGGGCTTACCTTATTCCAGTATGATTTGTAACTAAACTAATGACTTCTGCAATGAACCTTCCAAATAAGGTCATATTCTGAGGATTTTGACATGTTTTTTTCAGCAGGGGAACATAATTTAAATCATAGTATCTGGGTTGATGTTTTTGCCAGGGGAGTGTGACTGATTTCTTATAATTCCAGGAAAGTCACATGTGTTTTTAGAACTCAATTTCCTTACTTATAAAATAAAGAGTTGGTCTGATGATCTTTTATGTATCTTCCATCGTTAATGTTACATAATGTATTCATCTGTATTCTTAATTCAAACTTTATTTTTAGCCTATTGGGGTAAATTTTCCCTATCACTTTTAGATAATAGGAGACCTTTTAAATTTATTTTTGATATATTTCTATAGAATAAAAATAAAATGGACATGTAGACTTTGTCTATTTTAGGGAGATCTCAAAAAAAGTTAACACAGGGATCATAAGATTCTGAAATATTTAGCTTGCTTATCTGTATTTGCTGTTATTAATCAGAAAATTAATATGCCACATTGAGTAAAGAAAATCTGAGCAGAAATAAAACTAGTGGCTGAATTTGGATCTTCATGTTGACTGTTGCCCTTAAGCTAACCATAAGACTGATACTATTAAATTTATCTTTATTATGATGCAATAAATAATATCTTGCAGTCCATTGATAAATGTAAATTGTGGTTTATTAGGAAAGTTACTGAAGTATTATATACAAAAAGAATTTATTGTTTTAATTTTTATGATTTCAATATTAATACAGAGAAGAAAAAAATATTGCAGTTCAAACATCACATCAGCTAATGTGATGACACTTATTTTTCAAAGTCTGTACCTTGCTTCTAGTTCTACTTTTAATTTTAAATTATATAGCTTGCTGATTATCTTCATTCTGCAGGTTTTTTAAAAAGCCTTTGGATTAACATATTGCCTTTCATCTCAGGGAAAAATGCATATATCTTTTTTGATGGATCTATTATTCAAAGAACAGTGATGCTATTTGGTTGGCTACATTGTGTATGTTTCGAATTATTATGGAGACCTTTTTATTGAAAGGTAGCAGAAAATTAAAAATACAGAACTGAGTTCCTTTTCTGTCCATATAATCAAGTAATATCAGCATTTTCTTCGGTATAGGAAAGATTCATTTTATTCTTTAGGCTCTGTAGTATTAAAAATAAAATGCACTAACAGATAAATTAAAATAAATAAATGTGATTATTAGCACTTTAAAAATGAGCATTATCCCCATGTTTAAATTTTAAAAATAATACCATGAAAAGAAATATATGTGGAGAAAAATGCAGAGTGTAAGATGGTCGCTGAGTATCCTACGGCTGTTACGTCCTACATTAATCTCTGTTCATCTTTGTCTAAAGAAAGCTTCAAGTATGCTTTCCTGGGTTAACAAGTAGATTCTTGCATTTCTCTGTGTCTTTGATCCTTCTACACACCACCCTGCATGAAACAAAGTTTTATTTGATTTTTGTTTAAAGAATAAATTTGTGATGTTTAATTGCTAGTCCTGTTCACATATATTTATTGTCAATCTATAATAATATACCTAAAGTTGCATATATATGGTAATATATAAAGTAATACATTTGTACCATAAACATTTTATTACATGTGCATGATAAATTATCATTATTGTCATGGTTATAAGCATGACATTTTGTTGATAGTATAATTATATTAAGGACATTTAATTCAGGATTCTTATTAATAATTTATGTTCTCTTTGGGGAGAAAGCAAGAAATTGTTAGAAAAACATGGACTTTGGACTCAGGCACAGCTGAGTTCAGATCCTGATTTTATCATTTGCTATCAGTGAGACACTGGGCTTTGGACTTTCAGGAGAAATCCAATGCAAGTGAGGTCAAGCCTAAAGAGAATTATTAATTCATATACCTGTCAGGGGTAAGATTTATTTCTTTAACTGCTCAATCCAGGAGCTCAAACAAGTTAAGCAAAGTTCTGTTTCTTTTTACATACTTTGGTTCTGCCTTCCTCAATGTATTGATTTCAGTATTCATGCAGTTTCCCTCTTAATGCCAGAAAAATGGCCATCACAGTTCCACACATACACTGTGTGTTGTATGCAAGATAAAGAATGCTATGCTGTCTCTTATTGTCCCCATGTCAAATGTAAGGAAACAGTTTGGTTAGCCAGGTTTGGATCACAAAACTTTCCATTTGGCAGGAGAGGACTGCCATTCATGATAGACTGCCTTGTCATTACTATGTGGAATGAGAAAGGAGAGATTGCCAGAGGAAAAAATGATTGAAAAAAGGGCAGGGTATGAAAGAGATGATGGGAATTTAAAAATAGCATCAGTCCAGCTACATGTTCCTAGTTCTATCTTTTTCAAATTAAAAACATGAGTAATCATGCTTATGTCATGAGGATTAAAGTAAATGTATGTAAAGTGTTTAGCACAGTGCATTGGACACAGTGTTTGTTACTTACAGAAATGTTATAATTATTATATTTTAGAAGTGACTATTAATATTCATTTAATTCAATAAACATAATATGTACCAATCATTCATGTTTGGTGATGGAGAAATAGAAATAAATATAAGTTCCTTCTTTCACAATATAAGACTATCATTTGTATATGTTTCTTTGTGTGTATACATATATATGCATGAAGGAACATGAGGAAAGTGAGGTAAAGGAACAAGTACTTAACAAGGCTACCTTATACAAGATACAGTATTAACTATTAACTTATAATAGTTATATGAGTCCAGAAAGAGTGTTTGATCCTATAATTTTAGAGACATCTTCAAAGAGAAAATAATGAAGTAGAATTTCAACTGAGTACAGGAGTTTTTAGTAGACAATGGTGAGGACATAGCAGCATGAGCAATGGCGAGAGATAGGAAAAAAATGTGTTATGTTTAAGTGACTAAAGACATGTATTAGTCTTCTGTTGCTGCATAAAGAGGAAATTACCACAAACTTAGCAGCCTAAAAAAATACATGTTTTTTATCTCATGGTTTCTGTGAATCAGGAGTCTGGGCATGGTTTAGCTGGGTCCTTAGCTCATGATCTCACAAGGCTGGAATGAAGACATCAGGCATAGTGTATTCTCATCTGAAGGCTGGACTGGGAAACAATTCATTTTCGTGCTTTTTCAGATTGTGGGTTTAATTCATTTTCTAGCATTATTTGACTGAGTCCTCATTTTTTTTTTTGGTTGTTGGCTAGGGACCACTAGGGACCACACTCAGTTCCCACATAATGCCACCAGTTCCTTGGCATGTTACCATTTTCACAAGCTCTCTGAAAACATGGCAGCTTTCTTCTTCAGAGTCAAGATGGCAAAGCACCCTTCTCTCTCCCTCCCTCCCTCTCTCTCTCTCTCTCTCAGTAGTCTGTTAGGATGGGTTCTTCTATACTGTAATATAATGTTGGAAGTAACTTCTCATCACTTTTGCCGTATATCACAATCTAAGACCCCATCACATTTGTCATATTGTATTGGTAAGAAGCAGGTCATATTCAATGAGAGGAAATTATATTAAGACATGGATTATTGGTGATTCTTAATAAGATATATTTACCACAAGGCAATTTAATAAAGCTTGAGATAAGAATTAGTCATGAGGGTAGAAAAAATAAATAGAAGTCAAATTATGAAAGGGTCTTATTTTCTTACTAAGATACTTGAATATTTTTCTAGGAAATTGAGTATCATTAAGAAATTTTAAGCAAGTAAGTAGCATAATCGGATCTTTCTTTGGAAAAGAAAACACTGCTGAGAAAATAAAGAATGGATTGGAGTAGGGGGTGAAAGGAGGGCAGGGAGATACAGTAAATGGCAGGAGTCCATGCAGGAGATGAGGAACCAGAAGGAGTGGGAATGGGAATGGAAGATTCATCATAAAGGATTCCGTATTTTGACTTTAAAAACATAATTCAGATTTGTGCCCGGAATACCATGTTAATAAGATAAATACTTATTTTAAATATGGGCTTCTCTAATGAATTAAATTTTAAAATCTCATTTAAAAATTTGTTTAGTGTCTAGTCACTTCACATTGAGAGTCTATAGGGTTTTTAATGTGCTATATTAATAATGATGTATTGCCTAAATGCCATAAAATTTGTATATTAAATATTTTGTTTAGCTTTTTATATTTTGTCAAAGTTAAATATTATGGATATTTTAATAATATTTTACTTAATAAAAAGAGATTCAAATTATGGGACTCTTTTGGCTATGAATGATTCACTCTGGCACATAAATTAGTTGTACACGTATTTGGCCTATCTGTATTCCGTCTTTAGATTTGAGATATTCTTTTGCAACTGAAGATACTTTGTCCTTGGAATTCAAGACTAAGCACAAACATTGTATGTGGATTGCCACATTGCCCCTTTAATTCAGATAACATTTCATTTTTGCTTCAGAGGCTAATATTCTTTTGTTTTGCATATGCTGTGAGGTCCTATGCTGACAGCAAAGCTGAATAGCAAAACCATCTGTCAGGCCCCAGGGGAGTTTGCTATTATTCACTGCTTCTTCATGGTGTAAGGTCAATCCTACAACAAGGTATGTTTCAATAAATATGCAGTGAGGAGAGAAATTGTCTCAAAGTTGGAACTACCAGCTGTCAATACAACTAGTGACAAAAGAGCAGTGAAGTAGCTTGAGGGTGAACAAACCCATTTGGGAATTGATTTCCATGGGCTTCTGAGCTTTGTTCTGCAGGATGTCTTTCAACAGAAAACAAGTATATGGTAAAAGTGGCATCTTTTAACGTATTATCTTTCCACATAATCTCTCAAACAGTATTGTTACAGCATCTATGTATGTTTTATTATTGACTGATACAGCTATAGGATATGATGTGTACAAGTTTTTTATTTTTCAAAGAGAAAAAAGACGCATTATATTTAAAAAGAAGAAAGAAAAGAGATTTGTGTTCAGCCATCTGTGGTGTTCACTGTAGGTTAAGAATATTGTCACTGGAGCATTGATTCCTGAGATAATTATTTTAAATGCACTAAGTTAAGTATTAATGGCTTTTAAGAGTAGGGAAGCAGGGTGAACACATGTCACACCTACTCTCAATATACTGTTTTTGTCTAGAAATGCAATAATCCATTGCATTATTTTGAACTAGGTTAATATTTCTAAGAGATAATAATGAAAACACCCATGGCCAGTGATACACTATGCCAATCTTAAATATAAAAATTTAATGTCTTCATTCCTTCTTTACTCTTTGCCTAAGTGTAATTAATATTCTTGGTGATGAAACCCTATATATTTTCCACTTTTCTTGGAAAATTATATACAAATGTCTTTTATTCTCTATATTTTTCTATTTAAAGTAGGTCTTTCTGGCTGCAGTGACAAATACATTGAGGAATAAATAATATGTTCCAGTCAACTATTCAGAAGCAGCAAGGTACATTGAGTAACAGGATAATTGTCCATTAATATGGAGTAAAAGGCTAAAAACAAATCAGAATTATTGTGGGGTTTTCTTAAACTACAGTTTGCCTAGGGTATCCTTCCCTAACTGCTGCTTTTGTAAAGACAAATATAAATTAAACATAAAAGGATTCTCCCCATTCGAAAAAAAAGAGGATGACTTTCCTTCCTCTCCTCTTTCTTTCTTTCATTCATTTATTTGACAGAGAAACACAGCAAGAGAGTGAACACAAGCGGAGGGAATGGGAGAGGGAGAAGCAGGCTTCCTGCTGAGCAGGGAGCCCAATTCAGGGCTCCATCCCAGGACCCTGGGATCATGACCTGAGCCAAAGGCAGACGCTTAAGGACTGAGCCACCCAGGCGCCCCTCTTCTCCTTTTTCTTAGAGCATTTACTTTAGACAAACTGCTCTTGTAAATATTTTCTTCTTTCCTTGAAAACTAAGGAGATCTTTTGCCATCTTTGTGACTCAGGAATGTTTTTTTTCTTAAAAATTTGGGAACTATGCCTTTGAAATGCAACCGTCAAGAAAGATAGTGTCCCCATCTCCAGTTTCTGTGGGAGAATAAAAGCCCAACTTCAGTGGGCACCTCGCTCCAAGGTGCAAAACACTTCTTGTCTTAAAGATCTGAAAAGTTTATGTTCCCTCAGGATAAAGCCAGTAATCTAATACACATGGTCCCCTTAATCCCCAAAATTAGTATGAACTATTTGTAACAAAAGTTGCAGTCAAGGTCTCTTACTTGAGGACTAATTATTGTTAACCTTAAGAAATGTATATAGTGGGGATGCCTCGGTGGCTCAGTCAGTTAAGTGTCCAACTCTTGCTTTTGGCTCAGGTCATGACCTCAAGGTCATGACATCCGGCTCAATGTCAGGCTCCATGCCTAGCATGGAGCCTGCTTAAAATTCTCTCGCCTCTCCCACCCCACTCATGTGTGCTTTCTCTCTCCCTCTTTCTCTCTTAAAAAACAAAAACAAAAACAAAAACAAAATGATATAATGGATTATATCTGCTTGGCTACTACAAAATGGTGAAATTTCTTTCCATCTTTTCAATTTTTTAGCACATTGCCTTGGTATGCATCACATTCTCATTTAATATTAATTCAATGATATTTTTCAGTCTTCACTATCTTTGAAAAAAAGTTTTTTGAGTTGAGAGAGAATTTCTTTAATATTTAAAAATTATTATTAAAGTTGACATAGAATGTTGTATTAGTTTCATTTGTGCAACATAATTAGAGAACTCTATGCAATACTGCATGATCACCACAAAAGTAGTTGTTCCTGAACCCAAGTTTAGCTGCTTATTACTTGGAAGGCCAAATTGATTTGAAGTTTTTTAAAGATTTTATTTATTTGACAGAGAGAGAGAGAGAGAGAGAGATCACAAGTAGGCAGAGAGGCAGGCAGAGAGAGGGAGTAAGTAGGCTCCCCACGGAGCAGAGAGCCGGATGTGGGGCTCGATCCCAGGACCCTGAAGTCATGACCTGAGCCGAAGGCAGAGACTTTAACCCACTGAGCCACCCAGGTGCCCCTGATTTGAAGTTTTGATGGGAAAGGGATTCCAGCTTTATTCAAGAGGCTGTCAACCTGGGGAGAAGGCAGTCTCTATCCAAAAGCCAACTCTGGGTGTTCTGCCTGCCCCAGGGTTTTTAAAAGGGGTTTAGGGTAATCAGTACAGGAAATGCAATAGTCTGCAACATTTCTATGTTATGTGCAGATTCAGTGGTGCCAGCTGGATGTTATCTCAGAGCTCAGTGGTGTGTCCGCTTGTTTCATGATGTACAGGAGTACTCTGTTCTTTCTGCAAAGATGGAAAGGTCTACAGATACACAAAAGGAGGTTAGTTAGTCATTTGTGTGACTTTAGAGAGAAAAAAATATTTTGCTAAGAAAATTGCTGAGCTAATCAGAAAGCTGAGGTGGCTTCAAACAGACTTGCTGGCCTCTGTGAGAAAGTTCTGGTCTTTCATTCCTCTGAGCCAGTGGTCTATGAATCTGAAATAAAGCAAATTAGTTTTTGTATACATTAAAAGATTTAGGTCAACAAGCAAAGAGTGTGTTAACTTGAAGCAATTTAACCTTTAAGATGGTTGGAGTGTTGTTACATAGTTACTACCTGTCATCACACAGTTATTACACTATTACTGACTATATTCTCTATGCTATAATTTCATCTCCATTTTTTATTTTATGACTGAAAGTCTGTACCTGTTAACCCCCTTCACCTTTTTCAACCACCCCCCACCACCACCCTCTTGGCAACCACCAGTTTATTCCCTGTATTTATGAATCTGTTTCTGTTTTTGTGTTTGTTTGTTAATTTGTTTGGATTTTTATATTTAAAATATAAGTGAGACCATGTTATATTTGTCTTTGTCTGATTTATTTTACTTAGCATAATAGCCTCTAGATCTATTCATGTTGTCACAAATGGAAAGATCTCAAAGACTCTGGGATCATTTCTATAGTTTGTTACAGATGGAAAGATCTCATTCTTTTTAAGGCTAAGTAATATTCCATTGTATGTATATACCATTTTTTCTTTATTCATACACCTCTCCATGGACACTTGGGCTGCATCAGTATCTTGGCTATTGTAAATAACGCTGCAATAAACATACTGGTGTGTATATCTTTTCAAATTAGTGTTTACATTTTCTTTCTTTTTTTTTTTTTAACTTTTTTAAAATCTAATTTTTTCAGTGTTCCAAGATTCATTGTTCATGCACCACACCCAGTGCAGTGTTTTCATTTTTTTTTTTTTTTTTTGGGTAAATACCCAGTAGTGGAATTACTGGATCATATGGTATATACCATTTAAAATTTTTAAGGAACCTCCATTCTGTTTTCTTTTTTCTTTTCTTTTCTTTTTTTCTTTTCTTTTCTTTCTTTTTTCTTTTCTTTCTCTCTCTCTTCCTTCCTTCCTTCTCTCTCTCCCCCCCTCCCTCCCTCCCTTCCTTCCTTCCTCTCTTTCTTTCTCTCTTTCTTTCTGATTTTATTTATTTATTTGGGAGTGAGGACGGGGAGAGGGAGAGAATCTTAAGCTGGCTCCATGCCCAGCATGGAGGCCGGCACGGGTTTGATCTCACCACCCAGAGATCAGGACCTGAACCAAAACCAAGAGTTGGGCTCTTAACTAACTGAGCCACCCACGCTCCCGTACATTGTTTGCCACAGTAGTTTTACCAATTTACACTCCCACCTCTAGTGTATGAGATTTCCTTTTTCCACATCCTCATCAAAACTTATTATTTCTTGTCTTTTTCATTTTAGCCTTTCTCACTGCTTTCTTTTATATTTCATTGTGGTTATTTATATTTATATTTTCCCAGATAATTAGATGATTAGCTATTTATATTTCCGAGATGATTAGCGACGTTCAGTCTCTTTTTTATGTCTAATGGCCATCTGTATGTTTTCTTTGGGAAAATGTCTATTCAGTTCCTCTGCCCATTTTTAAATCAGATTATTTGGGTTTGTTTATATTATTTTTTAGTATTGATTTGCATAAATTCTTTATATATTTTGAATATTAACCCCTTATTAGATATATTATTTGCAAGTATCTTCTCCCATTCAGTAGGTTGCTTTTTTGTTCTGTTGATGGTTTTCTTTGCTATGAAGAAGCTTTTATTTTGGTGTAGTCTTATTAATTTTTTGCTGTTTCCTTTGTCTAAGGAGACATATCTAGAAAAATGGTGCTAAGACTGATGTCTAAGACATTAGTGCCTATCTTTTCTTTTAGGAGATTTATGGTTTCAAGTCTCATATTTAGGTCTTTAATCCATTTTGAGTTTATTTTTCAGTATGGTGTAAGAAGAGTGGTACAGTTTCATTCTTGTGCATGTAGCTGTTTAGTTTTCCCAGCGTCATTTATTGAAAATATCTCTACTTGCCTTCTTTGTTGTAGATTAATTGACCAAATAAACATGGGTTTATTTTTGGGTTCTCTGTTTTGTTCTGTTGATCTATGTGTCTATTTTTGTGCCAGTATGATACTTTTTTGATTACTATAGCTTTTTAGTACATTTTGGAATCGAAGATTGTGATACATCTGGCTTTGTTGTTCTTTCTCAAAATTGCTGTGGCTAATTCAAGTCTTTTGTGGTTCCTTACAAATTTTAGGATTGTTTGTTCCAGTTCTATAAAAATATTATTAGTATTTTGATAGAGATCTCATTGAGTCTGTGGATTGCTTTGGGTAGTATGGACATTTTAACAATATTAATTCTTTTAATCAATGAGCACTGAGTATCTTTCCATTTATTTATATCATCTTCAATTTCTTTCATCAGTGTTTTATAGTTTTTAGTATACAAGTTTTTTACCTTCTTCATTTAAGTTATTTCTAGGTATTTTATTCTTTTTGGTGCAAATGTAAATGAATTAGTTATTTAACTCCTTATTCTGATAGTTCATTATTAATATATAGAAGCACATCAGATTTTTGTATACTGATTTTTCCCCCAAATTTGTTTATTTTATTTTTTCAGCATTACAAGATTGATTGTTCATGCACCATACCCAGTGTTCCATGCAATACATGACCACCTCAATACCCACCACCAGGCTTGCCCAACCCCTCACCCTCTCCCCTCCAAACCCCTCAGTTTGTTGCTCAGAGTCCACAGTCTCTCATGGTTCATTGCCCCTCTGATTTCCCCCCATTCACCCTTCCCTTCCTTCTTATAATGCCCTCCATGATTTTCCTTATGCTCCACACATGAGACCATAAGATAATTGACTCTCTCCACTTGACTTACTTCACTCTGCATAATCTCTTCTAGTCCCGTCCATGTTGATACAAAAACTGGATATTCATCCTTTCTGATGGTGGCATAATATTCCATTGTATAGATGTACCACATCTTCCTTATCCACTCATCCATTTAAGGGCCTTTTGATTCGTTCCACAGTTTGGTGATTGTGGCCCTTGCTGCTATGAACATTGGGGTATATGTGGCCCTTCTTTGTACTGCATCTGCTTCTTTGGGGTAAATACCCAGTAGTGCAATTGCAGGGTCACAGGGTAGCTCCATTTTTAATTTCTTGAGGAATCTCCATACTGTTTTCCAAAGTGGCTGCACCAACTTGCATTCCCACCAACAGTGGAAGAGGGTTCCCCTTTCTCCACATCCTCTCCAGCATTTGTTGTTTACTGTCTTGTTGATTTTGGCCATTCTGACATGTGTAAGGTGGTATCTCAATGTGGTTTTGATTTGAATCTCTCTGATGGCTAAAGATGATGAACATTTTTTCATGTGTCTGTTAGCCATTTGTATGTCTTCTTTGGAGAAGTGTCTGTTCATGTCTTCTGCCCATTTTTGATGTGATTATCTGTTTTGTGAGTGTTGAGTTTGAGGAGTTCTTTATAGATCTTAGATATCAGACCTTTGTAGTGTTATTTGCGAATACCTTCCATTCTTCCATTCTGTGGGTTGCCTGTTTGTTCTGTTGACTGTTTCCTTTGCTTTGCAGAAGCTTTTTATCTTGATGAAGTCCCCAAAGTTCATTTTCACTTTTGTTTCCTTTGCCTTTGGAGACATGTCCTGAAAGAGGTTGCTGGGGCTAATGTCATAGAGGTTACTGCTTATGTTTTTCTCTAGGATTTTGATAGATTCCTGCCTCATGTTGAGGTCTTACCCATTTTGAGTTTATCTTTGTGTATGGTGTAAGAGAATGGTCAAGTTGCATTCTTCTACACATAGCTGTCCAGTTTTCCCAGCACCATTTATTGAAGAGACTGTCTCTTTCCCACTGGATATTTTTTCCTGTTTTGTTAAAGATGATTTGACCATGGAGTTGTGGATCCATCTCTGGGCTCTCTATTCTATTCCACTGGTCTTTGTATCTGTTTTTGTGCCAGTACCATGCTGTCTTGGTTATCATCACTTTGTAGTAAAGCTTGAAATCAGGCAATGTGATGCCCCCAGCTTTGTTTTTCTTTTTCAACATTTCCTTAGCAATTCGGGGTCTTTTCTGGTTCCACACAAATTTTAGGGTTCTTTTTTCCCGCTCTTTGAAAAAAACCGGTGGAATTTTGATTGGGATGGCATTGAAAGTATAGATTGCTCTGGGCAGTACAGACATTTTAACAATGTTTATTCTTCCAATCCATGAGCGTGGAATGCTTTTCCACCTTTTTGTGTCTTCTTCAGTTTCTTTCATGAGCATTCTGTGGTTCCTCAAGTACAGATCCTTTACCTCTTTGGTTAGGTTTATTCCCAGGTATCTTATGGTTCTTGGTGCTACAGTAAATGGAATCAATTCTTTAATTTCCCTTTCCATATTTTCCTTGTTAGTGTATAGGAAAGCAACTGATTTCTGTGCATTGATTTTGTATCCTGACACATTACTGAATTGCTGTATGAGTTCTAGTAGTTTGGGGGTGGAGTCTTTTGGGTTTTTCATATAAAGTATCATGTCATCTGCAAAGAGGGAAAGTTTGACTTCTTCCTTGCCAACTTGAATACCTTTTATTTTTTTGTTGTCTGATTGCTGTTGCTAGGAGTTCTAGCATTATGTCGAACAAGAGTGGTGAGAGTGGGCATCCTTGTCGTGTTCCTGATCTCAAAGGGAAGGCTGTCAGCTTTCCCCCATTGAGAATGATATTTGCTGTGGGCTTTTCATAGATAGACTTGATGATGTTGAGGAATGTTCCTTGATCCCTATACTTTGAAGAGTTTTAATCAGGAACAGATGCTGAATTTTGTTAAGTGCTTTTTCTGCAAACTGAGAGAACAATGTGGTTCTTCTTTCTTCTCTTATTGATTTGTTCTATCACAGTGATTGATTTGCAAATGTTGAACCACCCTTGCATCCCAGGGATAAATCCCACCTTCATGATGAATAATCTTTTTAATGTGCTCTTGGATCCTATTAGCTAGGTCCTTGTTGAGAATCTTGGCATCCATATTGACCAGGGATATTGGTCTGAAATTCTCCTTTTGGATGGGGTCTTTGCCTGGTTTGGGGATCAGGGTAATGCTGGATTCATAGGAAGAGTCTGGAAGTTTTCCCTCTGTTTCTATTTTTTGAAACAGACTCAGGAAAATAGGTATTATTTCTTCTTTGAATGTTAGGTAGAATTCTCTAGGGAATCTGTCACATCCTGGACTCTTGTTTTTTGGGAGGGTTTTGATCACTGCTTCAATCTCATTACTAGATATTGGTCTATTTAGGTTGTCAATTTCTTCCTGTTTCAGTCTTGGAAGATTATGGGTTTCCAGGAATGCATCTATTTCTTCTAGGTTGTTTAGCTTATTGGCATATAGCTGTTGATATAATTTTTTTAAAGATTTTATTTATTTCTTTTTTTTTCTCCCCAAATTTGTTTATTTTAATTTTTCAGTGTTACAAGGTTGATTGTTCATGCACCACACCCAGTGCTCCATGCAGTACGTGCCCCTCTCGATACCCACCACCAGGCTCACTATTTATTTCTTTATTAGGAAAGAGAGAGAGTGAGAGAGAGCATGAGAGGGGAGAAGGTCAGAGTGAGAAGCGGACTCCCCATGGAGCTGGGGGCCCGATGTGGGACTCGATCCCGGGACTCTGGGATCATGACCTGAGCCGAAGGCAGTTACTTATTCAACTGAGCCACTCAGGCGCCCTGTAATTTTTGATGATTGTTTCTATTTCCTTTAGTTGTGCTCTCTCCCCTTTCATTCTTAATTTTGTTAATTAAGGCCCTCTCTCTTTTTTTCTGAATTAGTTTGGCCAGTGGCTTATCGATCATTGATTCTTTCAAAAAAACCAACTTCTGGTATTGTGCGTGGGGTTGGCTTGATTTGTTGTTGATTTTCCAGTTCTTGAAGGTATAAAGAGAGCTGATATATTTGAGATTTTTCAATTTTTTTGAGTAAGGCTTGGATGGCTATGTATTTCCCCCTTAGGACCACCTTTGCCTTATCCCATAGGGTTTGGATCGCTGTGTCTTCATTCTCATTGGTCTCCATGAATTGCTTAAGTTCATCTTTGATTTCCTGGTTGATCCCAGCATTCTTGAGCATGTTGGTCTTTAGTCTCCAAGTGTTTGAATTCCTTCTAAACTTTTCCTTGTGGTTGAGTTCCAGTTTTAAAGCACTGTGGTCTGAGAAAATGCAGGGAATCATCTCAATCTTTTGATATCGATTGAGTCCTGATTTGTGGCCCAGTATGTGGTCTATTCTGGAGAAAGTTCCATGTGCACTCGAGAAGAATGAGTATTCTGTTGTTTTAAGGTGGAATGTTCTATATATATCTATGAGGTCCATCTGGTCCAATGTGTCATTCAAAGCCCTTGTTTCTTTATTGATTTTCTGTTTAGATGATCAGTCAGTTACTGAGTGTGGCATAAGATCTCCTACTATTAATGTATTCCTATCAATATGACTCTTTATTTTGATTAACAGTTGGCTTATGTAGTTGGCTGCTCCTGTATTGGGGGCATAAGTGTTTACAATTGTTAGATCTTCTTAGAAGAGAGACCCTTTAAGAATGATGTAGTGTCCTTCTCTATCTCTGACTATAGTCTTTAGCTTAAACTCTAATTTATCGGATAGGAGAATCACTACCCCAGCTTTCTTTTGAGGTCTGTTGGCATGAAAGATGGTTCTCCATCCTTTCACTTTCAGTCTGGATGTATCTTTTGGTTCCAAATGTGTCTCTTGTAGACAGCAAATGGACGGGTCCTGTCATTTTATCCATTCTGCAACCCTGTGCCATTTTATGGGAGCATTTAGGCCATTCACATTGAGAGTGATTATTGAAAGATATGTGTTTATTGACATCATGTTGCCTGTGAAGTCCTTGTTTCTATAGATGGCAAATTTCTGTTCTAAGTCACTCATGAGTTCTTTCTACTTTTATAGAACCCCCTTTACTATTTCCTGGAGTGCCGACTTGGTGGTCACATACTCTTTTAATCTTTGCCGGTCTTGGAAGCTCTTTATCTCCATCCATTTTGAATGTTAGCCTTGCTTGATAAAGTATTCTTGGCTGCATGTTCTTCTCATTTAGTGCCCTGCATATATCATGCCAGCCCTTTCTGGCTTGCCCGGTTTCTGTGGACATGTCTGACGTTATTACAATGGGTCTTCCTCTGTATGTAAGAAATCTCTTCCCCCTCGCTGCCTTTAGGACCTCTTTTCTAAAATTATAATTTGCAAACTTTACAATGATGTGTCTCTCTGATTTTCTAGACTCATTGATCTTGGCTGGTGTTCTTTCTTCCTCTAGGACATGAACATTTGTTCCATTCCCCAGATTGGGGAAATTTTCATTCACAATTTGGTCAGCTATATCTTCTGTCTTTCTCTACCCGCTCTGGGATTCCAATAATTCTGACATTGGAATGTTTCATGGCATCATTTATTTCCCTAAGTCTCTTCTCATGATTCCTGAGCAATTTGCTTCAGCTCTCCTCCTGACCTTTCTTCTCAAACATTTTATCCTCTAGATCACTAATTCTATCCTCTGTCTCTGTAACTCTAGCTGTTAGACTATTTAGATTGGATTGGATCTCATTGATAGCATTTTTTACGTCAGATATACTGGCTTTCATTCTGCCCTTAGAGATTCTATGTTGACATTAATGTTTTTCTCCATCCTAGCCATTGCCTGGATAATTGTCACCCTGAATGTCCTTTCTGACATACTGTTTATGTCCATGTCTAATAGTTCTGAGGTAGATGGTGCTGTCTCTGGGTTTTCCCTCTGTTGGGTGTTCCTCCTCCTAGTCATTTTGATGAGAAGTGAATGAGAGAATGTATAGCTGGATATATCGCCCACGATCCAGGCAGGGTACACCCTGGAAGGTTTTGGAGCAATTGGGATTCACCACCAAATGGAAAGAATAAGGATAAAAAAAGATAGAAAAAGAAAAAATCCCAGCCAGAATGGGCCCCCAAAATAAGATTTATAAGGTATGTAAACAAACATGAACAAACATATAGAACGTCAAAAGTAAATGACAAGAAATAAAAGAACTTAGTCATAATGAACCCCAAGAATAGGATTTATATATACCAGAACAAAAGCAAATACATAGAAACACTGACAGAAGGATAAGATGGGAGGGTGGTTATAACTCCTCACAGGCAAGAAAGGTTATTTCAGGTCTTCCTGGATTTATACTTGTATTAAGCCTCTAGTTGTAATGTTAAGTAGTTTTAAAAAAATTAAAAAAAATAAGAAATGTGATAGCAAATGAATAAAAAAAATAGAAAGAGAATAAGAAAGAAAAAAACATGTATCTATGAAATATACAGTTTTGAGGGTATTATCAGGAGCTATATATATTGATTTCTCCTGATGTTGGGGTTTTAAAATTTTATGGGGACCCTGTGGTTATTGTCCTTTTGTTTTTTGACTTTTCTTCTGGGAGAGGGGCCTGCCACATTGTTTTCCAGTCTGTCTTGCTTGGGTTGAGTCACCCTGACCCCCAGTCAGGGGCTGAGCTCTGTGGAAACTGGTTTCTCAGTCTTTTGCTCTCTCAAAGTTTTTGGCCTTTTGTAGCCTTTTCACCTTTTCGGAGGGTCCAAGCAAGGAATCTGACTTCAAGCACTCAGACCTCCGTGTCACAGAGAAGCCTGAGTCTGCTTCCCTCTGGGTGGTCCAGAACACACACTCCCTTCCTCAATATTTTACTCACAGTGTAGCCGTCAGAGGTGGTGTGTGACCGCAGCCACCTTTCTGTGGCTATATGAGTGCTCACCGGGGAGATTAGGCCTCCACTGGCCTGAGTTCTCTCTTGGGCCGGCTGGGATTGCCCAGACCCTGTGGCAGGCAAGGAATTTAGGCGTAGCAGGTGCACCCTGTCCAGACAACAGGGCACACAGAGAAAAGCTGCCGGTTCCTGGACCACAGCAGACTCTCTAACAGTGCTTGCAGGAGCACACCTGGCCCACAGAATGGTGCAAGGAGTGAAAAGCTGCAGGTTCAGGAACCACGGACTGGATCCCCCCACCAGTTTCACTTTGGGGTGCTCCTTCCTGGGAGTGTTGGCCCAGGCCAGTACCGGTGACCACCCCCTTCCACTAGTTGCTCCTCAGAACCTTTTGCTCTTTTTAAGTGTTTTTAACCAGAGTCTGTGTTAATGCTGGTCCCCAATCACCAAGCACTTTCTTTGGGGGTATTAGTGTCCTTGGATTGCTTCTGGTGGCTCCCTCCCCCTTTTGTTTATCCTCCAATATTGGTTCGAGTGTTCCACTTTGCTTTACCTCTCCACTGCTGTCTTCTGCTCTCATAGAGATTCAGAAGTGAGAATCTTGTTCCTCAGGGTGATTTCATGGGTGTTCAGCGTGTTCTGGTAGATTTCCAGCTCACTTTTGGGGACCGGTTGCAACAGGATCTCCTACTTCTCCGCCATCTTGCCCCCTTCCCTGTATACTGATTTTATATTCTGTAACTTTATTGAATTTATTTATTAGTTCTAATAGGATTTTGATAGAAAACCCTTTTTGGGTTTCTATATATAATATCATGTTATCTGCAAATATGACAATTTTGCTTCCCTATTACCAATATGGATGAATTTTATTTATTTTTCTTTTATGTTTGCTCTGGCTAGAACTTCTAGTACTATGCTGAATAAAAGTGGTAAGAGTAGACATTCTGGTCTTGTTCCTGATGTCAGAGGAAAAGCTTTCAGTTTATTTCACTGAGTATGATGTAAACTCTGGGATTTTCATACTTGGACTTTATTATGTTGAGGAATGTTCTCTCTATACTCACTTTGTTAGAGTTTTTATTATGAATGGATGTCAAATTTTGTCAGATGCTTTCTCTGCATCTATTTACATGATCAAGTTGTTTTCATTCTTTCTCTTGTAGATGTGATGTATCATGTAGATTGATTTGCAAATGTCAAACCATCCTTGCATCACTGGAATAAATCTCATCTCACTTGATTGTGGTGAATGATCCTTTTACTGTATTGTTAAATTTGGTTTGCTATTTTGTTGAGGACTTTCATCACATTAGTAGTATTGGCCTATAGTTTTCTTTTTCTGTAGTGTCTTTGTTATCAGGATAATGCTGTCCTTATAGAAAGAATTTGGGAGTTTCTCTTCCTCTTTTAATTTATGGAATAGTTTGGGGAGAAGTATTAACTCTTTCTTTCTTTCTTTCTTTCCACCAATTAAATTTCATTACTATCATTCTGTTCAAATTTTCTCTTTCTTTTTGATTCAGTTTTGGGAGATTGTAGGCTTCTAGGAATTTATCCATTTCTTCTAGGTTATCCAGTTTTTTTGAATACAGTCTCTCATAGTGCTCTGCTTTAATTCTCTCTATTCCTTTTTTTTTTTTAAGATAGATAGATAGATAGATTTATTTATTTATTTATTTATTTATTTATTTATTTATTTATTTATGAGAATGAAGGAGAGAGAGAACAGCAGGGAGTGACAGAGGGAGAAAGTCTTAAGCAACTTCGTGCTGAGCATGGAGCCCAACATGGGTTTCAGTCTCGTGAACCTAAGATCACAACTTGAACCAAAATCAAGAGTCAGATGCTCAACTCACTGCCACCCAGGCACCCCAGTACTCTGTATTTCTGTGATATCAGTTGTTACCCCTCTTTAATTTCTGATTTTATTTGAGTCCTCTTTCTCTTTTTTCCTTGATGAGTTTGACTAGAGATTTATCAATTTTGTTTATCTTTTCAGAGAACTAGCTTTTGTTTTTATTGATCTTTTCTACTTTTTTATTTTTTATTCTCTCGTTTCTGCCCTAGTCTTTATTATTTCCTCCCTTTTACTACTTTTTAATTTTGTTTGCTCCTCTTTTTTTAGTTCCTTTGGGTGTAAGGTTAGATTATTTATTTGAGATTTTTCTTGTCTCTTGAGATGGGCCTGTATAAATTCTCTCTTAGTTTAGCCAAAGCAGTGTCCCAAAGATTTTGGACCATTGTGTTTTCATTTTCATTTGTCTCTGTGTATTTTTCTGATTTTCTCTTTGATTTTTTTAGTTGACCCTTTGGTTGTTAAGTAGCATGTTGTTTGGCTTCCGTGTCTTCCTTTTTCAGTTTCTTTCTTGTGATTGATTCCTAGTTTCCTATTTTTGTGGTCAGGAAAAATGTTCGATGTGATTTCAGTCTTATTAAATTTTTTTGAGACTTGTGGGTTAACATATGATCTCTTCTGGAGAATATTCCATGTGCACTTAAAGAGAATGTGTATTCTGGGGGTTTTGGATGAAATGTTCTGTATTTATCTGTTGAGTCAATCTTGTCTAATGTGTCATTCAAAGCCACTGTTTCCTTACTGATTTTTTGTCTGGATGATCTAGACATTGATTTTGGATGTTAAAGTCCTCTACTATTGTATTACTGTCAGTTCCTTCCTTTATGTCTGTTAATACTTACTTTTTTGTATTTAGGTGCTTTTATGTTAGATGCATAGATATTTATAGTTGTTACATATTCTTGTTGGATTGACACCTTTACCATTATATAATGCCCTTCTTTGTCTCTTGCTATAGTCTTTGCTTTAAAGTGTAATTTATCTGATATTAGTATTACTACTCTGGCTTTTTTTCCACTTCCATTTGCATGGAATATCTTTTACTCATTCCTTCGCTTTGAGTCTGTTTATGTTTTATGTGAGTTTCTTATTACTTGATTGACGCATTTAGTCTATTTACATTTAAGCTAGTTATTTATAGGCATGTACTTACTGTGATTTTGTTAATTGTTTTCTGGTTGTTTTTGTACTTTTTTTCTCTCTTCTCTTGCAGTTTTTTAGTGTTATGCTTAGATTCCTTTCTCTTTATATTTTTGTACCTATTATAGTTTTTGATTTGTGGTTACCATTGGGTTTATATAGTAATATATGTAGAGCAGTTTATATTAGTTGATGATTACTTAAATTCAAACACATTCTAAAAGCACTAAATTTTTACTCCACTCTATAAATTTTATATATATGATGTCATATTTTATGTCCTTCTATTTTGTATATCCCCTGACTAATTTTTGTAGATATAATTGATTTTACTACTTTTATGTTTTAGCCTCCTTACTGGCTTTATAAAATTAACCTATTATCATTATATGTTTGCTTTTATTTATGAATTTTTTCTTTCATAATTTTCTTATATTGATGACCTTCTATTTCCACTTAAATAATTCTTTTTAATATTTTTTATAGGGCTGGTTTAGGGGTGTTCTATTCCTTTTAACTTTTGTTTGTCTGGGAAAGTACTTATCTTTCCTTCAATTCTCATTGATAATCTTTCCAGGTAGAGTATTATTTGTTATAGTTTTTTTTTTTTCTTTCCTTTCAGCACTTTGAATATATGACATTTCTTTCTTCTGGCCTGCATAATTTCTGATGAAAAACCAGCTGATAGTCTTGTGGAACTTCCCTTGTATATAACTTTTCTTTTCTCTGATTGCTTTTAAGATTCTCTTTTTATCATTTATTTTTGCCATTTTAATTATGTGTCTTGATGTGGACCTTCTTGGGTTCATCTTGTTAGAGACTCTCTGTGTTTCCTTCCCTAAATTAGGGAAGTTTTGGCCTGTTACTTTTTCAAATAAATTTTATGCCCCTTTCTTCTTTTCCTAGTGCAAATATTACTACACTTGATGTTACAGAGTTCCCTTAACCTATTTTCATTTTTTATTATTTGTTTTTCTTTCTGCTCTTTGGCTTGATTGCTTTCCATTAGCCTAGTTTCCAGATTTCTGGTATATTCCTTTGTTTTTTAAAGATTCACTTATTGAGAGAGAGAGAGAGTGAGAGCACATGAGCATGAGCTTGGGGGGGGGGAGGGCAAAGGAAGAGGGTGAGAGAGAATCCCAACCAGACTCCTCCCTGAGTGTGAATCCCCATGTGAAGCTTGATCTCATTACCCTGAGATCACAACCTGAGCCAAAAACCAAGAGTCAGCAGCTTAACTGAGTGAGCCAGCCAGACACCCCTGATTTGTTCTTCTTTATCCTTTAGTCTATTGTTAATTCCTTATAGTGTAGTTTAATTATTGTTATTGTATTCTTCAGCTATGATTGCTTCTTTTTTTTATACTTTTTAATCTCTTTTTGCAGTTCTTACTGAGTTCATCTACTCTTATCCCTAGTCTGGTGAGTATCTTTATAACTATTACTTTGAACTCTTTATCAGGTAGTTTGCTTATATTTTTTTTCCTTTCAACTCTTTTTCTGTGGTTTTGTCTTTTTTTTTTCCCATTTGGATCACATTCCTCTTTCTCATTTTGTTTTACTCTCTGTGTTTGTTAATGTATTTAGGTGTGACAGCTTGTTTCCCGGTCTTGAAAGTAGTGGCATTGTGTAGAAGAGGTCTGTGGTGCAATCCCCACTAGTCACCAGAATCAGGGCTTTAGGAGTGTCCCTTGAGTGTGTTGCATGGTCTCTCCTTTTGTGGCTGAACCACAATTACTGTGGGTATACTGGTTGTTTGGGCTGGTTCTCAGTTTAGTTGGCTGCAGTGATGCTGATGTGAGAGTTAGGGCTTGTTCTGTGTGTTGCCAGGTAAAAGGCCCAGCTATGGAAACTGTAGATATTTTGGTGCGTGGAATTATCTCCCCACATTTCTAGGGTAGGAGTCACTTCGGAGTGGTGTTAGTACTGGCTGGGCCTACCTGCCAAGTCTGGTGAGGCAGGAGCTAGTTTGGAGGATTGTCTACCATTGTAGGCAGTTTGGTTGGGGTGGGTCTTCAGGGTAATGCTGAGGCAGGGCACACTGTGCTAGCAAGTCGGTTGGAGAGAATTAGAACTGGCTTCCATAAGCATCTAACCATCTAGGGCAGAAAAGGGCAAGAAAAATGGCACTTTCCAGCACTTTTGTTCCTGGAAAAATCTCCTGCAGATCTCTAGCACCCATTATAGGATTAGTCAATAAATGTCCTTTACATATGTCCCAAGCACTTTTTAAACTGCTGCTCTGTGCTATGTCTCACCTAAGTTATTTAGTGTCTGTCTAAGGGAGGGGACTCTGTTTCCTATCACACTCGGGTTCTCCTAGAGTAAGTCCTCACTAATTTTCAAAAGCAGACATCATGGAGGCTCATCTTCCCAGTGCTAGTTCCCAGAGCTGGAGGTGCCTGTTGTGAGATTTCATCCCGTCATTTCTCTGTGCTTATAATATCCCTCCTGTTTGTGGTTAGTTACACGGGGTTTGTTTCCTGACCATGTTTCTACCCCTTCTACAGTTTCTGATGTGACTTTCTCTCTACAACTAGCTTTAGAAGGTCTCTTCGGCTAGTCTTCAGATCATTTTTAGATTTGGTTGCAAAGATATAGTTCTTTCCTTAGTATATCCCTGGGGGTAAGCAGAACTCAGAATCCACCTTCTTTACAATCTTCTGGAGTAGTTTGTTTATCTATTTTATAACTTTTTTTTTTTTTCCTATATGAAGACTTCTATAATAGCACTTCAGGGAAAAAAAATAATCAGATTTGGGGATCCTATTAAAAGTAAGGCATCTTCCTGTGTTCCTACAAGCTCTTTATTTTTTTTCTTTAATTAAATTATTATGAAAACTTGAGGCTCATTTTATAAGAAATAGTTAAGACAAAAAAATAGGTAAGAAACTGACTACCTTCATTATACCTGGGGAAAATGCACAAGAACTGGAATTTTCCTTTCCATTCTGCCCTTTAGCTCCAAGTCAAAAAATATTATCCTAAAAAAATTCTTTGTGCCTTTATTCTGATGTCTATGTCTTATCTGGTTTAAAAGAATGCTGCACACAAGAAGAAAAAGTTATGCACATGTTACTATAAAAAACGATAATTTCCATTTGTGTTCATGTGGAGTTAGGAAAGTGATCATATCATGATTATGTACCTGCCTACTTCATTTTGCTACCATTAAACTAACAATTTAAAGCTTGAAAGAGAAGCTGCTTATTAATATGAAAAGCAAAAGTATATTTTGGTTTGTATTGGCATGAAAATAAGTGACTAAAGTTCTTAGCAATGGTATTAAATTTTGATATATTATTGCTCTCTCCCTAGTGTCCTAACTCCAGCACTGTTCTTCTATCACACAGAGAGAGTGGCCTATTGAGCCTATCAACTTTGTTACCCAATACCCCTCTCTTGAACTCCTTCTTAGACCAGGTCTAGACTTCATAGTTCCTGAAACTTTTACATTTTAGAGGCTTTTCTTAGGATAAAGAATAAGTAATGTAAATATAAAATTAGGTGTATAAATGAATCTTTGATAAATATTCTAAATATAACTAAATATTTTAAGTAAAAGTGAGAAAATTATCAACTAATTGCAAATTGTACCGAGTTGAAAAGTAACAAAAAGTATAACATATAATAACAAAAAGTATAACATATAATAACAAAAAGTATAACATATAATAACAAAAATTACAGAAAAAATAACATATTAACTATTTGACTCACCCTTAAATGGTTTTTATTCAATACTTTTAGTTGCAAGTTCTAAAATTGCTTCTTTTTATGATAATTATATTGCAATATAATTTTCTATGGAGGGTATAGATAGATATTTTAGATTTTCTCCAGCGTGGCCATCAAAATTTGTTTTGTTGTTATTGATAGCTCATAAAAATAAATTTCAAACTCAAGATTGTAGTAGTAATACTGATTATTAAAAATTGTCAAATGTGGTAAAATTTCTATTGCATTTCTTTCATATATAAACTAAAGGATTTAAATTAGTTCACCTACTTTGACTCCATACATTTCTCCTTCCTTATTGACATTTATTGAGGTGTAAATGCTGTAGGTTATTTTTATAACTCAACATGGCCACTGGCCCAGCACTTTTGTGTAGGTCCTGTGGTATGTGATAAGAATATTCCTAGGGGTGCCTGGGTGGTTCAGTGGGTTAAAGCCTCTACCTTCAGCTCAGGTCATGAATTCAGGGTCCTGGGATAGAGCCCTGCATCAGGCTCTCTGCCCAGCGGGAAGCCTGCTTCCTCCTTTCTCTACCTGCCTCTCTGCCTGCTTGTGATCTCTCTCTCTGTCAAAAAAAAAAAAAAAAAAAGAATATTCCTAGAATACATTTCTATAATGGGATAACTAACAAGCACTAAACTCTATATATGTGACTTCAAAACACATACCTATATCACACTAATTCTAATATAAATAATGTGTCGTTTATTCATTTTCCCCTGATGTTGACTCAACACCACATGACATAAAAAGTAGTGAAACAAAGGGCTAGGAGGAGTAAAGTTAAAAAGATATATGTATATAAAGGAGAGAACTTAAATAATTTTAGTTAAATATCTTATTATTTTTAATTACAATTACAGGTATTATCACATGGCTACAGTCCTATGCAGAGCCTTGGGAGAAGGCAGAGGAAGTGAGGAGCCCTGAAGTTAAAGCTTCCTTAGCTTCAAATTAGAGTCACTTCACTTATTCTTCCCCCTACGTAGCCTAAAATCCATGACCAATTATTAAACTCATTGTCTTGCTAATACCTTCTTTCTTTCCTCTTGCTTTATAATATTAGCTTGGCTAAGGCATAGCCCTGGTAAATTCAGTTCTGTCTGCTCCTACAGAGCTGAATTGTCCTGGAGAAAACCAAATGACCATACTGATTAGTCTCATTTAAAAGGCATAGTATTGTGAATAAGCTAGCCCTCAGTACTTCCTGGGAATCACACATATTTTCCAGGTCCATTCACTCATTTACTTTCTTAGCAATGTCAAATATTTTCTTCTTCCCTCAAATCCATAATACCTCATATCTTCATTTACAACTGATAACATAGCTTCCTCTTACTGAGAAAATAGAAAAAACTAAGAGGGGCTCTAAAAATATTCACCTACTTATCAGCATCTGTACCCTTAATTCTTTTTCCTGATACTATGGTAAAGTATCCTTGCTCCTAGGTAACAACTCATAGCCTCACTTGAGAATAGCATCTCATCTTTTCTCACTTCTTTGCAATTCATACTTTAACCACTGTCTCTTAATTTTGTAATATCAGCTTTTCCTGTTTACTGCATCTGTAATTTATATTTCCGATATATAAATATATATTTATTTACCCAGAATTTTAGATACTTATATCTAGCTATCTGTTGAAAGTCTCTCTTTTTAGATGAGTAATAGGCATCTGAATTTTAATATGTTTCTTCTCAAGCCACTGATATTTCCTCCTCAAAACTTCTACCTAATTTGGTATCCTTCTCTTTGTTATTGCAACTCCTTTCTTCCAAAAACTCAGGTTTAAATGCTGGAAAATTGACCAACAGTATTTTTTTCTCCCAATGCACATCGAGTCCTTTAGTAAATTTATTGACCTCATCTTCAAAATAGTCAGAATTAAATTGACTACCACCATTTCCATTGCTACTATCCTAGTTTTTACTACATCTCTCTCCTGGATTAATGTGATCACTTGCTTACCACCCTTGCCTGGCTCCACTTTATTTTGTTTAATTTATTTAAAGTACAAATCAGATTATGACTCTCTGTTTAAAATCCCTCCACCATCCTCATGTTTTCCTAAGAAGAAAAGTCAAAGCCTAAATAGTAACTTATAAAATCTTAGAGTCTGATCCCAATGCTTCTTAGACCTGTGTCCTATTGTCCCTCTTACTCTGGCCTCATTCTTTTATGTCAGATACCTTCCATTTCAAGGGACTTGTTACTATTTGCTTTGCCTGAAAATTCTTCCTTTAAGTACTCATTCCCTTTCCTTCTTTACTTTTTTGCTTAAATATCACCTTCTCTGGCAATTCTATTTAGAATTCTACCTTCCAACTTTTCTTTTACCCTTTCCTAGTTTGGTTCTCCCATAACAAACTTGTCACAAGCTATACATATTCAACTTGTTGCTGTTATCGTTTTCCATCTCCATGCATTCTAAGATTAATTCCATGAAGGTGGAAATTTTTGTTTATTTATTTGTTTTTTGTAGGAGTGCGAAAAATATCTTTGTCCCTCCATCTTGTTCATATTCACTTGCTTATATGTTCAGGGCTCTTGGACATTAATATACATACCTTACAAATGGCCTGCCAAGCCTGTGGTAGGGATAACCTTGCTTTGGTTTCCCGTGAATCTGTTAGAGATAACAAATTATTTTCCCTTCCAAATGCATAGGTGACACCACCAGATCTAAATAAAAATTAGCTTAATTAGGTGCATGCAAACACTTTGAAATGGATGCAAACCCTTTGCTCTCACCACATTTCACCCCCCTACTCCCCTTTGTATCTCCTTCCTCTAAAATCTGCAGATTAAGATCTGGATTTTGCAGAGAATACCCACTTAGCTCTAGACTGATACCTTCCCCTATTTCCCTGTCAGTAAGCTACCCTGAATAAAACTCCTTCTAAACTGCATGAAAAATATTTGGCATCTAAGAGTGTTTAAATGAATGGTGAATAAAAATTAAGTTAATCTTAAAATGACACTTGGCATATTAAAAGAAGTTTAAAAAGCTAACTTAATGGATGAAACAAACATTTTAACAGAGATAGATGAAAAAATAAGATTATTAGAGATTTACGGCATATCAGATACCAAATTTAATTCTGGATGGATTAAAGAGCTCGTTATGTTAAAGTAGGTAAAAGAGAAGATTAAAAAGATAGCAGCCATCAAATCTCTGACTGGTGGAGGGTCTTTTATGAATAAAAACAAATAAAGACATATCAAAACATATTTTAAGTCACTAGAAACGATAATGCAGGAAATATTGATTAATATGATTACTTCTGGAAATACATCATAACCAAAATTTAAAACTGAATGTTTAAAAAAAAGTAAGTAAAACTTTAATAATCTAAAGGAAGATATTTAAAAAACCAGAAGCTAGGGACACCTGAGTTGCTCAGTCAGTTAAGAATCTGACTTCGGCTCAGGTCATGATCCCAGAGTCCTGCATCAGGCTCCCTCCTCAGCGGGAGGCCTGTTTCTCCCTCTCCTGCTTACCACTCCCCTGCTTGTGTTCTTTCTCTGTCAAAGAAGTAAATAAAATAAAATCTTTAAAAAAACAGAAGCTAAATAAATTAATAAAGGAGATAAATATAAAATTCAGAAAAATATATTTATAATGACTAGTAGCAGGATGTTGCCTGAGTGCTAACTTTTGACGTTCTTAGAAAACATAACTACAACATTATAAAGAGCCTATTTTGCTCTATAGATCTGTAGTATATTGAATAATGCTCCCTCTCCTCATGTAATGATATATCTACCTTTCATGTCCCATCCCTTTAAAGGAATGTGCCTACCTCAGTATTTCAGGCAAGATTATCCTAAGCTCTATTCTCAAATTCAGTCAGTTAATTTGGCATAGAAACAAATTTTGAGGTTATTTTTCCTGTTTAGTGACTTAAACAAAACTTTATAAATTTTAAGTTTAGGCATAAGAGTCTCCTTGTGCAATTTCTTCTACCTGGTATTTTAAGTTATAATTATAGCCCTTACACCTAGAAGTCTCTTTGTTAGGGCCCCTAAGCTCTTCTGTTCACCTTATCTTCCACTCCATTCCTCTCAGGCATTCTGATTTTGATGTTAAAATCTCTGCAGTGGCATGTCTGACAACTTAATTAGATCTGCAGACAGCTCTTGTGAAAAATTTCTTCCACAGGACTTGGGACTTGAGTGCATATAAAAGTACACGTATATTCTCCTGTTTTTTTGACAGAATTAAATATTCATCTAATAAAGACCTAGTATTATTCTCTTCATAAAATTCATACGGGTCATACTTTATATATGTCTGCTTACTTTAATTATTTCTAGTTTTTTTAATATAATACTGCATTTTTAAAGATTTTTATTTATTTATTTATTTATTTATTTATTTATTTATTGCTTTTAGAATTTTTCTTTTCTGGCATTTATTTTCATAATTTCTATTTTTCCCAAATCTTAATTGTCCTCATTCTCTATTATCTAAAGAATTTAAAAATGTAATTATACTTTAATGTTTTCAAATTTTGATTAAAATCTATTAAAAATTAAACTAAACTAAATATAGAAGTTAATAAAATTGAAATTATATTTTTAGAGTATTTTACTAAGGTATTCAAAATCATATATTAAAAACAAATAACAAATTATAATTAAGTAATTAAGTGAAATCAAATAAAAATTAAAAAATAAAACAAATGTTTTATTTAATCTTGGCATCTTTATTAGATCTTATTAAATATTTTCAGGAAAAGAAAACACTTTACAGTTCAGTGAAAATGTTACCAAAGTAAAAAATGGTATTACACTTTGTTCATTTTATTTTTCAACTTGAGTGAGCCACAAGGTGCTCAGACATTTCATCCATTATTCAGGGTGTTTCTGTAAGGGTGTTTCTTGATGAGATTAACACTTAAATTGGTTGACTGTGTGAAGCAAATTGCACTCTTTATTGTGGGTAGGCCTCATCCAGTTGAGTTGAAGGCCTGAGTAAAAGAAAAAGGCTGACCTTCCCCCAAATAAGTGAGAATTCCTTCCTTCTGCCTGATTGCCTTCTAGCTGGGACATTAGCATTGACTCTTCCTGGGCCCTGAGCCAGTCTTGGGACTCAAAGTCTACCATCAGCTATCTTGGGTCTCCATATTCACCCTATGAATATTGGAACTAGTCAGCCTCTATAATAACATGAGGTAATTCCTTATAACAAATCCTTGTCCTCTCTTTCTCATTGCCACATCCATGTATATTATGTATATCTACTATTCTGTTTTCCAAAGAACCTTAATACATTTTTTATGCACATTATGTCTAATTTATAACACACACACACACAGATTTAAAAATAAAATGGATTATTTAATATTGGAAAAATCTCCTTGGCCACTACAGGCCATTGTTATGGCTACTGTGCTAACTTGTGCATACCTCAGTATCACAAACTGGAGCACCAAAAAATAAGAAAGCATATGCTTGACACTGTACTTCATTATGCAAGAATTTATTACATTCTTGCTGTCTGAGAGGAAAGATGTGACAAGTTAATTTGTCTTTTCTCTATCTGAGCACTTGTATCACACAACTCCTCTCTGCAATGCAAAATAGTGTTTGCATTGCACATCCACAATGACAGTAACACCATCTGCCTGTCTTCCTGGGACACTCATATGTAGTTATGTTTTGTTATGAGGATCTAGAACAAGAGATATGGAGAAGTATTCCTTAGATCTTGAATAACGTAAGTCACAGCTACAAGCAAGAGGATTGCATGTGAGTGCTGGCTGGTGGATTCCTTGTGTGTGTGTGTGTGTGTGTGTGTGTATTTGTATGCCTATGATTTCTGAATCCCTTAAAAATGATGGATCTAAATCAACGGTCCTTCTTCCCTGGGTATCATGATGGTAGTGAGAGAATTAGTCCATAAGTTTACCAACTTTGTTGGAGTTTAAAAATTTTAGACCTTAACATTAGGTTCTTTCTAGATATACACTGAATCTTTATGTTCCCCCCAAGTTCATATGTTGAAATCTAACTTCCAATGTGGTGGTACTTGAAGATGAGGCTTTTTATTAAGTGATTAGATTATGAGGGCAGAAGTAGTGCCCTTATAAAAGAAGCCACAGAGAGCTCACTATCTACCTTTCAACATGTGAGGTTATAGCAAGAAAATTGCCATTTATGAGCCAGGAAGCAGACCTTTAACTTGGACTTTCCAGCCTCCAGAACTGTGAGAATTACGTTTTTGTTGTTTATAAGCCACTCGGTCCATGGGATTTGATTATAACATCCTAAAAAAAAAAAAAACCTGTGACTCTGTAAAAGAGAAAGTAGACCTATTTTGAGGTAGATATTGCATTAATCTTAGTGTTCCAAAGGTGAGCAACAGATACAATTTCTAATATTGTAGCCACTACAGTCTACCGATACACACCCATGTTAAATGGATGATTAGCCCTTGTTTGTGCTGGCAACTACATAGTAAATTCTAATTGGACAGTCTAACTGGTAGGGCATGAATCACTGCTATGTCTAGGAAGGTGAGATATGATAAAGGTTAGTTTCTACTAGATACACATACAAATATTAAAGATGGTAGTTTCCCAAAGAAGATTCTCTGTTTATGAAGATGTCCTCTATTATGAGAATTAACATTTAAGAGAATATCTGAACAGTGAGTATGGGTTAGGCCTGGAGCCTTCCATTTGAACTTGGTATTGCCACATGATTTGCACTTGGAGCCATAAAAATATATGAGAGCCCTAGTAACAAAGTGTGAAGTGAATGTCAGTGAGAAGAGGGTCGTGGGCAATTTTAACATGTTGTTATCAGGCAAACAAAACTGAGGCACACTGGCCAGAAAACATAGTTTGATTTGACTAATGACAGTGGTTTCAGAGTTTCCTTGGCAAAGACTGGGTCCTTCATCTAGTTAAGTTGAATTATGAATTATGCTTTTGTAGCTCTGTAGATTTTTGAAGTGTCATTGTGCCATGAGGACTGATTGTTCCAAGTGTTTAACCATACCTCTAGGACAAATGTAATTCACACACATTAATGAAATCAGTATCATTAACTAGGGAAATTTGGAACAACTTCTGAGGGAGGATCAACAAATACGTACATCAGTTAAAAGAGTTCAACACCAGAACTATATCAGTCATTTGGAGATGATGAGCCAAATGCAATACATTTAATATGTATTAATGTAGAGTCCAGCACTAGGGTTCAAAAAAATAACTACAGAATATAAGAGGATAAAGGGGCTCAATAGCATCATACAAAATTTATATAGTTCAGTTTCTACTAAGTTTAGGGTGAGTCAACAGCGAGAGATGACTGCCAAATATGTTAATAAAATTTTAAAGTCTTTGGGCACCTGGGTGGCTCAGTCACTTAAGTGTCTGCCTTTGGCTCAGGTTTTGATCCTGAGGGTTCAAGGGATGAGTCCCACCTTGGGCTCCCTACTCAGTGGGGAATTCCTTCTCCCTCTCCTCCCTGCTTATGCTCTTATTATCTCTGTCGCTCTCTCTCAAATAAAGAAATAAAATCTTTAAAAAAATTAAAAAAATGTCAAAGTCCTTTAATGAAAACATAACATCGAGAATGAAAGCGGTAATGTGTTTGGGTTTGTTTTTTTTTTAACTTTAGACAGGCAAATAAAAAGTACAGTGATAAACTAGAAAACATTTAGAAGACAGTTGCAAGGAACGATGACAGTGCACAGAACCAGAAGGTAAAAGAGAAAATAGGTTGTCTTTAACTGTGTGAAAAATTATCCTGAAAAATTAGATTAGACTTGTACGTTAGGTCCTGGCTTCTATTTAGATAAGGTTGTCAAGAAAGGAAGTTGGAGTATGTGGCATTTTATCAGAGATGGAAAGGAGATGATGGATTTAGCAGAATAAAGATCCAGGGGGAATAAGTACCATCTGAGAAAACAGCAACTGTACAACCTGAGGCAGAAAGGAGAAAAGGGTCTGGAAAAATAGCATTCCATACACAAATATTATGTTACAAATGATGTGTGTATATAGACACTCACGATATATTTAAGTATATGTGTGCTTTAAAAAAATCATTTTACCAGGGCACCTGGGTGGCTCAGTGATTTGAGTGGCTGGCTTTTGATTTCTGCTTAGGTCATGATCTTGGGGTCCTGGGATCAAGCCCTGAGTTGGACTCCACACTTGGTGGGGAGTCTGCTTGAAGGTTTTTTCTCTCTCTTCGTTTCTCTCTGCCCCTCCCCCCCTGCTTATGTTCTCTCTCTTTTTCTCTAAAATATACAAATCTTTAAAAAGAAATCATTTCACCAAAGAAAAACCTAGAGTCTTAGGTTATGGATAGACACTCAAAGTGGAAGAAAGATGACATAAAGCACTTCAACAATGTTGTCACTTCCAATTAAGCAGGGTTGTTTTCCTATCCGGTGGTTCAGTGAGGGCAATTAATTCTTTAGATTGTTTTTCTAGATTATATCTTTGAAAATAAACAGCACTAGTTTATTTAGCTAAAAGGTAAAGTAGTAAGGACTAAAAGTCTTCTACATCCATTTAGGCAAAATTACTAATTCAAGTTTATTTATTTTTAGTCTTCTTGTTTCACATAGAAAAATGCACAAAACAGTTGACTATTCAAAGGCAGATTATTGAAATTTATCTGCAAATATTTTCTCAAGTTTTTGGTTGACAGGCTTATCATCACCTTTACTAAATTAACTCCTTTGTCAATATTATCTTGCCTTCTTTGCTCTCAGAAGATTATTCAAGATAACTTCCTTATGTGAATTTTAATCATACTTCTGTAGTCAAAAATTATCCTTTTCTTAATTATGATTTCCTGAGGAAAGCCTTAAAGATTATATCAGATTCCCTCTCAAGTGTGAGTAATGCATTCGATCTGATTCAATAAGACAAAATAATTTAGAATTTAGCAGATAAAATAGTAGAGAGAACATAGAACAAAAGGAAGTCAGCAGTTTAAAAAGAACCTTTTTTTTCTCTAAAACATAAGTACCTCCCTGATGTCCTATGACCTTTTACAGAATGTATTCATATGTGTGTGTGTGTGTGTGTGTGTGTCTATATCAATTCAATCTTCACAAAAAGATTTTGTTAGAATAGGGATCACATATATTGAAAATCAAAAAATCAGATTCATAGATCCTCAACAACTTTACAGAGAACTTGAGCCAGTCTTCTTCCAGCTCAAGGAAGTTTCCACTTTTAATAGACCACTTTCCTAGGAATGTTTTACTGAAAAACCAAATAAACCAAATGATTAAGAAGGAAGAATGAGGAGTGATATCAGCATCCTGACAACATGAGTCCTTCCTTTGGTCTCTCCTTTTCAATTTACAACCAATAAAACATTCATAATCCACAAAATTTCCTTCATATGATACCCTAGGCTACTGCGGAGATCTATACATCTGTGTATCTGCAGATGGGTGGATTGTATCTTGTGAATGTGGTGGAACTGAAGGAATAGCACAGGAACTAGGGGAGAAATGACAGCAGCACCTGTAACCCCAAAGGCACAAGCAACAACAACCAGTGAGGCCTCAGGCAGAGGGAGTGGAGGATAGCAAGAGACCAGTCCCAAACAGAGTCTCAGGTCAACGCAGGTAAGAGCAACCAAAAACTTGTGCTATAGCATCACCTGCTGGAAAACAAAAGAAAGGCTTCTAATTCCCACCCTCCTGAACTGTTAAAATCAAAGTAAACAGAACTTTATCTCAATAAAAAAGGTGTTTACTGTTTCAAATGCACTCTCAGAGGTACATCATCAAACACCATAAAAAAATCATGGTAATATCTATCACAAAAATAAAATAACAATTCTCCAGCAACAAAACTCACATCAGAGAAGGTTGAGATCTGAGAATTCAAAAGAGCTTTTATAAAGGAATTCAACGAGGAAAATTCAGGAATAAAATAAATGCAAAGAAGGAGTATTTTACTAAAGAGATTGAAATTATGAAAAAGAAAATAGAAATTTTGGAGCTGAAGAACTCAGTGAGTTGAATAACACATTAGAAAGCATTGGGAATAGAGCAGATCAAATGGAAGGGGAAAAATGAACTATAAGCTAGAAATCTAGAAATGATCCAAGTGGAAAAAGGGGAGAGAACTAATATTTTTAAAATTGAAGAAATCCCATAAGAGATATCAGACTCCATTATGAGAACCTACATACAAATAATGGGTATACAGAAGGAGAAGGGGTTGGAGAGGTTATTAAGGAAATAAAAACCAAGAATTTCCAAAACCTGGGGAAACAACTAGACATACAAGTCCATGAAGCAAATAGATCACTTACTATCTCAATGTAAAGACCCTCTCCAAGACACATTATAATAAAGCTGTCAAAAGTCAATGATAAAGAAAGAATTCTAAAGGCAGCCAGGATTAAAAAAAAGAAAAAGAGAAGATAGTAACCTACCAAGAAATTCTCATTAGACTCTCAGCAGATTTCTCGGCAGAAGCTCTGTAGGCTGGAAGAAGAGAGTAGAACGATGTATTCAAAGTACAGAAAGATAAAAGAATTGGCAGCAAAGAATACTCTATTAAGTAAAGTTATTCTTCAGATATGAACAAGAAATTAAAGTTTTCTTAGACAAACAAAAGCTGAGGGAGTTCACCACTACTAGACCTTACAAAAAAATGTTGAAAGGAGCTCTTCTATCTGAAAAAACAAAAGCCCAAAATGACACAAGACTTTGAATAAGGTGATAGGCAAACAGAACCAGAAAAATGCAACTCCTTTAGGACAGGGTGTTAAACAATTACAGCAGAAAGATTAAAGGGGGGGAAAAAAGCACTAAAAATATCTATGGCTACTCCAGTTTGGTAAGAAACTCATAGCATAAAAAAAGATAATTTGTGACAACAAAAACATAAAAGGGGAGGAAGAAAATAATGAGACCTATATAGGTAAATAAAGATAAGTTGCTATCAGCAAAAAAGGGACTATTTGATCTATGAAATATTTTATAGTAACCTCATGATACTACAAAACAAAAATCTAGAGCAAAGATACAAAGCACAAGAGAGAGGAAACTGAACAAATCATCATAGAAAACCACCAATCCGAAAAGATAAACATGGACAAAAAGAAAAAAAAACAATGAAAGGTACAAGACAATCCCAAAACAGAAAACAAAAGAAAAATGTCAATAGTCCTCATATCTCAATTATCATCCTAAACATCAATGAATTAAATTCATCAAAAACCATAGAATGACTGTATAGATTGAAATACAGGCCTAATTACATACTGCCTGAGATGAGCCTTCAGAAGGTTCATCTCAACTCCAAAGAAAAACATAGACTTAAAGGTGTGGAATATGGTACTCCAAGCACTTGGTAATCAAAGGAAAGCAGGTATAGCTATACTTAGACAAAATAGACTTCAAGTCAAAAATGGCAGCAAGAAACAAAGAGCGTCATTATATAATGATAAAGGGGTCAATACACCAAGAAGATAGAACAGTCACAAATACATGTGTTCCCAACATCTGAACACTAAAACATATTGAGCAAATACTAATAGATCTCAAGGGAGAAATAGAGGGAATACAATAATAACAGGGGACTTCAGCATTCCACTATGAGCAATGCATAGATTGTCCAGACAGAAAATCAACAAGGAAATGTCGGAATTGAACCACACTTTTGAAATGTGGACTGAACAGGAATATATATGCGTCGATTCCATTCACCAGCAACTGAATGAATACATATCCTTCTCAAATGAACATGCACCATTCTCCAGGACAGATCATTTAATAGGACACAAAACTAATCTTAGCAAATTCAAGAAGATTGAAATCATACTATCTTCTTTGACCACAGTGGCATAAAATTAAAAATCAACAAGAAGAAAATGAATAGATTTGCAAATATGTGAAAAATAAACAACACACGTGATCAATGGCTCAAAAAAAAAAATCAAACATCGAAGAAGAAATCAAAAGGTAAATAAAGTATCTTGAAACAAGTGAAAATGAAAATACAACATACCAAATTTGGGAGACACAGTAAGAGCAGTTATGAGAGGAAAGTTTATAACAATAAACACATATATTAGGAAATTAAAAAGATCCCAAATAAGCAACCCAATTATACATTTCAAGGAACTAGAAAAAGAAGAACAAATTAAACCTAAAGTTAGAAGGAAGAAAACAATAAAAATCAGAGCAGAAATAAATATGGGTCAGAACAACACTGGACTTGATAAACAAAACCAGAAAATGGTTCTTTGAAAAGACAGACAAAATTGACAAATCTTTAAATAGACTTAAAAAAAAAAGTCATATACATAAAATTAAAGATAAAAGAGGAGACATTGCAATGGATATTACAGAAATACAGGGAATTATAAGAGACCACTATGAAAAGTTACATGCCAACAAATTTTGTGACCTAAAAGAAATGGATACATTTCTAGAAACATACAACTGGCCAAGAATGAATCAGAAAGAAATAAAAAATCTGAACAAACCAGTAATGTGTCAAGAGATTCTCAGTAATCAAAAACTCTCAACACAGAAACCTATATGATAAGATGGCCTCATTGGTGAATTCTATGAAATATTTGAAGAAGAATTAACACCAATCCTCCTCAAACTCTTTCAAAAAAATCACAGAAGAGGTACCACTTCTAAACTCATTCTACAAAGCTATCATTACCTTGATATTAAAACCAGATAAGGATAACACAAGGAAACTATAGACCAATATTCTTAATAAATAAAACAAAAACTCTCGACAAAATAGTAGCAAACTGGATTCAAGAATACATTGAAAGTATTATACAACATGACCAAGTGGGATTTATCTCTAGGATGCAAAGATGATTCAGCACACACAAATCAATAAATGTAACTCATCACATCAATAAAACAAAAAAAATCACATAATAATCTCGAAAGATGCAGAAAAAACATTTGACAAGAACATGCAACACACTTTCATAATAAAAATTCCTATCAGATTAGGTATAGAGTGAACATATCTCAAAATAATAAAGGGAATATATGATAAACCTACAGCTAAAATCATACTTTTAGGGGAAACATTGAAAAAAAGATTTCCTCTGAAATGAGGAATAAGACAAGGTTGCCCACTCTCACCATTTCCTTTCAATATACCATTGGAATCCCAGCCAGAGGAATCAGGCAAGACAAAGAAATAAATGGCATCCAAATTGGGAAGAAAAAAGGATAACTGTTACTATTTGCTGACAACATAATTTTATATATAGAAAAATCCCAGAGTCATTCAGAAAACCGTTGGAATGATTCAATGTGGCAGCTTATAAAATTAACCCACAGAAATTGGTAGCATTCTCTTACATAAATTATGAAGCACCATATGAAGAGGGAATAAAGAAACTATCCCAATCGCAATAGCATAAAAAAATACTTAGGAATAATTTTAACCAAGGAAGTAAAAGATCTGTGCAAATGAAAACTAAGACTTTGCTGAAAAAATCGAAGAAGGCACAAACAACCTGTCTTCCCCTTTTCTAGTTTTTATTCTGTGCAGGATATATCATCTGTTGATGAAGGTGGGATTGTGTGAGGATGGGAACTAGAGAAGCCTGGAAATGTTTACATAAACAGTTTATTGGAATGCAATCCAAAGTCAACTAAATATAAGTATAAGAAGCTTCACTAGCATTGCAAAATAAATGTAATTTGAAATCTAGGGCTTCATGGTGAAACTGATTAATGTGTTCTCAGAATGTTCAAAATTCCAGAATAAGAATCTGTGAACACTAACATGACATTTTTAGCAGCAAGAAAGAGGGATTCAAGGTTGGGGGCATCCCGGTCACTTAAATGGTCAGGACCAAACAGCATCAAGATATAAGCTCTACAGGAATGTGGAATTGTCTATTTAATTCACTGCTATAATCCTGGTGCCTATAATCATAGGCACTATGGTACCCATAGTATACAGTAGTTGTTTAGTCAACAATTGATCAACAAATCAATAATCTGGAGGGGAGGACTATTACTGACAATGCATGTGGTGGATATTCTTGGAGACTCTTTTTTATTGAACTTTCTTTAAAATATAGTCAATTTTAAAAATTACTAGTTTGGGAATGAACTTGTCCAATGTGTCTTTCTTCTTTCTTCTAACTGAGCATAATCAAATGACAGTGTCAAAAACCTTATGTCTGGAAAAGGTAAATTTGAAAAGAGGGTTGAATGATAAATAACCTGTGCTTTTACTTCTTGACTAGATCAGATTGGTATTGATTTTATTTGTGTTGAAAGCAAAGTGTTTTATGCCTCTTTGGATTTATCTTTCTAGTTCATTTATTGTTGATGGAGAACACTCAGTATCAACTATAATTTTGTTAGAGCACAGATCTTCTGTTATAACTGACAATTCTGAGATTATCAGAGTAAAAATATGTGTAGAGACAGCCAGTCAAGAGTTATTCCTAAGGGATATTGAGGTACAGTTTTTAGAAAGCTTGTTTTGATAACTAAATGGTTTTATTATTAATTAAAGTTTTATCATTGCCTTTTTTTTTGAGATAAAAAAATTCTGCTTTAATGTAGTAATCTACCTAGTTTTACCACATGCTGGTTCTCTAGTTAGGCAAAAGTGGGGAAACTAATAGTTCCATTTTATTTTATATCTAAACAAAGGAATAAGGTCCCCAAAAGACATTAGGTATTAAAAGAAGAAAAAAATATTTTTGGTCTGATTTTTTGAAGGGTTTATTTATTTGAGAGAGAGGAGGCGAGAGAAGGTGACCATGTGAGGCAGGGGGAGGAGCAGAGGGAGAGAGAAAAGGGGAGAGAATCTCAAGCAGATTCCCCATTGAGCAGTGAGCCAGCGGCAGGTCTCCATTTCTCGACCCTGAGATCATGACATGAGCTGAAACCGAGGCAACCGACAGAGCCACCAGGAACCCCTGGTCTGCTTGGTTTTATTAATAACTGCCTTAATATGTTTCACACGCAGCTAGAATTTCAAAGAGTTAGGAAACAAGAAGTAACAGAAGGGTATGGGGACCTTTCGGTTATAAAAATACTGAGAAATTTCAAATTTACTCATTTTTGTGATCTCTCAACCATAGAAAGAAATGACAGTATTTATAGAGCAAGATTGCAATTTTGTATTTCTATTATACTGATAGAATATAACTAATATTTTGTAATGTTAATTATATAACAAATAAAGTAAAAATTTGTCCACTTTATTAGGCTTTATTCTACATGGAAAATATGGTCATATGTTGCATTTATCATAGGGTAGAGAAAATCCACACTGATTTTTGTATAAATTTATCTTCTCTAAAAGCATAGCCACAGATAAGCAACTATGGTATTTATATTACTGAAAGTATTTGCTTTCATTTAAAACAAATGTTTTTTTTTTTAAAGAAAAAATAGGATTTTAATTTTCTCTACTTTTGAAGTTTTGTAGGAATACTTTGAACTCAGTGGCAAACAGGGTGTATGTCAAAGGAGAAGGTGAGACAACATTAGGAAGAAAATGTTGTCTTTGGTATTTCCTTATGCCAGTAGAAGCATAGCAACAATAAAGTTGCGTTTTAAAAATTTCTGGGCTAGTCCTTTATTGATCTCCTTGTCAAATGAGCTCTATAAATAGTATATGAAGGAATGAATGATAATTAAATTAATAAATGCTTAACTTAAAACACAAAGTAATACCCAAACTATCATAGGGGTCATTTTCTGTTAGTTGATGACTAACTTCCTCCAGGTTCTTGCTGCTAATACTTTCTTATTAGTGGGATGTGGTAGACACGAAAAAATGGTGCTCAGCTTTTGTGCCCTTAGAAGCAGGACTAATGCCCCCAACCAGTTCTACTATCATGTTGAATCAAAGCTGTGCTTCCTAACCGCTCTTCTGAGTCAATAACTGCCTATAATGGGAGTAACGAAGGCTAGCCCATTCCTGTAGAATGGGAAACGCCTTGAAATGGGTGACTCTGGCTTGAAAACTGGCTCGTCAAAATTTGTTTAAAACTCTGCTGAAGTCTGAGATTACACATATTCAATTTTCTTCCTTTCTACTATAATGTGGTTGTGGTCTCACTCTACCTTCTCTGGCTCTGCGCCTTGATCCTTCACAGGCATTTTCCTCAATAAATCTCTTGCTCATCTGACCATCTGATGTCTGCTTTTGAAGAGCCCAAACTATCACAAGGCATTCCCTAGTCATTTTCTGTAAAATATCACTCCATTACTTTCTGTAAAATATTACCCCATAATCTTTAGACCACCTTCTTTTTTTTCAATTGACACCTGCTATCTTGTATCTGCTTATTTTCTCTCTCCCTCAATAGAATGTAAGATCCTTGAAGGTAGAGACTTTATTTCTTGTTCTTATAATGCAACATCTGTGCTAGTGCCTTTCATGTGGTTGGCTACAAATATCTGATGGATGAGTAAATGTGTGAAGAACAAAGCCCAACACTGTGGGTTCTGTGGATTCTGTCTATAGTGAAATTTAGTAATAACAGCTTCAGTTTCTGTGTTGCTAAACATTCCTTTTGCTAAATAACAGAAAACATTTTAAAATCATGTCTTATGAATCTTTTTGGTTATCTGATAATGGTTGAAGTAAGAATTTCAAACTTTAAGCTGTTAAATTATTTTTTTAACCTCTCCAGCAGTGCTAGAGACAGCCTACATATAAAAGAGTCCTTTTTTGGTACCCATTAAAATGTTGTAAATAGTAGTCACTGAAGTCTTTCAGGCTTACCATTTTTTGGAAAATCACCCAGAAACTACTCTTTTAGTTTTCTTAATTGAAGTATAATTAACATAAAATGTTATATTAGTTTAAAGTGTACAATGTAACAATTCAGCAATTCCATACATTTCTTGGTGCTCATCACAATAACTGTACTCTTAAACTTCTTTATCCGTTTTATCCGTCCCTCCACCTGTTTTCCTCTCTGTCAACCACCAGTTTGTTCTCTATATTTGTCTGCTTTGTTTCTTTTTTCTTGTTCATTTTTTTCTAAATATTTTATTTTTTTTAAGTAATCTCTATACCTAGCATGGTACTCAGTCTCACAACTCTAAGATCAAGAGTCACATTCTCTACTGACAGAGAGTCAGTATTTGTTTTGTTTCTTAAATTTTGTTTCTTAAATTCCATATATAAATGAAATCATATTGTATTTGCCTTTTTTTGACTGACTTATTTAATTTACCATCATATACTCTGGGTCCATCCATGTTGTTGCTTATGTCAAGATTTCATTAGTTTCTATGGCTTAGTAATATTTCATCACACATAATACTCATTTATCCACCAACAAACATCTAGGTGGCTTCAATATCCCAGTTATTGTAGACAATACTGGAATTAACACAGAGAGGATATATCATTTCAAATTATTGTTTTCATTTTCTTTGGGTAAATATCCAGTAGAGAAATTACTGGATCATATAGTATTTCTATTTTTAATTTTTTGAGTTATCTCTGTACTGTTTTCCACAGTGACTGCACCACTTTGCATTCCAAAATGAGGGTTCCTTTTTCTTCACATCCTCCCCAACACTTGGTATTTCTTGTCTTTTTGATTTTAGCCATTCTGACAGGTGTGAGTTGATATCTCATTGTGGTTTTGATTTGCATCTCCCTGATGATGAGTGACTTTGAACATCTGTCCATTTGTCTGTTGGCCATCTATATGTTTTCTTTGGAAAAGTGTCTATTCAGGTCCTTGGCTTATTTTTTATTGGCTTATTTGGTATTGAGCTGTGTAAGTTCTTTATATATTTCAGATATTAACCTTTTAGCAGCTATATCATTTGCAACTATCTTTTCACATTCAGTCGATACCCTTATTGATTTGCTGCTAGTTTCCTTCACTGTGCAAGGAAAAACTACTTTTTAAAAAAATTAACATATAATGTATTATTTGCTCCCGGGGTACAGGTCTGTGAATCATCAGGCTTACATACTTCACAGCACTCACCATAGCACATACCCTCCCCAATGTCCATAACCCATCCACCCTATCCCTACCCTCCCCACACCCCAGCAACCCTCGGTTTGTTTCATGAGATTAAGAGTTCTTATAGTTTGTCTCCCTCCCGATTCCACCTTGTTTTAATTTTTCCCTCCCTACCCCCCACGACCCCCTGCCCTGCCTCTCAAATTTCTCATATCAGAGAGATCATATGACAATTGTCTTTCTCTGATTGACTTAGCTCCCTTAGCATAATACCCTCTATCCATCCATCCATGTTCATTGCAAATGGCAAGCTTTTGGGTTTTTTTGATGGCTGCATAGTATTCTAGTGTGTGTGTGTGTGTGTGTGTGTGTGTGTGTGTGTGTGTGTCTGTCTATCTATCTATCCTACATCTTCTTTATCCATTCATCTGCTGATGGATATCTAGGTTCTTTCCATAGTTTGGCTATTGTGGACATTGCTGCTATAAACATTAGGGTGCATGTGCCCCTTCAGATCACTACATTTGTATCTTTAGGGTAAATACCTAGTAGTGTGATTGTTGGGTCGTAAGGTAGCTCTATTTTCAACTTTTTGAGGAAGCTCCATACTGTTTTCTAGAGTGGCTGCACCAGCTTGTATTCCCATCAAGAGTGTAGGAGGGTTCCCCTTTCTCCGCATCCTCACCAACATGTCTTTTCCTGACTTGTTAATTTTAGGTATTCTGACTGGTGTGAGGTGGTATCTCACTTTGGTTTTGATTTGTAGTTCCCTGATACCAAGTGATATTTAACACTTGGAAAAATTTACTTTTAAAACACACTTTAGTAATGACTGGGTGGCTCAGTCGGTTAAGCAGCTGCCTTCGGCTAAGGTCATGATCCCAGCGTCCTGGGATCCAGCCCTGCATTGGGCTTCCTGCTCGGTGGAGAGCCTGCTTCTCCCTTTCCCTCTGCCTGCTGCTTTGCTACTTGTGCTCTCTCTCTGTCAAATAAATAAATAAAAATCTTTAAAAACACTTTATTCTAAGTGACCACAGTGATAAGCTAAGTCAATGTTTATCATTATGTGCCATGGAATACCAATATCCCAACAACCCTCCTCTGATGGCATTTTTTTTTCCTGATCTCAAAATCAGATAAAATGACCAATTTCAAATTTCCATTTTTTTTGAGTGCTAGATGCCTAAATCATCTCTGAAGCCAAGTATTATGTTGGTCTTTCTCTCCACTGAGTCAATGGACTACATTCCCACAGGTTTAAGCGGGAAGTGTTTATTAAAAAATATTAGTAAGGTCCCAGCAACAACTTTCAGACCACACCAAAGAACTAGGTAGTTAACTAATACTGCTAACCCTACTGGTTCAGTTGCTGTATGGAAAGAGCCACCATAATTATTTATCTTTAGCTTTTAAATTGTTTTATTACTCAAAATAAGCTTCGTTTTATTACTTAGCTTTTTAAACTCTGTGCTGTGCCTTTACCACTTTCACAATTTTCTGCTCCTTAGTAAGGAAAATATACTTGTTATGGTCAGGGTCACATTAAGCACACAAGGAAGTACCATAGGCCTTACCAATGAGTTTCTTTCACTTTAGAGATGTTCATAAGAACTTTAGCTCTTACACCAGAACCCTTTGAAGTCAGCCCGGAAACATGTCACGTGCAGATTTGGGTGCTTTCTCAAACCTCTTGATATAGAAGTAAATAATTCTATTACCAGGGGTTTGCAACAGCCCCGTTTTGTTAGAGGCTGTATTGTAGGATAGTATATGACAGTATGTCAAACACTGGACCATTCAGAATGCCTCTAGACATATCCCTGGAAAAGCAAAGGCCACCATTATTGTCAGCCTCATAAATTCACTGCCTTTCCTCCTGTGTGCTATAGCAATTTTGGTGCCCTATTATTCCTGGCTTGTTTCCTGATGTGACTTACTTATGAATCAGAGTCTCATGCAGCTGCATCAAATTGGCAGAACCTAAGTCACATGTCGGCAAGCTAGTGGAAAAGGTAATTAGAAATATAGAGTTTCAATTTGGGAAAATGAGATACACAATGGAGGAGCTATTGAAATATACAATGAATGCTTGATAGCTTTTAGATAGCTGTTGGAGATTTGTACTAACATCAGTATGTAATTCATAATGATACAATAGCAAACAATTATAAAGTGCTTACTTTGTATAATTTTTATATGCATTCTATATATTAACTCATTTTATCATCACATCTCCCCTGTGTGATTGATATTGTTATTTATCTTATTTTATGGGTGAGGAAACTGAAGCATCCTGAACATGCCCAAGGTCACAGTGATTACACATTGCAGAGTTGAGATTTAGATGCAGTTAGGTTTCAGGAGTCCAAATTCTCGTTCTTAACCAATATACATATAACCTTTTGCATATAAATGACATCAGCAAATTATTATGGAATAGGCAAAAGAAAAATAAAAAAAGAAAATTAAGTAGAATTTATGGATGAGAAAATCACAGAAAATAACCAGTGATGGTTAATAAAATTGGATTATTAATAATCTAGAGAAAACTATGATATAATTATTTCTTCTGTTTTGGCCCAATATTCACACATATTACCTGGATGAATCACATTTATCTTAAGGAATTACCTTAGATATCATTTTCTCAAAGTTCATTCATTTGCTGATTCTTTAGATACTTGGTTTAAATCCCCTTCAAGCTGCCCCATACTACTCCTGACCATCAGAATAGTTATAAACCTTAGTTGTAATTGTTTAGTTTTGGGGTATTAGCATTATGAGGATGTGTGCCTTGTTTGACATACCCTCAGTGGTGGTCTTAGAGTTTTTCACACAATAACCACTCAATAAAAATTGTTAAATATTGTTAAATGTAGTAAAATAACTGCTATTGACTCTTAAGAATCATTCAAAAATTCTAGACATCCTCTCCTTTTAAAAATTTCTAATGTTTGCTTAAAAAAAGTAAAACAACATATTTTCTCCACAATAGAATTTACTCTAATCTCCTTACTTTGAGTTTTACTTTTATAACATATATTAGCATATTTATTAAACCAACAGAGACTGAAGTCCTTTCAAAGGAGGTAAAGAAAATACTACACATTGTAATGATTTCTAATCAAAAGAGAAGATAATGAAATCTTGCCAGACAGAAATTCAACCACTTAGTAGATTAAAATAACAAGAGAAGGAAAAGAAAAAAAAGAAGAAAAAGGAAAAATATTCAAAAGGCTCTGAACTCCATATAGACAAAAGTTATTCTTGAAAGATTAAATATACCTTTAAAATAAAAGTGATTTAAAATCAGTCTCAATTAGGTTAAATTGCACTCCATGTGATTTCCTTTCTGTAAAACTTCATATATTAACTTCTCTATGTGATTTGACTATTGTGTGCTTTGCATATGAATATATTCATGTGTTAAGCTGTCTGAATTAATTTAAATATGATATAACTTGTTTAACACTAATAGTCTGTTTTGACAAATTGAAAGGAAAAAGCACCTTAAAAGACAAAGTATATGAAAATTTTTACACCCTTGAGAAATGTCTCATTGGCTCAAAGTGTGCATTAAAATTACATAGGTGAAATAATTCTTATAGAAAATTTCATTTTAATGTGTATTAAATAAGCAAGAGTGAGAATTTAGGACCAAAGAACAATCACAACAGTACTGTGGATTAAAATGAGAATATGCTTTTGATTTCAGAACTGTCTTAGGATATGTTTGATTTTGAGAAGAATTTGTGCATATTTAATTTTTGGGAGGATAGCACAGTCAGATTTTTCTTGAACCATTTAATAAACAAGACCACCAGCTCCAGCAAATACCACTGGAAATGTTGATTTTGAAGTATGTGTAAAAATAATTGCAGGGAGTCTGTGTCCTTATGCTGAAGCCCAGAATGAAGCTCATTATTTTCCGGGAATAGACTGGTCAGGACTCCCTCTCACAGAACCTCTCTCCCAAGGAGTAGACCTGAATGTGGTACTCCCTAGGCAGCTTCTCTCAAGAAAAGGGGAACATGAGTAAGATATCCTTAACTCAGAAATTCCTTTCCCAGATATTCTGTTGCTGTAATTCTCTCCTCTCCCCTACCAACCTAAGTGGAGGAGAATGTTAGGAGACAGCAAGAGTAGCACGTTCTTAGATGAGTGGAAAAGTGTAGGTTTGGCACTATGGTACAGCAGTAATTAAGGCCTGTGTAAGAGGTTGGCACCGAGCACCTTCTGAGAAATGGCTTGTGTTTATGACAAAGAGGTTCGGAAGCCAAGGTGGAGCCTGAAACAGTCAGAGAGAGTGAATTGACTGCCTGGAGTATTTGCTTGATAAAACCAGTTTCTATTAAAGGCCCATATTGGAAAGAAAGATGATATATCAACACAGGAAAACTGGAAGAAGAATTTAAGAGATTATCATGTTAACGGAGAGACTCTGGGGGCAGGGAAGAAAAAAGCATCCTGAGTGATTCCTACTCCAAGTTTTTTCATATATTTAAGAACTTGTTTGTTTGTTTATTTATTTATATTTTTCCTTTTCTGATACCTGTTTGTCCTTCTCCTCTGACCACTTTTCTCTTTGGATTTGGTGTTTTTTTAATTTTGGGAATCTTTATATATTAAGAAAATTAAGCCTTTGTTGTAATTTGTTATGCAAGAAGATCAATTTTCTTTTGACCTTTCTAATTGTTATTTTAGGCACACTATTTTATAGAAATAGAAGATTAAATCACAACTATTCCATGTATGGTGTGAGAAGTGTGTGTGTGTGTGTGTGTGTGTGTGTGTGTGAGAGAGAGAGAGAGAGAGAGAGAGAGAGATTCTCATTCTGTTTCAGCAGTATGAACTTTATTTGATGGCATTTTAAATTATTGAGCTTAATTTTTGTTGGCAATCATTTACGTCAGTAGTTGACTTTGATTTAAGGTTTTTTTATATGGTAATTAGTACATGTTTTGTACTCTAGGTTGATTCTATTTTGCCTTGCTTCTGTTGTCTATGTTTGTAAAAACTGTTGGGATTCTATAAATTTGGGAGTTTAATTAGAGCATTTGGAATTGGTGTGTACAAAGGAAACCTTAAACAATTGGCTTAATATACCTTTATGGATAATTTTTTTTTCTGTGTAGCACATTTTATACCTTGACAAAATAAGCAATTTAGGATACACTACAATGAGTAGATATATTATCCCTATCTGCCATTTTAAGTTTACTTATATCTCGTATCCACCATTTTCATTTTAAGATAGATGACAATATCATTTGGAATTTGATAGATTGTTATGCTGCTATTTCAACTTTGGTGAGGTAGGTCATTAGCGAATGCTACCTCTACTTTCTGAATGAGTTGTTTTCAATGATGTTCATTAAAAACAGTGTCTGAATGGGCATTGCTTACTTTCTTTTAAGCTTAAGTGAGAGCTTTGTTACATATTACTTTTTAAAGTTCAAAGTAATAAATTTTGAAATGATCATGTAAATGGAAAAACAGCTTAAATTCCTGTAATCTGATAAGATACTTTAGAAGCTTGTAATTTTATTAACATGGCTGTCTCAACTGAAAAATGTGGCTATTTAATTTATACTGCTGGCCAACCTCTGTGCAATTAGGCATATCAGCAAACCATAAAACTGCCGAGATTAAAATAATGCTATTGTCTAGAATTAATGATAAATTTATGCAATTCTGCCTAGTATAACTACAACTGAATTGACAGTAACTTTAACTGCTTGCATTTTCATTATTTACACCATATTTGAAATATCACAGGGTAGAAGATGAATTTTAGCTTGGGTAATTAGCCAGTGGGAAAGTGAAAATTATTTCATGAGGTCCAGGAGCCAATCACCTACTGAAAGTTCTAATTAAAATATAATAAATTTTCATTAATCTATTACTGAGTAACAAAGATGTAAAAACCTTAACAAGGCTCTATTTTAATATCCTTTTTTAATCCTTATAGTCAGAATAAAGCTGCAAAAGATAGAGACCATGCTTTGTAGAATTTCTATTCTAGTGTTTCACACAGAGGGGACAAACAGCAAGAGATGCAACATTTTTTTTCATTGCCATTATCTAAAATTAAAAATAAATATTTTTATTTTAAAAATTAAGAAGTGGCATATCTTGTACCTTTATAAGCTAATCTGCTCTTTGTGCACTCTCTTTGGAGGGAAAAAAGAAAGGAATATATGCTGAAAGGAATGGAGAAACTAAAGTACCATCCAATAGAATTATTGGACCGTAAAGTCTTACTATGCGGATTATTCGATATCTATGTACAAATCGGGATTTTGAGTTTTTTAAGATAATTTTGCCATTCCATGACCTCAAAGCCTGCAGTCTGTTTTTCGAATTCTTTATCACTTGCTGATTCCATTTTTTTAAAAATTTATTTATTTGAGGGAGAGGGGAGAGTTAAAGAATGAGAGAGAGAGAGAGAGAGAGAGTAAGCAGGAGTTGGGGGAGATGGAGAAGCAGACTCCCTGCTGAGCAGAGAACCCGACATGAGGCTCCATCCCAAGACCTTGGGATCATGACCTGAGCTGAAGGCAGATATTGAACCCAGTGAGCCACCCAGGTGCCCCTTCTGATTCCATTTTTACTGTATTCCAATTTCTGTCTTCCTCATAACCATCCATCACATTAGCATTTTATTATTTCTTCAAAACAATAAAATGGCCCTGCCTCTGATGCTTTCAGTATTGCTCCTTGTTTTGCATGAGGTGCTCACTTTGCCATTATCTCCAGAACTCACTTGTTCACTTGATGCGGGTCTCTGATGAGATGTTCTGTCTGAGATGCTTTCTTTCATTGATTGATGAATTAGCCCCTTCCATATTCAAACTCCCTATCCTTACTTTATCTTTTTACATCACTATAATTAACTTACATTTGTGTTTCGTTATTCTCCACTAGAATGTAATTTGAGTGTGTGAAGAAAATTTTCTTTTATCTTCATACATGTATCCACTATACATGTTTGATATGTGAGTGCTTACTAAATATTTCTTAAATGAAGAAAATAATTGAATGAAAAAATGAGTAAAATGGTTAATGAATTAATTATCTGTAGTTTATGGAAAAGGGAATGGCATTTAAAATCAACCTAAGAAAATTCTTATGACTATATGATAAAATTAATCTTTGTATGCCAAAAATTAAGTTTTGTTTCATAAAGATTTTGTTTCATAAAGAGGTCAGATTCTTATCACTTTTTACATTCACATTTTTTCATTTCGTTTTGTTTTTGTTTTTGGAAGGAGGGTATAGTAGAGCTTATCCTTCAGTTCTGAATTGCTTAGAATAGCTCACTTCTAGGAGCTCTGTTTTCTCAAGTACTCTTCCCTATGTGGTTTGGAGTTAGAATTGGCCAAAGCAGAACATATACAAGGTTTAGATGGCAAAAGTGAAGAGGAAGCCATTACTCTTAGATGATTGTGATGGACAGATAGGGTGACACAAAGGCAGATGACTGGCCCCACCATCCGATGGCAGTGAGAGCTGACCATCTAATATTATACCGAGATTTCCTCAAAGATAGCAGCTTTCTCAGATCACATCATGACACCCTTCCTGTTACACTGGACTACCAGCTACCCATAGCTTTAGAGCTTTTCCAGTAAATTGTTAAGCACCCACTCACACCATTGCTTCACTACTGTGGTTAGTGATTTTTTCTGATGCTCTGACTTCCTGCTCTGAAACCTGTCTTTAGCTTTGCCACATTTGTATAAGTTCTCATTTCTATGATAAACACCTTGTTTCCTTAATACTGTTAATGGCTTTGTTTTGTTGACTAATAAAACTAATAAAACTTTTGTAACTGAGTATCAGCCATCTGTCATCATACTTCTTTATACTGTTTGATCCTGGCTGCTATATATAAATAAACCTCATGAAAAACAAGTTATAATGTGTATGTATTTATATATGCATATGTGCGTGCATAGAGAGCAGAACTTTAAAAGAAGCTTTTCATTAAACCTAAAAATGATACTTTATAAAATCTCTTCCCCAATCTTCATATTATTAGAAGAATCTTCAACAATATTTTATGACCCTAAAATGGATACAAATTCTATTTTTGTGTTTATAGTGAAGATGCATAGTCATTGAATCTAGTGAAACTTTTGCAACAAAACACTGTTCAAATTTGGATTTCCAAGGTAAATAAAAATGTCTTACTGAATTAGAAAACCTAAGAATGGTCCATTTAAAATGCAAAATATATTTGATATTAAAACAGTCTCTTATCCTTTTAAAATATGTTCTAGCAGATCCTTAAAGTACTTTCCAGATTTAGCTGTAAAAAAAAACTGAAAAAATGAAAGATTTTTCTGTACTATAAAAATATGCTATTAATGTTTAGAGTTGCAGGTTGGTGAATTTGATCTTCTTTCTCACTTTGTTTTTCTACTTGAGAATTTGTTTACTGAAATATAATGTGTTTGGAAATGTGTATAGCCACATCATATAACTTTACATTGTTACTTCATTTATTGCTGTGTTCCTATTATATTCGTTTTTGAGAGCAAATAATGTTCTACTTACAGTGTTTTGTGGTGAATCTACCTAAAGGTATATTTATCTATACCTCCATATGCATATATACACACTTATTTGTGAACATATATCCAAGCACAAATTTATATCACCTTGTTTTCATTTATTCATGTATTTAAAAAGGTTTATTGAGGGGCACCAGCGTGGCTCGGTCAGTTAAGCATCTGCTTTGGCTCAGGTCAAGATTCCAGGGTCCTGGGATCAAGCCCAACATCGGGCTCCTTGCTCAGTGGTGAGCCTGCTTCCCCCTCTGCCTGCTGCTCCCCCTGCTGTGCTTGCTCTCTCTCCACCAACCCTGTGTCAAATAAATAAATAAAATCTTAAAAAAATTACTGTGTGTTTCTTTGTGCCAACTATCATAAAATACATGGGTAAATCAAAAAGAGATTCTCACCCTTCCACTAAAAAATCTAGTAGGGGTTACAAACAACTAACCATATCAGAAGTGAATTGTGGCAAATGCAATTAAGAGACAAATACAGTGTGAGTGTGCAGAGTAACCATATTGATAGGAGAATACATGAAGGAATGTTATTTCAGCTGGAATCTGACTGAACGTTAGAAGAAACCTGGATAAAGTGGAGTGGGGAAGAGAAAAGTTTCGATCATAAAGTCTGACGAATGCAGGAATATGAGAGCTGAACATACCGGGACCATGGATTAAAAATGTAGAATGGCAAATATTACAATTTATTATCAAGAGATTCATCTGGTTGCTGCGTTCTGAGTGGTTAGGGAGGAAGGGATAGCCTGCTGGCAGGGAAACCAGTTAGAGACCAAGAGATGACTTCCTAAACTTAGCTGAAAGATAGAATAGTTTGTATTTGAAGGGTATTTAAAAGGAGATTTGGTAGCTGATTGCTTAGGGGAAGGGCTTAAAGAAAGGAGTCAACTTTTTATTTTATTTTATTTTATTATTTTATTTTTTTCCCAAATACTTTTATTTTATTTTTTCAGTGTTACAGGATTAATTGTTCATGCACCACACCCAGTGCTCCATGCAATACGTGCCCTCCTCAGTACCCACCACCTGGCTTGCCCAACACCCCACCCCACCCCCTTCAAAACCCTCAGTTTGTTGCTCAGAGTCCACAGTCTCTCATGGTTCATCTCCCCCTCCGATTTCCCCCCATTCACCCTTCCTTTTCTTCTCACAATGCCCTCCATGTTTTTCCTTATGCTCCACATGTGAGACCATAAGATAGTTGACTCTCTCTGCTTGACTTCTTTCACTCTGCATAATCTCTTCCAGTCCTGTCCATGTTGATACAAAAGTTGGGTATTCATCCTTTCTGATGGAGGCATAATATTCCATTGTATATATGGACCATATCTTCTTTAACTCTTAGATTTCAAGAATGAGCAAATGGTCAGAGAGAGGCAGCATTCTATACAATATGGGATATAGGAGGCAAAGCTGTTTTTGTGGTTATGGAGGTGAAAAATACTTCAGTCTGTAACTATTAAATATGATTTTATTCATCTGCAGGTACATCATTAGAAATGTCCTATAGGTAAGTGAGTAGATGGCCCATGAGGAGTTATCTGGAAGGAAACATGGTATTAATTAGGCCTTTAAAAAGGCCTTGTAAGATATAAAATGTAAGATATAAAATGTAATGATTTAATATACATGTGTGTTGTGAAACAGTTACCACAATCAAATTAATCAACACATCTATCTCCTTACATAGTTACTTGTGTGTGTTTGTGTTTGAGTGTGTTTCTGTGTGTCTGTGTGGTGTGAAAAGACTAAAATCCCTCTTAACAGATTTTAGGCGTACAATACAGTATTGTTAACCTTAGTCAATTTTAAATTATGCAACATGTTGATCTGATTTCTATATTGCAAAATGATTACTTAGCATTAGTTGAAATCTGTATCACATCATGTAATTATTATTTCATTCTGTGGCGAGAACACTTAAGATCTAGTCTTTTAGCAACTTTGAAATCTATACTATACTACTGTTGACTATAATCACCATGATGTGTGTTAGATCCTCAGATAAACTTATTTAACTTAAAACCGAAAGTTTGTACCTTTTTCCCAACATCTCCCCGTTTCCTCAATCATTTAGAACTTGGCAGTCATTGTTCTACTATCTGGTTCTATATGTTCATTTTTTTTTTTTTTTTAGGTTCCACATATAAGTGAGATTATAGAGTACTTGTCTTTCTGTGTATGGCTTATTTCATTTAGAATAATGTCCTTTTTGCCCATGCTTGGTCACAAATGTCAGAATTTCCTTCTTTCTTATGGCTGAGTAATATTCTATTGTGTGTTACAAATGTTTAGTAGCATTTTGGTTAGCCTTCACATATTTATGGGGTTTTTCCAAAACCTTTTGTGATTGATTTTGAATTTTATATTATTTTTTTCAAAAAAGATGCATGAAATGATTTTAATATTCCTAAGTTAATTGAGACTTGTTTTGTGGCCTTACATGCAATCTGTACTGGAGAATGTTCCATGTGCACTTGAAAAGAATGTGTATTTTATTGTTTTTGGATGAAATATTGTGTATATATCTGCTAAATCTATCTGGTCTAATGTCATTCAGAGACACTATTTCCTTAGTAATTTTCTGTCTGGATGATTCATCTATCGATGTTAGTGGGTTATTGAAGTCCCCTACTATTATTGGATTACTCTCTCTCTCCTTTTGGATATGTTAATATTTACTTTATGTATTTAAGGTACTCCTATTTTGGGTATATAGATATTTATGATTTTATATCCTCTTATTGGATTCTCCTTATCATTATGTAATACTCTTTTTTTCTCTTGTTATTGTTTTTTTTAAAGTTTATTTTATCTGATACAAGTATCGCTACTCTGACTTTTTCTACTTCTGTTAGCTGGAATACATTTTTCCATCCTTTCATTTTTAGTCTGTATGTGTCTTTAGATCTGAAGTGAATTTCTTATTGATAGCATATAGATAGGACTTGTTTCTTAACGCATTTCACAACCCTATGTCTCCTTATTAGAGCATTTAGACCATTTACATATATATTTTATAAATATATGTATTTTTATTTTTATGAAAGGTTTATTTACTAAAAAGAGAGAGTACAGGGAGAAGAGGGAGAAGGGGAGAGAATCTTAAGCAGACTGCATGCTGAGTGTAGAGCCCGATATGGGGCTCCATCTCACGACCTTGAGATCACAACTGAGCTGAGACCAAGAGTCACATGCTTAACCGACTTTGCCACTTGGGTGCTACTAGACAATTCACATTTAAATTAATTATTGATAGTGTCACCAAGTTCTTCCAATCTTCTTAGTTCAGTGAACATCTTTACGATCATTACTTTAAACTTTCTCAGGCATGTTTCTTACATGTTTCATTTAGTCCTTTTTCTAAAGTTTTGTCTTATTCTTTTGTTGGGAACATATTCCTCTGCCTCTCCATTTTGCTTGACCTTCTGTGTTTGTTTCTATGAATTCAGTGGAATAGCTACTTTTAAACTTGAAAGAATGGTCTTGTTTATGGTTGTATCCTTTGTAGATTGTGTGGCTGGTGACTTTGACTGGGCTTGCTAGGGCTCTGTGTGGCATGGGCTATGTTCCTGGGGCACTTCATACTGGGGGCTGCCTTGGGATGACTGGAGTGAAGGGTGCATTAAGCAGGGGAGTCTCAGGGTTTTTTGTACACATGGCATCTTGACAATACAACTAAAGTTGAAGAGGTTGCAAGCCAGAATGTCCTGGGGTATTCAGTGCAGGGAGTGTTCTGATGGGGCAACTAGACCTGTACTTGTTACCGGCTGGAGGGTTCTGGTGTGCTCCATGCAGAAGGAATGCTGGTGGGGTGGCTAGAACCAAGGAAGGGTGCAGACTGGGAGTTTTCAGGGCTCTCCACACAAGGGTGTGCCTTGTGGGACAGCTGGAGACAAAGCAGGTATGAGCTAAGAGGTTCTAGAGTGCTCTGTGTGAAGGGTACCCTAACAAGCCATTGGGAGCTAAAGTGGTATGGGTCTTGTGTGAAAGGGGGCCCTGGAGCTCACTGAGGCAGCAAGCCAGCTCTTGTGTCCCGACCATTTCCTTCTGGGTGTGACATCAAGCTGGATGGCAAATGTATACAATGTATTCTTTTTTTTTTATACAATGTATTCTTAAAGTTAAAGTGAGTAACTTGTAGGAAGCACACTATTAGGTAGTTTTTCCACTTACATTAAAGTGATTATAGATAGGTAAGAACTTAGTATTGCCATTTCAATAATTATTTCCTGCCTCTTTTGTAGTTCCTTTGATCCTTGCTTTCTCTCTTGCTGTCTTTCTTTATGATTTGTTAATGTTTTGGTTTGGTTTGGTTCTTTGATTCTTTCCTTCCTTCCTTCCCTCCCTCCTTCCCTCCCTCCCTTCCTTCCTTCCTTCCCTCCTTTTCTTTTGTGTAGGTACTAGAGCTTTCTTATTGTGACTTGAACAAAACATCTTATGAATTTTAAGTTGATAGCAACTTAACTTGATTCACGTAGAAATTCTATACTTTTACTCCCCTTCATATTTTATGCTTTTGATATTACATCTTACATTATTTTATATTGTGTATCCATTAACAAATTGTAGTTGCTAAATTGTTTTTAATAGTTTTGTCTTTTAACCTTTAAAATAGAGTTAAAAGTAAATCTCACGCACACACACACGCACGCACACACATACTTTGTGGGCTTCTTTGGTATTATTATGCTGCATTCTTTATCATGCAATTCATAGATATTCATTTTTTGTGGAGTCAGCTCCTAGAGTTTTAATATTACAGAATATTCTTAATTTGACTATATATTTATCTTTATAGTAGTTTTAAACTTTCATATTTCTAATTAGCATTATTTTGCTTTAACTTGAAGAATCCCTTTAGCATTTCTTGTAAGCCAGGGCTAGTGATGATTAACTTCCTCAGAATTCGTCTGGGAAAGTTGTTTTGTGTCCTTCATTTCTGAAGGGCAGTTTTGTTGGGTACAGTTTTCTTGGTTGGCAATGCTTTTTTCTTTTAATACTTTTGAATATATTGTCCCACTTTCTCCTGGTCTGCAAATTTGATGCTAAGAAATTTAGCTCATAGTCTTATAGGGGTTTCTTGTATATGAGTCACTTTTTTCTTGCTGCTTTTAAAATTCTTTGTCTTTGACCTTTGGCAATTTGATTATAATATGGGGCAGGACTGCTCCTAGACTGGACATAAGAAGGACTGCAGCAGAGTCACAAAGCTCTGCAGTATGACTGAGCTAAGAAGGCCAGCCTCAGGGACACAGGGACAGCAAGCCAGCTCTTGTGGCTTACTGGGTGATAGAACTGGTTACTGGGTGATAGAACTGGCAGCCAAAAGGGACTAGAGCCAGGTCATGGGCTGCTTCCAGATTCATAGCCAGCACTGAGGTTGGCAGGCATGTTATCCAAGTCAGGGGTAAATATGACGCTTGCTGGGTCCCCTGGTAGCAGGACCAAGGCCAAACAGGTCTATAGCTGAATCCACAGGGGACAAGACTGTTTCTAAGTTTTTAGCTGGGACCATAATCATTGATCCTGCCATCTGGACATGGATCTGCCTCCTTGTAAAAGCCCGCCTTGGTCTCAGATTCTAGTTTCCTACCTGAGTTACTAAACTCCTGCAGAGGTACTTTTGCCTGTGGATGGCTGCCAAATAGTTGCTGCTGGGTGATACAAGCAGGGAACCTCCTATTCTTCCATCTTGCTGAGGTCACTCTCCAGGTGTTAAAGTTTTAATTTCCATTTTTATATGAGATATATTTGATCATGACTAAATATAGATTGACAGAAATAAGTAAAAGAGAATTAAGGCCTATTTAAAACTTGCCTCAGAGATTATTAAAGAAGCCTAAATACTTATAATTGTGTTCAGTGTGCTTAAGTTGAATTAGAATTGGCTTACATTAATTTGGTTTAGTCTTCTAAAAATCTGAAAAAATGGAGATTTGAAGAAGTAAAAACAAAAGTTCTAATTATCAAATGACTAAATAGATTTAATTTCTTCTTTAAACAAGATTAAAATTGGTAGTCTTTTCTTCCAAATTTTGTGACTATCACACACACAGACACACACACACACACACATACACCTTCTCCAATAAATTCCTGTTCTGCATAAACAACTCATTAATTAAGGATTACAACATTTCTCTGAAGATAGAAATATAATTTCTTCTCTTTTACTTGTTACATTCAGATATTTCTTGATACTCATTTTTAATGGAAGTGCAAAGAAATGTTAGTTATTGGATTATTTCCCAGACTCCAGTTTAATATGTATCTAACATCTTCCAACTTCAGCATAAAAATAAATTCTAAATCTGAGTCATTCAATCAACAAAACGCAGGTACTTTTCACTATTACCAATTCCATACTTTATCACTGGAAGCTAGAAAACAAACAAGGATTATTTCATAGTAAAAGTATCATTACTATAATCATGCAAATGATTTAAATGGGCAAATGGAAAATCAAGTGAAATGCTAAAGTGATATTTTCCTTAGTGACTAGGCAATTTGGAGATTCCAGATTAACATAAACTAAAGAAGGAAAAAGAAGACTGAGTGGTGGTAGGGGACTGGTGTCATCTGACATTAGGAAATACTTTTCTACAACTAAAAAAAATTCACTACCCATAAATACTGAGTAACTTTCATAAGTACTTCCTAAGTCATTTTCATAAAATGACTAGTAAGCTGCTACAGATTTTTAAAAAGTGGATCATTGCAACATTATGACAGAAAATTCTCCAGTGTGTGTCTCTAAGAGGAATTTGGTAGGGAAGGAGAAGCCAATAAAGTAAATAAGTGACCAGGTGTTTTGTTTACTCAAGTTGAGAGGTTTTATATTTGTTCAGTGACAGATTAAAATCCTAAACTTTGTTTATTTTTATTATTTTTTTCTAAACTTTGTTTAGCTGTCCATACAATAACCTCAAATAGTAGAATAATTGATGTCAATGATATACATTTTTTTATTTTTTGTTTTGTTTTTCTACTTTGCATATGTAGTGTTTAATTTGTTCTTTACTTAAGAACAGAAGACAGTTGTAGCCTACTTCCTAAGAATCTTATCAAAGTGCTCTAGACTATGAAAGATATATTTATAAAATAGGAAATATAGGAAATAGATTGCTTTCTATGGCTCTGCTTCTTTAGAACACATAAATCTTTATTATATCTGCACATACTGTATTTTTTGGAATATAATTATTAGAACACTTTATGAAACTACATTTTTATATATTAATGAAGTGCTTGGAAATAAATATGCAATCACACATATCTTCAGAGACTAAAAATAGAAATGGCAGGCACAAGCCTAGTTTCCTGTTTGGAATGAAAAGTGCTTAATGGATTTGTGAAGAAAGGGCTTCTATAGAAAAGAAGACATGTACTGACAGAATTTAGGGAAACTTGTCACAAACAGCTGATTTCCTTTTGTATTTTGTCATAAAAATGCAATCATATAAATAGAATCAATTTAGATGAATAGAAGACCTGTATTAAAATATAGATAATCAAATTAGATGAATAGAAGATCTGTATTAAAAAATCTCATAACAGTTTGCTAAGAATGGATCATTTTATTTCCTTAAAAATATTCAGCTAATTAGTTGATTGTTGATTTCATGGATTTGTTTTTGAAAAGTTTTTGAGGGCCACCTGGGTGGCTCAGTGGGTTAAAGCCTCTGCCTTCAGCTCAGGTCATGGTCTCAGGGTCCTGGGATCGAGCTTTGCATCAGGCTCTCTGCTCAGCGGGAAGCCTGCTTCCTCTCTCTCTGCCTGCCTCTCTGCCTACTTGTAATCTCTCTCTCTCTGTCAAATAAAAACATAAAATCTTTAAAAACAAACACACAACAACAAAAAAATGTTTTTGAGATACTGTTAAAATTATACATACTGTTTTCTCAGGTCAACTTTGTTTAAAATTACTCTGTTAATTTAATCCCAAAAGATTTTGAAAAGTTATAGGTTTTTTGTTATCTCTAAGAACATAGAAAATCAGGTTTTGTAGGTTAAATCCCAAAGTGGCATATGAATTAGGGAGACTCTGATGATGTAGTTCAGTGTGTGGGTATTAATTTTTATAAGTTTCTTTTTGAATTTTTTTCTCAACTGTAGGGCAAAGAAATATAGCTGCCATAGGAACTAAAGTACAAGATATTAACAAGGGCAAATAAGACTATGCAGCATTTATTTCTGACAAGAAAAATGCCTTTCAGGTACCTTTCTCATAAATTCTACCAAACACATCAATTTATAAATGTCATTTTGGTGGCAATCATCATTGGTATTTCTTCTGGCAGATCTTTGGTTTCACAGGCTCTAAAGAAAGTCCACTTATTTATTTTCTTTTTAAAAAGATTATTTTTTAGAGCACTTTTATATATATAACAAAATTGAGAGGAGGGTAACTAGAATTTCTATATCCCTCATGCATAGCCACCCTCATTTTCATCAGAATGGTAATTTGTTCTCTTCGAGGGAAAAACTTTATTGATAAATCCTATTCAGCTAAACTCCATAGTTTACCTTAGAGTATACACTTGGTGTTATACATTCCATAGGTTTGGACAAAGATACAGTGATATGTATCCATCATTATAATATTATAGAATATTTCCACTGACCTAAAAATATTTTGTGCTCTGCATATTCATCTCTTCTTTCTTTGACCTCTGAGTGGTTACTGACCCTTTTACTATAACCACAGATTTGCTTTTTTCAGAATGTCGTATAGTTGGAAACTTAGTTTTTTTTTTCTCCCCAAATTTGTTTATTTTAATTTTTCGGGTTACAAGATTGATTGTTCATGCACCACACCCAGTGCTTCATGTAGTACGTGCCCTTCTCGATACCCACCACCAGGCTCACCCACCCCCTCACCCCCTCCCCTCCAAAACCCTCAGTTTGTTGTTCAGAGTCCACAGTCTCTCCTGGTTCATCACCCCCTCCGATTTCCCCCCATTCGCCCTTCCCTTCCTTCTCACGATGCCCTCCATGATTTTCTT
>CM052800.1:88001495-88073487 GCA_028533885.1 Nasua narica | reverse complement strand
GCCGCGTTGTTTTCCAGTCAGTCTTGCTTGGGTTGAGTCACCCTGCCCCCCAGTCAGGGGGCTGAGCTCTGTGGAAACCGGTTTCTCAGTCTCTCGCTCTCTGAAGGTTTTTGGCTTTTTGTAGCCTTTTCACCTTTTCAGGGAGTCCAAGCAATGAATCTGCCCAGAAGCACTCAGACCTCTGAGTTGCAGGAAGCCCGAGTCTCTGCTCCCCTCTGTGTGGTTCAGAACACACACTCCCCTCCGCGAAATTTCTGCTCACAGCGCAGCCTGTCTGAGGTGGCGCACGACTCCAGCCGCCTTTCTGCGGCTCCGCGAGGGGCATCCCGGAGGTTAGGCCGCATGCCCGCGTTCTCTCCGCGGCCGGCGGGGGATCGCTCAGGCTCTGCAGTGCGCCACGAATGTCGCGGTGGCAGGCGCACACCAGGAAAAACTGCGGCTCTGAACCACCACAGACTCTCAAAAAGGCGCTTGCAGGTGCGCGACCAGCCCACAGGTTGTTGCACAGAGCGGAAATCTGCAGGTTCAGGAATCGCGGACTGGATCCCCCACCAGTTCCACTTTGGGGCGCTCCTTTCTGGGAAAGTGGGTCCAAGCGCCGGTGCCCGCGACCACCCCCTTCCACTAGTTACTCCTCTGAACTTTTTGCCCCTTTTAAGTGTTTTTAACGGACTCTACGTTAATGCTGGTCCCCTGCCACCGGGCACTTTCCTTTGGCGTATTACTGTCCTTGGTTAGCTTCTGGTGGCTCCCTCCCCCTTTTGTTTATCCTCTGATATCAGTTCGAGTGTTCCCACTTTGCTTTTACCTCTCCACTGCTGTCTTCTGCTCTCGGAGAGATCCCGGGGTTAGAAATCTTTCTCCTCAGGGTGATTTCATTGGTGTTCAGCATGTTCTGGTAGATTCCCAGCTCACTTTTGGGGACCGGTTGCTGCAGGATCTCTTACTTCTCCACCATCTTGCCCCCCTCCCTAGTTGGAAACATACTTTATGGAGCTTTTTTAGGTAAGCATTTTTCACTTCGTAATACACATATTTAAAATTCTTCCATGTCTTTTCATGGTTTAATAGCTAATTTTTAAAGCATAAAAAAAAAAAACATTCCAGACATCATTGTCTAGATGTACCATGGTTTATTCACCTACTGACGGACATTTTGGTTGCTTCCAAGTTTTGAGCATTATGAATAAAACTGCTATAAACATTTTTGTATAGGTTTTATTGTGGTCATAAATTGTAAATTCCTTTAAGTAAATGCCAAGGAGAGTGATGGCTAGATCTTGTTTAGTTTGTAAGGGCTTTTAGTTTTGTAAGGGTCAGTTTAGTTTAGTTTGTTTAGTTTTATAAAAAACTACCAAATTGTCTTCCAAAGAGGTGTATCATTTTGCATTCCCACCATCAATTAATGAGTGTTTCTATTTTTGTACATCCTCGCTAGCATCTATGTTGTTAGTGTTCTAGATTTTGGCCATTCTAATAGGTATCTAATGGTATTTCATTGTTTTAATTTTCATTTACCTGATAAAATATGTTGAAAGCATCTTTGCATATGCTTATTTGTCATCTGTATATCTTCTTTGGTGAGATGTCTGTTAAGATTATTAGCCCTTTTTAACCAGGTTCTTGTTGTTAAGAGTTTTTTTTTTATATAATATTTTAGATAAAAATCCTTTAACAAATCTGTCTTTTACAAATATTTCCTCCTAGTCTATGGCTTGTCATGTAATTCTCTTGATACTATCTTTCACAGAGCAGAAGTTTTAATTTTAATTAAGTCCATATTATCAATTATTTTTTTCATGGATGGCTTCTTAATGTATTTAAAAAGTCATCACCATACTCATGGTCATCTAGGTTTTTATTAAATTGTCTTCTAGGAGTTTTATAGTTTTCCACTCTACATTTACAAGTATGATCCATTTTGAATGAATTTTTGTAAAGGGTATGAAGTCTGTGTTTAGATTATTTTATTTTTCATATGGATATTGGTCATTACAGCACTATATGTTGAAAAGAGTGTCTTTGCTGCATTGGTTCCCTTTGGTCCTCTGTCAAAGATCAGTTGGCCATACTTATGTGGGTCTGTTTTTGTGTTCTTTACTTTGTTCTTTGGATCCATTTGTCTATTCTTTTTGCTAATCTCACACTGTAGTTTATAGTAATTCTTAAACCTGAGAAGTGTTAGTTCTCCAACTTTGTTCTCCTTCAATTCTTTAAGCCTCTTCTTGGTCTTTTGCCTTTCCATAAAAACTTTAGAATCAGTTTGTTGATAACCGCAAAATAGCTCTGTAGGATTTGGATTGGAATTGCATTGACTGTAGATCAAGTTGGGAAGAACAGACATCTAGACAGTACTATCTTCCTATCCATGAACATAGACATTATGACTAATGTATATTGATAAACCTAACATTTTGAAATCATGAACAAATCCTTTAAATACATAGTTCATCAGAATTGGCATAAGAATAAATAGATAATCTGAATGGTCCTATTACATAAATTGGATCTGTAATTAAGAACCTACTAGCACATGCATGCACACATACATCTGTTTTTAAGGTCGTGTTTCACAAGAAATTCTTCCAAACATATAAGAAAGGACTTATACTAATCTTTTATTTTATTTTATTTATTTGACATAGAGATCACAAGTAGGCAGAGAGGCAGGCAGAGGGAGGGGGGAAGCAGGCTCCCTGCCAAGCAGGGAGCCTGATGCAGGGCTCGATCCCAGGACCGTGAGATCATGACCCGAGCTGAAGGCAGAGGCTTTAACTCACTGAGCCCTCCAGGCACCCCAGGACTTATACTAATCTTAAATTCTTCCAAATAATAAAATTGAAAAACTCCCCAAATCATTTTCTGATTCTACAATAATCTTGTCTATTTGATGAAAAAGGAAATTATAAGCCAGTATCTCCTTAAACACAAGCACAAAAACCTAAGCAAAATATTTGCAATCTTTTTCTCTAATTCAAAGTGGTATCTAAAAACATTCACAGATAATAAGCAAACAAGTATTATTTCATGAATATAAAGTTGATTTGCTGTTGAAAAATCAATGAAGTCTTCACATTAACAGTTTAAAAAGTATATATAAAATAAATATAGTGTAGATGTAAATATTGAAAAGGAAGAAGTATTTGGAAAATCCAAACATTATCTCAAATAAGCTATTAGAATTAATAAGCAAATTTATCAGGACAGTGGGTACAAGGTTATCAAATGTATTTCTATATATTAACCAATGAAATTGGGGAAAAAATCCCATTTACAGTATTGCCCAAATAAATTAGTTAGAGATAACTAACGAAAGAAGCACTAGACTTCTGAAAGCATTGATAGACATTGAGTGAGACAAATAAATGGAAGAGTAAACAATACTGATTGGCAAGATTTTTAAATACTAATTCTCCCCAAATTGTCCAATAGGTTTAATGCAGTTATTAAGAAGATCTCAGAAGACACTTTTATGAATTTTTAAAAGCTGATTCTAATATGTATATAGAAATGCAAATGACCAAGAGTAGACAAGACAATCTTGAAGTAGAAAAGATTCAGAACTTACATTACCTAAAATCACTGGCTTAGAAATTGATGATGTGGTATTGATTCAAGAATAGATAAACTGATTCTTGCAACAGAATATAGAACCCAGAATTAACCAACCTATATACATAATCTGATTAATAAAAGGTTTTCACTGCAATTTTAGAGTCAAAGGATAATCTTCACAATAAATTGGAACATCTATTTGGAAGAAAATTATTTTTTTTCAAGTTTTTATTTAAAATCCAGTTAGTGAACATACAATGTAATATTAGTGTCAGGTGTAGAATTCAGTGATTCATCATGTACATACAACACTCAGTGCTCATCAAAATAAGCACCCTCCTTAATGCCCATCACCCATTTAGCACATTTCCTCACCCACCTCCTCCAGCAATCCTCAGTTTATTCTCTATCGTTTAAAATCTGTTTTCTCCCCCCTTTTCGCCCTTCCCTTCCTTCTCACGATGCCCTCCATGATTTTCTTTATACTCCACACGTAAGTGAGACCATAAGATAATTGACTCTCTCTGCTTGACTTATTTCACTCCGCATAATCTCTTCTAGTCCTGTCCATGTTGATACAAACGTTGGATATTCAGAGGGGGTGATGAACTAGGAGAGACTGTGGACTCTGAGCAACAAACTGAGGGTTTTGGAGGGGAGAGGGTGGGGGGGTGGGTGAGCCTGGTGGTGGGTATTGAGAAGGGCACGTTTTGCATGGAGCACTGGGTGTGGTGCATGAACAATCAATCTTGTAACACTGAAAAATTAAAATAAACATATTTGGGGAGAAAAAAAAATCTGTTTTCTGATTTGCCTCTCTTTTTATCCCCCATGTCTTTGTTTCTTAAATTTGCTTTGTTTCCGCTTTGTTTCTTAAATTTCACATGAGTGAAATAATATGGTATTTGTCTTTCTCTGACTTTTTGCACGTAGCATCATATTCTCTAGCTCCATCCATGTCATTGTAAGATTTCATTCTTTTTGATGGCCCAGTAATATTATGTCATATATATATATATATATATATATATATATATATATATATATATATATATATATACATACATACATACATACATACACACACACACACACACACACACACACACACACTACATCTTCTTTATCCCTTTATCATTCATCAGTTGATGGATATTTGGGCTCTTTCCATAATTTGGCTATTGTTGATAATGGTGCTATAAACATAGGGATGCATATATGTCCCTTCAACACAGTATTTTTGTATCTTTTCAGTATGAAGAACATTTTGACTTATTTACTGGAAACTTAGGTTTCAGCTGCTCCAGTTTCACTAGAATTACATAATACAGAACAACCTGAAATGGAAAAAAATATATATTCCTTATGAGAAGGAAGTGCTAGATAGAGAGTTTGCTAAGTATGAAATATTAGACCATAGGGACAAACTAAAACTCTGGGATGTTGATGTTTAGTCAGAACTTATATATATATAGAAATCCATCTGTCTCTTCTGGGAAGCTTTTTTTTTTGGAGGTGGGGGAAGCTTTTTAAAATACATATTCTTGCATTCTAAAGAGGAAGGCCCTGATTCAGTAGCCAAACTATAGGACTTGGGGAACTAGGTTTTTAATAAGTTCCCAGAATGGTCTGGTATATATCAATTTGTTTACCCCTGGCATGAGATTTTGAATAAAAATCATAGTATCACAAAAGGAAGTTTCTAGTCATTCTTTGGGATTTCACTGGGTCCTATCCTGTAATCCTAATATATGAGTGAATCAGGAAGGAAAATTAAAGACTGGATCTGTATACATTGACATGATTAGAAATTATCATCTATTTTCTGAGGCATAATATGGTCCAGTGTATCAAAATTGATAACCTGTGACTCAAAAAATTTTCAAGTTACACTACTGAACCAGCATTCATTATATGATAATAATAATAATATAATAATAATATGCATGTGCTTATGGAAGCCTATAGTGCAGGCCCTTTTACATTTTAAGTGCTGAATACATATTAACTATTATATTTACTTCTTTAAAAACATTATTGAAGTATAATTGACATACAATGTTAATATTAGTTGCAGGTATACAACATCTATAATTCTATATATATTACATAATGCTCATAACTTTTATAGTGACTGATGGTAACTATACTATTGCTATATCCCCAATCACTTATTTTTGTTTTTGTTTCCCTTGTGTAAATATGTTGCTAAGGCCGATGTCCAAGATATTGATGACTGTGTTTTCTTTTAGGAGATTTTTGGCTTCAAGTCTCATATTTAAGTCTTTAATACATTTTAAGTTTATTTTTGCGAATGATATACAAAAGTGCTCTAGTTTTATTCTTTCCCATGGAACTGTCCAGGTTTCCCAACACTATTTATTAAAGAGATTTTTTTTTCTCATTGTACATTCTTGGTTCCTTTTTTGTCATAGATTGAGTGACCATATAAGTGTAGATTTATTTCTGAGTTCTCTGTCTGGCTCCATTGATCTATGTGTCTGTTTTTGTTCCAGTATGATACTGTTTTGATTACTGTATCATTATAGTATATCTGGCAATCTGGAATTGTGACACTTATGGCTTTGCTTGTCTTTCTCAATATTGCTTTGGCTCTTCATTTTTTTTTTTTTTATGATTCCTATACAAATTGTAGGATTATTTTTTCTACTTATGTGAAATATGTTACTAGTATTTTGATACAGATTGCTTTGAATCAATAGATTGCTTTGGGCATTATGGACATTTTGAAGATATTAATTCTTCCAATCAGTGAGCATGGTGTATCTTTCCATTTATTTGTGTCATCTTCAATTTCTTTCATCAGTGGTTTATAGTTTTCAGTGTATAGGTCTTTTGCCTCCTTGGTTAACTTTATTCCTAGGTTTTTTTGGGGTGCTTGGGTGGCTCAGTGGGTTAAAGCCTCTGCCTTCAGCCCAGGTCATGATCTCAGAGTCCTGGGATCAAGCCCCTCATGGGGCTCTCTGCTCAGCAGGGAGCCTGCTTACCCCTCTCTCTGTGCCTGCCTCTCTGCCTACTTGTGATCTTTCTTTCTCTCTGTCAAATAAATAAATAAAATCTTTAAAAAAAGAAAAAGTTTATTCCTAGTTTTTTTTTTTTTGGTGTAAAGGTATATGACATTGTTTTATATTATATTATATTATTTATATTTTTATTTATTTATTTATTTTTAAAATATTTCTTTATTTACTTGAAAGAGAGAGAGAGCGCAAATGAGTGATAGGGGAAGGAACTGAGGGAGAGAATATTCAAGTAGACGCCTGCTGAGCATGGAGTCTGAAGTGGGGCTCAATCTCACAAGCCATGAGATCAGGACCTGAGCCAAATACAAGTCTAATGCTTAACCAACTAAGCCACCCAGGCACCCCTGACATCGTCTTTAAATGTTTCTTCCTTCTACTTTGTTATTTGTGTATAGAAACACAATGGGTATCTGCAGTTTAATTTTGTAGTTAGCCACTTTACTGAATTTTTCAATTTCTAATAATTGTTAGTGGGGTCTCTAAGTTTTTCTGTGTAAGATATGTTATCTGCAAATAGTGCCAGTTTTAATTATTTCCTACCAATTTGGATGTATTTTATTTCCTTTATTTGTATGCTTGTTATGGCTACGACTTCCAATAGGAGGTTGAATAGAAGTGGTAAGAATGGACATCCTGTCTTGTTCTTGATCTTAACATTGAATATGATGTTAGCTGTGAGTTTTTCATATTTGGCCTTTATTATATTGAGATATGTACCCTATAAATCCATTTTGCTGAGCGTTTTTATCATGAATGGATGCTGAATTTTGTTGAATGCTTTCTCTGCATTGATTGACACAGTCATGGTTTTTATGCTTTATTTTGTTGATGTGTATCATATAGATTTATTTGCAAATATTAAACCATTCTTTGCATCCCAAATGAAATAAATTTCACTTGGTCATAGTTAATAGTACTTTTAATATTTTGTAGAATTCACTTTGCTTCTTTTTGGTTGAGGATTTTTGTATTTATGTTCATCAGGGATATTGGACTATAGTTTTATTTTATATAGAGTCTATATCTGGTTTTAATGGTAATGCTGGCCAAGGTAATGCTGGCTAATAGAATGATTTTGAGTTTTCTTCTTCTATTTTTTGGAATAGTTTGAGAAAAAGAGGTATTAACTGCTCTTCAAACATTTGGTATAACTCAACTGTGAAACTATTCTGGACTCTTTTTTTTAATTGGAAGTTTTTTAATTACTGATTCAGTCTTCTTACTAGTAATTGGTCTTTTCTAATTTTTTACTTCTTCTTGATTTAGTATTGGAAGGTTTTATGTTTCTAGAAATTTATTAATGTCATGTTTCTAGAAATTTATTAATTAAGGTCGTTCAATTTGGTGGCACATAATTTTTTGTAGTAGTGTCTTATAATCCTTTGTACTTCTGCATTGTCATTTGCTACTTTTCCTCTTTTATTTCTGTATTTGTTTGAGTCTTGCCTCTCTCTTCTTCTTCTTTTTTTTGATGAGTATGACTAAAGGTTTATTAATTTTGTTTATTTTTCAAAGAACCAGTTCTTCATCTCATTGACCTTTTCTATTTTTTTTTGGTCCTATTTAATTTATTTCAACTCTGATCTTTATTATTTTTTTCCTCTACTAACTTCAGGCTTTGCTTGTTTTTCTAATTCCTTTAAGTGTAAGGTTAGCTTGTTTATTTGAGATTTTTCTTCTTTCTTGAAGTACACCTGTATCTCTACAAACTTCCCTGTAAAGTTGCTCTGCTGCATTGCAAAAATTTGGATCATTGTGTTTTCATTTTCATTTGTATCCATGTATTTTTTAATTTCCTCTTTGCTTTCTTCATTGACCCGTTGGTTGTTTGGAAGCATGTTGTTACCCTCCATATGTTTGTGTTTTTCCCAGGGTTTTTTTTTTTTTCTCCCTTGGAATTGATTTCTAGTTTTACACTATTTTGATCAGAAAAGATGTTTGATATTATTTTAATCTTATCTTTATTGAGACCTTTTTTGTGGCCTCATGTGTTATTTATCCTGGAGAATATTGCATGTGCACTGAAAAAAATTTGTGTTCTTTTATTTTTGAATCAAATGTTCTGTATATATCTGTTAAATTCATCAAGTATAATGTATGGTTCAGAACCACGGCTTCCTTGTTGACTTTCTCTCTGGATTATCTATCCATTGATTTAAGTGGGGTCTTTAAGTTCCCCCCACTATCATTGAATCATTGCCAATTTCTTCCATTATGTCTATTAATATTATTTTATGTATTTAGGTGTTCTTGTGTTGGGTACATAGGTATTTAGAATTGTTATACCTCCTTTTTGGATTTATCCCTTTAACATTATGTAATGGTTTTATCTCTTGTTACAATCTTTGTTTTAAAGTCTATTTTCTTAGATATAAATATTGATACCCTGGCTTTTATTCACTTCCATTTGTATGGTATTTCTTTATCCATCCCTTCACTTTCAGTCTGTATGTGTCTTGGGTTTTGAAGTCTCTTGTAGAGCGCATATAAGCAGGTCTTATTTTTTCATCTTTCAGTTATTTTATGTGTTTTACTTGAAGCATTTAGTCTATTTACATTTAAAGTTATTATTGACAAGCATGTACTTATTGCTATTTTGTTGTTTTCTGGTTCTTTTTGTAGTTCTCAATTCTTTTCTCTTGCTATCTTGCGATTGATGACTTTCAGTTATGCTTGGATTCCTTTGTCTATTTTTTATTTATAGATCAGAGGTTTTGGTGTATAATTACTGTAAGGTTTCTATATAGGAGACTACATTAAGTCGATGGTTGCTTAAGATTGAACACGTTCTAAAAGTACTATATTTTTATTCCCCCCTCCAAAAAAAAAATGATATATTTTACATCTTTTTATTTTTATGAGCCCATTAAATGATTTATTTAGATATAATTGATCTTACCTCTTTTGTCTTTTCCCTTATTACTAGCTTTGTGAATAATTGTGCTACCAGAATTATTAAATTTTTCTTTTACTAGTGAATTTTTTCTTTCATATTATTCTTCCAGTTATAATGATTTCTTTTCTGCTTAACGGAGTCCCATTAACATTTCCAGTAAGGTTGATTTCTGTGGTATTAAACTCAACTTTTGTTTATCTTGGAAACTTTCTCTCTCCTTCAATTCTGAATGATAATTTTGCTCTGTATTCTTTTTTTTTTTTTTTAAGATTTTATTTATTTATTTGACAGAGAAAGAGATCACAAGTAGGCAGAGAGGCAGGCAGAGAGAGAGGAGGAAGCAGGCTCCCTGCTGAGCAGAGAGCCCGATGCAGGGCTTGATCCCAGGACCCTGAGATCATGACCGGAGCGAAGGCAGCAGCTTAACCAACTGAGCCACCCAGGCGCCCCTGTGTAGAGTATTCTTGTTTGTAGGTTTGTTTTGTTTTTTCTTTTCAGTACTTTGGGTATATCATGCCACTCCCTTCTGTGCTGCAAAGTGTCTTTGAAAAACAACTACTATTAGTCTTAAAGGATTTCCCCTGCGTGTGACTAGCTGCTTTTATTCTTCCTGCTTTTAAGAATCTATCTTTATTTTTAAATTTTGACATTTTAATGATTATGTGCCTTGGTGTAGACCTTTTTGGGTTCATCTTATTTTCAGCTTTCTGTACTTCCTGGAACTGGATATCTGTTTTCTTCCTCAGTTTAGGAAAATTTCAGGTATTTTTTTCTCAAATAAGTTTTTCTGCACCTTTCTCTCTCTCTTTTCCTTTTGGACCCCCTATAATGTGAATGTTGATAATATATTGATGTCCCAGAGCTCTCCTAACCAATCCTCATTTTTGAAATTTCTTTTTTCTTTTTTGCTGTTCAGTTTCAGTGTTCTTCAATACTTTGTCTTCCAGATTGCTGATTTATTCTTCTGCATTTGCTAATTTACTGTTGATTACCTCTGAAGTATTTTTTTTATTTCAATTATTATATTCTTCATCTCTGATTTAAAAAAATATTTCCTATATCTTAGTTGAAGTTCTCACTGAGTTCTTCCATTATTTTCTCAAGTCTGAAGAGAAACTTTATGATCATTATTTTGAACTTTTTTCATCAGGTAAAATGGTTACCTCCATTTTGTTTATTTATTTTGTGAAGTCTTGTTTTGTTCTTTCTTTTGGAGCACATACCTCTGTCTCATTTTTTTTTTTTTACACTTCCTGTGTTTGTTTCCATGATTTAGATGGAATGGCTACTTCTCCTAGTCTTGAAGAAATGGTCTCATATAGAAACATTCCCTGTGTAAACTGTGTGTGCCTCTCAGCTTTGGCTGGCTGGCTGTGGCTATATAGCAGGTGTGAGCCTGGGTTCCATTGGCACTCTACACCAGGTCTTCCTTGATGGGATAACTAGAGCTGAAGTAGGAACAAACTGGGTGACCCCAGGACACTCCACACAGAAGGTGCCCTGGTGGAACAGGTAGAGCTAAAGTAGCACAGGCTGGAAGTGGGATATCCCAGCGTACTCCATACAGGGGACTCTTTGGTGGGGCTACAGGGATTGAAGCAGGGGCAAACCAGATGGCTCTGGGGAGCTCCACATAGGTCAGGCCCTGGAGGGACAGTTGGAGCTGAAGTGGGTGCAACCTGGGAGGTCCCAGGGAGCTCGGTGCAGGAAGTGCCCTAACAAGTCATCTGGAAATGAAGTGGGTGTGGGATTGGCATGTCCTGTGGTACTCTGCTCCCATGAAACCGTGGTAAGGGAGCTGTAGCTGTAGTTGGCACTGTCAGGATGTCCCTCTGTGGGCTGGGCTGAGGCTGCTTTGGTGGGATGATTGGAGCTTTTTCAGATCGGGGGGGGGGGCCACTTTGAGGGGATGACTGGTGTGACCTACGGGTCCAGTTCTCTCTAAGGCAGCCAACTGGGCAGGGTGGCAAAACCTCGCTCCTATCTGTGCTATCAAGTTGGGGGTGGAGGACATAAATAGTGTTGTTTTCCACCCCCTCTAAACACAGAGGGCCTTCTTACAGTTCCTCTAGGGATTTTTCCTTTATATTCTAGTTGTTCTTTTAAACCTTGGCTTTTTTTTTTTTCTGTGTCCCAGGGTGACTGGGGCTGGTATTGTCAGACCACCTAGGGCACTTGGACCTTGCTCTCATTTGTGCTATCCAGGAAGAAACAGAATATAAACAGTGGCATTCACCGGCCCCTCTGATCTCATAGAGTGTTCCACAGGTCCCCCACTATTTGGCAGATACTCATGGACTGATCCTTTAAATTGTAGTTGCCTTTTAAGCCATGGCTTTTTTCCTGTGCCTCAGAGTGGATGAATCTGTTCCTGATTGCTCAGTATTATCCCTCTCCATTGCTTGTGTATCTATGGGGGGAAGTGAGTTCAGGGTCTTCCGATATCACCATTTTGGACCCTCTTCTGAACATCTTATATTTACTTTTTTGAGGAAAAATTATAGACAGGAACCCTAGGACAGACCCACTATTAGGAACTTAACCAAAATGTTATCAGTATTTTCTTGAGCTATGTGATTCCTGAATTTAAACTTTATGTCTCCATATATAATTTTTCTAATTTTCTAGAAGATAAACTTTTATCTTCTGATGATATAAAATCACTTTTATAATCAGAAAAAGTTTTTAAAAAAAATCTTATGTGATAAAACTATTAACAGAATATATGGGAGGAGAATTAGTGCTGTATAAATTACTCATCTATATGGAGAAATTAAAAAGACTTCATTGCTACTTCTTAATGGCGCACAGGAGAAGAATGAGGCACAAGTAAGTCAGCTTCAAAAGACTGGGAGCAGGGGATGACATTTGAAAAGACTGCTGCCAAACAACTCCTCAGTCCTGTATTTATTGGAAACAAGATAACAAAGGAGCAGAAAATGGCTATACATTAACCATATGCTTTGTAAACAAGAAGGGCTATGAGTCATACTTTGATTACAAATCTAATAAGTAAGGAGAGTAGATTATCTAAGGTCAAGCAGTATAGAATTTAAAATTGAGCAAGCACAATTGAGAGGATAGTCTAGATTAAAGGTAACCTGTCCCTGAGGCAGAGGAGATACCGCAAAAAGGAAGCAGGTGGCGTTCCACCCTGAGCGAGCAGGGCGTTCCCAGCTGCTTGGCTTCCAAGAAGCAGGCGGAATCCCACCCTGAGGGAGCCACGCATCCCCAGCTGCCGGGCCTCAAGGACCTATCTCGTCCTCTCCCTCAGAGACCTGTTGCTAATGCATGTTTTTCTTAAGGTAACATTTAAGCGTGCTTGCCAGGCTAATACTCAATTTCTCATAGTTATAGTTTAAGTAGTACATTGTTTTGAGGGACGATTATACTTCATGAGTTCTTTAGTTTCTATTTTTCATGGACACTGGATTTTGAAAATTTTTTGACAAAAGTATTGACAGCATCATAATCACCGTTATTTAGCCTCATGTTTTCTAAGCCATTTGCATAGAGTACCTCAAACATATTTTGATAGGCTGTATAATGCTCATCCCTCCGAACAAGTCCATGCTCAAATCCCCAGAACCTATGAATGTTATTTACACATTGCGAAAGAGACTTTGCAAATGTGGTTTAGAATTCTGAGATGTAGAAATTATTCTGGTTTATACAATGGGACCACTGCAATCACGAATATGCTTGTAAGAGAAAAGCCGGAGGATCTGAATCAGGGAAAATAGTGAAAGTGGAAGCAGAGTCAGCGAAGGAGACATGAGAACAGTATTTTTCTGTCTTTGAAGGTAGAAGAAGAGGCCATAAGTCAAGCAATCCAGGTAGCTTCTAGATGTTGACAAAGGCAAGAAAATGGATTATCCCCTAGAGTCTTCAGAAAGAAATAGCCTTGCCGACATATAAACTTTAGGCTAATGAGATTGAGTTGGGGCTTTTGACATCTAGAAATACTAAGATTGTATTTTAAACTAAAAGTTCAAGGTAGTTTGGTAAAGCAGCAATAGAAAAGAAACAAAGCTACTCATTTTCTTTTTATTTCCATGAGCTAAAAAAATCCATTAGAAATAATCCAATTCATACTCATACCTTGTATAAAATCCAGTTAAACTCATAACTTACATATAAATATGTTAATTTTTATAACTTGTTTTTTTCAGGATGTCACATTTACATACTACTTCCAAGAAGTACTTATGAAAACTTTTGGTAACCCTCGAGTTTTATAAGTCCGTTTGTGAAAAACATTTTCTGTGTCATATTACCTAATGTGCTATGACTTTATAAGACTTTTTTAATAACCATAAAAGAGTTGACTATGAATCTTTGTCATCAATATAAAGTTCTGTATATAGACAACTAGGAATTTTTGTTCGTAGATGTACTAATATTACAACAACATAAAGTGAATATTTGCTCAGGATTTTAGCTGGGAAAATTTTGATCTTCTTTTTCTTTTTAATTAATTTTGAGAGAAAGAGAGAGAGCAGGAGAAGGGGAGAGAATCTTAAGCAGACTCCCTGCTGAGTGTGAAGCTGGACAGGGGGCTGGAACTTATGATCGTGAGATCATGACCTGAGCCCAAATCAAGAGTTGGACGCTTAAACAACTGAGCCACCCAGGTGGCTTAGATAAAAATCACACCCTATTTATATTCCTCTGAGTTGTTACAAGCAAGGATTTTAGAAGTGAGCACATCAACTTTCTCTACAGAACTGCCTTTTACGTCAGATAGTCAATCTGGGACCTGCATGTAGACGTGTTTTACAGTATTAAGTGGGAAAGGGGAATTAAATCTCCATGGTGTAGGGCAATGACTCTAAATTGGATTACTCCTACATTATTAAAACTTTATTGTTTTTAACTATATAATTAAAACCTATAAACAATTTATGGGACAACTGAAGCAGTAAATCCACAGAGGTCAATTTTTATATGTTGGAGAGGAAGAATGAGCTTCCTACTTGGGAATCTATGGAAGACTGAATAATATCACTAGTAGGGGAAAAGACATGTTTTGGAGAATCAGGGCTTATTCCTATAGTAGACAAAACAGTTGAGTCAACCTCCCACAAATTATAAAGGATATGTACTATAGAATGTAATTTTTACTTAAAAACTTGTGAATTAAATAGTCTAAATATAAACAGATATGTGAGTATAAAGATATAGTTTAAAATAGCACTTTATATTTAAATTTCTAATTTCATAGGGTTATTTTTCTTAAAAAATGATATTTTTAGTCAAAATACATTCATTTCTTCATGTCATGCCCTTTACCTTTATTTCCTCTTTTTTGAAAAATTGCATATATATGAATATATATGGCATATAAATCACATATATGGTGCATAATATAAAATGTATGCACATATGTATCATTTAAAACTATATATATGTAACCAAGTAATTCTAAATACAGTTTTAGTTTTATCCTTTTATTCCACTATTATTGAAAATGAGATGGGCATAAAAGAGAAGTATACTTTAAGAAAAAAAATGTCGGCTAAGTTGGCTTTTCCTCCCCATAGGCTGACCCTGTTGCATATTTGATAAACCATGGTTACCTTGCATTTAATGAATTTTCTTCTAGCAAGCTAACATCTCTTTGTTTAAAATTATTCCACTGCTTTTATTTGTGAGTGGCTGTTGATCATAACTTTGCTACAGCAAAAGAATTGTGTCTTTTTCCTACATCTTTTTCTGATTTTGAAATGAACTACTAGTTCTGTCACTTATACAATTTGATAAATAATAGCTGTTGAATGTATTTTTTGAAGGCCATTTCTTGCATTACCTTGGCAATGTCTAGTAAATGGCTGATCAACATCTGTTGGATAGAAAACATAAATTCTTTATAGGAAAATAATTGAACCCTGAGATAGAAGAACATAAATATAAAACACATTGCCTTTAATTCCTTTTCCCATTTCCAAAGTTCACTATCTGCTGGGAGATATTTGTTAGAATGATGTATGTGTTTAATTTCATCCAAATAAGCAATAGAAGAAGCTTGAGATCTTAAGCATGCTTTGTTTATTACAACTCTACAAATTAGTTGTGATCTATAGTTTCACTCTTTTTTAGAGAAATAGAAGTTTGTCTTTTTTATTCTTTGATTTACATTATTGATCTGGGACCATCTTAATTCTCATGTAACTACATACATCTTCATTATGTCACAGGAAGCACTGAGCACCTTGCTTCTCTATTGCTTTGGCAATTTTATCAACCTTTTGTATTGTGCACTTCGAGTCAGGCAGCAACTGGAGATCAATGTGGAGAATAACAAGGACCTCTCAGGGCTGTAAAACCTCTTCTCTTGAGTACCATTGCTACATTTGTTCCATGAGAAGGAATTTATGAATACTACTGTTGTATTTTTATGACTCCATAAGCTAGCTTTAAGGCTTGGACTATATTATTTACACCACTTCTGTTTTGCTAAATCCCTAGTCCTGCCACGTTTTTTTTTTCCTTTTTGTTTGCAGCTAGCAAGTTCACATCAGTTATTAGCATTTTCTAAACACTACTTGTGATAGGTTATTCATTTGCTTAAGAAGATGACAAAATTCTTACATGAAGCATTCCAAAATATTGGCATTCTATCTGTGGCAGGGACAACTATAGATACAAAAGCAAGTCATGATCCCATTCCGAAGTGTAGTTGTTGTTCAGAATTGACAACCTGACCTATATCAATATTTCTTAGCAATGAAAGGTGAACATAAGAAATGCCTATTTCTAGACAAGGCAGTTAAGACTGGATATTATTTCACCACCCTCTCTCTTGGTTTTGCTGACTGGATGGCAGTGGATGACCTTGAAAGCCACATGTTGCAGAAGTCAGAGACAGAGACTCATTTTTGAATGCTTGTCTCCAGTCAAATCTACTGCCCTTTTTCCTTCTTGCCACAAATCAGGAAAAACTACTTTTGCATTTGTGTAATCGAGCAACAAATTTCTACTGTGGTAAGCCACACGTGTTTCTAGTGTTTATCTTTTTTAATGATACATAGATTATTACCATCATCAATTTATTTTCATGTTAGGCACTAATTGTCAACTTATATGTGGTAAGAAAAATACAGACATTTTCTTTATTTTGGGATCTAATAATTCTGAATTATGACCATTCAGTATTGTCTTGATTGAAATTTGCCTTTGCAATTTCAATGAATGAATAAATAAGTAAAATAATTAGCTAAGAGTTTTTTTTAAAAAAAACCCTACACATTTAACATAACCAAAAAATACAGAACATTTAGAGAAATGTAGCTATATATGGTACTGATTAATAAACTGAAAATCAAAGACAGGCCTGGGTTTGATCTCAAGGTCTGTCTTTTTTTTTTCTTTAACAACTATATACATTTGTTAGTGCTCATCAAGATAAATGTATTCCTTTTTTTTTTAAGATTTTATTATTTGGCAGAGAGAAAGAGACCACAAGTAGGCAGAGAGGCAGGAGAAAAGAAAGGGGGAAGCAGGCTCCCTGCTGAGCAGAGAGCCCGATGCGGAGCTCCATCCCAGGACCCTGAGATCATGACCTGAGCCGAAGGCAGAGGCTTAACCCACTGAGCCACTCAGGCTGCCAGAGATAAATGTACTCTTAATCCTCTTCTAAACTACCTATTTCACCCATCCGTCCACCCACTTCCTCTCTGGTAACCACCAGTTTATTCTCTGTATTTAAGAGTCTGGTTTTTTGTTTATCTCTTTTTGCTTTGGTCATTTGTTTTGTTTCTTGAATTCCACATATGAGTGAATCACAGGGCATTTGTCTTTCTCTGACATTTCCCTTAACATTATACTCCCTAGGCTCATTCATATTATTGTAAATGGCAAGATTTCATTCTTTTTTATGGATGAATAATATTTGTGTGTGAGTGTGTGTGTGTGTGTGTACTACAACTTTTATATTCATTCATCTGTAGGTAGATGTTTGGGTTGCTTCCCTATATTGGCCATTGTAAATAATTCTGCAGTAAACAAAGGGGTACGTATATCTTCTTGAATTACTGTTTTCCTTTTCTTTGGGTAAATACCCCGTAGTGGAATCACTGGATCATGTGGTAACTCTATTTTTAAGTTTTTGAAAAGCTTCCATAACTTTTGCCACAGTGGCTGCACCAATTTGCATTCCCACCAACACAAAGATCTTTTCCTCTCTATCCTTACCAATACTTGTTATTTCTTGTGTTTTTTATTTTAGCCGTTCTGACAAGTATAAAGTGATATCTCATGGTGGTTTTGATTTGCATTTCCCTGATGATTAGTAATGTTGAGCATCTTTTCATGTGTTTATTGGCCATCTCTATATCTTCCTTGGATTAATGTCTATTCATGTCTCTTCCCATTTTAAATTGGATGGTGATGATGATTAATATTATTTCTTGTTTTGAGTTATATAATTTCTTTATATATTTTGGATATTAGCCCCTTAATAGATATATCATCTGTAAACATCTTACTCCATTCAGTAAGCTTTTTTATTTATGATGGTTTTCTTCACTGTGTGAAGTCTGCCATCTTAACTGAATGATTTTGTATAAGTCATTTAGTTTCCATGCTTTATTCTTTGAAAAATTAATATGTCAATTATAGTTACTTAAAGTGTTACTTTTCATCAGCAGAGCTCACTCCTACACCCAAAGGGCCTCAGGTAGTTCTGAGCTCATTATACTGAACACATATTGGGTGTTGTTGAGGAGACAGTCAATAGGAAATGAAGGTGTAGAATAACTCACTCATGAAATGGAAAAGGATAATCAATAGCATATTATAAGGAGGGAGTTCGTTCAGGGAACGAACTATGTAAGTAGATTGTGTCACTCCCCATAGAGTCTATGGTGAAACTCACTGAGTATTTCATTTCCCCTATTCCATTGCTGTGTGAGCCATGCCTATCACTCTGCTATTAGAGACAATATCAGCTGCTTGGTTTACTTATGAGAGTTTATGGTTTGAGGACCATTTCACTAGAAAAGTCACCATCAATGTGCCCTGTATATGATAAAACCTTGTTGAAAGATGGCAAGGGCAAGTATGAACAATGAGAGAATTTGAACTATTTATCATTGGAAGAAGGGTTAAGTGTCCACTACCAGCAGAGTATATGAATAATCACTTTTGGGTTTTAGCCAATGGCTGTATGGCTGGGCAAGTAGATCCTAGGTAATTGCAAGCTAAAAACTCTCTTATGTGGGATTAATTATGGAAAACTGAGAATTTTGTAGAGTTACAATGAGTAATGTGAAGCCCACCAAAAATCTCAGTTGTCAACTCAAAGGAAACAAGAATGCTGAGGCAAATGCTTCATTATTTCTACTTGGCCTCTTGCTGAGCTGAGAAACAAAACAGTCTCTTTGTAATCAATGATATAGTAAGTAAAACAAAGCAAACAAACAAAAACCCCAAAGCAACAAAAAGGTACATCTACGGTCACCAAGAAAATAATTATTGAAAATCTTCTTGAGTTGAATTTCCCGCTATTTCTTTTTTTTTCCCCCCACTATTTCTTAAACAGTTCAAATTCTCTCATTGTTCAGACTTGCCCTTGACATCTTCCAACAAGGTTTTGTGGGTGATACTATACCACATGTAGGAAAAACAGTACCATTTAAAAACACTCTATAACAAGCAGCAGAGAAAGGATATTCTAATTCTTTACCTGAAAAATATCATGACATCTAGTTGTGTAGGTCCAAAGGTTAGCATAGGTAATGATATTGTCATTTCCAGTGCTGTTGACAAATTGTCCACCTGTCCTTTGGACATCCAAATGTATGGAGGACATCCAAACATATTCATGCCAAATATATATGGCATATATGGAGGGAAAAATATAGGAGGTTGGCCTGGGAAGTACAAAACTGAAAAAATAGTTTATTCTTATCTCTTTACTCAGCTCACAGAACACAGAGAGATAATTATACCCCTCGTAAGTGATTAGAGAATTTCACTCTGAAGAAACTGAACAGACCAATAGAGAAAGACATGTGGTCTTTTAGACCACTGATTATATCCTAATACAAAGGAAAGTTGTTCATTCCAGTTATTTAATCACATACTAATGTAGGTGTGGCTGTGAAGGGATTATATAGAAGTAATTAAAGTTCCAAATAGGTTTATTCTGAGCTAATCAGGATGTCGGTTATCTGAAGTGGGCCTAACATATTCAGGTTGATATTCTTTAAAGAAGGGTTAGGTCCTTCATAAACTTTAGAGACTTGAAGCAGCAGCTGGGTCTGCAGTCCCTTTCCCTTGCCCAGGATTCTTTCCGTCTTGACTACGCTGTAGACTTCATGGTGGCTTAGCCAGTCCCATGCTGGTGTATTTATAATGAATCAAATTTGTGTGCATGCTTGTATGTGCGTGTGCATGTTTATGAGTATGTATTTATATAACCTGTCGCTTCTATTCCCTGAGTCAACCCTGACTGATATAAATTTTCAGTGTCACTATACAATAATACATCCACAATAAATTTGGTACCTTACCTATTTGAAATTTGGGTAGATGTTCACATTTTAAAGATGAAAAAGCATGCCCTACTGCTGTGATTTTAGTCACAGATATTGTCAGAGGCCAGATAGAATGGAAGTAGTGTGGCCTGTGGCCAACCTAGGGAGTCCATTGACATTCAAACATTCAATGAAGAAATCATGGACATTCAAAGTTAAGCAATGTGTTGGTCAAAGAAAATATACCTCCCCAGTATTCTACCCACCGGCCATGTGCTTTTACTACAAATGACAGATTCTCCGTGTTTTCTTTCTAAAACTGACTTTGTACCCTGCTGCCTCTACCTTTGTCCAAAGCTGCCTAAACCAGTGCGTTGACCTTTAGCTGCAGCCAGCAAATATCACTCTACACATAGAAAGAGCAGGGGGAATAAGATAGAGAAACTACTGCAGAAAGGACCCTGCAAATTTTTTCAGTATTTTATAATGTTTCGTCTGTTAGGAGAGCATGTGCAGTAATCGATTGGATGCACAGCAGAGGCTTCCTGACTTCTGACACACATTTCCTCTTGCTGAGATATGAACTGGGCATTGTTATAAAGTTGAAAATAGCAAAAGCAAATATATTAGATATCATTGTAATATTATGTGTCTTTATTTTATTTACATTTTGTGGTTTCAGACCCTACTAATATAAAGCATGGAAGATACTCCATTTCATAAAGTATATTTATTTTACATTAAAAAATTTAATATTCATGAATGTATCATACAAGGGGAAAAATTATAATAATTGCTGTTATTTCAAATCTGTAACAATTCTCTGGGGTGATGACTTCTCATACTGCCAACTGTCCCTTAGCTGTCATAAATCCAATCTTCCTCAGACTTTGATAGCACTAGTACTTACTTTTTATATCATTGCTTCTTTATGTGTAAAATATTTGGAATTTGACCTATATATAAATTGGTTATGATCTAGCACTTCTGAAAACTTAGTGTTTCCTCCCCACAGTGAGCATGTTCTTGAAAAACTAAATGAATGAAGTTCTTGGGTGCCTTTGACTTTATCAGTAATGACTCCAGTGTGTGTGATTGCATCTTATCAGAAAGCACCTGACCATTGCATGGCAGAGTTTATCTCAAATGTTTGCTAGCTAAAGGCAAATTTACTTTTATTAAAAAGGGCCTATTTCCATTCCAAAGTCCCTGATACTGGTGCATAAATGTTCCTGTTTCCTACTTTCTTGCCTTGAGTAGCAGTAAATGCAGGGGCTACAGAATCCACTTTGACACCTCTCATTGAGCACATTTCCATGATAACTGACTTCTAAAAATTTTTTTCTTCAGTATTGTATTTTAGTATTTTAATATTTTAGTATTTTAGTATTTTCTTTTAGTATTTTTAGAAGTAGAGGATAGGCATGATTTCTGTGGATGTGGAAGATGAATGCTGCCATATAGCAGAGAACTTTCTGAGCCAGCATCTGCCATATTTGATCCAATGAGTGCATCCCTTTGTTGCACGGAAGGCAATGTGCACATAATGTAGAAAAGTAGAGCCATGGTGATCAGGCTCACTATATGCATTAACTTCGGAATCAGTAGCCAACAAAAGATAGGGTTCCCCAAAAGCTATATCTGCTTAGTAAAAACTAGGAATGGAGCAAGTACCAACAGGTGAAGCTCAAAAAGTTGCAGTCAATTCTAGTACAGCATGCTGGCTGGTGCTCCTAGAGGATTTACTCTGCCATCACCTGAATGTTCAGTGAACACAGTGGTACGAGCTACTGGAATAAGCATTTCCAGTCCACTGTATATTTGTGAAGCCATCTACCACTTCTATTCCTGAAATTACAATATTCCCTCTGAATTTCAGTTTTAGTGACACTCATGTTCCTGAAGCATGGAAGTTACGGATATCCTTCTTCTTCTGTAGGTTATTAAGGGCTCTAGACCTTGTGAAATTTTTCCATAAGGTTATGACAGGAACAAGTAACGTTGCGATATAGACCATTTTCTGAAACGTGGAGAAATGAGTATGGAAATTTTTATTTTGTGTCAATCTAATAAGTAGAAAGTAGAAACTTACTAATGTCTTTTTTTAAAAAAGATTTACTTATTTATTTTTGAGAAAGCGGGGTGGGGGAGGGACAGAAGGAAAGAGAAACTTAAGCAGACTCCATGCTGATTGCAGAGTCTGAGGTGGGGCTTGATCTCATGAGACTGAGATCACAACATGAGCCAAAACCAAGAGTCAGACACATAGCTGACTGCATCACACAGGTGCCCTTAACTTACTAATGTCTTAATCTGTGTAACTCACTACTTTTTACCTGAGCATCTACTCATTTTCTTATTTAAATTGTCTTCTCGTTTTTGGATGTCTATTCATTTAATTGCCCATTTTATAATTGGACTTTCTGATTTTTATATGCTTTAAACAAGTTCTTTTCAGATTTAAGATACTAAACTGTTGTTTATAGATACTGCAAGTATTTTCTTGTAGTGTGTCCATGTTCCTTTAATTATGTGATTTGAGTCCTTTACTAAACAGAAACCCTTAGTTATGATATAGTCAAGTGCTACCATTTGACTTCCCTTTTTTTCCCCTCAGTCTTGTGTAATTAATCCTATATCAAAGTCTATCTGCCAGGAATATAGGAATGAGAAGGGCGGGGAGACATCCTAAAGAAAGCAACACTGGAAGCTCTTGCTACCACTAGGTTAAGGAGACAAAGGACAAAGGGAGGAGATGTTGCTACATGAAGCCATAGAAGAGAAGCAGGTCTCCTGGGAGGATCTTGGGCTATTTAATCCAGGCTAGATTAAATACAGAACTCTCATTTAACAGTTACATTTAGATTTGAATAACTGTTCCTCCCAAAGTACCATGATTATCAAAAATATGCTGACTTCTTGGTTTGTCATCCTCTAATCTCCTGACAGTGACTTTCATTGGCTGAACTCAACCAGAAGGCAGATGACAAAGGATCCTGGAAAATATAACTGACAGACTCAGAAAATAGATCTAAGAGCAAACAGGCTGAAGAACTGATATGGAATCACTTCTACATTAATTTTTAATTACCCAATTATCTGTGGCTATTCCAGGCATGGTTTCTGCTAGTCATATTAGTCTTTATGGAGAAGAATTAAAACTAAAGTATAAAATATGAAAGCGAGAGTCTGTGATAGGCTGCAGAAGAGCCATAAAGAGCTGTGAATTTGCCTTAAAATTACCTCTATGTGGCAAAAGAATTCCCTGTGTTTTTATTTTAATTTTTAATTTTTTTAATTTAAAATTGTAATTCTAGTTATATACAGTGCTATATTAGTTTCAGGTGTACAGAATAGTAATTCAACACTTTCAAACATCACTCTGTGCTCATCATGACAAGTGCACTCCTTAATCCTCACCACCTAGTTCATCCATCCCCCCACCCCACCCCCTCTGGTAACCGTTAGATTGTTCTATATAATTAAGAGTCTTTCTTCCTTTCTCTTTCTCTCCCTGTCTCCATCCCCCCCAACCTTGTGTTATTTTCCCTTTGCTCATTTGTTTCTTAAATTCCACATATGAGTAAAATCTTATGGTATTTGTCTTTCTCTGCCTTATTTCACTCAGCATTATACTCTCTAGCTCCATTCATGACATTGCAAATGGCAAGATTTCATTCTTTTTTATGGCTGAATAGTATCCCACTGTATATGTATGTATAGATAGACAGATAGCATCTTCTTTATCTATCAATCAGTGGACACTTGGGCTGCCTCCATAATCTGGCTATTGTAAATAATGCTGCTATAATAATATAAACCAACAGTGCACAAGTTCTCCTTATTCTCCACATCCTTGCCAACACCTTTTGTTTCTTGTGTTGTTGATTTTAGCCATTCTGACAGGTGTGAGGTGATATATCATTGTTTTGATTTGCATTTCCTTGTTGATAAGTGATGATGAGCATCTTTTCATGTGTCTTTTGGCCAGCTGGATGTCTTCTGCCCATTTTTTAATTGGATTGTGTTTTGGATGTTGACTTTTATAAGTTCTTTATATATTTTGTTTACTAGTCCTTTATCAAATATATCATTTGCAAGTATCATTTCCCATTGTGTAGGCTGCCCTTTAGTTTTGTTGATTCTTTCACTGTGCAAAAGCTTTTTATTTTGATATAGTTCCAATAGTCTATTTTTGCTTATGTATCCCTTGCCTCAGGAGACATATCATGAAAGAAATTGCTATGGCCAATGTCAAAGAAATTACTGCCTGTGTTCTCTCTTAGGATTTTTATGGTTTCAGGTCTCACATTTTGGTCTTTAATGCATTTTGGATTTACTTTTGTGTATGATGTAAGAAAGATCCCCCTTTTTTTTTCTTTTGCATGTAGCTGTCCAGTTTTCCCAATACCATTTGTTGAAGAGACTGTCTTTCCTACTTTGTATATTCTTTCCTACTTTGTTGAAGATTAATTGTCCATACAATCGTGGGTTTATTTCTGGGTTTTCTTATCTGTTCTATTGATCTATCTGCCTATTTTTGTGCCAATACCATATTATTTTGTTTACCACAGCTTTGAAGTATAACTTGAAGTCTGGAATTGTCATGCCTCTGGCTTTGTATTTCTTTTTCAAGATGGCTTTGGCTATTTAGAGTCTTTTGTGGTTCCATACAAATTTTAGGATTGATTGTTCTAGTTCTATGAAAAATGCTATTGGTATTTTGATAGGGTTTGCATTAATTGTGTAGATTGCTTCGGATAGTGTAAATATTTTAACAATATTTGTTCTTCCAACCTGTGAATATAGAATGTCTTTCCATTTCTTTGTGTTGTCTTCAAGTTCTTTCATCAGTGTTTGTTTTATAGTTTTCATAGTATAGGTCTTTAATCTCTTTTGTGTTAATTTTTTCCCTAGGTATCTTATTGTTTTTGGTGCACTTATAAATGTGGTTGTTTCTTGATTTCTCTTTCTCTCTCTTTCTTTTTAAAATATTTTATTTATTTATTTGATGGAAAGAGAGTGCAGTTGGAGAGGGGCGGCAGTTAGAGGGAAAAAGGAGAAGTAGGCTCGCAGCTGAGCAAGGAGCCTGATGTGGGGTTTGATCCCAGGACTCCAGGACCATGACCTGAGCTAAAGGTAGATGCTGAACCAACTGAGCCACCCAGGCACCCCTTGATTTCTCTTTCTGCTGCTTCATTATTCGTGTATAGAAATGCAACAGATTATCTGTATGCTGGATTTGTATCCTGCACCCCTACTGAATTAGTTTATCAGTTCTAACATTTTTTTTTTTTGGTGTGATCTTTAGGATTCTCTATATTTAGTGTCATGTCATCTACAAATAGTGAAAGTTTTACTTCTACCTTATCAATTTGGATTCCTTTTGTTTTTGTTGTTTAATTACTGAGGCTAGGACTTCCAGTACTATATTGAGTGAAAGTGGTAAGAGTGTATATCCTTGTCTTGTTTTTGACCTTAGAGGAAAATCTCTTAGTTTTTCTTCATTGAGGATGATGTCTGCTGTGGGTTTTTAAGAGATTGCTGTTATTACATTGAGGTATGTTCCTTTAAACCTATTTTGTTGAAGGTTTTTTTTTTTTATCAGAATTGTCTGTATGTTATAATTGGTCAAATGTTATTTCTGCCTCTATTGAAAGGATCATATGGTTCTTATCCTTTCTCTTATTGATATGAGGTATCACATGGTTCTTATCCTTTCTCTTATTGATATGAGGTATCACAAATATTGAACCATGCTTGCAACCCAGGAATAAATCTCACTTGGTGGTGAATGATTTTTTTTTTTTTAATGTCTTGTTGAATCTTGTTTGCTAGTATTTTATTGAGAATTTTTGCATCTATGTTCATAAGAGATATTAGCCTAAAGTTCTCTTTTTTAGTGGAGTCTTTATCTGGTTTTGTTATCCAGTAATGGTCAATAATGTTGGCCTCATAGAATGAATTTGACAATATTCCTTCCTTTTCTATATTTGGAATAGTTTAAGAAAGCTGGATATTAACTCTTCTTTAAATGTTTGTAGAATTTCCCTGTGAAGCCATCCCATCCTGGAGATTTGTTTGTTGGGAGTTTTTTTATTTTTTACTTGATTTCTTTGAAGATTATCAGTCTATTCAAATTTTCTATTTCCTCCTGTTTCAGTTTTGTTGGATTATATGTTTTTAGGAATTTATCCATTTTGTCTAGCATTGTCCAATTTGTTGGTATATAGTTTTTTCATAGTATTCTTTTACGGTTGTTTGTATTTCTGTGGTGTTGTTTATTGTTTCTCCTCTCTAATTTGTGATTTTATTTATTTGAGTCTTTTCTCCTTTTTTTAAATTTTAAAACTTTTTAAAAAAAGATTTTATTCATTTATTTGATAGAGAGAGATAGTGAGAGAGGGAACACAAGCACAGGGGAGTTAGAGAGGGAGAAACAGGCTGCCAAGGAGCCTGATGCGAGGCTTGATCCCAGGCAGGCCTAGATTTTAGGTGGGACTGGATCCCAGGACACTGGGATAATGACCTGAGCCTCTCAGCCAAAGGCAGATGTTTAATGACTGAACCACCCAGGCAGCCCTCATTTTTTCTTGATAAGTCTGGCTAGAGGTTTACCAATTTTATTATTTTTTTTTTCAAAGAATCACTTTCTGGTCTTATTGATCTGTTCTATTGTTTTTTTATTTCTATATTATTTATTTTTGCTCTAATCTTTATTATTTCCTTCCTTCTGCTGGTTTTGACTTTTGTTTGTTGTTCTTTTTCTAGCTCCTTTAGGTACAAGTTTAGGTTGTTTATTTGAGATTTTTCTTGCTTCCAGAGGTAGGACTGTATTGCTATAAACTTCCCTCTTAGTACCACTTTTGCTGCATCACAGAGGTTTTAGACTGTTATGTTTTCATTTTCATTTGTTTCCATGTACTATTTAATTTATTTTTTGATTTCCTGTTTGATCCATTAATTGTGTAGTAGTATGTTCTTTAACCTCCATGTATTTGTGTTCTTTCCAGATTTTTTTATTATGGTTGATTTTTAGTTTCATAGCACTGTGGTCAGAAAAGATTCATGGTCTGATTTTTATCTTCTTGAATTTGTTGATATTTGTTTTGTGTGCTAACATGTGGTCCCTTCTGGAGAATGTTCTTGTGCACTTGAATGTGTATTCTGTTTTAGGATGGAATGTTCTGAATATATCTGTTAAATCCATCTGTTCCATTGTGTCATTCAAAGCCATTGTTTCTTTGTTGATGTTCTATTTAGATGTTCTGTCCATCAATTTAAGTGGGGTATTAAATCTCCTACTATTATTGTATTATTATCAATTAGTTCCTTTGTGTTTGTTATTAACTTATTTTGTGTATTTGGGTACTCCTCTTTTTGGTGCATAAATATTTAATGGCAGTCTTCAGATCACTCTCTGGTTTATTGACTTGCATATGGATGATATCTAGTTAAAAATGTGGGATGGTGTGGGCTCAGAGTCCTCCTACTCTGCCATTTTCCCAAGTTCCCCCTAACCCCTGGCTTGTGTTTTTAATTCTATATCCTAAAAGTGTTGCTAATTTCAATTAATCACAAGCTTTCACAATTAAGAAAAAATTGAAATTTTATTTGAAGGCAAAATGATATAAGTTACTGGCAACTTAAATGCTTTCTAGGTAATTCATTATCCACAAAATATATTCTATTTAAAATTAAAGCTTATTGCATTATATTAAGTCCATTTCACAGCAGAACAATTTTTATCTAGATTTTATTTATTTGAGAGAGAGGGAAAGAGAACAAGCAGGGGAAGGGGTAGAGGGGGAGGGAGAAGCAGACTCCTTGCTCAGCAGGACTCAGTCCCAGGACCCTGGGATCATGACCTGAGCTGAAGTCAGATGCTTAACTGACTGAGCCCTTCACAGAACAAAACTGAAAGTAATCCCCACATTATCTTCCATGTAGACTCTAAAGGATTTGGGTTTTAATTTCTGATATTTAGTTAGTGCAACAAGTTGAGGTGTCTGCTTTAAAATTGGATAACAATTTCGAGGGTTGGGGATAAATAAAAATATATATAATCTCTGATTTCGGTGTGCATATGTATGTATGTGTGGTCTGTATATAAATAATCTACAATGGAAGGTTACTGATTCAATTTTTAAGAATATTTGAACCAAATATTCCCTGTTGTCTCTGAGACTTAAATATATATGACATATTTAGTTCTAAACTAGACAAATACATTTGTACATGATAAAGCAAGGGAAATGATTATTTCTTCTAGATTGCTGGATTCCATTATGCACACTCTCATTGTTTCCTCAGGCATAGTCTTTCTTAAACACAATCACTTTTCACTTCTTTTGGAGCTTTAGCATCATTTTTATATGAATCAAATACATTTGAATTCAAACAAAGACACCACATACACACACTCACACACTCCAAAAAACCTGCAAAGAAAAATGTATTATTTAATTATTTTTAGAGGTCATGAATATGAAGGATTTAGCTAGTATTAAAGCTGGCATTATTTAGGTTCATCTAGTGTTTTTCCAAATTCTCTAGAATATTAACTAAATACTGTGTGAAAGAAATTTGCACTATAAAATGTAATTAGAAAGTACTAGATACTGGAAGAAAAGTCATGGTATAATTTTATGAAGTATAATATAGCTTTAAATTACCTGAAAATTCCAGATACTTTGGAAAAATAACTAAAATGTAATAATTTAATATGTGAAATTGTCATTGATATTATTTGGCACAATTACTGAATCTAATATAACTTCGTATACTGCTGGTAAAATATAACTTTTAATTGCGTAACATTTTATAGTAAAACGTAACTTTTCTTTGAGGTTTATGTCAAAAATATGTCCAATAGTTAAGGATTTTATTTTTCTTTTTTAAAAAGAATTTATTTATTTATTTTAGATGGAAAAGAAGAAAAAGGGAGAATATTGAGCAGGCTTCCCCACTGAGCATAGAGCCTGATGCAGGGTTCAATCTCACAACCCATGAGATGATGGCCTGATCCTAAACCAAGAATTGGATGCTCTACTGACTGAGCCACCCAGGTGCTGCTAGTTAAGGATTTTAAAAATAAGGTTGATGTTTTATTTATATATGTATAAAAGATTTCTGAGTGAGAATATGCCTCTCTCTTTTTGTTACTTTTAGTAGTCTTTCTTATTCTCTATCTTTAAAGTATATTCATTCCAGATCAGGACATTTTAGATATGTATTGTTTTGTTTTATTTAAGATTAGTAAATTCTAAAAAAAAAAAAAAAAATAGTGAACTCTAGCACCTATTTCATCTCATATATTTCAGTTTGAGGCTAAAAATAAGACCTTTTTATGGAACTAATTCTCTTTCTACATTCATTTCTATATTATGTGATAATAAATATATAAACACCAAAAAAATAAATGCTGAACTTGACATACTCAGGAACAAATAATAAATGTAGATGGTGTTTCAATTAACAAGTTTTCCTCTCTGGAAATGGCATCAAATAGAGTGATTTTATTTTATTTTTTAATGTGGCAGATAGTGTCCCTTTTGAAAATACAGGGTAAAAGAACATTTTTATAATCAAATTAACACAACAATTGAAGGAAAAATATCTCTGAAAAGTCAAGGAAAATAGCACATAGTGCAGGTGTTTTGTTTTTCTACTTTATCTCTTTTTATTTTTCCTCTAAATGAATAAGGAGAAAAAACTTCTTTGGCTCCCTATAGTGCACATTGTCTAGGAGAGTTAATATACTATGGTTTCTGTCCTTGAACTTTCATGAACTATTACAGATTGCAAGAACATTTTGGTTTCTGTGCAGCATTTCAAGTCAAACATTACAGTCTTGTAGGCTATTTCTGTGATTAATTTCAAGCAAGGGTACTGGTGTTATGGCTATCTTTTAGAGATTGAAGTGCTGCCAAACTGAAAAGGAGATCCAATATTGTAAGAGTAAGCCTATTGGATTACTCCAAAAAATGTGGTCAGAGAAAATAATCCAATATTTATTTTCTCAGTAAATTTCTATGTTATATTCATATTTATTTTATATACAAGGATTTGTCAAACCTAACTGATGAAATTATTAAAATATACAGAACTGGTTAAAGAAATCCATGTGCTAGAATTGTTGAGATGGAAAAGGAAATAGATATTTAAGGGAAAAAATAAATAACCTTACCAGATTCAAATATAACACACACAAAGGTATTAAAAAAAGAGAGATAAGGTTCAAACCCATAAAGAAATAATAAAAGATTATAAACTGGTAAGAATTAAAAAAAGAAGAAATAAAGTAAAAAGACAAAACACATGCACTGTATGTTTTTTTCTGTGATCTTTCAGAGATATTTTTCCTTTGAAATAAACAAATAATAAATACTTTTTCTTTATTAACAAATCCACAAAATAAAAAAATGTATAATCTATTCCTGTTTAGTGCTGAAGTGCAAAAGAAAAAAATAACATATTTAAATGAGTATAAGTAAATAGTATTTAAGAATTTAGGTAGTGTTTTTGATAGGGTATGATAAAATACAATAAACAATGAATATAAAACAGCAGTAAAAATAAAATCAAAGAAATTAAAATGTCCAGATAGTAAATGAATTTTATACTAATATTCAAATGATATTAAATGTTTAATTCATAAGGGAATAAAACAAATCTAACCTAGAATATATATAAAAAAAGGCAAAGCCCGTTATAATGTTTGTCTTTAAGGAATTAAAGATAATACTATTGTGTAAACAGAATATTTTTTAAAATGGGTTTGTAAAGAGATCATTCATGCCTTTTGACATCTATTTATATTCATCAACAAATGAATATCCACAGGATATAATAATCTTAGTGGGTTTTTGAGTTTATTATTTCACTGTGGCTATTAATCAAATTAAATTTCTCATGTACTCTAGGATATTGCTCTAGCAATTCCCAATTTTTTCTTACTTTTTTTTTTTTTTTTTTTTTGTCGGAGGTCCCACAACACATGCAGGAACAAAGACATGTTGGTGCAGTATTTGGTGGTCTTCCTGGGGAGGGCCTCCTCAGTGCTGAAACTGAGGTAAGTGGTCTGGGAAGGGCATTTCTACCAATGTGTGGGAGTGAGGGGGTGGTAGGCTGGGGGATGTGAGTTGCTGTGAGCAAGGTAGGTAGTGACTGTGAGTGCCTTGCTGGTTCCTTCACTTGGCCTTGTGTTTAGGCTGGGGTTAAGGCAGGGAAATGGTGCCTGACATCTCCGTTGTTCTTAAAGTGGTCTCCTTGTGATATTTACCCCTCCAGACCACTCTCTGAGATGAGTAAATAACTCCCTCCCATCTGCCCCTGGTGTTTTTTAAACTGCTGCTTCCTCCCTGTGTCTCTGCTGGCTTTTTGTCATGCTGTCTCTTTAAGGGCAGGGCCTCTGCTTCCTAATGCCCTCTGAGGTCTCCCAGAGTGGAGCCCACAGATTTTAAAAATTCCAGGCCTTAAGTCCTGCTGGTTGTGAGAACTCACAAGATTTGGCCCCTTTTGTGTTCAAAGCCAGGTGTTATAGGGATTTGACCTCCCCATGCAGGCTCCCCAGTTGGATAGTCTGTTTTTCACCTTCTCTATGCTACTGGCTCCCTCACTACTGCAGAAGGTCATAGTGCATTTTGCCCCCAGACTGCATATTTGCCCTTCCTACATTCTTAGATGTGACCTCTACCTTTAGTTGCGGGGTTTGTTCTGACAGTTTTCAGATTGTTTTGTGGGTTCTTTATGCTGATGTGAGTCTTATCTAGTCCCCATGGAATAAGGTAAGGTTAGGGTCCTTCTACCCTGCTATCTTCCCAGACTCGACCCTTTTATGATATATTTTTAATAATGCCTAACTTAAGGAGCTTGCCTTGCTGTTTTCATTAATTCTCTTAGAAATTTTATTACCTTCATTTACCTCCTTGTAGGTAGAACACCAAAGAATTAAAGTCAGAAAAGAGCTGGAAGACATAGAATGCCAATATAAGTAATTAGATGCTAAAATTATATCTGTTCAATGAGTGAGTGTATAGGCAAATATGACATTAGAGAAAAAAGACTTATCTCTATTCTATAAGGGTATAGTGAGAATTTTTTTATTTTAAAAACATACAATTTCAGAATTTACTAAGACTTAAAAACCAAATGGAAAACAAGAAAATACATTAAAAGTATGAGTCTAGGGGTATCTGGGTGACTCAGCTGGTTAAGAGCCTGCCTTTGGCTTAGGTCATGATCTCAGGGTCCTGAGATTGAGCCCCACGTTGGGTTCCCTGCTCAGTAGGAAGTCTGCTTCTCTCTCTCCCTCTGCTGCTCCCCCTGCCTGTGCTCTCTTGCTCACCCTCTCTCTTTCTCTCAAATAAATAAAATCTTAAAAAAAAGAATAGCATGAATCTAAATTTGGGATGATAGCAAATATAATTAGCTAAATTCAAAGAATTCCTTCTCTGTAGCAGGGGATATGCTATTATTTTATATAGATTACTTATTTGAATTCCAAAAAATATTTGAGATATTATTCCATTGTATTGATGAAGGGCTTACACATATTAACATGACAGAGGTGATATAGTCATTAAAAGAATTCTTCAGACCATCTGTTTCTGGAGACAGTAATTGGTTCTTCCCTATAAATTTAGATTAAATTTTTCGAATAATTGTAACAGTAAACACTAATTTCAGTTCAGTGGATTAATGACCAAGTCTAACTTGATGGATAAATGAATCACTTTTAAGTTTGACTTGTAAATGGTACTGTTTACTATCTGTATATAATAAGCCTGAAGTACATCCTGGCAGTACCAAATGGATTGTTCATTAGATCAGTATAAAATAGGAATAGTAGAAGTTAGCCATCGTTTATACATATCATAAGAGAAAAACAATTATAAATATTCCCAAATTATTCCCCATTCTAAAGGAAATAGTATACATATGTATTTTGCATGAAGAATGCAAAAACACACAATTCATCCATTATTTATTTATTTATTTATTTATTTTTATTTATTAGGAAAGAGAGAGAGTGAGAGAGAGCATGAGAAGGGAGAAGGTCAGAGTGAGAAGCGGACTCCCCATGGAGCTGGGAGCCCGACGTGGGACTCGATCCCAGTACTCCGGGATCATGACCTGAGCCGAAGGCAGTCACTCAACCAACTGCGCCACCCAGGTGCCCCAATTCATCCATTATTTACGTATTATTGGTTTAAAGTCAGTTTATGTACCGTTTGATTAGAAAAATGAAACAGTTGCCTGGTCCCATGGTCAAAAGGTGGAGAAGAATTTCATTGAAAGCCACATTACAAAGCACAGTTCAATAAACTTGAGTATTGCAAAATAATATACACATTTTAGGTGAGATCTGAGTAGGCCTCCCATTTTATGTTGCTGTCAATCTGTTGAAACAGAGGCTTGTCATTTTTGTTTAAAATAGTAAAAGTGCTTTCAAATGAATGTTTTTGTGACAAGGTGCACTGTTAAATTGTCTTCTGCATCTTGCAGTTTGACCATTAATCATATAAATATGGAGCAGTAACATTGACGATGCGTGTTTCTAGCTGTAACAAAAGCAACCTTGTCACAAACGTCAGTTATATATTCAGCAAGAAATATGAAAGTAACACAACATTATTTTGGCTCTAGGGAAGGACTTACTCATATTGTTCACTAGAAAATACACTTTTAGATTATTTCTGTTGAGAAATCTGGCGTTTATCTTTCACTTGCAGTATCCCATCCCTTACTGCCACGAGTCTGAGGAAGGGCCTACAGAAATTGGCTAGAGGTCTCCTAGCAGGTTGTATCTCACCTGGCTGTCATCTTCCTAGTATTCTATTTTTGTACCTGAGACCTACGGGGTTTTTTTGTTTTTAGACAGCAAGAGCATGAGAGGAAAGTGGCAGGAGAGGCAGAGAGAAGGAATCTTAAGCAGGCTGTCACGATCCTGAGATCATGACCTGAGCCCAATGCTTAACCCACTGAGCCAGACAGGCACCCCTCAGATATTCTTAATTATGGCAAAATAAACAAGGAATCTTCATAGTTGAATGAGCCTGTTTTAGAATACTTCAAAGGACAATATGGGGGGGGAGACACAAAACCATATAATAACTCAGATTTTTTTAAACATTTGGATTAACTAATCATATTACAAATCTTAAAAATCTACAAAAAGTAGAGTTCCAGAAGGATTTGCATTTTTTTCTTGTTTTTCATATTGCTGCAGAATTTTATAATTTAACTGTTTTACTACCTCAAATGAAGTTAGATCATTTTTATTTGCATTTTAAAAACTCAAAAGTTTTGCTAACAGTTTATTAATCTAACCAGTTTTATTGTATTTCCTTTGTCGTGTTAGATCCTGAGCTATGGATTAGTTGCCCAAGAGAGACTTTAAGCAATTATCCAGGTAAGAACAGTGCTTCTCAGTGCCTTTCTTTCCTCTTGATTTCCATTTCCTTCATTCAGATATTTTAGATTTTTTTCCCCAGGGTTTGACTGAATTATTCACCAATCAATGTGCTCTCTCCATTTATTATGTGAAGATAATATCTAAAGTGGCCCTCACTGAGGTGTCTTTTCCATATTCCTTAGAATTCTTATGTAAATGAAAGAGAATTTCATTGTAGCTTTAGTTACTATCTTGATACATGTGTTCTTGTACAGAATGCACTAACATTTTAATATTATGTATAGCAAAAAATTATAAATTTTATATCAGGGCAGACAGTAAATATATCCATGCCATATATGAGAAAAGGCATATAGCCATTGACTTTTTAAATTGCTGTTATTAATTTGTATATTCTTTACCCTCATTCCTTTAGGAAAAATGACTAAAATGAAGCTCTTTCTTAACTCCTTAATTTTTATGTATATTTTTTCAAGAATAATATTGCTATAGGGACACTGGGTGGCTCAGTTGGTTAAGCGTCTGCCTTTGGCTCAGGCCACGATCCCAGCTCCTGGGATCGAGTCCCATGTCAAGCTCTCTGCTCAGCAGGGGGCCTGCTTCTCCCTCTCTCTGCCTGCTTATGCTCTGTCAAACAAATAAATAAAATCTTAAAAAAAAAGAATAATATCTCTACAATATCACTGTATATTTTCCTCAAAGCTTTGTTATGAGAACAAAGGGAAATATTAGAAATATGTCTTACAAAGTAATAGTGGGATATGTACAGTCAGATGTATTAAAACATCTCTTATAGTATTGATGAATCTTGGTATCTCTTCTGAACCACAGATAGGTATACTTTACACTCTATTTTATCTAGATGCTTTATAAGGAAATCTATTGCCAGAGTAGTAGGTTTAAGGTGGTAGCTCATTGTGATCTTCAGGCAACTACTGATGTGTTTTTTACCACTATAGGTAAGTTTAATCGCTTCTCGGCCTTTTGGCTAAGATCAAGTATAGGTAAGTTTATATTTTTTAGAGATTTATGTAAATGCATTCATGCAGTATGTACTCCTTACTATTTGACTTCCTTCACTCAGTATATTACTTTGATATTCATCCAAGTTTTAGTATGAAACAATAGTTTATTCCTTTTCATTACTGAGTAGTATTTTAATTATTTTTTTCTTAAGCAATTATTTAAAGTTTCTCAGGTCATATCTCTAAGAACTTAGATAATGTTCTAAAAAATGTGTTTTCTTCAATATGTTAGTTATATTGTTAAAAAAAGACATTTCTACAACTTAGCCAAATTAGTATACTCTAAATGAAACTAATCTTAGAATTCATAGAATTCATTTGATATTATAATTGGAACAGTTGGTTTTTTGCTTATGTGTAGCAAAAACTGTATATTTAAGGAAATGCACAAAAAATGAAGTTCAAAAATATAGCTCTTTTGAGGTACTGAATAATAATGAATTATAAAAAAATTGTTATAAATGAAATAAAATGATAAATGGCCAAAGTAATATGAGAGGTAATTTTATTTGTTGATAAACAATATGATTAATAAAGGACATTCACTTGCCAAAAAGAACAATGGTATACTAAAATTTTCAAACAGAATTTCAGATAGTGATATACTTTTCTCATGTGAAGTAAAAAAAAAAGTAAGCAAGATTATTTGAATTAATAATTATTGAAGGAAACACAACCAATCTTTAAAGGTTTACACTGGAAAATTATTTTATGCCTGTTAGGCATGTAAATTGGGCTGCCATCTGGTTTTTAATATTATGATTCTCCAATGACTCCATGAACAAATCACACTTCATTCAAATTAATTATAAAACCCAAATAGTCACAAATAAAGTTTCCGGTATTCCATGGAATTTGTACATCCTGGAACCACTCAAAATATGGCTGTGCCAATTTAAAGGTACATAGTTGTTAACAGAAAAAATTTTCAAACGGAAATGAAGATGTGGTCATTAGATAAGAGCAATTTACAAATGGAGTATGCAGATTTTGAGAGTTTCAAGTATTCATTTAAAAATAAAATTAAGCAAAAATATAAAAAATAAAATGAAGCTATAATATATGAGATAAATATACAGTTGTGTGTGTCTGCCACACATGCTTAAGATTCTTTAAAATAAGATGCTCAAGTATGACAGCAGGTATATGATGAATAAATCACTTAGTAGGAGTGAGGTTTGTACTATATGTTTGCCCACCAGTGTTTATTCATTCATTCAGAAATATATTAAATACTCATTATGAATAAATGGCAAGTTAGGTGTTGATTTGACATTTGTGAACAAAACAAATATACTCTGTCTTCATGGAGTTTACAATCTAATTGGGATTCGGGAAATTTACTGATATAAAATATGTAATTATAAAAAGTGGTGACAGTGATGAATTAAGTAAAGAAATAACAGGGCAAATTATCAGGGATAATGAAAATGAGGAGTTTAATTTTAGCTGAGTTTTGAAAGAATAGTTTATATGAGTAAAATAGAAACATAAAATATAGGAAGAGCTTCTAGGGCAATTTTTTTTTTTTAAGATTTATTCATCTATTTTAGCAGGAGAGAGAGAGCACCCAAGTGCACAGTGGGGAGGGGCAGAGGGAGAGAGAGTCCCAAGTAGACTCCACACTAAGCACAGAGCCCAACAGAGGGCTCGATTTCATGATAAGGCAATATTTTTAAAGACAATTTTCTTTTTTAGTTCACACAATCTTCTTTCAATAATACATGTGTATACATTACTAAATATTAAATACGTAATTATAGTTACTTTGTTAGAATATTAAGTTAACAAAGCATTTAAAAATGCAACTAAATTGGTTTATTGTAGGGGTCCCTGGGTGGCACATTCGATTAAGCGTGGACTCTTGGTTTTGGCTCAGGTCGTGATCTCAGGGTTCTGGGATCAAGCCCCGAGTGTGGAGCTCCTGCATCAGGTTCTGCACTCTGCAGGGAGTCTGTTAAGGATTCTTTCTCTCCTTCTGCGCCTCTTGCTCGTGTTCTCTCTCTTTAAAATAAATAAAATAAATAAAATCTTTAAAAAAAGATAAATTGGTTCATTTTCAAGTTTAAAATACCAAGCCCATATTTTATTGTGAGCAAAGATTCAATCCTTAAAATAAGGGTAAGTAAATAAAATTATAGTAACAAAATGCTGTGGTATTCAGTCCTATGTATCTGAATATCACTTGACATTTCCAGTTGTCTGTTTGAAATCCAGGGTTTGCAAATACCCTAGGGTCAAACTCAGTACTTCAAGTTTAATATAACCAGAATTAAATCTAGCAACTACTTACCAAAATATGTTTTTCCTTTTCTCCTTGCTCATTCTGTTAAAAATGACACCTAACATAGTTTCAAAATTTCCAGGTATGTAATAGCTTTTTCCCCTTTATCAATTATTTACAAATTTAAAAGTTTGAGTGATTTAATGCCTATGTTACTGCAAATCAGTTAGTTTTCATTAGGAAGGCCACTGATGTATTTAAATCTTCTTTCTGTCTTTCTTTAATGTCTCTAACAAACAATTGTGTTGCTCACTAGTATTCCACAGCAGGGCTCAGCTCCTTCAAATAAACCATTCACCTTGGCCCAAAGTAAGTTTGTTAAATCATAGTCCTTCTCAATTTATAAAACCATGCTGGTTAAATACTAGTCTCTGAAAGTATTCTATACTTTTTTGTTGTCTTATGTGATACTACTTTCTGTTTTCTTCATTCACCTTTCAGGAATCAACAATTATACATGTTTAACTCTTCCTCCTTTTAAAGCTTTCATTATTTTTCTTAATAGAATATATCTATTTGTTTAAATGCCAGAGGTTTTTATAATTATAGAATTTATGGCATTTTACTTAAATTATACTTAGCAGCATGCATTCTATTTTCTCCTAATAAGTCGTGAGTTGTTTGAGAAAGTGAACTAGAATAGTACATTGCATGAAGTACAAATTAGTAATTTTTTGGTGGAGTTGAATTTTGAGAATTAAGTAAATTTTGAGTCTCATTTAATATAAATCACTTAGTGTAATATCAGCTTGAAGTGTAGTATATATTTTGGTGAACAGAGATTGCTTAATTGACCTTTAAACAAGAAAGGGCTTCTTAAAGAATTCTACCTTAATCGATTCCATATTGGCTTGTAGATCTGTCACTATTATGTCCAGCTCTTTTCTAGTTTGAAGTGATCCTAGATATTGAAATGAGCAGGAAAACAAACCACACCACACCACAGTCACTTCTAAAGTTGCAGTGGAATATCTTTTGCATAGTAAGTATTGCAGAGTCTCTTTCAGTATATTCCTTAACAATTCAGATGGGGTATATTCAAGGACTTCATTTATTATATTATAATCATCTGAAGAAAATTTTTAAAAAAATCTTGACTCCAAGTTTTAATATTATTTAGGGAACAGATCTCTCATGCTCTACATTTTACTACATTCATAAACTATAAATTTATGTACATGTATACAGTATATTTATTCAGTAAAGTCGGAATATCCTGTAATAATCTATTAATAATGTATTTTCATTTCCACTCAATTGGATAACTTGTACTTATTAATATATGTTCTTTGGTAATTTACATTCCCACCAAGTGCACAAGTGTTCTCCTTTCCTCATCAAGACTTGCTATACATTGTCTTTTTGATGCCAGCTATTCTGACTGGAGTGTGGTGGTATCTCATTGTGGTTTTGATTTTGCATATTCCTCATGATTAGTGATGTTGAGCACATTTTCATATATCTATTAGCCACCTGTGTGTCTCCTTTGGAAAAATATCTATTCAGGTCCTCTGCCCATTTTTTTTTAATCAGATTGTGTTTTTGGTGTTCTTTATGTATTTTGGATATTAACCTCTAATCAGATATATATATATAATTTGGAAATATCTTCTCCCAGTTACTAGGTTGTTCATACATTTATTTTTAATCTAAATATATGTTCATATTTAAAGTAGGTTTCGTGTAGATAAGAGTGTTGTGTCATTTTTTTTGATCCAGTCTGACACTTTCTTTTAATTGGTACATTTAGACCATTTCCACTGAAACTGACTACTGATATATTTTAATTATTATCTATCATATTTGTTAATGGTTTCTTCTAGTTTTTATTTATTTAAGAGAGAGAGAGAACCCAGAGGCAGAGGGACAAGCAGGCTCCTTGCTGAACAGGAAGCCTATGTGGGGCTTGATTCCAGAATGCGGAGATCACGACCCAAGCTGAAGGTGAACATTTAACTGACTGAGCCACCTGGGGGGCCCCATCTTTAGAGTTTTTAACTGAGCATTTTACATGATTCTATTTTCATATAATATCAGTTTGAAATTCTTTAACTTTTTTAAGTGGTTGTCCTAGAGTTTGCATTATACATTTAAAACAAATTTTGGTCCACTTTCAAATGATACTATATCACTTCACAGGTAGTATAAATGCCTTATAATAACAAAAATAGTCTTCATTTTTTTCTTCCCATCCCTTGTACCATTGCTGCCATTCGTTTTGCTTATATAAATGCTTATAAGCATACATAGTTGAATGATTCTATTTTAAACTTGTATATGTTATATCAAAAGAAGAAAAATGTTTTTATTTTCAATTCATATAAATCTGAGTTTCTGCTTTGTATCATTTTACTTATCTCTAAAGAACTTTTTTTTTTAAAAGATTTTATTTATTTATTTAACAGAGAGAGAAAACAAGTAGGCAGAGAGGCAGGCAGAGGTGGAGAGAGGAGCAGGCTCCCTGTCCAGCAAGGCGCCAGATGCGGGACTTGATCCTAGGACTCCGGGATCATGACCTGAGCCAAAGGCAGCTGCCTAACCAACTGAGCCACCCAGGCGTCCCTCTAAAGAACTTCTTTTAACTTTTATTGCAAGGTGGACCTACTGGAAATAAAGTGCTTCACTTTTCTTTCAGTGAGCTTACTCCTCTGGATTGGAAACTGCACACATGCATCTCAGTCCTCTACCCTGCGCCCAGAGGTAGGACAGGAAGGCTACAATGGGATGGAGTTGGGTTCTTCCCTTCCTCATCTTGGAAGGAATGGTTGTCAGTGAGGCTATGATAAAACTCAAACAGGTTATGTTCTACTTAAATAATTTCTCCATTTTTAAGAAAAACAGAATGCTCTGTTTTATTTCAAGATGGATTCTTTGCCTCTTTCCCTGCTCAAAGTGTAAGGGAATTTTCTTGGACATTGATTGTGAGAACCTTGTAAACATCCATGAAGTAAAACTCACAGAAGAATGGGAGACCCTCTGATAACTGGGTCCTTCTGAAATTTTTAACTAACTGTCAGAATTGTCCACACTGAGCCTCCAGAAATTTGGCAATTATAATTAGATTTTCCTTCCTGGGCAGTTTTTCCCACAAAGATGGCTCTGGTTAGCTGTAATTCTCCATAGTCACCTGTTGGTGTCTCCAGTTTTGAGTGTGGCAATTTGCCTGTGACCTCACTTGTCTGACAGATCTAAGAATTATTTATTTTTCAGTTTTTTCATCTTCTTACTTGTTAAGATGGAGTAACCCCTTCCAAACTTCTTTCTGGAAACAGAAAATTTCACATTTCTTTTTGGATTCACCTGCTCCTATAGAATGTCTCTATCACTTTATTTTAATTTCACTGAAATTGAACAGTTTTCCACTGTTCAATCTAAGGAAACAATTATTTAGTCCTAATTTCATGTTATTTGAAGAAAGAGACTGACTAGTCTAATTTGGTCTAAAGTAGTTGAAATCAGGTGGACAAGTCACAGTACATGCAAGTGTCTAATGCAACTCATGAAAATGGCTTTCATTTTTAGAAGTTAGTTATAAATGTCAAATTAAACAATGAAAAATCAATGTTGTAAGTACAAAAATACAACATTCTAGAATAGAAAAAAACTTTTTTTCAATGAGGGCTTGAATTTAAGAGGGAACACTTGCTTTGTAATTTATAAAAGTTGGATTACAAAGCTAATGATGCCAAATTTTCTTTCTGAATATGAATAAACATACTATAAAGAAACCTTCACCTTCCAATCTTTACATAATATTGACACACTGAATACAATAAATGCTTTATGACTTTTAAGTCATGGCAGATGTGTATTACACATTTCACATATTCAATATTTGAGACACTAGTATAATCAAAATAGAAACTAATATACAAATATATTCATACATAAATAAATAAGGTTCACTTTAAGTCTGGTTTAATTTAGCTACTAAAGGACAAATACTTTTTCATCTAAGGAATTATAGTGTCTGAGACCTTTGATGATGAGCAAGTGAGCAGGTGGTAGGACAATTGTGACAAACTTACCAAACCAACGATTGGGATGAAATGCTATAAACTCTTTTTAGGTGTACACTATAGTATATGCAAATTAACACATGCTATTCATACAAATATCTCTTCAGGTTAATGAGATAATTTCTATTAACTAAACTTTGTTCTTCAAACTGGAAAAGCTATGTTCAGTCAGAAGATATTTTAAAATACTTTTCTGATAGTTAAAAGTATAAAAAAATGTTTTACTGTGTCTGTATTCCTAACTGGAGATAGGTTTCATGGGAAGGACACACAATTAATTAAAGATAACTTTATATGTTCTTTGAATAGGATAATTTTAGACTAATATCAATTAACTTAAATATTAATTTATAGAAAAACATTAATTTGTTCACAGCTTTAAATGAATAAAACATAATTATAATGTGATTAAGGAGCTTCCACTCAGAGCATATAACATAAAACAAGGTTGAAAATATTTTTTTTTTTAAGATTTTATTCATTTCTTTGACAGGAGAGAAATCACAAGTAGGCAGGGAAGCAGGCTCCCTGCTGAGGAGAGAGCCCGAAGTGGGACTCGAGCCCAGAACTGTGGGATCATGACCTGAGCTGAAGGCAGAGGCAAACATTTCCTTTACAGTAATTTTCTCCAGCCTACCTCAGAGAGTTCCAGTTTGACAGATGGAAATAATAAGTAAAATCAGCAAAGAAAAAAAAGTGTTGTTTGACAGTATAATATCATTAATAAATATGGAGCATGTGGCAAGGAAATAGATGTATTTCCATAAACTCTGGCCCTGTTCCTGAATATTTCCCTTAATGTCATAAAATCATCTATTTGTAGTTAACAGCTTAGTTTATGAAAATGTAAATACAGAAAATGTTTCCTACATTAGAGAAATTATAATTTTTGCATTTATTTCTAAAGGTCTTTGTTCCTATATTAGTTGGTTAAGTGATGCATGTGTGTGCACGCACGTGTTAAATTTTCTATGTAATGCATTTGTGGAGCTATTTTACCTAAAAATCACAGTCTTATTCCTTTGCAACAGTGTTTGAAGACACTATGGCTAGAAGTCCTCATATGTATTTCTTTCTATTTTTATTGTTTTTTTATTTTAATTCCAATATAGTTAACGTACTGTGTTATATTAGTTTCAGGTTTACAATATAGTGATTCAATATTTCTATACTTACTCAGTGCTAAGTGATAAGTGTACTCTTAATCCCCATCACCTGTCTACCCACCCTACCCACCTCTGGTAAAGATCATTTTGTTCTCTATAGTTAAGTGTCTGTTTCTTGGTTTGTCTTTCCACACCCCCTCCTTGTTCATTTGTTTTTCTTCTTAAATTCCGTATGAGTGAATTCAAATGGTATTTCTCAGACTTATTTCACTTCGCATTATACTCCCTAACTGCAACCATGTTGCTACAAATGGTAAGATTTCATTCTTTTTATGGCTGAATAATATTCTATTATGTATATATGTCCTCTTTATACATTCATCTATCAATGGACATTTGGACAGCTTTCACTTGGACACTATTCTGTTCTATTGATATATATGTCTATTTGTGCTTTCATGTATTAGCCATTGTAAATAATGCTGCAGTTAACATAGGGGTACATATATCCTTTCAAATTAGTATTTTTCCATTCTTTGGGTAATATCCTGTAGTGAAATTACTAGATCTTAGGGTAGTTCTATTTTTAATTCTTTGAGGTAAAGCCATACTGTTTTTGACAGTGGTTGCATCGATTTGCATTCCTACCAACAGTGCAAGAGGGTTCTTTTATCCTCACATCCTTGCCAATGCCAGTTGTCTGTGTTCTGGAGTCTAGCCATTCTAACAGGTGTGAAGTGATATCTCATTCTAGCTTTGATCTGTATTTCTCTGATGATGAGTGATGTTAAGCAACTTTTCATGTGTCTGTTGACCATCTCGTTGTCTTCTTTGGAGAAATGTCTGTTCATATCTTCTGCCCATTTTTTAATTGATTATTTGATGTTAAGTTATATAATTGTTTTATATATTTTGGATACTAACTTTCTTTCAGATATGTCATTTCCAAATACCTTCTCCCATTCCCAAAAAACTAAAGGTTTTCATTTAATTTTGTTGATTATTTCCTTCATGGTTCAGGAACTTTTTATTTTGATTTAGTCCCAATAGTTTATTTTTCCTTTTATTTCCCTTGCCTCTAGAGACAGATCTAGAAAAATCTTGCTATAGCTAACATCAGAGAAATTACTGTGCTCTCTGCTAGGATTTTTATGGTTTCAGGTCTCACATTTAGATCTGTAATCCATTTTGCTCTTATTTTTGTATATGATGTAAGAAAAGTGGTCCAGCTTTATTCTTTCACTTGTAGCTATCCAGTTTTCCAACACCATTTGTTGAGACTTTTTCTCATTGGCTATTCTCCCCTCCTTTGTTGAAGATTAATTGACCATATATTTGTAGGTTCTTTTCTGGGATTTCTATTCTGTTCTATTGATATGTGTCTATTTTTGTGCCAGTACCATCCTGTATTGATTATTATAGCTTCGTAGTATAACTTGAAATCTGGAATTGTGATACCTCCAGCTTTGTTATTTCTTAGGAGTGCTTTGGCTCTTTGGGACGCTGTTTTGATAGGAATTGCATTAAATCTGTAGATTGCCATAGATAGTATGGACGTTTTAACAATATTTGTTCTTCCATCCAATAGCTTCCAATTTACTTGTGTCCTCTTCAGGGTACAGATCTTTCACTTCTTTAGTTAGGTTTATTCCTAGATGTTTTATTATTTTGTTACAACTGTAAATGGGATTACTTCTTAATTTTTCTTTCTGTTGCTTCATTATTAATGTATAGAAATGCAATAGTTTTCAGTACATTGTTCTGTACATTTTGTATCTTGCGACAATTCATGTAACAGTTCTAGCAGGTTTTTTTGAGGGAGTCTTTAGGGTTTTCTATATATATTATCACATCATCTGCAAATAGTGAGTTTTACTTCTTCTTTACCGCTTTTTTCCAATGTATTTTTAACAAGCCCTGGATTGTTCATCTGAGAACAATGGCAAGTTGTATTATGTTTAATCATTAAGTAAACTTTCTTAATAAATGTAATACAAATCCCTCTGTAAAGGAGCCAAGAGCTTGATCTGAGGACAATAATAATGTGATGAAAAAGAGGGAAGATTTAAACTTTGCTTTTTTCCAGAGAAATTGTAAAGATTACTGAAAGCCCAAGAGTCCTGAAACAAAATGGTAAGTAAGGCCAGTCAAAAGACACTTGGCAGAAGCATTTGTGTTTATGCTGCCCTCTCAGGAAAAGAATATTTACCCAGAGGACATATGGAGACATGAAAATAATTAATATCAATCTAAGGGGGAAAAATTTTAAGTTTAAAAAGGACTTATTTTTTCCACTAAATTAACTCATGAATATTTTGTGTTTGTTTGAACTGTGAAAACTGGTAGAGATAAGTTTTAAGCTTAATATATAAACAAATCTATAGGTAGATAGATGCGGCCAACATAACTACTGCAGTTATAATCATTTAACATACATATTTTTCAGAACTATATGAAAATAAAATTTTTCTATATTTGTTGATTTTAATGCACCTGGTTAAACCCATCAGAAATTACTTTTCAATGCAGCATAGAATTCTTTTTCTGACTTTTCTTCAGGCATACAAACCTTGGGTGTCACAGGAGAGGTCACTAGAAAAAGCAGTTAATGGGCATCGTATTTGATTTCACTAGTTCCTTCTTCCTAGTTTGTCTTTGGTTTCTACTGCTAGAGTAGGTCTTTTATTTAACACAAACAGTCTAATACTTCTGTACATAACAGATCTTGGAAAATTTTTACTGAGAGTACTTTAAAAAGTTCTTAAACCTGTTGGCTTTCTAACTTGCTTTGTATTTTCTTCAGCATGGTTGACAGGTTTGTATGTTTCAGTGAAAACCTTAACAAAATCCCTATTCTAACTTAGCAGAATCATTTTCAAAGCAGGAAAAAAGCATGCCATTTACAAAGCAGTACTATTTTCATGCTTATATGAAGACAGTTTACAATAATAACTGCTACATATTTACCTCATGGATTAAAAGCAGCAGTGCATGATGAAAATAGGAATCCAGTGAAGCAAGACGTGAAGCTCTCATCTGTAACTGTGCAGATTGTATTTCCTATAAAGTGTAAAATAATACAGAAAAAACAAAACAATTAAGCAAAAGGGCGCAAATAAAACTAACATGGTTATTTCCATGTAACGTATTATTAATTTTAATAGGAGAAAGTATGGAATTTTAAAAAATATTTATCTTTGAATATAAAATAACTAGTGATCTACAAGAACAGTGTTGCTTAGAATTTTTGTCATGTAAAATATTTTTTATTAAACAGAATAATACCCAACTGTTGTATCAACCTGGATGGGAGTGGAGGAGATTATGCTGAGTGAAATAAGCAGAGAAATTCAATTATCATATGGTTTCACTTACTTGTGGAACATAAGGAATAACATGGAGGACATTAGGAGAAGGAAAGGAAAAGTGAAGTGGGGGAAATCGGAGAGGGAGATGAACCACGAAAGATGGTGGACTCTGAGAAACAAACTGAGGGGAGGAAGGTGGGGGGTTGGGTGAGCCTGGTGGTGGATATTGAGGAGGGCACGTATTGCATGGAGCACTGGGTGTGGTACTTAAACAATCTTGGAACACTGAAAACATAAAATTAAAAAAAAAAATACTAAGTGTTGTATTAAAAAGCCACAATTATTTCAGTTGGGTAATACAATGTTTATTTATCTTACATCAATTTCCAGAGGAGGTCACAGGATTTACCTGAATCCCCTCCAAATGAGGACTCTAAGGATCTGATTTCATTCTGTCATGTGACTTCTTTATAACAGGGTGCTTTACTTTCAGCCACACTGGTAAGGTTTTGGAGGGGAGGGTGTGGGTGAGCCTGGTGGTGGGTATCGAGAAGGGCACGTATTGCATGGAGCACTAAGTGTGGTGCATGAACAATCAATCTTGTAACACTGAAAAATTAAAATAAACAAATTTGGGGAGAAAAAAAAGTTATAGAATCCTAAAAAAAAAAAGATCTTAAAGGCAAAATCCAAGAAAAATTTATCAGCCCAAATTATTCAGAAACCCCTAATATACTTTCATTAATTTTGTGTAATGTATGCTTCCTTAGGTCCAGGATTTGAAAGTATTGAGGTAGTAGTTATTTTATTGTACATTTTATTTTTAACTTATTAAAAAGGTTTATATTAATGCCAATGAAATAAGGATGACCTAATCTTTTTGATTTAATATATTAAGATCTGCTATAAAATAACTTGTCTTAAATGCTCCTATTCTAAACCAACAAAAATTAAGATGAAACTCTGAAGGGATCTGAGTAAGATATCTACCATAAGCTTTCTTGCCTTCATCTTCAGAGTTCAAAACATTCACTGCAGTAACCTGGTGTGAGGTAGCCATATACCAAAGAGGATATAAATTCTACCCTTCCAACCATCGAACATTTATTCACAGCCTCATCACCACTGTCTGCCTTGAATTAGTCAGGACTGCATGCATGGTACATGTATTGGCTATCTGTTGTAAAAGTGAGCATTGTAAGACTTAGTGGCTAAAACCAAAATTATTTAACTTGTAATTATGGTGGTCCCCACTTCACTGTGTACTAGGCTGAATGATTCTTTTGTTCTCCTGAGGACTTCATGTGTAGCTGGTAGAACTCTTTCAGGGTTAGAAGGGCTGATGAATTCAATAGTTTATGTATGTTCCCCCTTCAAGTTGATAGCATGATTGGGGGCAGGGTATGGGTACCCTAACCATCTTATAACCTTAAAGAGCCTTGGGTCCTTGGCCCACATCAGGCCTAGCAATCCCACCAAGGTGATACCAGTGTGAAACACACAAGGACATCTCTGGTTGGGGCTTACTATAGCTCCAGTTGCCATATACAGGTGGTGTAGGCTCAAAGCACCCTGAACATTCCAGGGCTATACCACTTCGGTTCGAGGTAGCTTGCTAGGCCAGCCTGGCACAGATCACTTTGGGAGGTCCTAGCTCATGCTTGAGTCACCTCAGCTACCCTGCCAAGGTACCGCCTAGGTAGACCACCACAGGACACCTGGCCCATATCCCAGCTTTTCTCCATTTATTCCACCAGGTCACCTCTTGCATAAAACATCCTGGCTTGCTCCCACTTGTTTCAGCTGCCCTTCCAGGGCACCCTGTGCATGGAGAACTCTGGGACTGCCCTAGTGCATGACTATTTCTGCTATAGCCATCCAACCAGGGAGTGCCCAAGTATGCCCAGTTCACACTAGACAGCTCTAGCTACCCAGCAAAAGTCAACAGGAATACACAGTATACGCAGGGAGAACCATGCACAAGACCATGCCTTTAAGTTTAGGGGAAGTAGCTATTTTACCTAATTCACAGAGACCTACAGAGTCAAGTAAAATGGGGAGACAGAAAAATATACCCCTAAAAAATAAATAATGATCAAAAAGATGTTCACTGAACTGAAAGAAAGAGTAGCAACTCAATGGGAATTTTAGCAAAGAGACAGAAAACAAAAAATAGCCAGTCAGAATTGAAGAATACAACAAATGAAATGAAAATAAATATGCAGAGGTAATTAGTTGTAGATTAGAGGACGAAGAACAGATCAGCATAAGATGGGGCATTGGAAACACCTCCCCCCCCCCCCGAAAAAAAAAGGGAAGGAGGGAGACTTGATCACACATAGAGGAGTGAGAGAGAATGAATGAAAACATGCATAGGGGATTCCACAAGAAAAACTCTTACCTAAAACCACTGATGAGGAAAAGGGGGGGAGGGGTTACTGCAAGTTTTTATAAGCAGTGGAGCACAAAGTCTGAAGTTTTAGAAGTATGTGCCCTTGCCAGGGTTGTGCCTGGTAGTCACAGTGGTATTCTAGTGAGGAAGAAGGGCAGAGACCCAGGAGTGGACAGCGTAGTTTGAGTATGCCCTGAGTCCCAGAAGAAGAAAGAATTTCTCTTTTTGGAGTGCATTTGGGAGAGAGAGAACAGCCTCTCCAGGGGAAAAAAGACCCAGCAATTGCCATTTAGCTACCCCATTCACTAGTGTAGAAATGGAGATGCCAGCAAAGGGCAGCGAGCCTTGGTGCTGGCTTTCTGCTGTGCTTTACCATAAACTCTGAGCCACTGTGCAGTTGTACAGCCATTTTCTAGGATGAACCAACTCCCAGCCATAGCGGCATGAGATGCATGTCAGACGATCAGCATGGGTCCACACCACATGGGTCTCTGAAGTTTGGGTCTGAGATAAACACTGGAGTGCTGTGCCACCTGACAGCTGGATAGCCCAGACACAGGGTGAAGGCAGGGATCTATTAGAAGCCAGAGATGTAGAAGGGATGATTGCCCTTCTGTAAGTGCTTCCTCTGGAGTGGTAGGTGCAAGCTTCCTGTTTCAGGGATGAAAGAGCAGGACCACACCATTCCCTCCCCCCACCACCCATCAACACTGACTGACTTCAGTAAGCAAAACAGTGCTACTAAGTGTAGGCCAGAACTGCTTACACCAAGCCCCATCCCCCTATACCCTTCAGGTGCATCTCCAATAAGGCAATTCTGCCAGTGGATCAGCACAGGAGGCCCTACCCCCAGAAGAACAACACAAACCCTTCATGTGCAACAAGTCTACTGATCATAGAGTGCTGCAAAGTTTCAGCTCTAGGGGAAATAGGATCTAGCCTCCTTTGTTTCTTTTTGGATACAGAAAAGCAATTTTAAAAATTTTGCTTAAGATTTCTATTTATTTTTGTTGTTGTTTCTAACTTCTTTTAACAGACCAAAACACACCTAGGATCTAGCTGCTGCTGCTTTTTTTTTTTTTTTTTTTTACCTCTTAATATAGTGATTATTCTCAGGAACAGAAATACAACAGACTTTTCTAACAATCTTATACACACACACACACAAAGTGACCCTGACAAAATGACAAGGTAGAGTAATTCACCTCAAAAGAAAGGACAGGAAGAAGTAACAGGGATTTAATCAATACAGATATAAGTTAAGATGTCTGGACTAGAATTTAAAACATTTTTTATTAAATATTTTATTTATTTATTTGAGACAGAGGGAGAGGGAAAAGCAGGATCCTTGCTGAGCAGAGAGCCTGATGTGGGGCTCAATCCCAGGACCCTGAGATCATGACCTGAGCCAAAGGCAGAGGTTTTAACCCACTGAGCCACCCAGGCACCTCTAAAACAACAATTATAAGGATATGAGCAGGGCTGGGGAAAAGCATAAAAATACGAGAGGATCCCTTATTGCTGAGATTAAAGAACTAAAAACAAGTCAGGCTGAAATTAAAAATGCTATAACCAAGATGAAAACCTGAATGGATGCCATGACAATGAGGATGGACAAAACAGAAGAATGAATCAGTAATATAGAAGATAAAATTATGGAAAATAATGAAGGTGAAAAGAAAAAGGAAAGAAAGGTATTGGATCATGAATGTAGAGAATGCAGAGAACTGTAGAAAATGGAGAACATTCAATCATGCTAATGAAAGCTATGGAGAACATTCAATCATGCTAAGAAAGCCTAAGTAGAAATACTATATCAGGTATTGGATCACAAATGTAGAGAACTCAGTGCCTCCTAAAAGCATAATGCCATTTGTACCATATCCCAGAAGATGGAGAGAGAGAAAGGGGGGAAGAAGTTTTATTTGAGCAAATTATAACTGAAAACATCCCTAATCTGGGGAAGGAAACAGACATCAAAATCCAAGAAACACAGAGAACCTCCATTAAATTCAATAAGAGCTGGTCATTACCAAAATATATCATGGTCGAATTCACAAAATACACAGATAAGGAAAGACTCTTGAAAGCAGCAATGTGGAAAAAAAAAAGAAAGAAAAAGAAAAGGTCCTAACCACCAAGGGAAGACAGATGATTAAGTCCACAGATCTGTCCACAGAAACTTGGCAGTCCAGAAAGGAGTGCATGGTGTATTCAGTGTGTTGAGTGGGAAATATATGGCCAAGAATAATTTATCTAGAAAGACTGTCATTTAGAATAGAAGGAGACACAGAGTTTCCTACACAAACAAAAAATAAAGGAGTTCATAACCACTAAACCATCCCAAGGGACTCTTTGAGTGGGAAGACCAAGAGTAACAATGACTAGAATGGAACTGAGAACATCACCAGAAGCATGAACCTTAGAGGTAACAAAAAGGGACTAAATACATATCTATAGTCACTCTGAATGTCAATGGACTAAATGCTCTAATCAAAAGACATAGGGTATCAATATGGATAAAAAAAAGCAAGATCCATCTATATGCTGCCTACAAGAGACTCATGTTAGGCCTAAAGAAACCTGAGGTTAAACATAAAGGATGGAGAACATTCGATCATACTAATGGATGTCAAAAGAAAGCCTGAGTAGAAATACTATATCAGACAAACTAGATTTTAAACCAAGACTGTAACAAGGTATGAAGAAGATTACATCATAATTAAGGAGTCTATCCATAAAGAAGATCTAACAACTATAAATATTTATGTCCCCAACTTGAGAACACCCAAATATATAAATCAATTAGTAACAAACATAAAGAAATTCATTGATAATAGTAGGGGACTTTAAAATCCTACTTATAGCAATGGGCAGATCATCTTAGCAGAAAACTAACAAGGAAACATGGTTTTGAATGACACACTGGACCAGATGGACTTTACAGATAAATTTAGAGCATTTCATCCTAAAGCAGCAGAATATACATTCTTTATAAGTGCACATGGAATATTCTCCAGCATAGATCACATACTGGGTCACAAATCAGGTCTCAACTGGTACAAAAAGACTGAGATCATATCATGCATATTTTTAGACGACAGTGCAATGAAACTTGAATTCAACCATAATAAAAAAAATGTGGATAGGTCACAAATAAATGGAGATTAAAGAACATCCTATTTAGATTGAATGTTTATTTCTTCTTTAATTTACTTTTTAATCCAAAGTACATGGAAGCAAATGAAAATGAAAGCACAACAGCTCAAAACTTTTGGGATGCAGCAAAAGCAGTCCTAAGACGGCAGTACATTGCAATACAGGCCCACCTCAGGAAGCAAGGAAAGTCTCAAATATATTACCTAACCTTACACCTTAAAGGAACTAGAGAAAAAGCAGCAAATAAAGCCTAAAGCCAGCAGAAGAAGTGAAATAATAAAAATTAAAGCAGAAATAAATGATATAGAAACAACAATAGATCAAAGAACTATGAGGTTTTTTGAAAGAATAAATAAAAGTTATAAAACCCTGATCAGACTTACCAAAAAAAAAAAAAAAAAAAGGGAAAGGTCCCAAATAAATAAAATCATGAATGAAAGAGGAGTGACTAAAACCAATACTACAGAAATACAAATAATTATAAGAGAATATGAAAAATTATGTGCTAACAAACTGGACAATCTAGAAGAAATGGGCACATTCCTAGAAACATACAAAAATTGAAACATGAAGAAATAGAAAATTTGAACAGACCCCAAACCATCAAAGAAACAGTAATCAAAAATCTCAACAAAACAAAGTCCAGGGAGAGATTGCTTCCCAGGGGAATTCTACCAAATATTTGAAGAAGAGTTAATACCTCTTCTTCTCAAAATGTTCCAAAAAATAGAAATGGCAGGAAAATCTCCAGACTCATTCTATGATGCCAACATTCCCTTCATTCCAAAACCAAAGACCCCACTAAGAGAATTACAGGCAAATAACCCTGATGAACATGGATGCAGAGATTCTCAACAAGATACTAATAAATCAAATTCAACAGTACATGAAAAGAATTATTCACAGTGATCAAGTGGGATTTATTTCTAGGCTGCAGGGGTAGTTCAACATTCACAAATCAATGTGATACAGCCATTAATACAAGAAAGAATTAAAACCATAAGAGCCTCTCAATAGATGCAGAAAATACATTTGAAAAAATATAGTATCCATTATTTATAGAAACCCTCAACAAAACAGGTATAGATGGAACACATCTCAGCATCATGAAGGTCATATAAGAAAGACACAGCTAATATGATCCTTAATGGGGAAAAACCGAGAGCTTTATCTCTATGGTCAGGAACAAGACAAGGATGTCCACTTTTACCATTACTATTTAGCATACTACTGGAAGTCTTAGACTCAGCAATCAGACAACATAAAGAAAAAAGAGATTCAAATTGGCAAAGAAGTAGTCAAACTTTCACTATTTGCAGATAACTTGATACTCTAACTAGAAAACTTGAAAAACTCCACCAAAAAAAATTTTCTAGAATACAAGAATTAAGCAGTTTGTAGGAAATAAAAGCAATGCACAGAAATGTTTCATTTCTATACACTCATAATGAAGTATCAGAAAAAGAAATCAAGTATTTGATGCCAATTATAATTACAATAAAACCTATAAGATACCTGAGAATAAACCTAACCGAAGAGGTAAAAGATCTACTCTGAAAACTACAGAACACCTCTGAAAGAAATTGAAGATGATGGAAAGAAATGGAAAAACATTCCATGCTCTTGGGTTGGAAGAACAAACACTGTTAAAATGTCTATTCTACCCAAAGCAATTAACACACTTAATAAATCCCTATCAAAATACCACCAGCATACTTCACAGAGCTAAAGCAAGTAATCCTAAGACTTGTATGGAACCTCAAAAGACCCTTAACAGCCAAGATAATGTTGAAAAAGAAAACCAAAGCTGGAAGTATAACAATTCTGGACTAAGCTACATTACAAAGCTGTAGTCACCAAGACAGTATGGTACTAACACAAAAACAGACACATAGATCAGTGGAACAGAGTAGAAAACTCAGAAATGGACTCACAACCATATGGTCAACCAATCTTCAACAAAGCAGAAAAGAATATCCAATGGAAACAGGCAATCTCTTTGACAAATCATGTTGGGATTACTGGACAGCAACATGCAGAAGAATGAAACTGGACCACTTTCTTACACCATATACAGAAATAAATTCAAAATGGATATAAGACCTAAATGTGAGACAGGAATCTATGAAAATCCTAGAGGATAAAACAGGCAGCAACCTCTTTGACCTCTGCTGTAGCCACTTATTACTAGACATGTCTCCGTAGGCAAGGGAAACAGAAGGAAAAATGAAATATTGGGACTTCATCAAGATAAGAAGCCTCTTCACAGGAAAGGAAAGAGTCAACAGTCAACAAAACCAAAAGGCAACCTATAGAATGGGAGAAGATATTTGCAAATGACATATTGGATAAAAGGCTAGTATACAAAATCTATAAAGAACTTATCAAACTAAACACTCAAAGAACAAATAATACAGTCAAGAAATGGGGAGAAGATGAACAGACATTTCTCTAAAGACATACAAATGGGTAACAGATGCATGAAAAAAACAGTCATCATTCAGAATCAGGAAAATACAAATCAAAGCCACAAAGAGATAGCACTACATACCAGTCAGAATAGCTAAAATTAACAAGACACTACCCACCAACTGTGGTGAGAATGGGGAAAAAAGGGAACCCTCTTACATTGTTGGTTGGAATGAAAGCTGGTACAGCCACTCTGGAAAACAGTATGGAGTTTCCTCAAGGAGTTAAAAAAAGAACTACCCTACAACCCAACCATTGCACTACTATGTATTTATCCAAAGTATACAAACATAGTGATTTGATGGGGCACATGCACCCCAATGTTTATAGAAGCAATGCCCATAATACCAAAATATGGAAAGATGTCCATCAAAAGATGAATAAAGAGGTGGCATATAAATAAATATAATAGAATATTACTCAGCCATCAAAAAGAATGAAATCTTGTCATTTGCAATGATGTGGATGGAACTAGAGTGTATTATACTAACTGAAATAAGTCAGAGAAAGACTGTTACCAAATGATTTCACCATATGTGGTATCTAAGAAACAAAACAGATGAACACAAGGGAAGTGAAGGTAAAATAAAATATGATAAAAACAGAAGGAGGCAAACCAAAGGAGACTCTTAACTATAGGGAACACACGGAGGGCTGCTGGAGGGGAGGTAGGTAAGGGGATGGTGTAATTGCATAACGGGCTTAGGGAGGGCACTTGAAATAATGAGCACTGGGTTATATGCAACTGATGAATCACTAAATTTTATTTCTGAAAATGATAATTCACTATATGTTAATTAAATTGAATCTAAACAAAACAAAACACAAAAAGATAAAACAACAATGAAATTTTAAATAGGAAGAGAAAAGAAGGCGTTGCATACAAGGGTAACCCCATAAGGCTATCAGCTACTTTTTTTTAGCAGAAACTTCTGGCCAGATATGTGTGGCATAATATATTCAATGCGGTGAAAGGGAAATACTTAAAGCCAAGAATACTCTATCCAGCAAGGCTATCATTCAGAATAGGAGAGATAAAAAGTTTCTCAGACATACAAAAACTAGATTAGTTCATGACAATTAAATCATCACTATAATATTAAAGAAGACACTTTAGTGTAAAGGAAGGACCATAAATGAGCGTATGAAAAATAAATATATCTCTAAAAATTAGTCAAGTAAATTCATAAAATTTAAGGATATAAAATATGACAATATATACCTATGGTGGGAGTGAAGGGAATAAAGATGGGGTCAAATTTAAGCCACCATTAACTTGATATAGACTGATAATACAGAAGATGTTATACAAAAACCTAAATGTGACCACAAATCAAAAACAAGCAACAGATATGAAAAAATAAAGAGAAACAGATCCAAGAATATTACTAAGGAAAACCAGGAGACCATGAAAGAGATAAGAATGTATCAGAAAAACTATAGAAACAACCAAAAACAAGGAATAAAATGACAATAAATACATATCAATAATAACTGAATGTAAATACAGTAAATGCACCAATTAAAAGAGAGTGTCAGAGTGGATTAAAAACAAACAAAAAAAGGGGCACCTGGGTGGCTCATTGGGTTAAAGCCTCTGCCTTGGGCTTGGGTCGTGATCTCAGGGACCTGGGATCAAGCCCCACATTGGACTCTCTGCTTGGCAGGGAGCCTGCTTCCCCCTCTCCCTCTGCCTGCCTCTCTGCCTACTTGTGATCTCTCTCTATCAAATAAATAAATAAATAAAATATTTAAAAAAATAAAAAATAAAAGCAAACAAAAAACAAACCCGAAGATCCATCTATATGCTACCTACAAGGAATTAATTTCAGATCTAAGCTACCTGCAAACTGAAAATGAATAGAAGAAACATTTATCATGCAAATTATATTGAAAGAATGTTGATGTAACACAACTTATACTACACAAAATAGACTTTAAAATGAAGACAATAAGAGACAAAGAAGGACAGTATATAATAATAAAGGGGGATATCCTACAAAAAGATATAACAATTGTAAAAAATTATACATCCAACATCCAATGTTATATTAATTATATAACACCTGATAGCAAACATGAGGGAAATAAGTGATAGTAATACAATAATAGTAGGGGATTTTAACACCCCACTTACATCAATGGGCCGATCATCCAAACAGAAAATCAACAAAGAAGTCATGGCTTTAAATGACACATTGGACCAGATGGATTTAATATATTCAGAACATTCCACCCTAAAATTGCAGAACGCACTTTCTTTCAAGTGCACATGGGACATTCTTCAGAAGATATCACGTACTAGACCACAAGAAAAAGTGTGGAAAGAACACAAATACAGGGAGTTTAAATAAGATGTTAAAACACAGTGAATAAGCCAACCAAGAAATCAAGGAAGAAATGAAAAATTATACGGAAACAAATGAAAATGAAAATACATTGGTATGATATCTTTGGAATGCAGCAAAAATGTTCTAAGAGGGAAATTTATAACAATACAGGTCTACTTCAAAAAGCAAGAAAAATCTCAAGCAACCTAACCTTATACCTAAAGGAGCTAGAAAAAGAAGAGTAAGCAAAACCTGAAACCAGCAGAAGGAAGGAAATTAAAAAGGTTAGAGCAGAAATAAATGTTACAGAAACAAAAAGAAAAGATCAATGAAATTAGGAGCTGGTTTTGAAAAGATCAACAAAATTGGTAAAACCCTAGCCAGACTCATCAAATAGAGAGGAGTCAAATAGGCAAAATCATATGAGAGAGGAGAACCAACAACCAATAACACAGAAATGCAAACAATTGTAAGATATTATGAAAAATTATACACCAACATGTTCAACATATTGGACAACCTAGACGAAATAGATAAACTCCTTGAAACATAACCTACCAGAACTGAAGCAGGAACAGTCTGAACAGACTAGTAACTAGCAATGAAATTGAATAAATAAAAAAAACTCCCAACAAACAAAAGCCCAGGACAATATGGCATCACAGGCAAATTCTACTTAACATTTGAAGAAGAGTTAACATGTATTCTTCTCAAACTATTGCAAAAAAAATGAAAGTGGAAGGAGAACTCTCCAATTCATTTTATGAAGATAGCATTACACTGATAACAAAATCACATAAAGATACCACCAAAAAAGAGAATTACAAGTCAATATCTCTGATTAACATAGATGCAAAAATGCTCAACAAAGTACTGACAAACTGAATCTAATAATACATTAAAGAAATAATTCACCAAAATCAAGTAGGATATATTCCTGAGTTACAAGAGTGGTTCAATATTCATAAATCAATGTGATACAACATATCAATAACTAGAGAGAGCCTATAACTCAGGGTCTCTTATTTAATCTTATTTAACTGTTGTGTGATCAGAAACCTTCAGCTAATCTGTTCAATTCAGGAGTTTCTGCACATCTGGTTCTCATCCCTACAAATATAACTAAAATAAAAATCTGCTCTCAACCCACAAAAACTCTCCACAAACACAGAAGAGAAAGCCTATGACCCTGTATTGCACTACTGGGTATTTACCCCGAAGAAGCAGATGCAATACAAAAAGGGCCACATGTACCCCAATGTTCACAGCAGCAATGGCCACAATTGCCAAACTGTGGAAAGAACCAAAATGCCCTTCAACAGATGAATGGATAAAGAAGATATGGTTCAGGGGAGGGGGGCAAGATGGCAGAGAAGTAGGAGATCCTGTTGCAACCTGTCCCCAAAAGTGAGCTGGATATCTACCAGAACACGATGAACACCCATGAAATCACCCTGAGGAGCAAGATTTCTCACTTCTGGATCTCTACGAGAGCAGAAGACAGCAGTGGAGAGGTAAAGCAAAGTGGAACACTCGAACCGATATTAGAGAATAAACAAAAGGGGGAGGGAGCCACCAGAAGCGATCTAAGGACAGTAATAACCCAAAGGAAAGTGCTTGGTGGTTGGGGACCAACATTAACGTAGAGTCTGGTTAAAAACACTTAAAAAGAGCAAAAGGTTCTCAGAAGCAATTAGTGGAAGGGGGTGGTCGCAGGCACTGGCCTGGGCCCATGCTCCCAGGAAGAAGCGCCCCAAAGTGAGACTGGTGGGGGATCTGCAGGTTCCTGAACCTGCAGCTTTCCGCTCTCTACAACATTCTGTGGGCCGGGCACACCCCGCAAGCGCCTTAGAAAGTCTGCTGTGTTCCAGGAGACTGCAGCTTTTCTCTGTGTGCCCCACTCTCTGGACTGGGTGCGACCATGACTTTCATGGCCTGCCACAGCGTCTAGGTGATCCCAGCCGGCCCTGGGGAGAGAAAGTGGGCAGGCAGCCTAATCTCCCTGGCGAGTACTCCCGGAGGCGCAAAAGGCCGCTGCGGTCACGCTACCTCTCACAGGCTACACTGTGAGCAGAATTTTGTGGAGGGGAGTGTGTGTTCTGGGCCACTCAGAGGGGAGCAGAGACTATGGCTTCTCTGCAATGTGGAGGTGTGAGTGCTCCCAGGCAGATTCCTTGCTTGGACTCTCTGAAAAGGTGAAAAAGCTACAAAAGGCCAAAAACCTTCAGAGAGCAAAAGACTGAGAAACTGGTTTCCACAGAGCACAGCCCCTTGACTGGGGGGTAGGGTGACTCAACCCAAGCAAGACTGACTAGAAAACAATGTGGCAGGGCACTCGCCCAGAAGACAAGTAAAAAAACCAAAAAGACTATAACCACAGGGTCCCCATAAAATTTTAAACCCCCAACATCATGGGAAATCAATATATTAAGCTCCTGATAATACCCTCAGACCTGTATATTTCATAGATACAAGTTTTTTTTCTTTCTTCTTCTTTTTTTTATTCACTTGATTTCACATTTTTTTAAATTTTTTTAAAAAATACTTAACATTACAACTAGAGGCTTAATACAAGTATAAACCCAGGAAGACCTGAAATAACCGTCCTCACCTATGAGGAGTTATAACCACCCTCCCATCTTATCCTTCTGTCAGTGTTTCTATGTATTTGGTTTTGTTCTGGTATTATATAAATCTTATTACTGGGGTTCATTCTGACTAGGTTCTTTTATTTCTTGTCATTTATTTTTGTCGGTCTATATGTTTGTTTGTATTTGTTTACATACCTTATCTTATTTTGGGGGCCCTTTCTGGCTGGTATTTCTTCTTTTTCACTTTCATTCTTTTTTTATCCTTATTCTATTTGGTGGTGAATCCCAATTGCTCCAAAACCTTCCAGGGTGCACCCTGCCTGGATTGTGGGCTATATATCCAACTATACATTCTCTCAGCCACTTCTCATCAAAATGACTAGGAGGAGGAACACCCAACAGAGGAAGAACCCAGACACTGCACCCTCTCCCTCAGAACTATTAGACATGGACATAAATAGTATGTCAGAAAGGGAATTCAGGGTGACAATTATCCAGGCAATGGCTAAGATGGAGAAAAACATTAATGACAACATAGAATTTCTAAGGGCAGAAATGAGATCCAGTATAGCCGATGTAAGAAGCACTATCAATGAGATCCAATCCAATCTAAATAGTCTAACAGCTAGAGTTACGGAGACGGAGGATAAAATTACTGATCTAGAGGATAAAATGGTTGAGAAGAAAGGTCAGGAGGATAGGTGGAGCAAACTGCTCAGTAATCATGAGAACAGACTGAGGGAAATAAATGACACCATGAAACGCTGAAATGTCAGAATTATTGGAATCCCAGAGGGGTTAGAGAAAGACAGAAGACTAAAAGATATAGCTCACCAAATTCCGAATGAAAATTTCCCCAATCTGGGGAATGGAACAAGTGTTCATGTCCTAGAGGAAGAAAGAATACCAGCCAAGATCAATGAGTCTAGAAAATCAGAGAGACACATCGTTGTAAAGTTTGCAAGTTATAATTTTAGACAAGAGTTCCTGAGGGGAGCTAGGGGCCCATCAGAATATCAGACCTGTCCACAGAAGCCTGGCAAGCCAGAAAGAGCTGGCATGATATATACAGGGCACTAAATGAGAAGAACATGCAGCCAAGAATACTTTATCCAGCAAGGCTGACATTCAAAATGGATGGAGAGAAAAAGAGCTTCCAAGACCGGCAAAGATTAAAAGACTATGTGACCACCAAGCCAGCACTCCAGGAAATATTAAAGGGGGTTCTATAAAAGTAGAAAGAACTCATGAGTGACTTAGAACAGAAATTTTCCACCTATAGAAACAAGGACTTCACAGGCAACATGATGTCAATAAACACTTATCTTTCAATAATCACTCTCAATGTGAATGGCCTAAATGCTCCCGTAAAACAGCACAGGGTTTCAGAATGGATAAAACGACAGGACCCATTCATATGCTGTCTACAAGAGACACATTTGGAACCAAAAGATACATCCAGACTGAAAGTGAAAGGATGAGGAACCATCTTTCATGCCAATGGACCTCAAAAGAAGGCTGTGGTAGTGATTCTCCTATCAGATAAATTAGATTTTAAGCTAAAGACTGTAGTCAGAGATACAGAAGGACACTACATCATTCTTAAAGGGTCTATCTTCCAAGAAGATCTAACAATTGTAAACATTTATGCCCCCAATATAGGAACAGCCAACTATACAAACCAACTGTTAATCAAAATAAAGAGTCATATTGATATGAATACACTAATAGTAGGAGATCTTAACATGCCACTCTCAGTAACTGACAGATCATCTAAACAGAAAATCAAGAAAGAAACAAGAGCTTTGAATGACACATTGGGCCACATGGACCTCATAGATATATACAGAACATTCCACCCTAAAACAACAGAATACTCATTCTTCTTGAGCGCACATGGAATTTTCTCCAGAATAGACCACATACTGGGCCACAAATCAGGACTCAATCGATACCAAAAGATTGAGGTGATTCCCTGCATTTTCTCAGACCACAACGCTTTAAAACTGGAACTCAATTACAAGAAAAAGTTCAGAAGGAATTCAAACACTTGGATGCTAAAGATCAACCTGCTCAAGAATGCTGAGATCAACCAGGAAATCAGAGATGAACTTAAACAATTCATGGAGACCAATGAGAATGAAGACACATCTATCCAAAACCTATGGGATAAGGCAAAGGCAGTCCTAAGGGGGAAATTCATAGCCATCCAAGCCTCACTCAAAATTGAAAAATCTCAAATACACCAGCTCTCTTTACACCTTAAAAAACTGGAAAATCAACAACAAATCAAGCCAACCCCATGCACAAGAAGGGAAATAATCAGGATTAGAGCAGAGATCAACGAGTTAGAAACTAAAGAAACAGTAGAATGCATCAATGAATCCAGAAGTTGGTTTTTTGAAGGAATCAATAAGATCAATAAGCCACTGGCCAAACTAATCCAAAAGAAAAGAGAGAGGACCCTAATTAACAAAATTATGAATGAAAGGGGAGAGATCATGACTTATCCAAAGGAATAGAAACAATCATCAAAAATTATTATCAACAGCTATATGCCAATAAGCTAAACAACCTAGAAGAAATGGATGCATTCCTGGAAACACATAATCTTCCAAGACTGAAATAGGAAGAAATTTACAACCTGAATAGACCAATATCTAGTAATGAGATTGAAGCAGTGATCAAAACCCTCCCAAAAAACAAGAGTCCAGGACCTGACGGATTCCCTGGGGAATTCTACCTAACATTCAAGGAAGAAATAATACCTATTCTCCTGAGTCTGTTTCAAAAAATAGAAACAGAGGGAAAACTTCCAGACTCTAGGAAGGCAGCATTACCCTGATCCCCAAACCGGGCAAAGATCCCATCCAAAAGGAGGATTTCAGACCAATATCCCTGATCAATATGGATGCCAAGATTCTAAATAAGATCCTACCTATAGTATCCAACAACACATTAAAAAGATTACTCATCATGACCAGGTGGGATTTATCCCTGGGATGCAAGGGTGGTTCAACATTCTCAAATCAATCCATGTGATAGAACAAATCAACAAGAGAGAAGAACCACATGATCCTCTCAACTGATACAGAAAAAGCATTTGACAAAATTCAGCATCCATTTGTGATTAAAACTCTTCAAAGTATAGGGATAGAAGGAACATTCCTCAACATCATAAAGTCTATCTATGAAAAGCCCACAGCAAATATCATTCTCAATGGGGAAAAGCTGACAGCCTTCCGTTTGAGATCAGGAACACGTCAAGGATGCCCACTCTCACCACTCTTGTTCAAAATAGTACTAGAAATCTTAGCGACAGCAATCAGACAACAAAAAGAAATAAAAGGTATTCAAATTGGCAAGAAGTCGTCAAACTCTCTCTCTTCGCAGATGACATGATAGTTTATATGGAAAACCCAAAAGACTCTACCACCAAACTACTAGAACTCATACAGCAATTCAGTAATATGTCAGGATACAAAATCAATTCACAGAAATCAGTTGCTTTTCCATATACCAACAATGAAAATATGGAAAGGGAAATTAGAGAATAAATTACAATTACTGCAACACCAAGAACCATAAGATACCTGGAAATAAACTTAACCTAAGAGGTAAAGGATTTGTACTCGAAGAACTACAGAACGCTCATGAGAGAAATTGAAGAAGACACAAAAACGTGGAAAAGCATTCCATGCTCATGGATCAGAAGAATAAACATTGTTAAAATGTCTATACTGCCCAGTGCAATCTATACTTTCAATGCCATCCCAATCAAAATTCCACTGGTGTTTTTTCAAACATCTGGAATAAACAACCCTAAAATTTGTGTGGAACCAGAAAAGACCCCGAATTGCTAAGGAAATGCTGAAAAAGAAAAACAAAGCTGGGGGCATCATATTGCCTGATTTCAAGCTTTACTATAAGGCTGTGATCACCAAGACAGCATGGTACTGGCACAAAAACAGACATATAGACCAGTGGAACAGAATATCGAGGCCAGATATGGACCCACAACTCTATGTCAAATCATCTTTGACAAAACAGGAAAAAATATCCAATGGAAAAAAAAACATCTTTTCAATAAATGGTGCTGGGAAAACTGGACAGCTATATGTAGAAGAATGAAACTTGACCATTCTCTTACACCATACACGAAGATAAACTCGAAATGGGTAAAGGATCTCAACGTGAGACCAGTAGAGAATGAGATGATATATATAGAATATTAAAGTAAAACAAAAGTGTCAATCAAGAATTCTATATCCAACAATGCTGTCCTTCAGAAATGAAAGAGATAAAGAATTCCCTGAATAAACAAATACTAAGGGAGTTCATCACCACTAGACCTGCCTTATAAGAAATCCTAAAAGGAGCTCTCTCTGTGTAGTAAAATGACACTAATTTTAACATCGTAAAAACAAAAAAGAAGGATAAAACTCACTACTAATGGTAGATATGAAGTCAAAGTTAGATTCTATAATATGGTAGTGGAGGTGTTTAATTCAATTACAACTGCATGTTAAAAGTCAAAAAGGACATGTAAGGAAAGTCATTATATAATGACAAAGGATTCAATTAATCAGGAAGATAGAACAATTATAAATATTTATGTACTCAGCATTGATACACCCATATATATATATATATATATATAGAAAAACTAACATAATTTAAAGGGAAATAAACAGCAATGTAGTAAGAGTTGGGGACTTTAATACCCTACTCTCAACAATGGATATCATACAAAAAGAGAATTAATAAGAATACAGTGGATTTGAACAAAGCTGTAAGGATACCTAACAGACATTTACAGACATTTTTCTGACAACAAAATACACAGCCTTTTCAAGAATACATAGAACACATGTTAAGCACAAAACATTCTTAGCACATTCGAGAGGACTGAAATCACACTAAGTATCTTTTCTATTTTCATTACATACTCACATTGAATAACTAGAAAAAACTAGAAAATTTACAAATGTATGAAAATTAAAAAATGCTCTCATGAACAACCAATGGATCAAAGAAGAAATTGAAGAAATAAGTATCTTAAGAACATTAAAATAAAACACAACATACCAAAACTTATGGAATGCAGCAAAAAAAAAATGTTTTTTTAGCAAAAACAGTTCTAAGAGGGAAGTTTATTGAAATAAACACATTAAAAAAACAACAAAGAACTTAAATAAATAACAACTATATGCCTAAAGAACTAGAAAAAGAACAGAGAACAAATTAGCAGAAGGAAGACAATAATAGAGATTAGATCAGAAATAAATGCACACAGAAAAACAGACTAACAAAATGAGCTTTTTAAAAAATACATGCAAAATTTGGGTATTGAGGAGGGCACGTATTGCATGGAGCACTGGGTGTGGTGCATGAACAATTAATCTTGTAACACTGAAAAATAAAGTCAATGTACTTGGGGAAAAAATAAAAAATATATGCAAAACTGACAAATGTTAGCTAATCAAAGAAAGAAGAAAGAAAATCTAAGTAAAAAATTATAACTGAGGGATGCCTGGGTGGCTCAGTTGGTTGAGCAGCTGCCTTCGGCTCGGGTCATGATCCTGGGGTCCTGGGATCGAGTCCCGCATCGGGCTCCTTGCTCAGCAGGGAGCCTGCTCCTCTCTCTGCCTCTGCCTGCCTCTCTGCCTGCTTGTGTTCTCTGTTAAATAAATAAATATTTTAAAAAAAATTATAACTGAGAAAGAAAACATTACAACTGATACCACAGAAATACAAAGGATCATAAAAAAAAAAACCTTCTGTAAAAAACTACATACCAAAAACTGAAGAACCTAGAAGAAATGGAAAAAAAATTCTTAGAAACATAAAACTTACCAACACTGAATAGAGAACAAATACCAAATCTGAAAAAACAAATTACTAGCAAGAAGATTGAATCAGTAATCAGAAATGTCACAATGCATGAAAGCCCATGATGAGATGGCTTCATTAGTGAATTCTATCAACCATTTAAAGAATTAATGCCAATTAATTGCATTAACTTCTCAAACTTTTCCCAAAAATCAAAGAGGAGAAAACACTACCAAATTCATTTAACAAGTCCAACATTATCCTGCCACCAAAGCCTGAAAAGGAAACTATCAGGAAAACAACAACAATAACAACAACAACAAACTAGAAGTCAATATCCATGATAGGTGCAGATACAAAATTTCTCAATATATTAGCAAATTAATTTCAGCAGCACATTAAAAGGGTCATTCACCATAATGAATTGGGATTTAACCCTGGGATGCAAAGATGATTAAATATAAACAAAATCAATTTGATACATCACATTAATAGAAAGTCTGAATAAAATCATATTATCATTTCAATACACAAAAAGTGGCTGACAGAAGTCATATGTTCATGACAATAGCTTTTAAAAAGTGGCTATAGGGGGACGCCTGGGTGGCTCAGTTGGTTAAGCAACTGCCTTTGGCTCAGGTCATGATCCCGGCGTCTTGGGATCGAGTCCCGCATCGGGCTCCTTGCTCTGCGGGGAGCCTGCTCCTCTCTCTGCCTCTGCCTGCCTCTCTGCCTGCTTGTGTTCTCTCTCTGTTAAAAATGAATAAATAAAATCTTTAAAAAAAAAGTGGCTATAAGAAGAACATATCTCAACATAATAAAGGCCAAGTATGACAAACCCACAGCTAACATCATACTGGTAAAACGGTAAAATGTTTCAAGTTTTTCCTCTAAGATCTGAAACAAGACAGGGTGCCTATTTTCACCCCTCCTATTTAATATAGTACTAGCAATCTTAGCCAGAGAAATCATGTAAAAAAAAAAAATTAAAAGCATCATAATTGAAAAGAGTGAAGTATAATTTGTTTCTATTTGCAGATGGCGTGATTTCATATATAGAAAATCTTAAGGCCTCTACCAAAAACTGCTAGATATAATTAATGAATTTAATAAACTTTCAGGCTTCAAAATTAACATACAAAATCAGTAGTATTTTTATACCCTAGCAATGAATTATCTGAAAAAAAAAAAAGAAAGAAAATGTTCCCATTTATGATAACATCAAAAACAACAAGATACTTAGGAAAAATTTAATGGATGAGATGAACTATTTCTACAATGAAAACTATAAGATATTAATGAAAGGCATCTCATGGGGGCACCTGGGTGGCTCAGTGGGTTAAAGCCTCTGCTTTCATCTCAGGTCATAATCTCAGTGTCCTTGGATCGAGCCCTGCATTGGGCTCTCTGCTGAGCAAGGAGCCTTTTCCCCCTCTCTCTCTGCCTGCCTCTCTGCCTACTTGTGATCTCTCTCTCTGTCAAATAAATAAAATCTTAAAAAAAATATTTTAAAAAGGCATCTTATGTTTATAAATTTGAATTTTTTTTGTTTTTTACTCATTTTTTAAAATTTAAATTCAGTTATCCAACTGATAGTACAACATTAGTTTCAGGGGTAATGTTCAATAAATTATCAGTTTCATGTATTATTAAAATGTTCATACTACCCAAAGCCATCTATAGACAATGCAATCTCTATCAAAATTTCAGTGGCATTTTCTACAGAGGTAGCAAAAGAATCCTAAAATTTATATGGAATCACAGGACTCTGAATAGCCAATGCTGTCTTAAAAAAGAACAAGGAGGAAGTATTATACTTCCTGATTTTAAGCTATATTGTAAAGCCATAGTCATCAAAATAATAATGGTACTGGCATAAAAACAAACACATCGGCCAGTGGAACAAAACCAAGAGCCTAGAAATAAACCCAGGTATACACCATTAACTAATATTTGACAAGGTAGTCAAGAATAAGGAGAAAAAAAAACAATCTCTTCTATAAAAGATATTAAAGAAAATAGTATATTTACATACAAAGAATGATGCAGACCCCTAACTTATACCACCTACAAAAATGAACTTGAAGTGGATAAAAGACCAAGATATAATGATCCAAACCATGGAAATCCTAGCAGAAAACAAGAGAAAAAAATTGACATGGGTCTCAGCAATGATTTTGGATATGACACCTAAAGCACAAACCACGAAAATAGAAAAATTAATACATAAAATTACATCAAACAAAAACAGGTTCTGGGCAGCAAAGATCAACAAAATGAAGACAACCTACAGAATGGGAAAAATACTTACAAACCATGTATTTGATAAGGGGTAGCTACCTTAACATATAAAGAACTCATACAACTCAATAGCAAAAAAAAAAAAAAAAATCCATCCAATTTAAAAAATAGGTTAAAGATATCAATAGACTTTTTCTCAAAGAAAATATATAAAATGTCAATAAGTACATAAAAAGATGCTCAACATCACCAATCATTAGGGAAATGTAAATTAAAACTACAATGAAATATCATTTCATGCCTTTTGGAATGGCTACTGTCAAAACGACAAGAGATAATAAATCCTGGAGAAGATGTAGAGAAAAGGAAACCTGTGGACTGTTGGAATTGTAAGCTGATATAGCTGCCATGGAAAACGGTAGGGAGGTTTCTCACAAAATCAGAAATTGAACTACCAAATGATCTAGCAATTCTACTTTTGGGAATATCCAAAGAAAACAAAAACACTATGTCAAAGAGGCGCCTGGGTGGCTCAGTGCATTAACACCTCTGCCCTCGGTTCAGGTCATGATCTCAGGGTCCTGGGATTGAGCCCTATATCGGGCTCTCTACTCAGCAGGGAGCCTGCTTCCTCCTCTCTCACTACCTGCCTCTCTACCTACTTGTGATCTCTGTCAAATAAATAAATAAAATCTTAAAAAAAAACCCACTATGTCAAAGAGATAACTGTATCTCCACGTTCATTGCTGCATTATTGACAATAGCCAAAATTTGGAAACAACTTAAGTGTCCATCAGTGGAGTAATGGATAAAATACTTGAGATACACACACACACACACACACACACGCACACACACACACACCATAAAAGAAGGAAATGTGCCATTTGTGACAACATGTACAGACTTTCAGGGCATTATGTATGTAAAATAAGTCAGACAGACAAAGACACATTCAGAGAAAGATAATCTCATTTATATGTGGAATCTTAGAAAATGAGAGAAAGGGAGTGAGAGGGAGACAGAAAATAAACTGATGAAATTTGTGGTAGCCATAGGTAGTGAGGGAGTGGAGGGATTAGAAGAAAGCTGTTTAAAGGTATAAACTTCTAGTGATAAGTACTAGAGATGTATAACGCAATGACTACAAGTTATACATGTATATATGAAAGTTGTTAAGAGTAAATTCTGAGTTTTTATCACAAGGGAAAAACATTTTTCCCTCCTTTTTTGTATCTATATATTAGATATTAACTAAATTTATTGCAATAATCATTTTACAATATATATAATCCGATGCATTTTGCTTACACCTTAAACTTATACAGTTTTGTATATTAAATTATATCTCAATAAAACTGGGAGAAATCCTGACAACTATCTCAACTTGTAATACTTCTACATATTTTTGAATATGAATAGTTATGAAGAATATTTTGCCCTGTTATTTGTTCTATTAGTTTGAATATGTCACTTAATGTCTTAGAAACATAGCTCTTCATTTTGAAATGTGAGATTATAATGCTTGCCTTAGTTAATTCATGATTTGGAAAAATAAGTAATATTTTATAAGTAATAATTTAATATTTAATAAGTAATATTTTTAAATTAATATTTAATTATGTAATTAATTATATTTAATATTTAATCTAATAATTTTATATAAATATATTGTATTTAATTAAATATAAAATTAATGTTTAATATTTAATAAGTAATAATTCTTAATTCCTTAAAGAATATAGATTTCACTAGGTTTGTTCTACTGAGGGAATCACTATCAAGAAAATATGAAGTGTTTTAACCAAAACTTTCTTTTTCAGTTTTGTTAAATGCATTGACCAAATTTATGGTTTAATTAGAGGATCGAAAATCAACAGTTGATAGAGCAACACAGTTAAGAAAATAATGGTGGTAAAGTAGAAAATTTGAGGAAGATCATATGCTCTGGACTTGCTAGGAAGATGGATCACAGTCTCACACGTTATTGAATAGAGGAGTTAACATTGAACTAATTGATAGTGTCAGTTACCCATTATGTTTCACACAACTAGGTTAAAGGAGATTTTTTATTAACTATAAATATCTCTATTCAATTATATATAATATAAATTTATTTTTTAAAGATTTATTTATTTTTAGAGAGAAAGAGGGGGTAGAGAGATAGAGTATGGAGGTGGGGGGAAGGGCAGAAGGAAAGAAAAAAATCTCAAGCAGACTTCCTGCCGGGTATAGATGCAGGACTCTATCCCATGACCTCGAGATCATGATCTGAGCTTCACCAACTGAAGGCCCCTCATAGAATATAAATTTAAAATACCAGTCATCCTTCACTTTATGTCAAGTCCTTAAGACTGATGAAATCTTAGAAGAATGCTATTATTCAAATTGTAATCTGAATTTGCAGAACTGAAGGGGCCAAGAATTATCCATCATCTTTCAGATGTTTGGTCTTGTAAATGAAAATTCACACATTACATTTTGTATAACAATTTTGAAAAATTGTTACTTCTAAAAAATTCCATTTTTCAACAAAATTAAAACTGTTACAGAATGTACTCCACAATTTTTGTCATCTAAAATATGAAAATTAAAAAAAAGCAAGAAATACCTATTGGAATGGCAAAAATTTGTAATAATGACAACACCAAATGTTGGGAAGAATATGGAGCAATGGGAACTCTCATTTATTGCTCATGGGAATACAAAATGGCAAACTCTTTCTGGAAGACAGCTTAGTGATTTCTTACAAATCTAAATATAGTCTTACCATACGATCCAGCAATCACACTCCTTGGTATTTACCCTAAGGAGTTGAAAACTTATATCCACACAAAACGCTGCACAAAGATATTTAAACAGTTTTGTTCATAATTGTTAAAGTTTGGAAGCAATCAAGATGTGCTTTAGTAGGTGAAAGGATAAATTATAGTATATGTGGACAATGAAATATCACTCAACATTAAAAAGAAATGAGTTTTTAATCCACAGAAGGACATGGAGGAATCAAACGCATATTACTAAGTGAATGAAAATTCTGAAGAGGCTATACACCACATGATTCTGACTATATTATATTCAGGAAAAGGCAAAAACTATGGGGAAGAAAAAGATTAATGGCTTCTTGGGGAAGAGAGAAGATGAATAGTTGGAGCAAAGGATTTTTATTGGTAATGAAAATATTGTATATGATAATGACGGATATATTTCATTACACACTTGTTTAAACACAAATGCACACCAAGAGTGAGCTCTAAAGTAGAGTATTGATTTGGGGTGATTATAATGTGTCAGTGTAGGTTTATCTTTGTTTTAAAAAAAGAGTACCATACTGATGGTTGATGTTGATAATTCGGGAGGGTATGCATTTGTGGGACAGGATAAAATCTTTACAATACCCTCTCAAATTTTTTGTAAACTTAAAATTGCTCTCAAAAAATAAAATCTTTACTAAAAGCCAGCATACTCAACAGGAGAGAGAAGAGAGGAAGAAGAGCACTTCTAGGACCAGAAAATCGACCACTTTCGAAATGGTAGGACGTTTGGAAAAGTGAATCCAAAGCGATGGGAAGAGAGACTGGCGGGGGGGGGCGAGGGGCCGGCTCTCTGCAGCCTCAGAGCCTCGGAGCACAAAATCATAACTTTTAGAGTCTGCTCCGCTGAGGGACGTTGCTCCAGAGGCTAAGCCAGAGGTTCAGCCCTTGCGGAAACAGAGTGGTTTCAGGACCCGCAAGATCATAAAGAGACCGGGGGTGTCTGAGTGAGGCAGAGCTCCCAGATATCGGGGCAGAGAAGCCGGCAGCAGAGAAAGAGCCGTGCAGTGTGTTTTCAACTGGGGCTTACCCTAGACCGTGGCCGTGGCACTTCGAGCGGGGACCACATAAGGCATTCTGGAGAGACCCCCTCCTTCCTCCTCGGGGAAGAGCAGTGCGGGAGTGCGCAGCAGGAATCTGCTGGGTCTAGAGACTCCAGACGGGGCCGCGCACCAGAGATAGAGGCGCCCCGCCACCGGTGGCTAAGCTCGGAGCTTCTGTGGACCTGGGAGATGGGAGTGATTGACTGCTTTCCTCTGAGGGCACGCTGAGGAGCGGGGACTCCAGTGCTCAGCTCCTCCGGCTGGAGACTGGGAGCTGCCATTTGCATTCCCGGCCTCCAGGGTGGTACGGAAAGCGCTAAGGGAACAAAGCCTCCCGAGAGCGAACCTGAGTGAATTGCTTGGCCCCACCCTGGGCAAGGGTGGGGCAATTCCACCTCAGGCAAAGACATCTGAAAACCAAGTTATAAAGGCCCCTCCCCAAAAGATCAGTGAGAATATCCAGCCAAGACCAAGTTCATCAATCAGTGAGAACTGTGGAACTCCAGAGTACTTTTCACTCTCACTCATCTATTCTTAGCTCGATAAAATGACAAGGCAGAAAAAAAAGAACCACAAAAAAAAGAACAAGAGACATAACCGATGGCTAGAGACCTAGTTAGTACAGACATCAGTAATATGTCGGAAATAGAGTTCAAAATGACAGTTATCAAATTGCTAGCTGGCTTCGAAAAAAGCATGGAAGAGATCAAAGAATCCCTTTCGGGAGAAATAAAATCCCTTTCAGGAAAAATAAAAGAAATAAAATCTAACCAAGATGAAATCAAAAAAGCTATTAATGAAGTTCAAACAAAAATGGAGGCTCTTAATGCTAGAATAAATGAGACAGAAGAAAGAATTAGTGACATAGAAGACCAAATGACAAAGAATAAAGAAGCTGAGAAAAAGAGAGACAAACAAGTATTGGACCACGAGGGAAGACTTCGAGAGATAAGTGATACCATAAGACGCAACAATATTAGAATAATTG
>CM052800.1:87961966-88000995 GCA_028533885.1 Nasua narica | reverse complement strand
ACCCTGCGACCCAGCAATGGCACTACTGGGTATTTACCCTCAAGATACAAATGTAGTGATCCGAAGGGTTACATGCGCCCGAATGTTTATAGCAGCAATGTCCACAATAGCCAAGCTATGGAAAGAACCTAGATGTCCATCAACAGATGAATGGATCAAGAAGAGGTGGTATATATATTCAATGGAATACTATGCAGCCATCAAGAGAAACAAAATCTTGCCATTTGCAACGACGTGGGCGGAACTAAAGAGTATTATGCTAAGCAAAATAAGTCAATCAGAGAAAGACAATTATCACATGATCGCTCTGATATGAAGAATTTGAGAGGCAGGTCAGGGGGTTATGGGGGGGTGGGGAAGAGAAATGAAACAAGATGGGATGGGGAAGGAGACAAACCATAAGAGACTCCTAAACTCACGAAACAAACTAAGGGTGGATGGGAGGTGGGGGGGTAGGGATATGGACATTGGGGAGGGTATGGGCTATGGCAAATGCTGTGAAATGTGTAAGCCTGATGATTCACAGACATGTACCCTGGGGTAAATAATACATTGTATGTTAATAAAAAAAAAAAGACGTTTGAGGTAAAAACAAATTAAAGAAATGGAAGGTCAAGGGATCATGTTTTACAAACTGGATGTTTCATTATGATTGAAATTAGGGAGAAGGGATCAGTATAAAGGGAAAGGAAAATTTTAACAAGTATTGATTTTACTAATGAAAATACATATATTTAGCAAAAAAAAATCTTTAAAAAATACACAAAAGCAACATGCTACCCAATTTTCTCATTTACCTATTTGATATTTTATCTTACATATTTTCTTATTAAGTCATGTAGCATCATAATCACAATATAATAAAGAGAACAAAGTACATATGGACACTTTAACAACTAATAAATTTAAACTATCTTTATATAATAGATTATATGTAGATATGGAAGTTATATAATAATTGAATATTTTAAAATTTTATTATTTCATACCTATTTTTGGTGATATATTTTTATAACTATGGAAGATTGAAATTATTTCAAATAGAAATAAAAACCACAGTCTCTCATGCTTCATCTCCCCTTCAGATTTCCCCCAATTCACTTTTCCTTTCCTTCTCCTAAGGTCCTCCATGTTATTCCATATGCTTTCACAAGTGAGGTTATGGACTCTGAGAAACAAACTGAGGATTTTGGAGGGAAGAAGGGTGGGGGGATGGAAGAGCCTAGTGGTGAGTATTAAGGAGGGCACGTATTACAGGGAGCACTGGTGTCGTAAATAAACAATGAATCTTGGAACACTGAAAAAATAAAATAAAGATGTTAAAAAAACCCCACAATAATATGTGTAGTTTCTGTCCAACTATACATCTGGTAACGGAGGTAAAAAAACTGGTAATATTTTATTTTTTCAAATATTCAAATATTTACTGAATAACAAAGACTAAAAGTTCCAAATTTTTTCATGCTATTTTTCTATCCAAAGTATGCTAAATGCTTTATTTTTGTCCATAAATGAAGTAATGTTATCTTAAAGTTGTTAAATTATTTTCTTCTAACTAATAATAGCTAAAGATTGTGGGGAAAATACTGCAATCAGTTGTGCTGCAACCAAAATACTTGAACACATGTTTCCTCAAGCATAACATTAATGCAATTGCTCTGGGAGATTCAGAAATCAATAGAATTGTCACAAATGTTCTAAGTGCAGCATTATGAAAAATATTCTATTTTGCTACATGGAACCATAAGACTTCCTGCAATTCATAAACCTCTGTTAACAGAATTATTTTTAAATTGAAAGTAATTCAGGACAAGTTTTGACATTTTTTAAACAATTAAAGATATGCAAAATCTGAATGCTACTGTAGCCAAATAAATAAATTCAAATATCATAACTAGTTCAAACTAATATTTAATGGTTTTATTATCCATGCAGGAATCTTTTGTTATCTTCATGTATGTTCTTTCTAATTACAGTTATAATAAAGCCACACTGCAGTAATTCTTCCTCACATTTTGTGATAATGATATATTATTTTGTTTTCTTAAAGCATTTACATTCTGAGCAACATTATGGCTTCTGTAAGATGACAAAAATGTTTTCTTTTTGGTACCCTACTGATTTCATCAGCACCCTACTTTCCCACTCAATAATTGCTTTGTCTCACAAATTTTGGCATTAAAAGATTGTTACTGAACATTTTTCTAGCTGTTAATGTACCTCAAGGAAGGTTTCGCCTTCCATCATTGTCCTAACTGATCCCTGGCAGTAACATCTGCAAAAGACTACTCTTAATCTTTTATTTTCTGTACCCTTTCCATCTTTTTTTTTCTTTTCCAGCTTTTTCCCATCTCAAAGCTTTCAAAAATACAGCTCCAGGTACCCAACTTGTAAAATCACCCTCAAACTCTAACATTCCAGGTTAAGGAAACAAACAAGTAGATTAATAAAACTACTAACTAATCAAATATAGTAGACTGTTATTTCAGTCACTCTCAATGAACTTTCCAGTGCTTACTCCTTTATCTAGGCCTCTACCACTCTGATTCTAGTTGGGTCTAGTCTGTTTCAAAAATAGAATATAGTTAAAGCTATACTGGGCCAGTTTTGTGGCCTGCATTTAATTGTCTTGGAAACATTTATCTTTTCTTTTTCTTCCTTTTTTTTTTTTCCTTTAGTAAAACTTTATTTAGGAATGCTCTTTCTTATTCTCCTGAGCCACCTTGAGTAAAGCTCAGGATTCTCCATAAATAAAGAAAAAAAAATTGTGGAGAGGCCCTGGAGACTAAAATACTAGAGATAAGGAGTCTGAAAAAGCATGAAGTTACCAGACGTTATGCACTAGCTACAGATCCATTTGCTTTGTTATTCTGTATGAGGTACTCCAAAAGCAACCAGTATAAAATTGCTTCAACGTGACCATAGAATTCCATTGGTTAAACCAAGCTAGACTATAGCATCATGATACCTAATAGCAACAGATAACTGGCAGTGTTTGGTACCTAGAAACAGACTACTAGAATAACAGATATCTTAAACAATATCCATGAAGGAAGTAGCTTCTGGGAAAAGATCAAATCCATGGTTCTAATCATAAGTATAGCCTTAGAGTAAAGTTCAAATAAAGGGTGTGGTTGTAAAATCCTTGATTTAGAGTCCAGAAAGATTTAAGGGTATCCAAGAAATTCAGTTAGACACAAAGACCTCTAAGAATAAGAAGAATGTGTTTTGTAACGCTCCAACTAAATAGCTAAGATTCTAAAATTCTTCAGGTCACTATCCCACAGCACCTTTACTCATATAACCCACCGGTAGAGTAATACAGTATTCCATACTCTCCCTGTTTATGTGTTATTTTTTGGGAATAGGTAAATCAGAGATTCTTTCAAGCAATTAGGTTAATATAGTAATGTCAATAATGAAAAAATTATCAATTATAAGCTTGAGAATGCTTTTACTATTAAAAGATAATCCAGGTTCTGGTAAAAGTTGGCAATGTAGGAGGATACAAAACTCACCTCCTCCCATGGACACACCAAATCTACAGAGACATATGGAAAAATTTCTTCTGGGGGAACTAGCTAAGTGGCTCCTACACATTGGACAAAAGAGAAAAAAAAAATAAACCCACATGAAAAGGGGTGAGGGAGACTGGGACACAATCTTTCCATAAAACATTCTTCTTAATAGGCTATCTTCAAAGGGCTCAGCTCAGAGGTAGTGGGCAGAAAAGCCCATCTCCCAGTCTTCTCCTGAAAAAGATATATTTGCATACCTTAAGAGCTTCCACATGAGGGTCTGGCTTCCGATCATCCTGAAACTAATTGATGAGGTCCTTTTCTTAGGGACACTGATGGGTCTTGGTACACCTTCACCTCCTGAAAACTAATAAAAATAAAGTAGGTGGCTTGGACAATCACAAAAGTTTCAGAGACAACAAAGAGAAAGAATATTGTTGAACTATAAGGTTCATTACCTATAGGAGGTCACTCTTTCAGGACTGGGATATGGGGCTATTTTATCTAGTGAATAGAAATAGACACAGAGAGTCAGGGAAAATTAAGAAATAGAGAAATGTATTCCAAACTAAAGAAAATTAAAAAAAATCAGATAAAGACTTTAATGAAATGGAGATAGGTAATTTACTTGATAAAGATTTCAAAGTAAGTCATAAAGATGAGCTTAGGAAAAGGATGTGTGGACAAAGTGAGAATTAAAAAAAAAAAAAGATAGGAAACATAAGAAAGAACCAAATAGAAGTCACAGAATTGAAGTATACGATAACCTGTACTTAAAAAATAAAAGAGGGGCTCAACAGCAGGCTATATGAAACAGAAGGATCAGTGAATTTGAAGATATAGCAGTGGAACTTATCTAATCAGAACAAAGGGGGGAAAAAAAGAAAAGGGGAAAATAGCTTAAGGGACTTATGGAACAACATCAAGCAACCAAGACTCACATTATAAGGGTCCCAGAAGGAGAAGGAAGAACGGGGCAGAAAATTTATTCCAAGAATTAATGGCTGCAAACTTTCCTACCATGGGAAGCAAACAAACATCCAGACCCAGGAAACCTAGACAATTTCAAATAACATGAACCCAAAGTGACCTACACAAAGACACATTATATTTAAAGCATCAAAATTTAGAGAGCAGAAAATCTTAAAAGTACCAAGAAAAAAAAACAACTTGATACATACAAAGGAACTCATATAATGTTATCAGATTTTTTTTCATGGCACCCAACACAGGGCTTGAACTCGCAACCCAAGATCAAGACCTGAGCTAAGATCAAGAGACCAAAATGTGGATACTTAGCTGACTGAGCCACTCAGGCACCCCATCAGAATTTTAGCAGAAACTTTCAATATATTATACCACACACTTCTGGCCTTCAAAGAGCTGAAGGAAAAAGCTACCAATGAAGAATGTTCTATTGGCAAAGATTTTCTTTAGAATTGAAGAAGAGATAAAAAGTTTTCTGAATAAGCAAAAGCTAAAGAAGTTCCTTATCACAAAGAGAGGAAGATGGCAGTGGAGTAGGAAGATCCTAAGTTTGCCATGTCCCACAAATACAACTAGATAACTATCAAATCATTTTACCCAAGAAATTAACCTGAAGACTGGCAGAACAAACTTCACAACTAAAGGTAGAGAACAGGAGCTCCTGGGTGGCTCAGTCAGTTAAGCATTTGGCTTCAGTTCAGGTCATGATCTTAAGTTCCTGGAATTGAGCCCTGGATCAGGCTCCATGCTCAGTGGGGAGCCTGCTTCTCCCTCTTCCATGCCCCTGTTCATGCTCTCTCTTTCTCAAATAAATAAAATCTTAAAAAAAAAGATTTTATTTATTTATTTGACAAAGAGAGAGAGAGATCACAAGTAGGCAGAGAGACAGGCAGAGAGAGAGGGGGAAGCAGTCTCCCTGCTGAGCAGAGAGCCTGAGGTGGGGCTCGATCCCAGGACCCTGAGATCATGACCTGAGCCAAAGGCAGAGGCTTTGACCCACTGAGCCACCCCAGGTGCCCCATATAAATAAATAAAATCTTTAAAACAATAAAATAAAGGTAGCGAACAGACCACATTGAAGAAAGTAGGAGATGTGGAGAGGTAGTTTAGTAGAGAAACAGATCATGGCTGCTTTGATGGAAAGGAGCCACAGTCACAGAGAAGGGCAAGAGACAAACACACGAAGGAGTACATGGGGGAAATGAATCCCCATGGCAACTGGCTTGGAAAGGAAAAAGGGCCAAATTTCATGAGTTCTTACAACCAGCAGGGCTTAAATCCTGGAGTTCTAAAGGTCAGCAGGCTTGGCTCAAGAGAGCCAGATGCATTGGGGCTACTCTTGGAAAGAAGGCATGGCAAGCAACCTGTGAACATACTACATGGAAACAGCATCTAAAGAGTACCTGGGTCACACAGTGAGGAGGTTATTTGTTTATCTTGGAGCATGTCCCAGAGAGGCAGTATTCACAGAAACACTGTTGGGAACAAGAGAACTGACAAGTGCCACTTTCCTGCCCCTCAGCATAAACACAGAGCCACCTGTGGGAACCAGTGCAGTGCCTATACTCTATCAAACACGGTTACACCAATGCTCTGGGGAAGTTGGCCTACACAGTCAGACTTGCCTCAGTCCCAGCACATCATGCCCTTCTATCCAGAAGACTGGCTCAATCCCCTGCCCATACTCCTGAACTGGGAGTTTTGCAGGATCTTGGTTCTGGTGGCAGTGGTGACAGGTTTCACAAGGAGACCAGAGAAAACCTAGTTAAAATGTGTCACATTCAGGCCAAGGACCTGTCCTGAACACTGACCAGAATAGGTAAAAAGAGTCTCTCAGATAACTGGCCTGAAGAATAAAGTGACCAGGACATAGGAGCAGAGCACATGGAAATACTCTCGGAAGCACCAGGCCCTGGGGAACAGAGAACACTACACTGCAGGACAGTATAGGACCTCTTCTTCGTAAGGCTAATCATTCAAGGATAGTAGATGTAGTTGATTTTCCTACCATGCAGAAGCAAGGACAGAGACTTAGACAAAATGAGAAGGCAGAAGAATTTGTTCCAAATGAAAGAACAGAAGAAGGCTATTGCCAAAGATCTAAATGAAACAAATATAAGTAACATGCTTGACAGAGAATTTAAAGTAATGATCATAAACATACTCACTGGACTTTAGAAAAGGGAGGAGGACATCAATGAGACTCTTAACACAGACATAAGGAATAACAGAGCAGAGATAAAGACCTCAGTAAACAAAAAGATGCATGCTTGGTGGAAAGAGAAAGGCTGGAAGAAGCACAGGAATGAATGAATGACTTGGAAGATAGAGTAATGGAAAGTAGTCTAGTTGAACAAATTAAATTTAAAAATATGCAAAATGAGAATAGATTTAGGGAACTCAGTGACTCCATCATATGTAATAAAATTTACATTACAGAAGAAGAAAGAAAAGGAGACAAAGTTTATTTGAAAAAATAATAGCTGAAAACTTTCCTAATCAGGGAAGAAAACAGATATCTAGATCCTGGAGGCACAGAGATCATCCCCCCTGCAAACAACAACAACAAACCCAAAAAACAAAACAAAAACAAAAACCAAAGAGGTCTATACCAAGACACATAATAGTTTAAATGGCAAAAAGTAGTGATAGAGAAAAATCCTAAAAGCAGCAACAGAAAAGAAGACAGTTATATACAAGGGTAATCCCATAAGGCTATCAACAGATTTTTCAGCAGAAACTTTGCAGGCCAGAAGGGACTATCATAAATATATTCAAAGTGCTGAAAGGGAAAAATCTACAGACAAGAATACTTTATCCAGCAAAGCTGTCATTCAGAATAGGAGAACAGTTTCTCAGGCAAACAAAAATTTTAAAGTTCATGACCACTAAACCAGCCCTATAAGAAATATTAGAACGGATTCTTTGACTAGGAAGGAAAACATAAATGAGCATATGAAAAAATAAATATGTGTGTAAAAAACAGGGGATTCACAGAATAAAAGGATGTAAAATATGACACTATATACCTAAAACATGGATCAGAGGAGAGGGATAAAGAATGGGCTCAAAATTAAGTAACCATTAACTTAATATAGACTGCTATATGCAAGATATTATATACAAACCTAATGGTAACCAAAAATAAGAAAACCAGTAATAGAAAGAATAGAGAGAAAAGAATTCAAATATGTTAGCAAAGAAAAATCATGAAAGAGAAAAAGAAAGGATCAGAGAAAAACTATAGGAACAGCCACAAAACAAGTAATAAAATGGCAATAAATACACACCTATGAATAATTACTTTGAATGTAAATTGCATAAGTGCTCCAAACAAATGACATAGGATGACAGTGGATAAAAAATCAAGACCTATGTATATGTTGCCTACATCAGACTAATTCGAGACCTAAAGACACCTGCAGATTGAAAGTGAGGGGATGAAGAAATATTTATCATGTGAATGGGTGTCAAAAAGAAAGCTGGGGCAGCAATACAGATGTCAGACAAAAGAGACTTTAAAACAAAGACTAAAAAAGTTTGTAACAAGAGACTAAGACACTGTATAATAAATAATAAAGGGGACAAGCCAACAAAAATATATAATTGTATATACTTATGCACCCCAAATGCCAGCACCCAAATACATAAAAAAGTAACAAACATAGGGTGCCTGGGTGGCGCAGTTGGTTAAGCAACTGCCTTCGGCTCAGGTCATGATCCCGGAGTCCCGGGATCGAGTCCCACATCAGGCTCCCAGCTCCATGGGGAGTCCGCTTCTCACTCTGACCTTCTCCCTTCTCATGCTCTCTCTCACTCTCTTTCCTAATAAATAAATAAATAAAATCTTAAAAAAAAAAAGTAACAAACATAAAGGTACTAATTGAAAATAGTACAAAAATAGTAGGGAAATTTAATGCCCCACTTCTATCAATAGATCATTGGAAGAGAAAATCAACAAGGAACTAATGCCTTTGAATGATAAACTGGACTAAATGAATTTAGCAGATATATTCAGAACATTCCATCCAAGACAGCAGAATACATATTCTTTGATGTATTCTGCGTCACCTGCACGTTGCTGGGGGTGTTCTATGAGCATAGAACATTCTTCATAGATCACATATTAGGCCACAAATCAAACCTCAACAAATTCTTAAAGACTGAAGTTGTGCCATGCATCTTTTCTGATCACAACACTCTGAAATTAGAAATCAACCACAAGAAAAAATCTAATAAGATCACAAATATGTGGAGGGTAAATAACATGCCAGTAAATAATAAATGGATCAAACAGGAAGTAAAAGAAGAAATAAAAAAGCACACGGAAACATATGAAAATGAAAATACAATAGTCCAAAACCTTTGGGATGCAGCAAAAGTGGTTCTAAGAGTGAAATTTATAGCAATACAGGCCTACCTCAAGAAGATCTCAAAAAACCTACCTTGTAACCAAAGGAGCTAGAAAAAGAACAATAAACAAAAGTTAAAACCAGCAGAAGGAAGGAAATAATAAAGATTAAAGCAAAAATAGAGCATCGCCGGGGAGGGGGCAAGATGGTGGAGAAGTAGGAGATCCTATTGCAACCTGTCCCCAAAAGTGAGCTGGATACCTACCAGAACATACTGAACACCCATGAAATCAGCCTAAGAAGCAAGATTTTTCACTTCTGGATCTCTACCGGAGCAGAAGACAGCAGCAGAGAGGTAAAGTAAAGCGGGAACACTCGAACTGATATTGGAGGATAAACAAAAGGTGGAGGAAGCCACCAGAAGCCATCCAAAGACAGTAATACCCCAACGGAAAGTGCCCTGTGGTTGGGAACCAGCATTAACTTAGAGTCCAGTTAAAAACACTTAAAAAGAACAAAAGGTTCTGAGAAGCAACTAGTGGAAGGGGGTGGTTGGGGGTACGGGCCTGGGCCCACGCTCCCAGGAAAGACTCCACCAGCTTCAAAGAGAGACTGGTGGGGGGTCCAGTCTGTAGTTCACAAAGCTGCAACTTTCCACTCCTTGCACTATTTTGTGGGCAGGGCGTGTTCCTGCAAGTGCCTTAGAGTCTGCTGTGGTCCAGGAGCCTGCAGCTTTTCTTGGTATGCCCACTCTTTGGACTGAGTGCAACCCTGACTGAAAAGACATTCGTGGTCTGCGGCAAGGTCTAGGTGCTCCCAGCCAGCCCCGGAGAGAAAGGGGGCGGGTGGCCTAATCTTGGGCAGGAATCTGAGCACATCCTGAGCAGGCCTGGAGCCCCTGCATAGTGCTGGGGGTGTGTAACACCTGTGACAGGCTGTGGTGTGAGCAGAATTTTGTGGAGGAGAATGTGTTCTGGACCACCCAGAGGGGAGCAGACTGAGGCTTCTCTGTGATGCAGAGGTCTGGGTACAGGCAGATTCCTGGCTTGGACTCTCTGAAAAGGTGAAAAAGCTACAAGAGGCCAAAAACCTTCAGAGAGCGAAAGACTGAGAAACCGGTTTCCACAGAGCTCAGTCCCTTGATTGGGGGGCAGGGTGACTAAACCCAAGCAAGATTGACTGGAAAAAAATGTGGTAGGCCCCTCTCCCAGAAGAAAAGTCAAAAAACAAAAGGACTATAACCACAGGGTCCCCATAAAATTTTAAACCCCCAATATCAGGGGAAATCAATATATTAAGCACCTGATAATACCCTCAAACCTATATATTTCATAGATACGTTTTTTTCTTTCTATTTTTTATTCACTTATCACATTTCTTGTTTTTTTAAAATATATTTTTTAAACTACTTAACATTACAACTAGAGGCTTAATACAATGATAAACCCAGGAAGACCCGAAATAATCTTCCTCACCTGCGAGGAGTTATAACCACCCTCCCGTCTTATCTTTCTGTCAGTGTTTCTACATATTTGCTTTTGTTCTGGTATTATATAAATCTTATTACTGGGGTTCATTCTAACTAGGTTCTTTAATTTCTTGTCATTTATTTTTGTTGGTCTATATGTCTTTTTGTGTTTGTTTACGTATCTTATAAATCTTATTTTTGGGGCCCATTCTGGCTGGGATTTCTTCTTTTTCTCGTTCTCTCTCTTTTTTTTATCGTTATTATTTCCATTTGGTGGTGAATCCCAATTGCTCCTAAACCTTCCAGGATGCACCCTGCCTGGATCATGGGCTATCAAGCTATACATCCTGTCATCCACTTCTCAACAAAATGACTAGGAGGAGGAACACCCAACAGAGGAAAAACCCAGAGACTGCACCCTCTCCCTCAGAACTATTAGACATGGACATAAACAGTATGTCCGAAAGGACATTCAGGGTGACAACTATCCAGGCAATGGCTAGGATGGAGAAAACCTTAATGACAAGAATCTCTAAGGGCAGAAATGAGAAACAGTATAGCTGATGTAAAAAACACTATGAGGGAGATCCAATCTAATCTAAATAGTCTAACAGCTAGAGTTACAGAGACAGAGGATAAAATTAGTGATCTAGAGGATAAAATGGTTGAGAAGAAAGGTCAGGAGGAGAACTGGAACAAACTGCTCAGGAATCATGAGAACAGACTGAGGGAAATAAATGATGCCATGAAATGTTCCAACGTCAGAATTATTGGAATCCCAGAGGGGATAGAGAAAGACAGAAGACTAGAAGATATAGCTGACCAAATTCTGAATGAAAATTTCCCCAATCTGGGGAATTGAACAAGTGTTGGTGTCCTAGAGGCAGAAAGGACACCCGCCAAGATCAACAGGTCTAGAAAATCAGGGAGACACATCATTGCAAAATTTGCAAATTATAATATTAGACAAGAGGTCCTAAGGGCAGCGAGGGGGAAGAGATTCCTTACATATGGAGGAAGGCCCATTGGAATAACGTCAGACCTGTCCACAGAAACCGGGAAAGCCAGAAAAGGCTGGCATGATATATGCAGGGCACTAAATGAGAAGAACATGCAGCCAAGAATACTTTATCCAGCAAGACTGACATTCAAAATGGATGGAGAAATAAAGAGCTTCCAAGACCAGCAAAGATTAAGAGTATGTGACCACTAAGCCAGCACTCTGGGAAATATTAAAGGGGGTTCTATAAAAGTAGAAAGAACTCATGAGTGACTTAGAACAGAAATTTTCCACCTATAGAAACAAGGACTTCACAGGCAACATGATGTCAATAAACACATATCTTTCAATAATCACTCTCAATGTGAATGGCCTAAATGCTCCCATAAAACTGCACAGGGTTGCAGAATGGATAAAATGACAGGACCCATCTATATGCTGTCTACAAGAGACACAATTGGAACCAAAAGTACATCCATACTGAAAATGAAAGGATGGAGAACCATCTTTCATGCCAATGGGCCTCACAAGAAAGCTGGGGTAGCAATTCTCATATCAGATAAATTAGATTTTAAGCTAAAGACTATAGGCAGAGAGACAGAAGGCACTACATAATTCTTAAAGGGTCTATCCTCCAAGAAGATCTAACAATTGTAAACATTGATGCTCCCAATATATGAGCAGCCAAGTACATAAGCCAGCTGTTAATCAAAATAAAGATTCATATTGATATGAATACATTAATATTAGGAGATCTTAATACACCACTCTCAGTAACAGATCAACTAAACAGAAAATCAATAAACAAGAGCTTTGAATGACACATTGGACCAGATGTACCTCATAGATATATACAGAACATTCCACTCTAAAACAACAAAATACTCATTCTTCTCAAACGCACATGGAACTTTCTCCAGAATAGACCACATGGAGACCAATGAGACTGAAGACACATTGATCCAAAACCTATGGGACACGTCAAAGGCAGTCCTAAGGGGGAAATACATAGCCATCCAAGCCTCACTCAAAAAAATTGAAAAATCTCAAATACACCAGCTGTCTTTACACCTTAAAGAACTGGAAAATCAACAACAAATTAAGCCAACCCCATGCACAAAAAGGGAAATAATCAGGATTAGAGCAGAGATCAACGAGTTAGAAATTAGAGAAATAGTAAAACACATCAATGAATCTAGAAGTTGGTTTTTTGAAAGAATCAGTAAGATTGATAAACCAGTGACCAAACTAATCTAAAAGAAGAGAGAGGACCCTAATTAACAAAATTATGAATGAAAGGGGAGAGATCATGACTAATCCAAAGGAAATAGAAAAGATCATCAGAAATTATTATCAACAGCTATCTACCAACAAGTTAAACAACCTAGAAGAAATGGATGCATTCCTGGAAACACATAATCTTCCAAGACTGAAACAGGAAGAAATTGACAACCTGAATAGACCAATATCTAGTAATGAGATTGACGCAGTGATCAAAACCTCCCAAAAAACAAGAGTCCAGGACCTGACCGATTCCCTGGGGAATTCTACCAAACATTCCATGAAGAAATAATATCTATTCTCCTGAAACTGTTTCAAAAAATAGAAACAGAGGGAAAACTTCCAGACTCTTTCTATGAACCCAGCATTACCCTGATCCCCAAACCAGGCAGAGATCCCATCCAAAAGGAGGATTTCAGACCAATATCTCTGATGAATATGGATGTCAAGATTCTCAACAACATCCTAGCTAATAGGATCCAACAGCACATTGAAAAGATTATTCATCATGACCAGGTGGGATTTATCCCTCGGATGAAAGGGTGGTTCAGCATTCGCAAATGAATCAATGTGATAGAACAAATTAAAAAGACAGGAGAGAAGAACCACATGGTCCTCTCAATTGATGCAGAAAAAGCATTTGACAAAATTCAGCATCCATTCGTGATTAAAACTCTTCAAAGTATAGGGATAGAAGGAACATTCCTCAACATCATAAAGTCTATCTATGAAAAGCCCACAGTGAATATCATTCTCAATGGGGAAAACCTGACAGCCTTTGATATCAGGAACACGACAAGGATGCCCACTCTCACCACTCCTGTTCAACACAGTACTAAAAGTCCTAGCGACACCAATCAGACAACAAAAAGAAATAAAAGGTATTCAAATTGGGAATGAAGAAGTCAAACTCTCACTCTTTGCAGAGGACATGATAGTTTATATGGAAAACCCAAAAGACTCCATCCCCAAACTACTAGAACTCATACAGCAATTCAGTAATGTGTCAGATACAAAATCAATGCACAGAAATCAGTTGCTTTCCTATACATTCGCAATGAAAATATGGAAAGGGAAATTTGAGAATCGATTCCATTTACTATAGCACCAAGAACCATAAGATACCTGGGAATAAACCTAACCAAAGAGGTAAAGGATCTGTATTCGAGGAACTACAGAATGGTCATGAAAGTAATTGAAGAAGACACTAAAACATGGAAAAGCATTCCATGCTCATGGATCAGAAGAATAAACATTGTTAAAATGTCTATACTGCCCAGAGCAATCTGTACTTTCAATGCCATCCAGATCAAAATTCCACCAGTTTTTTTCAAAGGGCTGGAACAAACAATCCTAAAATTTGTATGGAACCAGAAAAGACCCCGAATTGCTAAGGAAATGCTGAAAAAGAAAAACAAAGCTGGAAGTATCACATTGCCTGATTTCAAGTTTTACTACAAAGCTGTGATCACCAAGGCACAAAAACAGACACATAGACCAGTGGAACAGAATAGAAACCTCAGAGATGGACCCACAACTCTATGGTCAAATAGTCTTTGACAAAACAGGAAAAAATATCCAGTGGATAAAAGACGGTCTCTTCAATAAATGGTGCCGGGAAAACTGGACAGCTATATGTAGAAGAATGCAACTTGACCATTCTCTTACACCATACACGAAGATAAACTTGAAATGGATCAAAGACCTCAATGTGAGGCAGGGATCTATCAAAATCCTAGAGGAGAACATAGGCAGTAACCTCTTTGACATCAGCCACAGCAACTTCTTTCAGGACTTGTCTTCAAAGGCAAAGGAAATAAAAGGGAAAATGAACTTTTGGGACTTCATCAAAATAAAAAGCTTTGGCACTGCAAAGGAGAGAGTCAACAAAAGAAACAGGCAACCCACAGAATGGGAGAAGATATTCATCAGACAAAGGTCTGATATCTAAGATCTATAAACAACTCCTCAAAATCAACACTCACAAAACAAATAATCACATCAAAAAATGGGCAGAAGACATGAACAGACACTTCTCCAAAGAAGACATACAAATGGCTAATAGACACATGAAAAAATGTTCATCATCTTTAGCCATCAGAGAGATTCAAATCAAACCACACTGAGATACCACCTTACACCAGTTAGAATGGCCAAAATCAACAAGACAGTAAACAACAAATGTTGGAGAGGATGTGGAGAAAGGAGAACCCTCTTCCACTGTTGGTGGTGATGCAAGTAGGTGCAGCCACTTTGGAAAACAGTGTGGAGATTCCTCAAGAAATTAAAAATAGAGCTACCCTGTGACCCTGCAATTGCACTACTGCTTATTTACCCCAAAGAAGCAGATGCAGTTCAAAGAAGGGCCACATATATGCCAATGTTCATAGCAACAATGGCCACAATCACCAAACTGTGGAAAGAACCAAGATGCCCTTCAACAGATGAATGGATAAAGAAGATATGGTCCATCTATACAATAGAATATTATGCCTCTATCAGAAAGGATGAATATCCAGCTTTTGTATCAACATGGATGGACTGGAAGAGATTATGCAGAGTGAAATAAATCAAGTGGAGAGAGTCAATTATCTTATGGTATCACTTATGTGTGGAGCGTAAGGAAAAACATAGAGGGCATTGTGAGAAGGAAGGAAGGGTGAATGGGGGGAAATCAGAGGGGGAGATAAACTAGGAGAGACTGTGGACTCTGAGCAACAAACTGAGGGTTTTGGAGGGGAGGCGGTGGCAGGTTGGGTGAGCCTGGTGGTGGGTATTGAGGAGGGCACGTATTGCATGCAGCACTGGGTGTGGTGCATGAACAATTAATCTTGTAACACTGAAAAAATAAACATATTTGGGAAAAAATAAAATAAAAAAAGAAAAAAGATTAAAGCAAAAATAAATGATACAGAAATGGAAAAACAATAGAACAGATCAGTAAAACCAGGAACTGGTTCTTAGAAAAAAAAAAATAAAATCGATAAACTTCTAACCCGATTTATCAAGGAAAAAAAAGGGGAAAAGACTTAAATAATATCACAAATTAGAGATGAGAACTAACAATACTACAGATATACACAAAATTTTAAGATAGTAATATAAAAAAATATGCAAACAAATGAGACAAACTAAAAAAAAAAGATAAATTCCCAGAAACATGTAGATACCAAAACTGAAGCAGGAATAGAAAATATGAAGAGACCTGTTTACCACCAATAAAATTAAATCACTAATCAAAAATCAGTTAGCAAAAGCCAAGGACCAAATGACATCACACACAAATTCTACCAAACTTTTGAAGAAAAGTTAATACCTATTCTTTTCAAACTTTTCCAAAAAATAGAAGAGGAAGAAAAACGTCCAAATTCATTCCATGAGAATGGCATTACCCTGATACCAAAACCAGATAAAGACACCACAGAACAAGAAAACTACTGCCCAATATCTCTAATGAACAGAGGGACAAAAAAATCTCAATAAATACTAGTAAACCAAATATGACAATACACTAAAAAAAATCATTCACCACCATCAAGTCAGGAACAAGCAAGGATATTCATTGTCATCACTTTTATTAGCAATCAGACAGCCAAAAGAAATTAAAGGCATCACAATCATTAAGGAAAAAGTAAACTTTCACTATTTCCAGATGACATGATACTATATATTGAAACCCTGAAGATTCCACCAAAAAACTGCTAGAACTGATAAATGAATTCAGTAAAGTTGCAGGATGCAAATTCCATGGACAGAAATCTGTTGCATTTCTATACACCAATAATTAAGCAGCAGAAAAAGAAATTAACAAAAGAATCCCATTTATAATCACACCCAAAATAAGATATCTAGGAATACACCTAACTAAGGACATGAAAGATCTGTACTCTCAAAACTAAAACACCGATGAAAGAAATTGAAGATGACCCAAAGAACTAGAAAGATATTCTATGTTCATGAATTGGAAAAACAAATATCATTAAAATGAATATACTACCCAAAACAATCTAGACATTTAATGCAATCCTTATCAAAATACCACCAGCATTTTTCATGGAGCTAGAACAAACAATCCTAAAATTTGTATGGAACCACAAAAGACCAATGGACCAAAACTGACAGCCAAGAAAAAAACTCACAATTATAAGTCAGTCTTTGACAAAGCAGGAAGGAATATACAATGGGAAAAAGACTATCTCTTCAACAAGTGGTGTTGGGAGAACTGCACCACTTGCTTACATCATACACAGAAATAAATTCAAAGTGGATTAAAGACCTAACTTGAGGCCCAAATCCACAAAAATTTTAGAGCAGAGCAGAGGCAGTAACTTTCCTGACATTGGCCATACCAATATTTTTCTAGATATGTCCCCTGAGGCAAAGAAAGCAAAAGCAAAAATAAACTATGGGGCTACAGAAAACGAACGAACAAACAAACAAACAAACTTCTGCACAGCAAAGGAAACAATTAATAAAATTAAAAAGCAATCTACAGAATGGGAGAAGATATTTGCAAATGACATATTTAATAAAGGGTTAGTATCCAATATATATAGAGAACTGATAACTCAAACCCGAAAAACAAATAAATCAATTAAAAATGGGGGCGGAAGATATGAACAGACATTTCTCCAAAGAAGACATCCAGCTGGATAACAGACACATGGAAAGATGCTCAACATCACTTTATCATCAGAGAGACGCAAATAAAAACTACAATAAGATATTACCTCACATCTCTCAGAATGGCTAAAATAAACAACAGAAGAAATATCGTGTGTTAGAATGTAGAGAAAGGGGAACCCTCCTGTACTGTTGGTGGGAATGCAAACTGGCACAGCCGTTGTGGAAAAGAGTATGTGGTTCCTCAAAAAAGTTAAAAATGGAACTACTCTATAGAAATTGCACTAGTATATTTTGTAAAAAAAAAAATACAAAAACACTTATTTAAAGGAATATATGCACCCCTATGTTTATAGCAGCATTATTTACAATAGCTAAGATATGGAAGCAACCCCCAAGTGTGCATCAATTAATGAATGGATAAAGGAGATTGATTATATACAGATATATAATGGAATTTTTTTTTAATTTTATTTATTTGACAGAGAAAGACACAGTGAGGGGGGAACACAAGCAGGGGGAGTGGCAGGCAGAGGGAGAAGCAGGCTTCACCACTTGACCAGGTAGCCCGATGCAGGGCTTGATCCAGGGACCCTGGGATCATGACCTGAGCCAAAGGCAGACGCTTAATGACTGAGCCACTCAGGTGCCCCAGATATATAATGGAATTATATATATATATAGTATATCTATATATACTATATATATATATTATTTACATTACATACACGTATAACATGTATGATGAACTATTACTCATATATATAATGGAATATTATTCATCTGTTAAAAAGAATGCATTCCTGCCATTTGCAATGACATGGGTGGAGCTAGAAAGTATAATGCTAATTGAAATAAATCAGTCAGAGAAAGACAAATACCATATGATTTCACTCATGTGAAATTTAAGAAACAAAACAAATGAGCAAAGGGAGAAAAGAGAGAGACAAAGAAATAAATCCTTAACTATAGAGAACAAATGATGGTTATTAGAGGAGAGGTGTGTGAGAAGATAGGTTAAACAGGTAGTGGGGATTCAGGAGTATATTTCTCATGACTGGCACTGGATAATGTATGGAATTGTTGAATCACAATATCATATACCTGAATCTAATATAATACTGTATGTTAACTAACCAAAATTAAAATAGAAACTTTAAAAAGACATTCATAACCAGTACTATGGTCTTACAAGAAATGTTAGAGGTATTTCTTTAAGCTGAATTGATAGGGTGCTAATGTGTAGCAGGGAAATAGGATAGTATAAAATCACTGGAAAGGTAAATATATATCAAAAATAAGGATTATCAAATGCTGTTTAGATAGTAATCACTTCTAAAGTTAGTTCGACGTTAAAACACAAAAGTAGTAAAGTATACCTATAAATACAGTAATTTGTTAAAGTATACAGAAGATAAAAAGATGGAAATCGTGACATCAAAAATAAAAAAAAAATATTGAGGGGACCTAATAACATAAAACTTTAGAATGTGTTCATAAAACTCCTAAAAGAAGACAGGTGGTAAGCACCTTGACAGGCATTCTGAGAGGATTTTTGATTTTGACACCTAAAGGGCAATAAAAACAGACAAACAAATAAACAAGTGGAACTACATCAAATTAAAAATCTTTTGCACAGCAAGGAAACCAACAAAGTAAAAAGGCAACCTGCCCAATGGGAAAAAAATTAATATATACATATACATATATATGTATATGTACACACACACACACACACACACATCTAAGGGGTTAATATCCAAATATTAACACACATATTAAGGGGTTAATATCCAAAATATACGAAGAACTCATACAATAGTAACAAAAAACTGATTACAAGTGAGGGGAAAATGGGACGCCTGGGTGGCTCAGTCTGTTAAGGGTCTGCCTTCAGCTCAGGCCATGATCTCAGGGTCCTGGGATCGAGCCCCACATGGGGCTCCATGCTTAGTGGGAAGCCTGCTTCTCCCTCTCCCACTCCTGCTTGTAGTCCCTCTCTTGCTGTCTCTCTGTCAAATAAATAAATAAAATCCTGAAAAAAATGAGTGGAGAATATAAATGGATATTTTCCTAATGGACATAGAAGATGATCAGCAAGTACATGAAAAGGTGCTCAATATCACTAATTGTCAGGAAAATGCAAATCAAAACCACAGTGAGATCCACCTCACGTCTGTCAAGATGGTTATCAAAAAGACAAGATAAAAATGTAAGTGAGGATATGGAGAAATGAGAACCCTTGTCTACTGCTGGGAATGCAAATTGGTGCAGTCACTATGGAAATTAGAACAGAATTCTAATTACAAATAGAACTACCCTATAATCTAACAACTCAACTTCTGGGTATTTATCCAAAAGAAAGGAAAACATTAACTCAAAAAGGTATATGCACACCCATGATCATTGCAGCATTATTTACAATATTTAAGACATAAAGGTAATCTAAGTTCCACAGATGGATGAATGGATAAAGAAAATGTGGTGACATATACAGTGGAATATTATTCAGTCTCCCCATACCAAAGAAGAAAATCTTACTACTTGCAACAACATGGATGAAATTTGTGAGGATTTTGCTAAGTGAAAAAAGTCAGAAAAAGACAAGTAATGTATGATCTCACTTATATGTGGAATCAAAAGACAAACAACAACAACAGCAGCAAAAAGAAATCACAGATACAAAGTTCAGATTCCTGTTTGCCAGAGATGGGGAGTAAAGTGTGGGAGAAATGGGTGAAGGTGGTGAAAAAGTACAAACTTCCAGTAACAAAATAAATAAGACATGGAATGTAAAGCACATCATGGTGACTATAGTTAATAATACCGTATTGTATATTTGAAAATTGCTAAGAAAGTAGATCTTAAAATTCTCACAAGAAAAATAATTGCAAGCATGTGTAGTGATGGATATTAAGTAGATTATTATGGTGATCATATCACAATATATACAAATATCAAATCATAATGTTCATCTGAAAGTAATATAATGCTATATTTTATAGATATATCTCAGTAAAAAAGCATTCTCTGACTTGTTAATTACATGTTAAATACTTTATTTCCCTTGAATAGGGCTTTTTAAAAAAAATTTTTATTAACATATAATGTATTATTGCCCAAGGGTACATGTCTGTGGATCATCAGGCTTACACATTTCACAGCATTTGCCATAGCACATACCCTCCCCAATGTCTATATCCCTACCCCCCAGTACCTGCCATCCACCCTTAGTTTGTTTCGTGAGTTTAGGAGTCTCTTACGGTTTGTCTCCTTCCCCATCCCATCTTGTTTCATTTCTCTTCCCCACCCACCCCCCATAACCCCCTGCCCTGCCTCTCAAATTCTTCATATCAGAGCGATCATGTGATAATTGTCTTTCTCTGATTGACTTATTTCGCTTAGCATAATACTCTCTAGTTCCATCCACGTCGTTGCAAATGGCAAGATTTCGTTTCTCTTGATGGCTGCATAGTATTCCATTGTATATATATGCCACCTATTCTTGATCCATTCATCTGTTGATGGACATCTAGGTTCTTTCCATAGTTTGGCTATTGTGGACATTGCTGCTATAAACATTCGGGTGCATGTGACCCTTCGGATCACTACATTTGTATCTTGAGGGTAAATACCAGTAGTGCGATTGCTGGGTCATAGGGCAGCTCTATTTTCAACATTTTGAGGAACCTCCACAGTTTTCCAGAGTGGTCGTACCATCTTGCATTCCCACCAACAGTGTAGGAGGGTTCCCCTTTCTCTGCATCCTCGCCAACATCTGTCATTCCCTGACTTGCTAATTTTAGCCATTCTGACTGGTGTGAGGGTATCTCACTGTGGTTTTGATTTGTATTTCTCTGATGCCAAGTGATGTTGAGCATTTTTTCATGTGTCTATTGGCCATTTGGATGTCCTCTTACTGAAATGTCTGTTCATATCTTCTGCCCTGAATAGGGCTTTAAAGTCATAGATTTTATATTTAAGATTTGGAAGCTGGACAGACATATCTCATTTTATTGCACATCATATTATTGCACGTCACAGATTTTTAATTTTTTTTTTAACAAAATAAAGGTTTGTGTTATGCAAGTCAATTAACATCATTTTTCCAACATTTGTTCACCTTGTATTTTCGTATCACATTTTGGTATTTTCACAGTTTAGATTTTTTTTATTGTCTTTATATTTGATATGGTAATCTGTGGGAAGTTTTCTTTTAGTATTTGAGAGAGAAAGAGAGAGCGAGCGAGCAAGTGAGCATGAACCAGGGGAAGGGCAGAGGGAGAAGGAAAGAGATAATGTTCAAGCAGAATCCCCACTGAGCACGGAGCCTGATATGGGACCAATTCCAGAACCCTGAGATCATGACCTGAGCCAAACTCAAGAGTCAGACACTTAACCAACTGAGCCACCCAGGCACCTCAGAAGTGATCTTCGATGCTATTACTGTAATTGTTTTGGGGACACCATAAACTGTGCCCACAGGAGATGGTGAATTTAATTGATAAATATTATGACTGTTCTGACTGCTCCAATAACCAGCCAGCCATTCCCCCATCTCTTTCTCTCTCTTTGAACCTTTCTCTCTCCTTGAACCTTCTTATTATGCGAGACACAGCAATATTGAAATGAGCCTAATTAATAACCAACCCTGCAATGACCTCTAAGTTTTCAAGTAAAAGAGGGGTTTACACATTATCTTCCTTTAAATGAAAAGCTGGAAATGATTAAACTTAGTGAGGAAAGCCTGTCAAAAGCCAAAGCTGAAAGCTGGGCCTCTTCCACCAGCTAACTAAGTCGTGACTGCAAAGGAAAAGTGCTTGAAGGAAATTAAAAGTGCTACTCCAGTGCATATATAAGTGATAAGAAAGCAGAACAGCCTAATTGCTGACACGGGGAAAGCTTTAGTGGTCTAGAAAGAAGATCAAAGTAGCATCAATGTTCTCTTAAACCAAAGCCTAATCCCGAACAAGGCCTTACCTCTCTTCAATTCCATGAGGGTTGAGAGAGGTGAGGAAGCTGCAGAAGAAAAGTTGCAAGCTAGCAGTTCATGAGGCTTAAGGAAAGAAGCTCTCTCCATAATATCGAAGTGCGTGGTGAAGCATCGAGTACTGATGTTGAAGCTGCAGCAAGTTATCCAGAAGTTCTGGTAAGGTAATTAATGAAGGTGGCTACTCAACAAGAGATTTTCAGTACAGACAAAACACCCTTTCATTAGAAGGAGATGCCATCTAGGACATTCACAGCCAGAGAGGAGAATCGCTGCTGGGCTTTAAAGCTTCAAAGTACAGGCTGGATCTCTTGTTAGGGGCTAATGCAGCTGGTGGTTTTATGTGGAAACCAATACCCATGTACCATTCCAACAATCCTAGGGCCTTTAAAAAGCTAGATCTACTCTGCCTGTATTTTATAAATTGAACAAAGCCTGGATGACAGCATATCTGTCTGTAACACTGAGTCACTTTATTGTGATATTTGCTTTATTGCAGTGGTATTGAATCAAACCCAGAGTATCTCTAAGGTATGCCTGTATACATCTCTATGAAGATATAAACTAGGCAGTTAAGTCAAGGATGGTGACATAAATGGGAAATTATGAAAAGCTAGATTCTAGGGGCACCTGGGTGACTCAGTGGGTTAAAGCCTCTGCCTTCAGCTCAGGTCATGATCTCAGGGTCCTGGGATTGAGCTCCACATGGGTCTCTCTGCTCAGCAGGGAGCCTGCTTCCCCCCCGCCCCTGCCTGCCTCTCTGCCTACTTGTGATCTGCCTCTATCAAATAAATAAATAAAATCTTTTAAAAAAGAAGCTAGATTCTATACCTAATACAGAATTTGTCTTCATGACATACTTTTGAAGATAATATTACAAAATAATGTTTAGATAGGAAAGATATTAAGAATTTTGAATAATTGTTAAAAGTCCTACAGTATAAAGAGGTAAAATAAAAATTTGAATTCCAATGTCTGGCCTTATTATTTATTAAAGATTTTATTTATTGATTTGACAGAGAGAGAGATCTGGGCAGAGAGGCAGGCAGAGAAAGAGGAGGAAGCAGGCTCCCTGACTGAGCAGAGAGCCTGATGATGCAGGGCTCAATCCCAGGACCCTGAGATAATGACCTGAGCCAAAGGTTGAGGCTTTAACCCACCGAGCCACCCAGGCGCCCCCAATGTCTGGCTTTAAAACCTATTCTTTTCCCATTGTTTTGAGTGGCAATTGGAGGTTGTGGCTGGAGGAAATTCCTATGGAACCATCAAAACTAAAGAATAATAAGTGAAAACTAACTGAAAGCCACAATACAGTAATTTGCATTTGTGGAGTGGGTTTAATATGGTTAGAATATACAGATGTTGAAAGAAAAAAATCATGGCAAGAGACAGGTAAGGGGTAGATTATAATGACATACTGAGTACTTTTTTTCAACTATGGAAAGGTTTATAATTATTTTCATCAGAAAAAAAAGACATAACTGAATATCTATTTTATAAAGATCATGGGCATAATTTGGGAGGACTGACCAGTGACTGGAAATACAAGTTTTTCCTATGTTGGGAATAGTGAAGACTACATTTAAAATGTGAATAGAAAACCAAATGTGTTTGTTATATTTAGAAATAAAAAATGTCCTATTCTTTCTATTGACTGCATTCTCAGAATGAATAAGAGTCATAGAGCAGTAATATAGTTTTCTAGATTGAGACATAAGATTAATGGTGAGGAATTTAAATGCAATAAGAATGCAATAAAAACACAGGCAAGAAGTTAATTTAGAGGTAAATGAATGAAAATGGTCTGTTCATGTTGACTCACAATTATATATTTTACCCTTAGGAATGCTGAGACTACCTTTTCAAGATAGCAATTAAGTATTTAATTCATTTAAATTAGTTAATTATGTGGTAAAGAAAATATCTATCTCCAGAGTAAATATTGCTGTCCAATCCATCGCTCAGGTTGATCCAAAAATCCCCACTGGGCAAAACATTTCTCATTTCTTCCTGTAGTAGCTCTTGCCCCCTGTATCAGTATAAGATAAAAAGGTTTTCTTTGATCTGCAGTGGAAGGAAAATAGACTTCCATTTTAAGTCTAATTCCACACTGGAGCTTAGAGTTTTTACCATTTCCAAGTAGGTCTGCTTTTGTAATTTCATCAAGACATTGTTTTCTCTTTTTGATATGGACAAAAAGCCTTTAACCTACCCTTGGTATTATTTACATTTCCATTATTCAAATACAACATTACATGATGGGACAACATAAAGCCACAGAAGTTGACTGTAATAATTCATTGTACAAAGAGTTGTTATGTATCACAATTGTAACTCTATGAAACTTCCAAAGAAGCTATGTGGACTAACAGAAATTCCTGTAAGTTAAGTGCACATATTAATTCAAATATTCAAGATGGGTTCTATAGTCCAGAGAGATTTAACATTATATTTTAAGGTAAATGCCAAAAAGGAGATGGTGGGCATTTAAAATGTTGAAAAGAAATGCTTGCTTAGACCTCTGGTTAAACCAGTAAGAAGTTTAAGCTATATTCCCCAGGAAATTAGCTAATTAACATTGGCACAGTTGGTGTGTTTGAATATAGACTATAGATTATTATACAGTATCAATATTTAGTTTTTTACTTTGATAATTTAATATTGTTCAGTAGGGCAATATTCTTTTGTGGCAGGAAGCACTGAAGTATTTGCAGGTAAAGGGACATCATATTTTCAACCACCATGAAATGGTTCAACAAATACACACACATACATATGTATATGTATGTGTATATATATATGTATATATGTGTGTATATATATATGTATATATGTGTGTATATATATATATAGAAAGAGAGAGAGAAACAGAATGCTAAAAAAAATAGCAAAATGGTAATTGGTGACTCAATAAAGTGAATACTGAGGGTTTATTTTTTCCTATTTTGTGCAATTTTTCTCTAAGTTCATAACTATTCTAAAGCCAATTTTTAAATAAATATAATTTTAATCATAGGATTGAGCAGTTGTAGGTTAAAGTTCAGTGGCATAACACATCTCAACTCTTTCCACAATTTGGCTACTGTGGACATTGCTGCTATGAACACTGGGGTGCAGGTACCCTTCTTTTCACTATATCTGTATCTTTGGGGTAAATACCTAGGAATGTAATTTCTGGGTCATAAGGTAGCTCTTTCTTAATTTCTTGAGGAACCTCCATACTATTTTCCAGAGTGGCTGTACCAGCTTGCATTCTCACTAACAGCGTAGGAAGGTTCCCTTTTCTCTGCATTCTCACCAACAATTGGTGGGTCTTGTCTTGTTAATTTTAGCCATTTTGACTGGTGTGAGGTGGTATCTCATTGTGGTTTTGATATGTATTTCCATAATGCTAAGTGATGTTGAGCCTATTTTCATGTGTCTCTTGTCCATTTGGAGGTCTTTGCAGAAATGTCTGTTCATGTCTTCTGCCCATTTTTGACTGGATTATTTGTTTTTTGAGTTTTGAGTTTGATAAGTTCTCTCTATAGATCTGGAATACTATTAGCCCTTTATCTTATATGTCATTTGCAATATTTTCTCCCATTCCATAGATTTCCTTTTAGTTTTGATGATTGTTTCCTTTGTTGTGCAGAAGCTTTTTATGTTGAGGAAGTTCCAATAGTTCATTCACTGTTGCTTTTGTTTCCCTTTGCTTTGGGGATATGTCTAGTAAGAAGTTGCGGCAGCAGAGGCAAAAGAGGTTGCTGCCTGTGTTTTCCTCTACGATTTTGGTAGATTCTTTTTCAGATTTAGGTTTTTCATTCACTTTGAGTTTATTATGGTGTATGGTGTAAGAAAATGGTCCGCTTTCATTCTTCTGCATGTGGCTGTCTAATTTTACCGGCACCATTTATTGAAGAGACTGTCTTTTTTTCCATTAGATATTCTTTCCTGCTTTGATGAAAATTAGTTGACCATAGAGTTGAGGGTCCATTTTTGGTTTCTCTATTCTATTCCATTTATCTATGTATCTGTTTTTGTGCCAGTACCATACTGTCTTCATGATTATAGCTTTGTAATAGAGCTTGAAGTATGGAATTGTGATGCCACCAGTTTTGGTTTTCTTTTTCAACATTCCTTTGGCTATTTGGGGTCTTTTCTGGCTCCAGACAAATTTTAGGATTGATTGTTCCAGTTACAGTGAAAGATATTATGGTATTTTGATAAGGTTTGCATTGAATGTGTAAATTGCTCTGCGTAGCACAAACATATTAAGAATATTTATTCTATCCCTATGCTGTGGAGAGTTTTAATCAAGAAAGGATGCTGTATTTTATCAATATTTTTTCTACATCAATTGAGATCATATGGTTCTTGTCCTTTCTTTTATTAATACGATGTATCATGTTGATGGAATGGTCTGAGTATATCAGTGAAGCCTATCTGGTTCAGCGCATCATTTAAAGCACTTCTTTTCTTGCTGATCTTCTGCTTAGATGATCTGTCCATTGTAGTGCATGGGGTGTTGATGTCCTCTACTATTATTATATTATTATCAATGTCTTTCTTTAATTTGGTTATTAATTGGTTTATATAATTGGCTGCTCTCAAGTTAGGATCATAAATATTAAAATTGTTAGATCTTCTTGTTGGATAGACCCTTTAAGTATAATATAGTGTCCCATTTCATCCCTTACTACAGTCTTTGATTTAAAATCTAAACTGTCTGGTATAAGGATTGCTACCTCAGGTTTCTTCTGATGTTCATTAGTATAGCGGGACTAGCATGAGGGACCATGAGCAGATTTGTCTGCTGGGGAGGGAGCACAGGAAAAAAAGTTCTCATTTAAAATAATAACTAGAATATAAAGAGTTCAGTCCTAAAACTCTTCCAAATGACAGTAGAGTTAGTGGAACTCTCTGCAGGTTGGAGCATCTAGAGAGCATCATGGCTTAAATTCATCATCCATCTTGACAGAGCTGATATGAGCAAGGTCTGGGTGCTGTACCTGGTTTACCTCATGAGTCCCAGGGCCCTATTTCACATCAATGTGTCCTACCAAGGCAGTCTCAGCATAGTACATACTAAGACACCTCTGGTCAGTGCTCGCTACAGCTCCAGCCATCTTGCCAAGGTGACAGAAGCACAAAGCACCCAGGAACACTTCAGGTCCACACCATTTTATCATCAGAAAACTTGATAGCACACATTCAGCCCAGAATATTCTGGACCCTTGGTTTATGCCCACATTGGCTCTACTAGTGTTCCTCCTGTGAGAAGTGCCTCAGGAACCCTATCTCATACCACACCTTGGCTCCAGCTGCCCTGTTAGGGTACCTCCTACATGGAGTACCCTGGGACAGCCTGACTTATGGATTCCTTGGCCCATCAAGGTGCCCTCTGTGCTGATAAACCTAGGACACTTCAGTTTGAACAAACTTCATCTTCCGATGTCCTGTACGAACACCTTCTATGCAGAGAGCTTGAGGTCCTCCTGGCTTATACCCAGACTGGTTTCTGTTGTCCTGCCTGTATACTCTTTGCACAGAAAGACCCAAGGCCACCCCAGCCCATACCCACTTCAGCTTTAGCTGTCCTTCCAGGGCACCTTCTATACAGAGTACCTTGGGGCCCCCACCCTACAGCAACCACAGCTCCAAAAGCCAAGTCACCAGGCTACCATAGTCTACACAGGGGATGACTATACATAAGATAATTCTTTCAAGTTAGGAGAAGTAGCTGTCCTGCCTAATTCATAAAACAAGCATATAATCTTGATCAAAATGAGGAGACAGAGAAATACGCTCCAAGCAAAAGAATGATAAAACCTTAGAAAAAGAACTAAATGAAATGGAGATAACTAATCTACCCGATAGAGTTTAAAATAATGGTCATAAGGATGCTCAATGGATTGGAAAGAAGAATGGATGAACTTCAACATAGAAGATATATAAAAAAGGACCAATTAGAGTTCAAGAATACAATAATTGAAATGAACAGTACGCTGGAGGGAATCAATAGTAGATTAGAAGATGCAGAAAAGTGGATTAGTGATCTGGAAGAGAGGGCAAAAATAAGCATGCAAGCTGTTCCAATTTTAATATATGTGCTGCTGAAGTGAGCACATAAGCATGGAAGCTGAACAGCAAAAATTAAAAAAAAAGGAAAAAAATTGGTATAGGTTAAGGGTTTTTTTGAATAACATGAACTGAACAAGACTTTACATTATAGGAGTCCCAGAAGGAGAAGAGAAAGGGACAGGAAACTTATTTGAAGAAATAGTAGTTGAAAACTTCTTAACCTGGGGAAGGAAATAGATGTCCAGGTTTGGGATACACAGAGAGTTCCAAACAAGATGAACCCAAGGAGGCCCACAGCAGGGCATATAATAACTAAAGTGTCAAAAATTAAAGATAAAGAGATAATTTTAAAAGCAGTTCAAAGGCAGCAGCTAGTAATGTACAAGGGAAACTTCATAAAGCTATCAGCTGATTTTTTAAAATTTTTTAAAAAAATCTTATTTATTTGACACACACACAGAGAGAAAGAGAGACAGAGATCACAAGTAGGCAGAGAGGCAGGCCGAGAGAGGAGGAAGCAGGCTCCCCACTGATCAGAGAGCCCCATGCGGGGCTCAATCCCAGGACCCTGATATTATGACCTGAGCAGAAGGCAAAGGCTTAACCCACTGAGCCACCCAGGCGCCCCTAGCTATCAGCTGATTTTTAACGGAAGCTTTTCTGACCAGAGAGAGTGGCATGTTGTATTCAAAGTGCTGAAAGGAAAACAAAGACAAAAAAACAAAACCTACAAGCAAGAATACTCTAGGCAAGACTATCACTCAGAATTGGAGGAAAGATAAAGATATTCCCAAACAAAAGTTAAAGATTATTATCACTAAGCTGGCTTTATAAGAAATATTAAAAGGACTTAAGTGGAAAAGACCAAAATTAGAAGAAAATTATGAAATGAAAAATTTTCATAAGTAAAAATAAGATAAAGATAGTAGAGCAATTACTTATAAGGTATGGAGTTTAAAAGACAAAAGTAGTAACATCAATTATATCTAAAAAAAATACTTAAGGGGACTCACAAAATAAGAAGATGAAAATATGACCACATACACTTAAAATATGGAGGGGAGTGTAAAAATAATTTTTTTTTAGAATGTGTTTGAACTTAGGTGGCCACCAACATAATATAAACTTTATATAATTAGAATGTTATATATGATCATGATAATCACAAAATAAAAACCTATATTAGGTATACAAAAAGTAATGAGACAGTCAAGCATGACATTAAAGAGTCATTAATCACTAGGAAAGAGAGCAAGAGAAGAAAAAGGAACAAAGAACAATAACAACAACAAAAAAAAACCCAGGAAAAAAATAAATTGACAATAAGTACATACCTGTCACTAATTACTTTAAATGTAAAAGTTCTAAATTGACATATGTTGCCTGGAAGAGAATCACATCAGACCTAAAGGCACATGCAGACTGAAAGTGGAGGGATGAAAGGTATTTTATATGGAAAAAGATATTTTGTGCAAACAGAAGTGCAACAAAAGCTAGGGTAGCAATACTTATATCAGACAAAGTAGACTTAAAAAACAAACAGAACACTGTAACAAGAGACAAAAAAAAAAAGCATTACATAATGATAAAGGAATAAATCCAACAAGAAGGATACAGCAATTGTAATTATATATGCATCTAATATAGGAAAACCTAAATATGTAAGGAAATAGTAGACACAAAGGGAGAAATTGGAATTAATACAATATTAGTAGGGGACTTTAACATCCCACTTACATCACTGAATAGATCATCCAGGCAGAAAATCAATAAGAAAATTGTCTACTCATGGATTCCTGAGTGGCTCAGTCATTGGGCATCTGCCTTCGGCTCAGGTCATGATCCCAGTGTCCTGGAATGGAGCCCTGCATCAGGCTCCCTGCTCTATGCACTATGGAGGATCCTCAAAAAGTTCAAATTGAAACACCATATGATCTAGTTATCTCATTACTGAGTGTTTATCCATGGGGGGGGCATTAGCTCAAAAAGATGTATACAACCCTGTTTATTGAGGCATTATTTATAATATTCAAAATATGGAAGCAATCTAAGTGTCCACTGATAGATACAGAAGATGTAGAGTGTAAAATATTACTCAGACATAAATAAGTCTGAAATCTTGCCATTTACAACCACATGAATGGACACAGAGGGTGTTATACTAGGTAAAATAATTCAGACAATAAAAGCAAACATTGTATGATTTCACATATATGTGGAATCTAAAATAAACAAAAAATCAGAAACAGAGCTATAAATACAGGGAAAAAAAAGAAGTGGTCACCAGAGTGGAAGTGATAAGGAATGGGAAAAGTGATTAAAGGGGAGAGGATGGTAGAGGTTTCCAGTTATGGAATAAATGTCATGGGGATGACAAGTACAGGATAATAATACAGTCAATGACATTATAATAGTGTTATATGGTGACAGATGGTAATTTGTGATGAACTAATATAGCATAATATATAGAGTTATTGAAACACTAAAGAACATCTGAAACTAATGTAACATTGTATATTAACTATATTTCAAAAATAAAATAAAAATTCAACAAAAAATAAATTAAAAAGAAGAAAGTTTCAAACAAGCTAACTTTACACTTTAGGAAATTAGAAAAAGAACATACTGAGTTCAGTGTTAGTAGAAGGATAGAAATAAGATTAGAGCACATATAAATGAAATAGAAGGTAGAATGGAAAAAAGATCACTGAAACTAAGAATTGTTTTCTTTAATTTATAAAATTGATAAACCCTTTGCTAGATTAAAAAGATAAGGATCAAATAAATAAAAATAAATAAAAAAGCAGACATTACAAGTGATGACACAAAATGAAAAGCATCATAAGAAATTATGAATAATTATGCATCAGCAAATTAGGTTACCTACTAGCGGGGTGCCTGGGTGGCTGTTAGTTAAGCATTTACCTTTGGCTCAGGTTATGAACCCAGGGTCCTGAGATTAAGCTCCACGTCAGGCTCCCTGTTCAGCGGGGAGCCTGCTTCTCCCTGTCTGCCCCTCCCCACTACTCATGCTTTCTCTCTCTGTGTCTCTCAAATAAATAAATGAAATGTTAAAAAATAAATTAGGTAACCTGGTAGAAATAGATTCCCAGAAACATACAATCTATCGAGACTGAATCATGAAGAAATAGAGTCTGAACTGACTTGTAATGAGTACAGTGATTAAATCAGTAATCAAAAACCTCTTACCAAAGAAAAGCCCAGAACCAGGGGCTTCACTGATAATTCTACCAAACACATAGAGCCAATTAATACCAATTCTTCTCAAACTCTTCCAAAAAAATATAATATGATGGATCATTTTCAAGCTCATTTTACATGATCAATGTTACCCTGAAGCCAAATCCACAGAAAGACATGAAAGGAAAATGACATGATAATATTTCTGGTGAAAATAATATAAAATATTAAACTGAATCTATAACAGAATCATACTGCATGACTAAGTGTAACTTACCTCTAAATGCAAAGATTATTCAATATGTGAAAAAAAATCAATGTGAAATACCATGTTAAAGAATAAAAAATTACTGAAATACTGAAAAAAAAATGATCATCTCAAGTGTAGAAAAATTCGACAGAATTCAATAATCCTTCATGATAAAACTCTCAAAAATTTAGGTTGAGCACAAAAAAATAGAAGGAATAAATACTGTATATGAAAAGCCCACAGGTAACACCATACTCAACAGTGTAAAACCAAAAACTTTACCAGGAAGATCAGGAACAAGGCAAGAGTGCTAACTCTTGTCATTTCTAGTCAACATAGTACTATTAAGTCCTAGGCAGAGCAAGTAAGCAAGATAAAGAACATCAAAAGTGGAAAGGAAAAAGTAAAATTGTCCCTATTCACAGAGATTTAGCTTATATATAGAAAATCCTAAAGAGTCCTTAAGAAAACTATTGTAAGTAACAAATCCAGTAAAGTTGCAGATTTCAAAAATCAACATGAAATAAGCCAGAAGGGAAAGAGAAGTACATTATAGTATCTCTTATATGTGGAGTCTAGACATAAGAAAGTAAATAAATAGCTGGATTTATACAAACAAGAAATAGAATGATGGTCAAGGTATTGGGAGAAAGGGAAATAGTAAGATGTAAGTGAAAGGATAGAAATTTGCAGTTAGAAGAAGAGTTAGTTCTGAGGATCTAATTACAGATATCATATTGTAGCATGATGTCTATAGTTAATTTGATATTTTATACTTGAAAGTTGACAGTAGATCTTAAGCTTTCTCACCAGACACACACAAAAGAGTTAACTTTGTGAGGCAATGTATATGTTAATTTTCTTCATCTTGGTAATCACTCCACACTGTATACATATATTACATAATGTTGTACACTTTGTATACAGTTATATTTCTCAATTGTGCCTTGATAAATTTGAGAGAAAAATCAATTTCTATACATGAACAGTAAACTATTGGGAAAAAATGAGAAAAGTAATCCCATTTATGATAACACCAAAATTAGGGATAAGCTTTCTTAAAGAAGTTAAAGACTCACAAACCAAAATCTATAAAATACTGATGAAAGCAATTAAACAAAACACAAATGGAAGGTTTTCATGAATTGAAGACTAATATTGTTAAAAATGTCTATATCAGTACCCAAGCAATCTACAGATTCAATGCAATTATTACCAAAATTCCAGTACCATTTATAGAAAAAAAAATTCTTTAAAATCATACAGAACCACAAAATACCATGAATAGCCAAATACATTTTAAGAAGAACAGAAATGGAGGCATCACACTTCCTGATTTCAAAATGTTAGAAATCTTCAGTAATCAAAACAGTATGGTAATGGCACAAAGACAGACATATCAAACAACAGAACACAGTAGAGATTCCAGGAATAAGTCCATGCATATACAGTGCATTATCTTCAACAAGGATATTAAGAATACACAATGGGAAAAGAATAGTCACTTCAACAAATGGTTTTGGAAAAACTATCTCCACAAACAACTGGACCCTCTTCTTATACAATACACAAACTTCAACTCAAAATGAATTAAAGACTTAAAAGTAAGAACTGAAACTTCATTAGAAAAAAAAAATAGCTTCCTGGGGCACCTGGGTGGCTCAGTGGATTAAAGCCTCTGCTTTCAGCTCAGGTCATGATTTCAGGGTCCTGGGATTGAGCCCTGCATAGGGCTCTCTGCTCAGCAGGGAGCCTGCTTCCCCCCCTCTGCCTGCCTGCCTCTCTGGCTACTTGTGATCTCTCTCTGTGTCAAATAAATAAATAAATAAAATCTTTAAAAAAAAATCTTCATGAAACTGGTTTCGGCAATGGTTTTATGGATATGACACCAAAAGCACAGGCAACAAAACAAAAAATATCTAAGAAGAACAAACTAAAAACCTGTACAACAAAAGGATCAATAGAGTGAAAAGACAAAATAAGAAATTGGAGAAAATATATGCAAACAATACATCTGCTAAGTGGTTAGTATCTAAAATATATAGGGAATTCCTATAACTCAATAATTAAAAAAATGGTTTAAAAAATGGGCAGAGGACTTGAATAGACATTTCTCTAAAGAAGACATATGAATAGCCAAAAGGTATATGAAAAGGTACTCAACATCATTAATCAATAGGGATAGGAAAATCAACATCACAATGAGATTACCTCACACATGTCAGGATGGCTGTTACCACAAAATTAAGAGACAACAAGTATTGGTGAGAATGTGGGAAAAAAATGTAACGATTGTACATTGTGGTGGGAATGCAATTCTTACCAAAATGTCACAGTTGCTATGGAAAACCACTATGGTAGTTCCTTGAAATATGAAAGTAGAACTACCATATCATCTAGTAATTTCACTTTTGGGTATATACTGAAAAAAAAAATGAAATCAGGATCTTTAATAGATATTAGCTTCTATGTCATTGCAGTACTAATTACAATAGTGCTAATAAATGTCCATCAACACTTGAATGGATAATAAAATGTAGTATACACATACAATGGAATACTATTCAGCCTTAAAAAAGAAAGTCTATAACATGACAAAATGGATTAACCTGGAGGATATTACTCTAAGTGAAATAAGCCAATCACAGAAATACAATTACTGTATGTTTTTCCTTCTATGAGGTATCCAGAAATACCAAATTCATAGAATCAAAGAGTGAAATGGTGGTTGCTAGGGTCAGAGAGTAGGCAGAAATGGGGATTTATCAGGCAATAGGCATAAAGTTTCAGTCAAGCAAGATGAATTAACTCTAGAGATCTTTCCAACAACATTGTACCTATAGTCAACAATAGATTATATTTTTAAAATTTTGTTGAGAGAGTAGATCTCTGTTGTTATTTCTCCTAAAAATAAGTCTTTATAAAGAAGGTAATTTTCACTCATTTTCTTGAATCATTTTTTGTATTTGGCCTCATGAATGTGACATTCTTTCCCCAACCTTTCAAAAAACTTTTTTCATTTCTTTGTCTCTACCTTCATAGTATATTTCTATGGCTCTTCCACACTGTTTTTTCAACCATGTGCTGAGAACTGTAGTTCTGACTCTATGCAACTCACACTCAAATACCAACTTCCCACTTGACATCTTTGCTTAAATATATTGAAATGTCTCTATTTTTTAAAAAAAATAAAATTTACTAAAGACAACAGAAGACTTGGAGAGATGATATGAAATTAGGCTTTCCATACTTATTTTTAAATTTTAATTATTTATTTTTGTTTTTTTAAATTTCTTATAATTTTGTATGCAATAAAAATCCAGAAAAATACTCTTGGGGGCACCTGGGTGGCTCAGTGGGTTAAAGCCTCTGCCTTCGGCTTGGGTCGTGATCTCAGGGTCTTGGGATTGAGTCACGCATGGGGCTTTCTGCTCAGCCGGGAGCCTACTTCCCCCTCTTTCTCTGCCCACCTTTCTGCCTACTTGTGATCTCACTCTCTGTCAAATAAATAAATAAAATCTTTTTAAAAATACTCTTAAAACATGTGTTTATAGTGTTATTTCATGAAAAATAATAATATAACTAAGGTTATACAGTTTTTAATCAAATAAAATGAGAATGAAATCTATGAAAAGCTATTTCAATTAAAACATTTCATGTTACTTTTTGCACTGGCTCAGGGACCGATTGTTTTCAGAGTGTCACCATACTTTTGCCTCCTGTACTCTGGATTTGGGAAGAGTTGCATTGTGCAAGCTAGCCCCAGCTTTTGTGTCAGCTCATTTCCCTTTAGGCTTATCCAGTGGGAGGCAATGGTGAGAAAATTGTGGGAAAGAGAAGGGAAAAAGATAGCATAGTTTGCCATTGATTTGTTTCCAATGGTGCACATGATGGAATCCGAAGTAGATTAACCAAAATGGAGCTATACTAATCTTCATAAATTTCATAACAAGAAGATTTTGTGGCTACTTTTTTTTTAAGATTTTTTATTTTATTTATTAGAGAGAGAGACTGAGAATGAGAGGAGAGAAGGTCAGAGGGAGAAGCAGACTTCCCGCAGAGCCGGGAGTCCGATATGGGACTCGATCCCGGGACTCCGGGATCATGACCTGAGCCGAAGGCAGTCCCTTTACCAACTGAGGCACCCAGGCGCCCCTGTGGCTACTTTTGAATAGATATATCTTTGTTGCAATCAGGAAAATTTTTACTTGCCATACCTAATTCCTGAATAATTAAATTTCCCACTGTATATTTAAATAATATGATATAATTAGCACTTGCCTTGTTTGTAGGCTGAACATAATATGAATGTTAGTACAGATATATGGGAGGTAAAGATAAAAATAATTTATAAAATGGAGAGGAGCTGTGGGGAAGATGGCAGAGTAGGAGGACCTTTGCCCCACAGATACAACTAGGTAACACTCACATTGCTTAAATATTCCAGAAGAAGACCTGAAGACTGGCAGAATGAACTCCACAACCAAAGGTAGAGAAGAGGCCACATCAGAGGAAGGTAGGCAAGGCAGAGACATGATTTGAGACCTAAAGGGATGGTGGCCATCATTAGATAGGAAGGAGCTGGGAGCACAGTGAAGGGCAAGAAAGATGATCATGCCAGGAATTCTGCACAGGGAACATGAACCCCCAGGATATTTGATTTTGAAAGCTAGTGGGGCCAAATTTCAAATAGCTAGATGTAAAACCTGGACATCTTAAAATCAGCATGCTCCTCTCTGGGAGAGCCCTGAGGGTATCCAGAAGCTGAATCTCAGACCTTTAAGAGGCAGCACCACAAGTAGACTGAGTAGATACAGCATAGAACGAGCAGTTTGAAAAATGCCAGGGCAAGACAGGAAGGAGAGTGGTTTCATTCATTACAGAATGTGTCCCCATGAAATAGGGATCTCAGAAAGGTCCATCCAGAAACTAAGAATTTGGCAGATGCTATTTGCCTATCCCATCTCCCAGCATAAACACATGGTCACCTGTGGGAATCAGTGTGCTGCACCTACACTCACTACCCAAAGGCTTGCACCAAGACCCCCCCGCCCGCCCCTCCCCCCTCCCTTTTCCAGGGATCTACCTTTTCCAGGCACACCCATATGCTTCAATTTCAGTGCTGCAGGGCCCCTCCCTAAGAAGAGTAATATAAACCTTGCCAACACTACATCTCCCTATCCACACCTTTTGTGCAGCCCCAGTTTTGTCAGGCTGCAGCTATGGCAGCACCCAGCACTGTGGAAGCATGAGGAAGCATTGTTAAAATTGTAGGACCTGCCCACATGCCCTTTGCAGATCCGCTTAGGCTGGCAGGTTCTCACAAGGCAGGGGGAGTTCCAGGTCTCAATTAACCCGCAGACCAGTGTATGCCTTATAAAAACTCCCCAGACCTGCCAAAGGAAGTCACTCCAGACAACTGAACTGAAGGGAAAATAACCAAGAATACAACAGGGCACATGCACCATGAACAGGAGACATTCCCTGAAGCATAAGGTCCTTGGGACCAGTAGATACTGCACTGCAAGGCATTGTAAGATGTATTCTACACAAAGCCATTACCTTCAACAGCAGGAGATGTAACCTTTTTTTTTTTAACACACAGAAAGAGACACAAAGACTTAGAAAAAATGAGAGAGAGAGGAATATATTCCAAATGAAAGAACAGACCAAACCACAGCAAGAAACTTTGGTGAAATGGATATAAGTAATATGCCTGATTGAGAATTCAAAGTAATGATCATAAGGGTACTCACTATACTTGAGAAAAGAATGGAAGACATCAGTAAGAGCCTTAGCAAAGAGATAAAAGAGAACCAATCAGATATGAACACAATAAATGAAATTAAAAATATACTTGGGGAATAATTAGTAGGCTAGATGAAGCAGAGGAAATAATCTGGAATACTGAGTAATAGTAACCATGCCAAACGAAAGAGGAAAAATAAATTATGCAAATTGAGAATACACTTAGAGAAATCTGTGACTCCATCAAGTGTAATATTTGCATTATAGAGATCCTAGAAGAGAAAAAAAATGTGCAGAAAGTTTATTTGAAGAAATAATAGCTGAACTTCCCTAATCTGGGGAAGGAAACATATCTAGATCTAGGAAGCACAGAGATCCTCCAAAAAAAATAAACCCAAGGATTTCCACATTAAGGCATACTGTAATTAAAATGGCAAAAAGTAGTTATAAAGAAAAATTCTAAAAGCAGCAACGAAAATAAGACAGTTACGTACAAAGGTAACCCTAGAAGGCTAGCAGATTTTTCAGCAGAAACTCTATCAGCTAGAAGGTACTGGCATGGCATATTCAAAGTGCTGAAAGGGAAAAACCTATAACCAAGAATACTCTATCCAATAGAGGAGCAAGATGGCGGAGAAGTAGGAGGTTGAGATAGAGTCGGATCCCAGAAGTTCATCTATATAGTTAATAAATCATTCTAAAAGCCAGCATACTCAACAGGAGGGAGAAGAGAGGAAGAAGAACAATTCTAGGAGCAGAAAATCGACCACCTTCGGAAAGGTAGGACGTTTGGAAAAGTGATTCCAAAGCGACGGGAAGAGAGACCGCGGGGGGAAGGGCCGGCTCCCTGCAGGCGCAGAGCCGCGGAGCACAAAATCGGAACTTTTAGAGTCTCCTCCGCTGAGGGACATTGCTCCACAGGCTAGGCCAGAGCTCTGGCCCTCGCGGGAACAGAGTGGTTTCAGGACCCGCGAGATCATAAAGAGACCGGGGGTGTCTGAGTGCGGCAGAGCTCCCAGATATCAGGGCGGAGAAGCCGGTGGCAGAGAAAGAGCCGCGCAGTGCTTTTTCAGCTGGGGCTTACCGTAGACCGTGGCCGCGGCCCTTCGAGCGGGGACCACATAAGGCATTCTGGAGAGACCCCCTCCTTCCTCCTTGGGGAGGAGCAGCGCGGCAGCGTGCAGCAGGAAGCTGCTGGGTTTGGAGACTCCAGACGGGGCTGTGCACCAGAGATAGAGGCGCGCTGCCGCCGGTGGCTGAGCTCAGAGCTTGTGCGGACCCGGGAGACGGGAGTGAGGGCACGCTGAGGGGCAGGGACTCCAGCGCTCAGCTCCTCCAGCGGAGACTGGGAGCCGCCATTTGCATTCCCGGCCTCCAGGGCGGTACGGAAAGCGCTAAGGGAACAAAGACTCCCAAGAGCGAACCTGAGTGAATTGCTTGGCCCCTCCCTGGGCAAGGGTGGGGCAATTCCGCCTCAGGCAAAGACATCTGAGAACCAAATTGTAAAGGCCCCTCCCCAGAAGATCAGTGAGAATATCCAGCCAAGAC
>CM052800.1:87901791-87961466 GCA_028533885.1 Nasua narica | reverse complement strand
GGATATGGACATTGGGGAGGGTATGTGCTATGGCAAATGCTGTGAAATGTGTAAGCCTGATGATTCACAGACATGTACCCTGGGGTAAATAATACATTATATGTTAATAAAAAAATTAAAAAAAAAAAAAAGAATACTCTATCCAGCAGGGCTATCATTCAGAAAAGAAAAAAGAATAAAGATTTTCTCAAACAAAAATTTTAAAAGTTCACAACAACTAAACCAGCCCTACAAGAAATATTCAAAAGGACTCCTTTGAATGGAAAGAAAAGAACATAAATGAGGATAAGGAAAAGATATATCAGTAAAAACCAGTCAAGGGATTCACAGAATAAAAGGATATAAAATATGACATTATATACCTAAAACATGGATGGGGGCGGGGAAGAGTAAGGAATAGGTACAAACTTAAGTGACCATCAACTTAATATAGACTTCTGGATGCAGAAGAGGTTACAAACAAGCCTAATGGTAACCACAGATAAAATACCAGTAATAGATAAGGAAAGAATGAAAAGAATTCAAGTATATATATCAGTAAAGAAAACCAACAAGCTGTGAAAGAGGAAGAGAAGAAAGGGTCAGAGAAAAAGTGTAGAAACAACCACAAAACAAGTAACAAAGTGACAATAAATACACATCTATCAATACTTAAAATGAAAATGGACTAAATGCTCCAATCAAATGATATAGGCTGATGGAGTAGATAAACCCATGTATATGCTGCCTTCAAGGGACTCAATTTAGAGCTAAACACAACTGCAGATTGAAAGCAAGGGGATGGAGAAATATTTATCTTGTGAACAGGTGTTGAAAGAAACCTGGCATAGCAATATTTATATTGGACAAAATAGACTTTAAAACAAAAGACTGTAATAGGAAACAAAAAAAGCACAATATATAATAATAAAAGAGATAATCCAACAAGAAGATATAACAATTATAAACACTTACGAACCCAACATTGGAGTACCCAAATACAGAAAATAGTTAATAACTAGCATAAAGGAACTAACAAATAGTCATACAATAATAGTAGGGGACTTGAACACCCCATTTACACCAACGGGCAAATCATCCAAACAGAAAATCAACAAGGAATGACACACTGGACCAGACAGATTTAACATATATATTCAGAACATTCAATCCCAAGACAGCAGAATACACATCTTTTCAAGTGCATATGGAACATTCTCCAGAATAGATAACATATTAGGTTACAAAACAAATCTCAACAAATTCGAAAAGACTGAAATCATATCATGCGTCCTCTGACTTCAACACTATGAAATTAGAAATAAAACACAAGAAAAATCTGGAAAGAGCACAAATACATAGAAATAACATGCATCTAAACAGTGAATGAGTCAATCAAGAAATCAAGGAAATAAAAAATCACATGGAAACTAATTTACATGAAAGCACACTGGCCCCAAATCTTTGGAATGCAGCAAATGCTGTTCTACGAGGGAAGTTTATAGCAACACAGGCTTATTTCAAGAAGCAAGGTGAATCTCAAATAACCTAACCTTACACCTAAAGCAGCCAGAAAAAGAAAAATAAAATTCAAAACCAGTAAAAGGAAGGAAATAATAAGGATTAGAGCAGAAATAAATGATATAGAAATGGAGGGGGGTGGGAAATCAATGAAACCAGGAACTGGTTCTTGGGAAAAAAAAAATCATAATTGATAAACCTCTACCTAGACTTATCAAGAAAAAAAAAAAAGAGAAAGGCCTGATATGAAATCACAAATGAATGTGTAGAACTAACAAACAACACCATAGAAGTAGATATGGAAGAGGATATTATGACAAATTATGTATCAACACATTAGACAGTCTAGACAAAATGGACAAATTCCTAGGAACATATAACCTACCAAAATTAAGCAGGAAGAAACAGAAAATTTGAACAGATCAATTACTGGCAAGGTCACTGAATCACTAATCAAAGAACTCTTAACAAAAAAAGTCCAGGACCAGATGACATTAAAGGGGAATTCTACCAAACATTTAAAGAAGAGTTAATACCTTTTCTTCTTAAACAATTGCATAAAATAGAATAGGAAGGAAAACTTCCAAATTCATTCTAGGAGGCCAACATTTTCCTGATACCAAAACCACATAAAGACACCTCCAAAAAAGAAAACTACAGGTCAATATCTCTGATGAACATAGATGCAAAAATCTTCAACACAATACTTCACCAGTACATTAAAAAAATCATTCACCAAGATCAAATGGGATTTATTTCCAGGATGCAAGAGTGATTCAATATTTGCAAAATCAGTGATACATTGCATCAATGAGAAGCTTTCAAAACCATATGATCATTCCAGTAGACCCAGAAAAAACATTTGACATAGTGTAATACCCATTCATGATAAAATCCATCAACATAGTAGATTTAGAGGGAAAATACTCAACATAATAAAAGCCTTATATGAAAAACCCACACTTAATGGGGAAAACAGAGCTTTTCCTTTAAGGTCAGAAAGAAAACAAAAAGATGCACTCTCACCACTTCATTTCACTATAGTACAGGAAGTCCAAGCCACAACCATCAGACAACAAAAACAAGTAAAAGGCATCCCAAATGGGAATGAAAAATTAAAACTTTCACTGTTTGCAGATAACATGATACTATATAAAGAAAAATTGAGAGACACCACCAAAAAAACTACTAGAACTGGTAAATGAAGTCAGTAAATTCACAGGATATAAAAATCAATGTATAGAAGCCTATTGCATTTCTATATACACTAATAATGATGCTGCAAAGAGAAATTAAGAAAAACAATTTTATTTACACTTGCACCAAAAATAATAAAGTATCTAGGAATAAACTTAACCAAAGAAATGAAAGGTCTATACTAAGAAGAGGACTATACGTATAAAACACTGATGAAAGAAACTGAAGAAGAAACACAAAAAATGGGAAGATATTCTTTGCTTATGGATTGGAAGAACAAATATTGTTAAAATGTCTATACTCCTAAAGCAATTTACACATTTAATGCAATCCCTATCAAAATACTAAGAGCATGTTTCACAGAGCTAGAACAATCCAAAAATTTGTATAGAACCACAGAAGACCCAAATTGCCAAAACAATCTGGAGGTATCACAGTTCCAGATTTCAAGTTACATTACTAATCTGTAGTAGTCAAAGTGGTATGGTACTGGGACAAAAATAAACACATAAATCAACAAGACAAAATAGAAAACCCAGAAATAAACCTATAATAATATTATCAGTTAATCTTTTTATGAAGCAGGAAAGAACATCCAATGGGAAAAAGTCTACAACAAATGGTGTTGGGAAAACTGGAAGGTTACATGCAAAACAATGAAACTGGACCACTTTTCCACACCACACACAAAAATAAACTTGAGGTAAATTAAAGACCTGAATGTGAGAGCTGAAACTGTAAAAATCCTAGACGAGAACACAGTAACTTCTTTGACATCAGCCATACAATTTCCTTCTAGGTAAGTCTCCTGATATTTTTCCAAACAAGTTTCCTGAGGCAAGGGAATTAAAAGCAAAGATGAACTATTGGGAATACATCAAAATAAAAAGCTTCTGCACAACAGAAGAATGAAACTGGACCACTTTCTTACACCATACACAAAAAGTAAATTCAAAATTGGTGAAAGAACTAATTGTAAGACAGGAAACCATCAAAATCCTAGAAAACAGGCAGCAACCTCTGTGCCATAACAACTGCTTACTAGACAGGTCTCCTGAGGCAAGGGAAACAAAAGCCAAACCGAACTATTGGGACCCCATCAAGATAAAAATCTGCACAGCAACAACAAAACTAAAAGGCAACCAACGGAATAGGAGAAAATATTTGCAAATGGAAATTGCATATCCAAAAGCTATTAAAAAAAAACTCTTCGAAATCAACACCCCAGGAATAATCTAGTTAAGAAATGGGCAGAAGACATGAACAGATATTTCTCCAAGGAAGACAAATGACTAACAGACAATTGAAAAGATGCTCAACACCACTCATTATGAGGGAAATACAAATCAAAACCACAATGAGCTACCACCTCATACCAGTCAGAATAACTAAATTTAATGTATGTTGATGGAAACAACATATTTTGGCAGAATTGTGGAGAAAGAGAAATACTCTTGCACTGCTGGTGGGAATGCAAACTGTTGTAGACACTCTGGAAAACAATATGGAGTTTCCTCAAAAATTTAAAAATAGAACTACACTATGACCCAGAAATTGCACTACTAGGTATTTACTGAAAGAATACAAAAATATTGATTCAAAGGGATACCCACACCCTAATGTTTATAGCAGTATTATCAACAATAGCCAAATTATGGAAAGAGCCCAAATGTCTCTCAACTAATGAATGCATAAAGAAGATGTGGTATACATACACACAATGGAATATTACTCAGCCATCAATAAAGATGAAATCTTAAAAAAAAAAAGATGAAATCTTGCCTTTTGCAACTATGTGGGAGGAACTAGAGTGTATTATGCTAAGTGAAATAAGTTAGTCAGAGAAAGGCAAATACCACATGATTTCACTCATGTGGAATTTAAGAAAAAAAACAGATAAACTTAAGGGAAGGGAAGGAAAAATAAAATAAGATAAAAATACAGAGGAAACCAAACCATGAAAGACTCTCAACCATAGAGAAAAAGCAAGGTTGCTAGAGGGGAGGTGGGTGGGGGATGGGCTAAATGGGTGGTGGGTATTAAGGAGGGCACTTTTGGGACGAGCACTGGGTGTTGTAAGTAAGTGACAAATCACTAAATTCTACCCCTGAAACCAATACTACACTATATGATAACTAACTTGAGTTTGAATTTAAATTAAAATGAAAAAAACTTAAAAACCCCATGCAAAACATGAAAAAAATGTTTTCCTTAAAAAAAAAAAAAAGAAAAAGGAAGGTAAAGGAAAGCCTGTAAATTATCCTCCACATGGAGAAGACACTTCCAAACTGAAAAACAACGCAGGCCACTCTATAATATTTACAGGTACTTTTATCCAGGGGAACTTACCAACAGGAGGATCCGGCAGACAGACCACTCGAGCACCGCTCAGCTTTTCTCCACACATTCTGAACCTTAAGCCCCAGCTTTTTATTCAGTGAAAGGCATTGTGGTCAAGTCAAACCGTGGTTATCTAAAGTGGCTCCATCTGTGCACCAGCGAATTTCTACTAGTTATCTAAAGGGGCACCATCTGTGCACCAGTTATTTTTACTAGTTATCTAAAGGGGTGCCTTCTGTGTGCCACTTTAGGCAGGATCAGAACAAATCTATCTGTGTTCAGGGCATACATTAACTTTCAAGGGGTCTGGATCATGTAACCCCAAAGGAGGTCATTGCCCAGGTATGAACAAGATGGTGAACCAAAGTTGGAGTCAGTGCTGTTAGCACTCCTACACCAGTGCAATAAGGAGCTCAAAAAGTATTTGCTGTTACGAAGGAAGAAAGGAAGGAAGGAAGGAAGGAAGGAAGGAAGGAAGGAAGGAAGGAAGGAAGGAAGGAAGGAAGGAAGGAAGGAAGGAAGGAAGGAAAACAAAGCAAGAAAGAAAAAGAAAGAAAGAAAGAAAGAAAGAAAGAAAGAAAGAAAGAAAGAAAGAAAGAAAGCAAAAGGAATATAAAAATGACCCTGAGGAATAGCTAAGCCTAGCTGAATTAAAAAATATATCTTTCAAGTAGAAGTGTTTATAGTCACATATTATTATTCACCATTTAGTATTAGGAAAATAACGACAAACAAAATTACTTATATAAAAATAAACCAATCAAATAAAATATGCATTCATATTTCTTTTTTTTTTTGCATTCATATTTCTATTGGATCTGTCCATGTATAGCACCTTTTCCATCTTGAATTGCAGAGGGACATTGATATACATTATTTTCAACACTTTGAGTAAATATTTTAGGATAACAAAATTGTACGCCTGGCAGCCATGAAAAACTGATTTTAATTCATTTTATTGTTCTGTAATGATTTACATGATTACTTTCAGATCTCTTCCTTCACATATCAAAAGTTATTCATAAAAGATCACTGTTGTCCCTTTTCTGGTAAGAAGTCATATCTTAAATTTTAACTACAAAACGCAATAATCTAACATAATTATAAAATAACTTTGTTTTATAGTTTATATCTTTCTTAAAGTACGTTCTGGTCTCCAAACACTGTTCCAACTGGTCTATGATGCTTATGACAATTTTTTTTTTGTCTTTTTTCTGGTTTGTATCAATGACTTTGAGCAGATGGCTTTATCAATCTTTTTTTTTTAATGTGACTTTCTTAATTAAGAACAGAGCTATTTTTTGTTTAGTATTCTATTTAGTACATTATGGTAGCATGTAGAAATCATGAAGCACTCCTCCCAATATATTGGGCATCACCAAGACAACCATTAAAATGTGAGGCTTTGGACAATCAACTAAAATAATTTGGAAAGATAAAAGAACAGAGCATTATATGTGGAAAATACTTTTAATGAAGACTAAATAGTAGACTTCAATGGCATGAGAAAAAACTATGACTAGAGTATACATCTGACAAAAAGGTTTAAGAGCAATTATATGTGGTTAAGACTGAACCTTTGGAAAAGAGTTGGGGCAGTCAATGAGGGCAGATTATTTGGCATAGTCTTTATTTGCAACAGTCTTAAGTGGAAATATTTTTCTGTAGTGATAATGGCTAGGTTGGGTTTACTTCTGCAGCAGCTCCATGTGAGGGATGGATCTGATTTAATGTAACATGAAGTTTCATTCACTGGTTAATCTCAAATCTTTTTTCGTTTGTTTAAAGATTTTATTTATTTATTTGAGAGAGACAGAGACAGATTGAGATTGCACATGAGTTGTTGGTCAAGGGGCAGAGAGAGAGGGAGAAGCAGACTTCCTGCTGAGCAGGAAGCCATACCAACATGAGGCTCTATCCCAGGACCTGGAGATCATGACCTGAGCCAAAAGCAATTGAGTAACCAACTGAGCCACCCTGGTGCCCTAGAGAAATCATTTATTTTAAAATGTTTAGGATCTTGAGTTAGAAAAATATTTTACTTTCATTAAGTGAGAAATAAAACCTTCATCAATGGTAAAGTCAAAAACAAACCTTTTACTATGCTTACCAATTCTGTTTCACAGATTTGAAAAGAATGAATGGTGTGGATGGCTTTTTCCTCTGTGAAGTCTGGAGCTTCCATAACAAAATCAAAGGCCGAAGCTGCTGTGAAAACTGGGGGCTAGAATTACCTGGAGACTTTTTCAACTCACCTCTGGTAGCAAGTCTAGGATGACTTGAAGATGGAGCGGGCTAACATGAGCACCAGCTCTGTTCTTGTGACTTGGCTGGTGTATCGTTTTTAAAACAGCAAGAGATCATTACAAAAAAAGAAAAACTTAAAAAGTCTGTTATCGTACCAACAAGATGAATTGCTTAAAAATTAACTTAACTTATTAATGAGGGTACCAGCAGGATGATAAATCTATTTCCCCAATGAGATTCATTTTCTGAGGTTTTCTTAGTGTAAGAAATTATAGTGTCTAATTAAAGTTGAGATTCTTTGTTTTGATTAAGGTGATCCATAAACACTATGTAACAAATGGTGATTTTAAAAAATATGTGTTCATATCCTTTTTGTGGACAATGGCCAAAGATTTCTGTGTAAAATTATATGTAGTAATGTAAACAACTTAATTATAAATGGAAATTTGGAATGCAACCATTTTCCTACTTAAAGCTGTAATGAGCTAAATGGCTATGGGTTAAGAATAGCGTTATACAACTACACAAGTTAATACATGTCTGATGATGCTTAGGTTTGAAGACTAACCTACACCAGATTTGGTTTTTACATTCATAATCTGAAAATATTCTTTTGTATTTTCACTGGCTTTGTCATATGAAAAAAGATTTTTTTTCTGCTGCATTATTTTTATATTATCCTAAACCTCTATTATCTGTATCAGTCGCTTATACTTTCTGGTTTATTTAAGCATTTATTATTTGTTTCAGGTATGTAATTAATATAAATGCATAACTTTTTTGGTGTCAGTTGAACTAGCGCTAAAATAGATTTCCACCTGCAGAACTGAATACTAATGATACTGTTATGTAAAAGGTGCTTTCCAAATATCACATAGTTTTTATTAAAGTAAATATTCTCTTTGCTTTTCCAAAATAGTCAAAGCATTTGTTTTGCTTCTCTTTTAGTTTTGAAGATCAATGAAGATGAAAGGGATAAACAAATTTAAACGCACCAAATTACAAAGCGAAAGTGCAGAAGAGTAAAAAAAAAAAAAAAGCACTTAGCGCAACTGTGTAATCCAATACAAAGACTCCTGTGGTTCAAAGAGCAATTGGACTTATATTGCAATTTCTTCATTGGAATGATTCAGTTGTTTTTCTAAACAAAAAGTCATAAGACTCCTCACTGCAAAAAAAAAAAAAAGGAAAATTTATTTAGTGATGGGAAAGGAATATATTGTCAGTATCATATCTTTTGATTAGAATTCTATTTGTGAGATACATGCAGCACATTTCATGAGCTTCTTTACAATGATTTAATAGGAAATAGACCATATGGAACATAACTTCACTTTTAAAACAATTAGACTGACAGTTTACATTTTCAAGATCTCCTTCTTGTTACAGCAATATTTAACCCAGAAAGTTGACTTTCTTAAATAAAAACACCAAGTAAATTTGAAAATGACAAGATTATGCACATAAGATGCCATATTTCTCACTCTAAAGGATATTTCAATCAGGAAATAAATTCTATTATTAAGAAACTCAAATGTAGTTATCTATGGTTTTGGCTTTACAGACAAGAATATACCCATTAGAGGATAAAAACTGTATATATGAGATGTTGTATATTTCTTTGTACTATTGGCAACCAAAATGAGATGAAATAATTTTGGGGACAGAGATTCTTCTACCCTTTTTTGCTTTTAATGGTGAGAGAGATTACTCATGATTTTTCTTCTAAATAACAACAGCAAAAAAGCTTTCCCAGAATATTTTTGTATTTCATTGATATTTAGATATATGGATAGAATTGCTTTGAGGAAAGAAATGGCAATTCTAAGAATTACATGGTAAAAAGTATAGAAAGCTTAGTAGGGCTGATTGTCATCTCAATATTTACAAAGGTTAAAAACCAATTTATCTGGGGGTGCCTGGGTGGCTCAGTGGGTCAAAGTCTCTGCCTTCAGCTCAGGTCATGATCTCAGGGTCCTGGGATCGAGCCCCGCATCAGGCTCTCTGCTCAGCAGGGAGCCTGCTTCCCCCTCTCTCTCTGCCTGCCTCTCTTCCTACTTGTGATCTCTCCCTCTGTCAAATAAATAAATAAAATATTAAAAAAAAAAGATTAAAAAAAACCCAATTTATCTGAATGTATTTTTTAAAGATTTTATTTATTTATTTATTTGAGAAAGCTAGAGAAGAGCATGAGTGGAGGGAGGAGCAGAAGGAGAGGGAGAAGCAAACTCTTCACTGAGCAGGGAGCCTGACACTGACACGGGGCTCCATCCCAGCACCTCCAGATAATGACCTGAGCTGGTTAGATGCTTAACTGATTGAGCCACCCAGGCATCTATCAGAGTGTATTTTATTTATTTATTTATTTATTCATTCATTCATTCATTCATTCATTCATTCATTTATTAAAGATTTTATTTATTTATTTGTCGGAGAGAGAGCAGAAGCACAGAGAGCTGCAGGCAGAACAGGCAGAGCAGGTAGAGGGAGAAGCCGGCTCCCCGCTGAGCAAGGAACCCAATGTGGGACTCGATCCCAGGACCCTGGGATCATGACCCGAGCCGAAGGCAGATGCTCAACCAACACAGCCACTCAGGCATCCCTTATTTATTTATTTTTAAAGATTTTATTTATTTATTTGAGAGAGACTGAGCACGATAGAGAGAGCAGGAGCGGAGTGGAAGGGCATGGGGAGAGAGAGACAGAAGCCGACTCTCCACTGAGCAGGGAGCCAGATGTGGGGCTTGATCCCAAGACCCTGGGATCATGATCTGAGTGGAAGGCAGACACTTAACTGACTGAGCCACCCAGGCGCCCCAGAGTGTATTTTATATAGTATGTGAAAATCAGTGCTAAACACTGTTAAAAGATTTATCCACAATTTTGAAACCTCATTAGTAGCTTCAGTCATCATCATCATATTTGTTCCACTGAAAATTTTCTGTTCTCTCAAATCTACTCAAGTGTTTTGTAGAAGATAATTCATTGTACAAAACTGCCCTCAAATAGTAGATTTATTCACTTTCTTGAATTAGAAAAATAAAAGACAGAAAATTGGAATTTTTAAAACCTATTTCCAGAACACAAAGGCAGAAAATAAAAGTTATCTATAATTCCTACGGTTTTTTTTTTGTTCATTTATGAAAATTTCTAGAGTGTAAGACTGTTACAAACGATGGTTCATAAAGGCCATTTTTTCCTATTTTTATTTGACAGATGCTGAGAACATAGCCTAGGAGAATATGGTGATATATTTCCAGCACTGTGCAGCTAAAGTAATTCTTGTTTTTCCAAGGGAATGCTCTTATCACAGTACTATGTTATTTCTTCTCCCACCCCAGAGTTAAATAGCAGGTGCTATAGTTATTCCAACAAGTGCTTAGATGTACATTCCATCTACACTTTCATTTTTTATAATATATGATATTTTGTATCATTTAATATATAATATGGATAATCACCTATAGGTATATACCTTAATTATATACATAATCATAAGTTTAATAAGCTGACAATATTACTTTACAATTTAATGAGTCAAAGAATGTTTACATAATATAAATAACATTCTAGTATATTGAAATCCATCACTGTATTGAGTCCCAACGTTATCAAAAATTTACTAGTTCAGGGATTTAAAGAGAGTAAATAGCACACAGAGAAGACGAATATTTGATACATACATTCCCTCAAGTTTATAGTTTATAACAATTCTTATCATCTTCATTTATCCACTCAAATAAAATAATAACCATTTATTCTTTAAATGGAAAATACACAATATACATTTTATATAATGAAATATACATTTTATTTTATTTTTTTTTTAAGATTTTATTTTTATTATTTGAGATAGAGACAGTGAGAGAGAGCATGAGAGGGGAGAAGGCCAGAGGGAGAAGCAGACTCCCCGCGGAGCCGGGAGCGGATGCGGGACTCGATCTGAGGACTCTGGGATCACGACCTGAGCCGAGGCCGCCGCCCAACCAACTGAGCCACTCAGGCGCCCGAAATATACATTTTAAAATGGAAAGAATGCATTAGGGTACAAGGTAATGAACTTTCAGTTACATTTTATGGTTATGATCTTTGTTTTGAAAATAGTTTAATGTTTTAACTAAATGTCTAATTCTTTTCATTTCTAAAAGATACCCTTCATTCTTTAGTATTACAATTTATTTGTTTTTCCAATATGATTTACAAGTGCCAACTACAAATTTTAACATCATTTCTCAATGACTTAAATCTGTATTATTCACCTTAAAACAAACTTGGAGTATATAAAAATTATGAAATGGATAATCAGTTGACACATCATTGACTATATTTTAAGTACCATGTATGTTACCACTCAAATGTAAATGTTTTTTAAAACACTCACGAAGACGTGCCTGGGTGGCTCAGTTGGTTAGGCACCTGTCTTCCGCTCAGGTTGTGATCCTGGGGTTTTGGGATCAAGCCCCACACTGGGCTCCCTCCTCAGAGGGACGTTTGCTTCTACCTCTGCCCCTCCCCTGACTCCTCCGTCTGCTCATGTTCTCTCTCTCTCTCTAATAAATAAATAAAATTTTTAAAAAACAAAAATAAATAAAACATGACACAAAGAGGTACATAAGATCTGTATCAATTTGGTAGGGGTAAGTGTTTCAAAGATAGGGTAAGTCTCAGAAACCCAACAAAATTGAGTAACCTCAGTGATGAAACTAGATAATTTCTTGTTTCCATTGAGGATACTCAGTAATCTCTTTGGTCTATTTTGAAGACTTTCACAGTTTTCCTTTACTTTTTTTGACTTATCATTTCCTTTATCACTTTCATGTAGCTTAGGTCGATAGTGGATTAGGAGTTGGCCTGGTCTTATAGTTCAGACAATTGTGTTTATTACATGGTGTCCCTATTGGGAGTATGGAGACCTGACTTTTTAAAAGCATGTGCATGGTCTCATTATTTCTTCAACTACATTTGCAAAATGCATTCCTATTCATTATAATATAGCATTATACCATCTATGAAAAATAGACTTTGGGTAGTCAAAAAAAAAAAAACACCTCTTTAATTGCTTATGAGAAAATAATCCTGCAATTGATTTTCTTTACAGTCTCCAAATATTAGAACAAATAAACATTGGATGTGATCATTTAGCCATATATATATACATACAAGCAGACACAAATATCTTTTTTTTTAATGCTTTATTTATTTATTCTAGAGAGACACAGAATGAGCATTGGGGAGGGGCTGAGGGAGAGAGAGAGAGAGAGAACAGACTTCCTGCTGAGCAGGAAGCCTGATGCAGGTCTGGATACCAGGGCCCTGGGATCATGACCTGCGCTGAAGGCAGACACTTAACGACTGAGCCATTCAGGTGCCCCTGACACATATATCTTATATTGAACATAAATTGTTGCTTTTTTTTTTTTTTAAAGATTTTTCTTTATTTGTTTGACAGAGAGAGATCACAAATAGGCAGAGAAGCAGGCAGAGAGAGAGGGGGAAGCAGGCTCCCTCTGAGCAGATACCCCAACATGGGGCTCGATCCCAGGACCCTGAGATCATGACCTGAGCCAAAGCCAGAGGCCTTAACCCACTGAGCCACCTAGGCACACCAGGATTAATGCTCTTATCAAAAAGAACCCACAGAGATCTCTCATCCCTCCCACCATGAGTGAATATAAGATATCTCTAGTCCAGTCATGTCATATTTATTTGACAGAGAGAGATCACAAGTAGGCAGAGAGGCAAGCAGAGAGAGAGGAGGAAGCAGAGAGCCCGATGCAGGCTTGATCCCGGGACTTTGAGATCATGACCTGAGCCTAAGGCAGAAGCTTTAACCCACTGAGCCACCCAGGTGCCCCTGTAAACATTTGCTTTTGATTCTATTGCTGTGAAAAGTAGGGTAGAGGATAATTCAAAGAAATTATCATATCTATTATACTTTCAAAACAACTATGAAAATAGATTTTTTAGGGGTGCTGAGTGGCTCAGTAGGTTAAGCGTCCAATTCTTGATTTGGGCACAAGTCATGATCTCAGGGTCATGATATCAACCCCCATGTGGGGTTCTGTGTTGGGCATGGAGCCTGCTTAGGATTCTCTCTCTCCCTCTTTCTCTGCCCTTCTCTTGCCCAACTTCTCCTTCCCTCTCACAAAAACAAAACAAAACAAAAAAAACCACACAAACAAATTTTAAAAGTATTTTTAGTAGCTTTCTTTGCTTTTAAAACACCCCTTTCTTTGATTACTTCTTTTTTTTTTTTATTTCTTGGTATTTTTATGAACTTTTTTTCTAGCCTCATTTCTCTTCCTGAATTCTTCCTCGGAAGTTAAATGTTTGCTAATACAAGAGGATGTTCAGAACATGTGATAGATGGTTTTTATAAGTTCCTCAAATGTTCTGGGTAATTAATAAAATCAATATTCTTTCATATGAGGCCAAAGTTTGTCCTTAGGAATACTTCAGTTTCTAAAAAAAACTTACATTTTTTTCTGGGTTTGTGTAAATACTTTCACAGTGGTATTTTTTATTGATAATACTAATTTACTGCCTATAGACACAGCTGAGAGTGTTGTTTGTGAATGTAAAGTCCCATCTCTTCTACAGAAAACCATACCCAACAAGATAGCTACAGTTTAGAGTTTTCGTAGAATTTTTTTTTCCTACTGCACCAGTTAGTGAGACTAGAGGTAGGAACAACTAGAATGTTCAGAGAAAGCACCCCCATTTTGTATCTGAGAGATTAAAAAAATACTTTCTGTGATGTATCAAAGAAACCAAAATAAATAGAGTTGCTTTAGAACTTCTTTCATCAAAATCACATTTTTCCCATTGACTTCTTAACCTCCACACCTCCCCTAAATTCATGTATAAGAATGAGATTATCTTTCTGTTCACAATTATGTAATTTACAACAGTGATAGTTACATAATCCTGAACATAATGGGACGGTGCTTGTATTTTAGTTAACTCGTCTAGTACAAAGATGAAGAAATTAGCCCATGGTCACAACGCTATAGAATACAGACACACATATAGACACATATACACATACACACATACGTTCCTCTCCTTCCCCCAAGGATTGAGAACACCATGGAGAAATTAGGCAGGTCTTATTTAATTTTCCAGTTTTTGTAGGACATTCAGTAGTGACACATCTTGAATTTGCAATATACTAAGTGCATGTTAAATATTAAAATATATCATAAAGGACTTCAACATAAATTTTTTTATCTTAAATATTATACCTAATGCTTAAACATTTCTAGAACAAACTGAATGACATTCTTATTCTTGAAATTTCTACTGAACACATTTAACATGATTTTGTCTCTTTCCTTCTGAGGCTATCAAAGACCCTGTATATTCATAGAAAGGCAAGAAAAATGCAAAAGAGGCAGGGGCTGGAGGGATGGGTGAGCCTGATGATAGGTATTAAGGAGGGTACCTATTGCAGAGAGCACTGGGTGTTTTGCGCAAACAATGAATCATGGAACACTACATCAAAAGCTAATGATGTACTGTATGGTGACTAACATAATAAAAAAATATTTTAAAAAAAGATGATAGATTTGGGGAACATTTTCCTCCATATTTTATTGTGGATATTTATAAGTTTAAGTCCCCAGTAGATGCCATAGTAGATGTATAGCCAGAACTGGTACCCAATTAATATTTGATAATAGCTGATTAATTACAATGGGAAGCAAAAATGCATTTTTTTCAATGACAGGGTGCTCAAAATTTTGTCAGTTACCTGAAATTTTGACCAGCAATGATATATTCAGAAATCTCTAAGTTTGACTAGTTACTAAAAAAAAAAAAATCAACAGGCTAGTTATTAAAGAAAAAAAAGGCTACCCTATGAAAGACAAAATAAAATATCCCAAAATAAGTTTAAGAATCTAAAGAAGATTCAGAAGACCAAACAATGTGAACAACTAGGGGACTTCCAATATGTTTGGTCTTACTTTTTTTTCAATTTTGATCTTGACTTCTCCAGCAGATAAGCTTTTAAAAATTTTTCAGTATTTAGAAAGTAATGTCTGATAATTTAAACTTTTTAGAGATAACTTTACTTCTTTAATACAAAATGTGTAACGTTCTATGGAGAAGGTAATATGCTAGAAACCAATTACCTTCTTAACTGACTGAGCCACCCTGGTACCCCTACCAATTACCTTCTAATTTATGTTCATTTCAAATTTGCTTATATACCAAGGTTCAACAAACCATAGCCGAGTAGACTCTAGTTTTTGCAAGTAAGTTTTACTGGAGTGCAGCCATGCCCACATACCTAAATAAAGACTCTGATCATTACCCTGCTAAAAACAGTAGACTTGAGAAGTTGCTTCTGAGACTATATGATCTGTAAAGATGAAAATATTTATTACTTGCCCTTTACGTAAAAATATTTGTCTACACTTGTTTTATACTATCAATTTGAAAAATGCTAAAATCAGATTATTTTTTTTAAATTAATAATTATATTTTGGAAAAGAAGTGTAAGTCTTAATATACTAGTTTTATTTAAAGATCTGATAGAGTCAATGTCTAAATAAAATGAATTCAAAACTACACTTTAGCACCAAGTTTCTTAGTTAACTATGGAGAAAATATCAATAAATTCTGTTAGAGTCATCAAATGGCTTTTAAATAACTAACAACTTTGTCCATACAAATTAAATACTTACTTAAGCAATCTAATTAGAAATGTTGCCTGTGTCTCTTTATTGATTTGACCAACAACTTTAATTGTATATTTTATCAGTTATTGCTGTCTAAAGAAATTGCAGTGATCTTTAGAAAAAACTTAGCATACCATAAATGCCTAGAACAGCATTTAAATGGATAGATTCAAATCTTCTATAAATATATAAATCATTCCAAGTTGAAATAGGAACATGCATGCATTTCATCACAGAATACTTACGTTAATAATGTTAATTTTCTCACTCAACAACTCAAGTGAATTAGACATTAGACTAACAGGTGAGGTCATTATAGTAATTTTATACCCTGATTCTACTAAAAAGACAATATTTCATGCTCATTTGAGCTAGTTAAAAATAACAATCATGACCTTTAAAGAAAGACCAAAATAAGACAGTGCTATTTTAGCACATAAATAGCTACAAAAAGCAAATATTTTTTAAGCACTTGTCTTTCTTGTTTCACATGGGACAAAGTACATCAATACAATGCTAAATATAAATTAAATGCTATGTGTAACAATAAAGATGATAGTGAAGAAATATATAAATAAGTGATTTGATGATTACACTTGAAATTTTTAAAAAATTTAGTTCTGTAAACTTCATGTTAGATGTGTGTTGATTTTTCATAAAGTTCTGAAATAATACATCTAATTTGACCAAAACTCCCATTTAAAAAGTTCTTATGTAATGTAAATATTTTTCCATTATAATTATTGCTAAGGTAGAAGATAATCTTAACAGAACTGCTATTGTGCTACATACAGTTGCTTTCTAATCTGTAAAGTCATTTAAGCAACCTATTAAGTGTCTTCATGCATACTTTAATAATAGTATTTTAGATGTACGCCATAGTATTTCAGGTAGGCAATCAAAGTTTCAGTAAATGAGGTATATAAATCAGGAGAAAGTATGTCCTTTTGAAGGGAAACTTAAGTATATTGACAAAGAGAAAAGTATCCAATCTATTTTGTAATACCTTTCATATTATACAGTTTTTATATTTTCTTTTTTTTCCAGACAGCAAAAAGATGTTTTGGTCAAAATGTTTTTTGCATTACCACATCATGAACTCTGGTTTAAAATGTTCTATAGGGGGCTGGGAAAATGGCAATCTCTCACAGTCTGTACTAAACAAATCTATAAATTATAAAATTTGTTAAATAAATCCAGGAATTCCAATTTTGATGACATTGTTAATTTCTCATTCTCAATTTCTTTGAATTCCTAAGATATTTGTAGCTATTTAAAACAGAAAATAGTCCATGAATCTTTAAACCCAAAGTAAAGTAAAAGGAACATATTTTAACTCTGGCAAGAATTAGTAATTATGTTTTCCAAGGACTGCCATCACAAACTAGTAAAATTACTATTCTTTTGCTATTCTGATAATACACCTGTTAGCCAGATAAAATCAAGACATGTCTATCAATAAGTAGCTCAAAGCTAATCACGATAATAATCATTCCACTAGGTTGCTGAAGGTGGAAATGAGATTGCTGTGAATTAAGAGGTTAACAAGTGGTAAAGACACGAAAGTAAGTAGGTTTCTGAATAAGTTTAACTATGATGGAAAAATGAGAGCTATGGTTGTGGGGGCCAACATAAGGATCATAATGTTATAAATGCATGTATTTTTTAATCAGGAAGAACAGATAATAGGTAGTAGTCTAATACATAAGATACAATGAGATATTAAAAAGTGTAATTTCTATTAAAGAATGAAAAGAATGGTGTATACAAGAATATGACCTCCAGGACACAGGTCATCAGCTATTGAAAAGAAAATCAGGGGGAAACAGAAAAGAGTGAATGGCAGTGAAAATATATTTGTCAGTTTAATGGCAGGAGGTTAGATATTACAATTGACCCTTGAACAATGTGGGCATTAGGAGAGCTGACCTCAAGAGAGTCAAAAATCTATGTATAGAGGCGCCTGGGTGGCTCAATGGGTTAAAGCCTCTGCCTTTAGCTCAAGTCATGATCTCAGGGTCCTGGGATCGAGCCCTGGATTGGGCAGGGAGCCTGCTTCCCCACCCCTCTGCCTGCCTCTCTGCCGACTTGTGACCTCTCTCTGTCTCTGTCAAATAAATAAGTAAAATCTTTAAAAAAAAATCTACGTATAACTTTTGACTCTTCAAAAATTTAACCACTAATGTCCAACTCTTGACTGGAAGCCTTACTGATAACATAAAGTCAATTAATACATATCTTGTGTGTTATATGTATTACATACTATATTCTTGTAATGAAGTAAGCTAGAGGGGTACCTGGGTGGCTCAGTCAGTTAGGTATCCAATTCCTGGTTCCTGCTCAGGTCATGATCTCAGGGTCCTGGGATTGAGCCCTGCGTCAGGCTCCATACTCAGTGGGGAGTCTGCTTCCTCTCTCTCTCCCTTCCTTGCCCCCTCCCCCATTCATGCACTCTCTATTCATGCAAAATAAATATAAGTTTTTAAAAAAAATGTAGGCTAAAGAAAATTGTAAGGAAACTAAAATACATTTAGAGTACTTTACTATATTTATTGAAAAAAATCCATGCATAAATGGACACATGTAATTCAAACCTACATTGTGTAAGGGTCAGCTGCATTTTCTCTGCAAAGAGATTGAGTTTTTCTGCTGCCAGAGGAGAATTTATACCGTGTGATGCTTACCGAAATTGGAAAATTGTTTAAATAGCTATTGTGATGAATGTAAGTGAAATATATCATTGTCCTACAAGATTGAGAGCACAACTGGCAAAAGTCTTTAAAGTTTGATGACTTACTCCAGGAATATACAGCAACCTCAAAGTGGGAAGAAAGAATGCAGAACAACATACATTTGGAGTTTCTCACTACTGGAGTTTTGCCTGGTGACTTCAAAGGAAGGACAACAGGGAATGGAGGTTAAGGTTCTTGGTGAAAGTATGCTTGAAGAGATCTGCCATTGTACCAAAGCAGGAAAGCCAAGAGATTCTATTAAACAGTTGATTGGACAACAGCAACAAAACAAAAAACAAGAGAAAAAAATGCAGAAAATTTTGGGATCACAAGATAGGAGTTTTCCAAATTAAGGAAGAGTTAACAGTTAACAGCAGCAGTAACTGAGGGAGAAAAAGGAACTAAGATATGACATGTTTGAACTTGAAAGACCTCAGTGTTATTAAAAGAAACTGAAAGTATCATTGAGAATGGGCATTCAGGGAAACTCTGAGGATAGAACTATGTCAAGTAACTAAGAGGCAGAAATTCCATGGATTTGAATCAGCAAGCCTAATGGAAAGTCTGCAAAAAGAAAGAAGACATAAGCTATACTCCCAAAGCAATAAAGAGGAAGATAAGTTTACAAGAAAACAAAAGAGATTACTGTAGCTGAGTGGCTGAGTGGACTAACTCTCAATGGGGCCAAGCTATCTTATAAGAGGAGAGGAGAGGCCCAGCAGCAATATATCAGCAGGACTCTGTTCCCACCTTAAAATGAGGGCGGCAGTGAAAGCAGCGTAACCAATCTCAGTTACGTCAGAAAGATGAAAGAACTCAGGAACGAGGATGCATTTTCTAAGGATTAGTGGTTCCGGAGTGTGTAGTGAAACTCTCTGGGTGTATATGAGAAGGGGTTTGGGCAACACAAAAGGCATTACTGGCCAGTATGGGGATGAACGTGTAGGAGGGGATAAATAATAAAGGAAGACCCCACCATGAATAATCAGCATAGATACCAGGACTATAAAGTCTGGTAACTTATTTGGCCATAGCATTTCCTAGAATAATAGTCAAGATAGTACCTGCGTAGGTTAGAGCACAAGAGAATGTTTAGAAGACTCCCCATCAGTGACCTAGATGAGCAGCACCTCAGATTGTTATGGAGATTCTGGTCCACTTGGAAAGACAGAGGTTTGGATTCACAGCTTGTTCTGGGCGTGTAATAGAACCCTTATTAGAGGCTCAGCATTCACTGCCACTTATATTCAGGCTTGTAGGGGTAGGGCCCCTTGTTAGTTCACATGGTGCTTCTTTTTCTTTCTTTCTTTCTTTTTTTTTTTACCTTCACATTTGTTTCATTCTCTTATTATAAATTGACTGATTTCAATGTATTCAAATTTCTGTTCAGCCATGATTTTTATGTGAATGTTGTTAGTGTGGCTTTTTTGTTGTTGTTGTTGTTAGTGTGGCTTTTTAGCCTCTTTCCCTCAAACATCATCTATATACTTCAATTCTCACTGCTAATTGGCACATTCTGCCCATATTTCTTTGTTTGGATGCTTAATAGAGACTGATAAGCTTAGGTCCACCACATCCTTCTCCCTTAGCCACAAAAGTCACTGGCAGTCCATGGCAACCCTGAGGTCAGATTCAGGTGAACTGTATATAAAGCATTGCTTTATTTCACGGCAAAGCCTGAAATCAGTACACATTTAATGACAGACATAGATCAAAGATAAAAGCATTCATATTATAAAAATATATTGATCTTGTACCATACAAATTGAGAGTTTACCTGTTCTTCATAAATAATAGCATAAAATAATTCTAGGCCTCTTTATTATATAGCCCTTTTTCTGAGAACAATGTAATGGGTTGAGAAAAATAATGCATATTATCAGGCTCCCTGCAAAGGTGAGCCTGATATGCATTTTGCATTTTTTTTGCAAAATGCAATATGCATTTTTTTTTGTCCAAAAGTTCGTTCTCCATCAGACTATTCTGATGGAGTATCAACACTACACAAAGCTGACTAAAATTTGCAGCTCTTCTGTTATTTGCCAACAGAGAAAGGCCATATCTCTGATCTTTTTTGAGAGCATACATTCTTTTTTATATTATAGTTTTTTTCATTTTTCTTGATTTTATTTTTTGTAATTTGTTTTCAAATGTTCATGTAAATTCTAGTTTGTTAACATATAGTGTAATATTGGTTTCAGGAGTAGCATTTAGTGATTCATCACTTACATATAACACCAAGTGCTTATCAAAACAAGTGCCCATCACCCCATTAATGAATCCCCTACCCACATTCCTCCATCAACCCTCAGTTTGTTCTATTATCATTAAGAGTCTCACGTGGTTTGTTTTCCTTTTCTCTCTTTTTTTCCCCTTCCCATATGTTCATCTGTTTTGTTTCTTAAGTTCCATATATGAGTGAAATCATATGGTATTTGTCTTTCTGTGATTCACTTATTTAACTTAGCATAGTACTCTCTAGCTCCATGTTGCTGCCAACAGCAAAAATTTCATTCTTTTTGATGGTTGAGTAGTATGGACACTTGGTGGAGTATACATTTTTAGCATTACTTCACCTTGAACTTATTAGAAAATTACTTTTTTGGGGCGCCTGGGTGGCTCAGTTGGTTCAGCGACTGCCTTCAGCTCAGGTCATGATCCCGGAGTCCCGGGATCGAGTCCCATATCGGACTCCCGGCTCTGTGGGAAGTCTGCTTCTCCCTCTGACCTTCTCCCCTCTCATTCTCAGTCTCTCTCTCTCTAATAAATAAATAAAATCTTAAAAAAAAAAGAAAAAAAAAGAAAAATTTTTTTGAGAGGTATTGTCTGAATAATTTGCCACTCATTTAAAAAAATAATCTATATGCCTTTTAAGGAATACCATAAAAGAACCATATACCTAGACTTCAACTGGCTGTCTTCATACAAATACATTTAGTGAAATGCACTTTATTTGTTACTAACATTCTATAAAGTATTATGAGAAAAACCTTGTGATAAAAAATCTGTATCTATAATAAGAATATTACTGAAAAAATTATTCAGTTCATTGCACAGAGTGTAGAACTGATGAGACTATAAGACAAATGTTCCTCCATGGTATTTTTTAAATTTTATTTACACTGAAAATCATGCAACAGATGTTGTGGAAAATAAAGCTGCCTACTAGAATTTAAAATAAGACTTTGTTTTTTAAGAACCAAATACTATAGAGAGCAAACATAAGAATGCGAGTATATAGCTTAAAGGGGTGCATCTTCATCTCTCTTGTGTGCTGAAGCGTCTTTTTTATACAATGCCTCATAGGAAATTTCTGAGGCAGAGACTCCTGAGAACAACGACCAGCACCAACCTCTTCCCGACACAGAGCTCATCTACGTTTCCTGGCCGTCTGCTCTTGCTGTTCATTGTGCCCATGTGACTAGATCTCAGCCAGAAAATATTTATGAAACTGATATGTAGCTCTTTCTGGTCAAGGATTTTAGGAAGCAAATAGTTCTCTCCATACTCTTTTTCCTTTGGCTTGTGGACTACAGTTGAAGATGAGACCTTAATGAGCAGCAGAAGAATATACAGGAAGGACCTGTGGGCCATAAATTGTATCCTCACATTTGCTTTTCTATTCACACCAGGCCTTGGACTGTCATGTGAATACAAGTTAAGCTATTTTGATATGCCCTGAAATATTAGAGTTGTTTTGCCTAACTAATACATTTTGAGATTATTTTTTGATCAGTAGGGAGAGGAGGGCTGGTGACACCATGTGAAAAGGAGACCTTATAACATACTGCCTTTTTTAAAAATGTAAGGTGTGATTCTTCGCTGACCCAGTTCCTCTTCATGTGTCCACTAGAAAAGACTTAGGTAAACAGATGATGAATAGAAAACGCTCGATGAAGTTCACTATCACATGTATGTAAGTTATTAATGCTAGCTGCTGGCAAGACTAGTGTCCTTACTTGTTTTAATAATCATTCTAGCCCAATTAAAAGGCTGCATCTACACCTAGGGAAGGCATTTTGTTTGTTGTATTAAATCTTCACTTTCTCTTACCTCCTAGATGATTTTTCCTTTTTTTTCCCCACAAATATCACTATTTTTGTCTGTTTTTGAGCAGCTCCCTTTACACAAAATAATGAGAAATAAAGTGTTTGATTTTTCTTGGCAGTTGCAGTATTCCACAACTCTACTCCCATATAAGGTAGAATGAGCTAGTAAAACAGAGGATCATGCAAGATACCGAAAAGAGTACATATATCACAGAGGATGACATGGTGTCCAATCATCCTGCAAAGGATGACTTCTGTGAATGAGCTTGAATGCAATGGGTCAAATAGTAAGATGTATGAGGAACATCTCAAGGAAGTAAGGAGAATAAATATAGAGAGATTCAAATCTTGGAGAATTAGATAATCAAGAGAAAACTCAAAATTCATCTTGGGAACATTATCCAGAGAATGACAGAAGTCATGACACTGACCAAAGCAATCCTAACAGAATGATTGTCTCTGAAGTAAAGCATACTTAAATATCACAGTAATATAAGTAATATTCACTGATTATCTTTTTTTACTATGTTCAGTTAGCCAACATATAGTACATCGTTAGTTTTTGATGTAGTGTTCAACGATTCATTAGTTACATATAACACCCAGTGCTCATCACTACATGTGCCCTCCTTAATACTCATCACTCGCTTACCCCATCCCTACATCCCTCTCCCTTCTGTAACCCTCAGTTTGTTCTCTGGAGTCCAGAGTCTCTCATGGTTTTTCTCCCTCTGATTTCTTCCATTCAGTTTTCCCTCATTTCTCCTGTGGTCTTCTGTGCTATTCCTTATATTCCACATATGAGTGAAACCATATGATAATGTATGATAATTGTCTTTCTCTGCTTATTTCACTTAGCATAATCTCCTCCAGTTCCATCCATGTCAATGCAAATGGTAGGTATCCATCCTTTCTGATGGCTGAGTAATATTCCTGATGGCTAAGATATCATCTTCCATTAGATATATGAACTGATTTTCAACTTTTACAATCAACTTTGAGAACAATCTTGGAATATTTTATAACTGCTATAACTTTGACAAAATAAAATTATAATTATAGCTGTGAGGTTCTAGGAAGGTGAAGGGGATGAAAAGGAGGGAGTGTGGGATCCCTGCACAAATGAGAGAAATGCAGTCTGTGGCACATATAAAAATAATTTCAATTATGCTTTTTGAAGATGAAGTGAGAGACCAAAACTGTTAATATTTTCATCTGAGTTGAGGAGAATGTTAAAAAAAGGTGGAGAGTAGAGTAAAATTTAGCCAAATTCTATGTATGTGCCCTTTAAAGCATTATATTTTAAATAAGTAAATATTATAGAACTAATAAGCAGCCAAAAGTGCTCACCCCTGAAGAGTAGGTCACTGGGTGGTGAGAATGAACAGTGTCTTGATTCTCAATATTGCTCTGTTTTAATATTTACTTTTTATGATTAGAAATGAATGTGTTGCTTGCTAATTCTTTGGAGGATAAAAAAAAAGATTTGGAAGAGTTCTGTGGATCTAAGTTTTCTTTTTTAGTGTAAGAATAACCTTTGAGAGATACCTGGTGAAGCCCAGGGGAGGTTTTAATACCCACTCAACCCCTGAACATGTTACATTCACCTAAGAGAACTCTTTTTCTTCAAAAGCCTCTTCAGACTATAAGTGGTTGTAGATAATGTACAGCTTTATAACTTTGGTATGTAAAAATAAGTGATATTTTGTGTTAAGTACCATAGGAGCAATATTATTTTTAAAACTTATAAATTATAACCAATAACATTGAAATAAAGTGACTTTCATTTAAAACTCATTAAAAATGCACATTGTAGACAAAATGTAAGGTCGCAATAGTTTAATTCTGTATTTATTTTCCATTTATAAGACCTGCGTCTATTCCTGAGGCCTATATCCTCACAAAGACATGCTAAATGAATCTGATGAAAAGTAAACCAACAATTCCAATATAGTTGAGACAAAAGGGAAAAAAAAAGTAAGTAGGGTTATAGAAAGATAGATGTTTTAGCCTAGTTGAAGAAGACCAAGAGACTTCTGGAGGTTTTGTGCTTCTTAGCCACTAAATAGATTTATATGTGCCATTGTTAATTAAACCAAGACCCTCACATTAAACCCTGGTTATTATAGTTAGCTACTGTGAGGTTCAAGGTTCTTTAATAGTTATTTTAAAAATCACACACGTGTTTTATATTTGCTTGACTGGTTCGTTGATTAATTGATGAATTTTTTTTTTGATGATTTTTTTTTTCAAAAGCTGGTATATTGTGGAGCACACCAATAAGAGAGATGGCTTACTTGCCTATGCCAGTTTACTTGATGTGTACTATAACTCTCTCCATGTTAGAGAATTTACTGTTAAACACTACAGAGAGAGTGTGTCCAACTAAAATATTCAGAACTGAGTCAACTAAAATGGATCTGTAATAGCTGAACGTAATAGCTGTATAGATTGCATTCATAACTAGGTGTGTTGATAAGGTAATCATATTTTCCTCAGTAGGACACAAGAAAAACTTCTGCTCACATAGCTCCATACCACATTAGGATCCTCTAGGTTTAGCTAGTGTCAGATTGATGTGGTTCACAAAATAAAAAGTAACTTCATCTTACATTTATAAGGGATTCTGTGGTTGACTTTGCTCTAAATTGGGCATGAAATAAATAGATTACTGAAAAAGCAGAGCAACAAAATCTATTATGAACTTGAAATGAATCTTGAAATAGCTAATAATTTTCTATGGTGCAGCATTTTCAAGGCTATTGTTTTGCTTTATTCATTTTTAAAGCTTTGCTGAAAGGCAATTATGTTATTCTTTCTCTTTTCTTTCATTACTTATGAATTCAACATTAACTTTTACCTCATCACCATTTTATTTTTAAGAACCATAAGAATTTTAAAGAATTTAAAGTTTCTATTGACATGGTGACAGCATTATGCATTACTTTTCAACTATATTCTCACAGATTTTTCTAATGTGATTGAGGTTTTCTAAAGATCATAAGATGAACAAATAATTTATAACAGAATCCTTTAATTATTACAGAATGATGGGTCAACTATTTACAACAATTACACAAAATAAAGAAAATAATCAAAGATTATTACACAAAATAAAGAAATAATCAAATTTCCAGAGCTTTTAACTCTATAGTTTCTAAATTTGTTTTTGTTTTGAAAGCTGCAGGTCAGTGCATTAACCGCTGTTTGGTAACTTCGGTAAGTTGTGTAAATTCAGTGCATTTGAAGTTTCGTTATTTGCTGTTGATGTTGATTTCAGTTTAGAAATCAATATATATCTCCTAAAGAGGAGTTAAAATATTTTAAAAGTTAAGGACAGGGGACCTGGGTGGCTCAGCGGGTTAAAGCCTCTGCCTTAGGCTCAGGTCATGATCTCAGGGTCCTGGGATCGAGCCCCGCATCGGGCTCTCTGCTCAGCAGCAAGCCTGCTCCCCATCCCCCTGCCTGCCTCTCTGCCTACTTGTGATGTCTCTCTGTCAAATGAATAAATAAAATAAAAAAAGTTAAGGACATATTTGTGATTATGTCAGAATGTCCGTTGGTCTAAATTTTTAAGATCGGACTCATTATAATTATAGGAACATTGGAATTTCTTCTCCATTACAAGAGTATTGTGGGAAAAAACCTTTCTGGCAAAATAGTCAACTTAGGAAGGCCTTAAAACCTAGGAAACATTGTAACCAGAGCACTAATAAAATCATAATCAAAGTAATAATGTGGTAAATTTCCTAATAAACGAAGATTATCTTATTCCTCATCTTAAAAAAAATAGAACGTGACTATAGTTTGATAAACAGGGAAATGAGGCAGGAATGCACCTGCTAAGTGAGAAAAACAAGAGCAGAGAAATATCTCTGGGAGGAGCAGGTGGAGTAGTTTTTTTCTTTTGCACAAAAAAATCACCGTGAAATAAGCACTTACAAAGGTGAAATATCCAGTTAAACTGACCTAGGGAGATCTATGGATATGCGATCATACCATACAATGCTGTTTCAGGCAGACCTCCTGCCTCCGGCTATGTGAGGGAAGCTGGCTTTCAGATGCTGATTCTATGTAAAAAAAAGGCTATGATGTTCTAAAAAAAATATATAAATCAATGTGATTTCTGAATTATTAGGATATCATTTATGTATTTGTCAGTTGCAATTATTAGTTATCTATTTGCTTATGAAGCCATGCATAGTTGAAAAAGAGACTGTATTTGTTCTTAGGAATTAAGCTGCATTTCCCCATTTATATAATATAAAAAGATAAATATGAATTCCAAGCCATTCTCAAATTGATGATTGAGTCACATTTATGCTACCACAATAGTACTCAAGAGAAATATTGCTCTTACGTTTATTTTGTTTAGGAAAAGTTACCTGATCAGTATTATTTTATTTTATTTTATTATTTTATTTATTTTGATTTATTTATTTATTTTGGCGGGAGGGGAGGGGAAGGAGAGATAATCTTAAATAAACTCTGTGCTGAGCATGGAGGTCTACATGGGGCTCGATCTCAGGACCCTGAGATCATGACCCTGAGATCATGACCTGAGCTGAAACCAAGAGTCAGATGCTTAAGCAACTGTGCCACCCAGGTCTCCCTCGATCAGTGTTTTAAAATCTCTAGTGAAAATCTCAATGCAGGTAAGAAAAAGAAACTGGGGCTGATGTAATTGGTAAAGAGGCATAGTTCACTAAGAATAAGAAAGCAAAGAAAAGGTTTGGTCATTTTTGTGGTTCACAGTGTTTTCTTGTTTTTGTTTGGGCAGGAATGATTAAGGAGTGATCCCGCTTTTGCTCTGCTCCAACACACTCATAGTGATAGTGCTAATGACCGTCTGTGGAATTAATGTCATGAAGGGACCGTCATGGCACAGCTGTTAGTGCCAGACCAAGGACGAGCTGACAGCTGTCAGGGCTGCATTTTTTTTTTTCCTCAGAGGACAAAAGTGGCTAGAAGTAATGAGGGAATTTCTGTCAAAACTTGAGAAATATTCTCATACCCTAGAGAAAAAGAGAAATCCTGAGGATTTTAGAGCATGTTGAATGCTTAATGGGAGGGCTCCTACATGGACCATCTAGAGAAGGGAGGGCACAGACACCAGTCCTTTAACTTCCCAAAAGATCCTCATGTCCAACCTGGAGCTAGAAGTGTTAGATATCATATGTGAGGGATCACAAAGACAGTAATGAAGGGCATCACAGCAGCTAAACGTGTGAACAAATGACGAATTACCAATGACTTTGAGCTGCCTTTTTTACCTCATTAATGTACAGGCACTTCTAAGTCACAGAAGCCTTAATAGAAACCCATACTTGAGTTGCTGGGGGTAAAGCTTATGGGTTACTAATATTAGGATCTTTTTTATCTTGAGGAGTTTGGAAGACTTGGAATCAGAAATTAACCGGTTTCCCAAACATATTACTTTGTATAATAAAATCAAACTGTGATTTTTAAAAAATTTCAAATTGTGGGTTTGAAGTCTAACCAGATACATCCACACATTTATACATTCATAGTAGATTACCAACTAAAATAAAACTTTATACAATTCTGGCTACTTTATATAATTATGAATATGATACTACATGCCAAGTTTATACCCATTTATAGTTTATATGATAGATCTTCACATGTTATAAAGTTATTTTGGGAAAGTCATTTCTACAAGCCTTAATTATAAAATAAGAATGCATGGACTAATATGTCCTCCAGAACTCTCTTCTTTTGTTTAGATATATGGAGATTAGAATTTTATGTTTAATTTTATATAAATACCTATTTGGAAGAATGACAGGAGACCAAAACTCAGTTCCTCAAAATGTAAACTGTATTTTGAACATGTCTATAAGGTAGGAAAAAATTTTTCCACCCAAGGATAGTGCTAAAATATTTTCACCAAAAATATATTTCCATAAATATATTTCTATAAATATTCTGTAAATGTACTTCCATAAATAACCCAATATTTTGCCCCAGCTGCAGCTTTCTATTTCTCTTCACATTAGACTATGCTTATTATTTAATTTCAGGACTATTGAAAGATGGGTCAGCAAAATAATGGGGCAAATGCGTCATAAGCATTAGCAGCAAACCTGAGTATATGCTTGTGACTATGTGAAAGCTCATCTTTCATACATAGCATCTGCATCAATTTATAGTACCATGTGGCATCATATTCCATTTGCCTTTTAAGTCTATTTATGCAATCCAGGTAAAATACAACTAAATATGAAAGTGAAAAACATTTTACTAATTATTACATTGGAAATAATTTACCAACAACTCTATTTAAATCAAAATTATTTTGCATATTATTTTTTCCTAAATCAATTTTATTTTAGATTTGGGTTTTACTTCTTATGGTAGTGGTGTTGGGGTTGTATGAAGAGATCATTTATTTTGAGCCCCAAAGTACTGGATTCAATCTTGAGATCCAACCCTTCATTTGTTTGGTGTATGAATTTATGTGAATTATTTAACTTCTTTGAACATCGCATGTTCCCACTATAATATGAGGATAATAATATCTGCCATACAGAGTTATGAAATCAAATAAGTCAACATATTGAAATTTTTAAATTTAATATGAGGTGAAAACATGTTATTCCATTAATAAAGGAAATTCTTAGCTCATGAAATTATAGAGAAGAGATATGAAAATATTGGCATTCTAAGCTGTATTCTAAGCTTTAAGGGAAGTGGCAAATGGAAAAATTGTTCACAGCCTACAGCTGTTTATTGTTGGTCTCAGCCACCCATCAGGCTTGCGACTGGGCAAGTTATTTTACCAAGTTCTTCACTTATAAAACATATCATACATACACAACAACATTGTGAGTTTTTTATTTAAAAACGCAAGCAAAGTAATTAAAATCATCGGGCACATAAGTGTGCAGTACATGTCAGCTATTAGATTGTTCCTACTCCACTTCAGAGCTTTGTGGAAATTCATCGGTTAGATTTGTCCCTCCAGTGTTAGTTTACATTCTTTTTTGCCTAACCACCTTAGCTCTTTGACACTGTTTTCACCTATAAAGAATTTGTAATGTAATAGAAACACTTAAAGAATTAATATCTTGAGTTCAAAGAAGAGAAAAGAGACCAATGAGATGATTCTTCATTCTCTACGTAGAACTATTTTTTTAATCCAGTATCAGCAGAACTATCCATAATATCGTTCACATGACTCTACCCATGTCATAAAATATGATCCCTTTTGCTATACTTTTATTCTATTCAACTAAAAAAAGTCATTTTTATCTATGTTTATATTATAAATGTCATGTGTGGTGGACATTAGTACAATTTACCAATATTTATAGTTATCTTCCTTCTAGGCATACAACCTATTTGCATGTCCCACATTCTTGAGGTTATCTCTGAAATGGTTAAGGAAATGTGTGCCCTTTCAGGTAAACGCGTTTAATGCCTGGTGGCCCTATTCTTCAGACCATACAGTCTCTGCTTTGGTGATTGTGGAAAACATAGTCTGATAAGAAGGTACCACTTATCAGGTGAAGCTTCTTAGGACACTAAGTCTACACATTGACAACAAATGTCTGGAAGTGTTTCCTGGATGCACAGTGGATTTTGAGTGAGTTAGGTATGTATTTCCACTGGTAAGGCACTGGAGTTTGAAGTTGATACCACAGCAAAGACTAGTCTATTACAAATTTATATTATGTAAATTAAATATTTTCAGATTAAGAATAAATTTTCCATTAAATTACAGAATTTTTAAAAGTACATTGTGTACTAATTGTTTTTAAAATAAATTTATGGCATTGATCAAAATATTTAGAAATCAGAGAGATGCTTAGGAATATATTATCACTGAGCTCAGAATGTATCTTTTCTGTAGTATTGGTACGAAGAGACTTTGGACTGTTCAGAGTGATGCAGGTTACTAGGATGGTTTTAATAAAGTAGGATAAAGGCTTTAAATAAAATTTAAAATAACACTTTGCTATTTTTACCTACGTTTGTCCAAAATGTTAAATACAGTCTTATTTAAAAATGTTTCTAGCATATATTTCCCTGAACTTTACAAATAAATATTTTCTTACCACCCCCCCCCCCAAATGATAAGAGAAGTGTGACAGAAAATCTAAACCAATCTTGGTTTAAACAAAATAAAAAAGAAAATATTTCCCTCTCATTTTAAGTGAGGCAGGGACTATAGGGCTGGAAAGGTGCCCCACTGTGTGAGGACACAAGTATTTTTTACTTGATCATTGTGCTGAATGTCCCTCTTTCCCAACATGCTCTTGGTTTAGAAATATGTATCTAATGAGAGAAAAATAAAAGAAAGATGCTTAACTTAGCACTTAGGGAAAAACATTTGCCTAGGCCGTGAGGCACATCACAGAAGAGTAGGACATAATTCTTTTACACAAAGAGCCCACAATTTCAAGAGGAATAAATGAGCAAGTGTAGGATGATGCAATAAGTACCATGGTCAAAAAAATCAGAATAGGATTGAGAAGTGAGTTGACAGTGTAGATGGGTCCTCATTTGGATGAAGGAGAGAGTAGAGAGGCCAGTTCAGGCAGAAAGAATAATCTACATGAAAACACAGTGAAATGAAGATAAGGCAAGCGGAAGTTTTAAGTGACTGTGGTATAGATGCAGTTCATAAAGAGAGAGGAGACTGGTGATCAGATTAGAGATAAAAGCTGACGACGGATTTAAAAGGTGTATGTTTTTTAAAGCAATTTAGAACTTGAGTATTGAAAAGTTTATAGCATTATGCATTGAAGAAAATTTAACTTTGTTTTAATTTTTAGAATAAAAAATTGTCAGTATTATACAATAGTGATTTTAATAATGGAAAGATATGCAAAGAGAGATACACTATAAAGATATAATAGATATTAAATCAGAAGCTCATTTGCATGGGATTTTCCAAGACACTGTGGGGATTAACAATATATTCATATAACCATAAGATTTTATAAAATTTGGGAAATTAAACTCCAATCATTTAAAACCAATATCACTTTCCACATTGACTTTTTTCTACTCTCTCTTCCACTGATAAGGTAGTGATGCAGTTTCTTTGGCATTTTATACATTCAAATTCTTGGAAGATAAGAAGAAATTTAAGTTGCATTAATGTCAGGACAGAATATACGGATAGCAAGCCTGTTGTGGTTAGGTTAAGCATAGAGTTTAATCAATGAAGTAGTGAGAAAAAAGTGAGAAATTGGGGTAGATATTTTTTAGTCCCTCAGGGGTTTCCACAGTCATTTGCAATATTGTAATCTGTAAAGGATATTGTATTTGGTATATACCTGGGCAAAAACCAATTAACATAAGTCATTACAGAGGAGCAAAAAGACTAGACAGTATACCAAACCATCTCTCATATTTAAACAAATAATAATTAAAATAACTTAAATCCTGTACTATATCATAGTAAAGATGTCTATCTAACAAGAAGATTTAACAATTGTAAATCTTCATTTCCTCAACTTGGGAGCATTCAAATATATAAAGCAATTAATAACAAACATAAAGAAATTCATTCATAATAATACAACAATAGTAGGGGACTTTAACACCCCACTCACAGCAATGGACAGATCATCAAAGCAAAAAATCAACAAGGAAACAATGGCTTTGAATGACACATTGGACCAGATGGACTTAACAGATATATTCAGAACATTTCATTCTGAAGCAGCAGAAACACATTCTTTTCAAGTGCACATGGCACACTGTCCAGAAAAGATCACATATTGGGTCCCATATTGGGTCTCAACCAATACAAGATTGAGAGCATGTCATACATATTTTGTGACCCACAACACAATGAGACCTGAAGTCCACCACAAGAAAAAATCTGGAAAGACCACAAATACATGGAGGTTAAAGAACATCCTACTAAAGAATGAATGCATTAACCAGGAAATTACAGAAGAAATAAAAGATTACAAGGAAACAAATGCAGCAAAAGTGGTCATAAGGGGGATGTATATAGCAATACAGATCTATCTCAAGAAGTAAGAAAAATTTCAAATATGCAACCTAATCTTACACCTAAAGGAGCTAGAAAATGAACAAAAAATAAAGCTAGTAGAAGAAGGGAAATAATAAAGATTAGAGCAGAAATGAGTGATATAGTAACAAACAAATAAAAAATCAAACAGTAGAGCAGATCAATAAAACTGGGAGCTGCTTTTTTGAAAGAATTAATAAAATTGTTAAACTCCTAGCCAGGCTTATCAAAAAGAAAGGCGAAAAGACCCAAATAAATAAAATCATGAATGAGAAAGGAGAGATCCCAACTGACACCACTAAAATACAAACAATTATGGGAATATGATGAAAAATTATATGCCAAAAACTGGCAATCTGGAAGAAAAGGACAAGTTCCTAGAAACATAAACTACAAAAACTGAAACAGGAAGAAATAGAAAATTTGAACAGACCTATAATCAGCAAAGAAATTGAATCTCCCAATAAAAAATAAAAGAAATAAAAGAAAATAAAAGAATAAGAGAAATAAAAAATCTCCCAACCAACAAAAGCCCAGGGCCAGGTGGCTTCCCAAGGGATTCTACCAAACAATTAAAAAGGAGTTAACACCTATTCTTCTGAAGATGTTCCAAAAACCAGAAATAGAAGGAAAACTTCCAAACTCATTCTATGAGGATAGCATTACCTTGATTCGAAAAATGACAAAGACCTCACTGAAAAGAATTATAGGCAAATATCCCTGAAGAATATTTGGATGCAAAAATTCTCAACAAGATACTAGCTAATCAAATCCAACAGTATATGAAAAGAATCATTCACCACAATCAAGTGGAATTTATTTCTGGGCCTCAGGGGTGGTCAATATTCCCAAATCAATCAATGTGACACACCACACTAATAAAAGAAAGGATAAGAACCATATGATCCTCTCAAAAGGATTTGACAAAGTACAGCATCCCTTCTTGATAAAAACCCTCAGCAGAGTAGGGATAGAGGGAGCATACCTCCACATCATGAAGACCGTATATGAAAGACACACAGTGAATATCAACATCAATGGGAAAAAACTGAGAACTTTTCCTCTATGGTCAGGAACAAGACAGGGATGTCCACTCTCACCATCATTGTTATTTAGAATAATACTGGAAGTCCTAGCCTTGGCAATCAGATGACAAAAAGAAATAAAAAGCATCTAAATCATAGGCAAGGAAGAAGTCAAACTTTCACTATTCCCAGATGACATGATATTGTATGTAGAAAACCCAAAAGACTCCACCAAAAAAATGCTAAAACTGATACACGAATTCGGTAAAATCACAGGATACAAAATCAACATATAGAAATTTGTTGCATTTTTATATACCAAAAATGAAACAGCAGAAAGAGAAATCAAGAACTTAATCCTATTTATAATTGCACCAAAAAACAAAAGATACATAGGAGTAAACCTAAACAGAGAGGTGAAAGATCTGTACTCTGGAAACTAGAGGACACTTATGAAAGAAATTGAAGATGACACAAAGAAATACTCAATGAATAGAAGAACAAATATTGTTAAAATGTCTGTACAACCCAAAGCAATCTAGACATTTAATGCAATCTCTATCAAAATACCACTAACATTCATCACAGAGCTAGAACGAACAATCCTAAAATTTGTATGGAACCAGAAAAGACCCCAAATAGCCAAAGCAATGTTGAAAAAGGAAACCAAAGCTGGAGGCATTACAGTTCCAGACTTCAAGCTATATTACAAAGCTGTAGTCATCAAGACAATATGGTACTGACACCAAAATAAACAGATAGATCAATAGAACAGAAAAGAAAACCAAGAAATGGACCCACAACTATACGGTCAACTAATATTCAACAAAGCAGGAAAGAATATCCAATGGAAAAAAGGCAGTCTCTTCAACAAATTGTGTTGGAAAGCCTGGACAGCAACATGTAGAAGCATGAAACTGGACCACTTTCTTACACAATACAGAAAAAATAGTTTCAAAATTGTTGAAAGACAAATTTGAGACAGGAAACCATCAAAATCCTAGAGGAGAAAACGGGCAGCAACCACTTTGACCTTGGCCATAGCAACTTCTTACTAGACATGCCTCTGGAGGCAAGGGAAACAAAAGCAAAAACAAACTATTGATTATTCATCAAGATAAAAAGCTTCTGCACAATAAAGGGAAACAATCAGCAAAACTAAAGGGCAACTTTCAGAATGGGAGAAGATATTTGCAAATAATGTATCTGATATAGAGTTAGTATCCAAAATCTCTAAGGAAGTTATCAAACTTAACACCCAAAAAACCCAAATAATCCAGTCAAGAAATGGGCAGAAGAAATGAATAGACATTTTCCCAAAGAAAGCATCCAGATGGCTAACAGACACATGAAAAGATGCTCAATATCGCTCATCATCAGGAAAATGCAAATCAAAACCATGATGAGATACCACCTCATACCTATCAGAATGGCTAAAATTAACAATGTAGAAACAACAGATGTTGGTCAGGATGCAGGGAAAGGGGCATCCTCTTACTTTATTGGTGGTAATGGAAACTGGTACAGCTACTCTGGAAAATAGTATGGAGAGTCCTCAAAAAACTAAAAATAGAATTACCTTACAACCCAACAATTGCATTACTAGTATTTACCCAGAGTATATAAAAATACTGATTCAAAGGGATATCTGCATCCTAATGTTTATAGCAGCATTATCAACAATAGCCGAATTATAGAAAGAGCTCAAATATCCATTGACTAATGAATAGATAAAGAAGAGGTGTTATATATACACAATCGAATATTACTCTCCCACAAAAAATAATTTAATCTTGCTATTCACAATGATGTGGATGGAGCTAGAGTGTATTATGTTAAGGGAAACAAGTCAATCAGAGAAAGACAAATGCTACATGACTTCACACATATGTGAAATTTAAGAAACAAAACAGGTGAATGTTGGGGAAAGAAAAAAAAAAGAGAGAGAAAAGAGAGAAAGACAAACCGTAAAATGGACTCAACTAGAACAACCGAGGGTTGTGGGGGTGGGATGGGGGATGGGCTAAATGGATGATGGGGATTAAGAAGGGACTTGTTTTGTTGAGCACTAGGTGTTATATGTAAGTGATGAATCCCTAAATTCTGCTCTTGAAAGCAATATTGCACTGTATGTTAACTAACTAGAATTTAAATGAAAACTTGAAAAAAACAAACAAACAAGAATAACTTAAGTCCTTTCAGATCATCCTGAGTGAGATACTGGATAGGAACCCTTGCGGAGTAAAGAAAAAGATCGAATAAACAAGTGTGTTTTGTTTTCAAATAAGAGTTACCATGACTTGTGTGATGTGTATATATACATTGGCTCTCTGCTCCAGAAGTTGATATTACTGAAAAGAGAAGACCACAGGTGGGCAATGCAGAGGTGCTGTATGTTATCTATTTGTCTGCATTTTACCACAGATTTACTGGCTTCAAACACAAGTTCATTTTTTGAGTTTCTGCAGGCCAGAAGTCTGGGTATAACTTAGCTGGATTCTCTGTAGTGTCTCACAAAGGGGCAATCAAAATGTTCATCAAAGATAGGGTCTGTATGTAATTTGAACTACGACAATAAAACATTCTTCCCTGGCTCACACGGTTTTGGCAGCATTCAGTTCCTTGTGGTTTTAAGATTAATGGCAGCTTGCTTCCTCATAGCCAGAGAAGGAGAAAAAGAGAGAGGAGAGACTCTAGCAAGACAGTGTTACTCTTGTGTAATTACGCACATGTAAGCATATACATCACATCACATTTGCTATATTCACAGGTGGAAGTAAGACACTGTTTCTTAAGGTTGTGAATACCGGGAAGCTGATCATGGGGTGGTCACCTGAAGGAATGTTGGCCTTCTCTGTGTAAGCTGCATTGTGAGTGACCAGATGTAGGACTTCTGCTGGGAAAATGACTCCTCAAAAAGAAGTGGGTCCAGCAAAAGAGGATAGTATAACAATGACTCATTAATTTGAACTAATAGCTAATGATAGAGTCAAACAAATAGGACTGTATAGAAATTTAAAAGCAAGCATCCAGAATATGAAAACAAAGTAAAACAGGCACAGTTTCTCTGTCAATTTCAATCTCTGCCACATGAAATTGAATACCTTAGAAAATTTCACTAAAGATAAAGATTGTGAATATCTTTTTTTTTAGCTTTCTTACTTAATAGGGATGAAAGATAAACATCTGTCACTCTGAAAATACTTGCTTTTCTCAGTATTTTAAACTGACTGCATACAAGAAAACAATATAATGACAGGTTGAAGTGCATTTCTTTGTCAGCAAATGCTCCTAGAGGATGCGTAGAAAACATTACAAAGGGTATGAAGAGCCAAACAGTAGGGTAAACTACAATATGAAAGATTTGCTACCTGGTTGCAGTACGTTCAGATATTGCTAGAATATCTCAGTTTGTGGTATTTTCTGGATTCACTTACAGCAATAAAATATTCTAAGATGGCTTTTTAATGACCTATTAGAACAAAGAAGTCATGGAGAAAAATACAGGTAAAAAAAAATCAATGCCTGGGTAAAAACTATGTGGGGATAACCATTGATGAAGTGGTTTCTTTAACTTGAAAAAAGAAGGTTATGGAATATTTTCACAGAGTAAGCAATAGAGCACTATGTGAAATTTTTTTCAGTGAATTATTCATAACCTAGTTAATGCAGCAAAGTGCACAAAGTGCTGAAGGACATCATCGCAGGGCATTCAAAAGATTGGACAAGCCTAACTACAAGTGTCATATTTTACAAAAAAGCTCTGCTCCAAATCAGTTGGCTTTTCTGTGATGAAAGGAAAAGTAAAAAATATATCACAAATGGATAATTTTGAAAGAATAAATGCACACATTTTAGCTTTAAGGTAAAAGGAACTGATTTTCAGAATTTTGTAGAACATTTTGAAAACAGGTGATTGGTTGGGTTTCCACCAGCTTAAAGAGACCTTGGGAAGGCATAAAGTTTCAGCCTGCTTAAGAGCTGTGGGGAAATTAGCCTTAGTTTACCCTATTTTAAGTAAACATGAAAGAAACATGTAGGGATGTCTAAAATTTTTTTTAGTCATTTGCACTTGATGAGTAAAGGATGAGGTCATAATCTCTGGAACAGTGGGGAAAGGAGATGAAGGGAGTAAAAGAAAGTATTGTTTAACCTTCAAGAAAAACCGGAAGTGTTCTCTGTCAGGAGCATATGTGTCATTGGAGTCCCTTGTGGGGCCAGCAACAATTGTCCCTCAGACTGTGGGCGCTCTGATCTGATGGCCAGTTTCTGTGTTTTTTACCTAAAGAAACTTGTATTATTTTCTTCTATTTGCATTTCTCTATCAATCACACACTAATTTTGATACCAAAAATAACATGAATGTGTCATCCACAAGAAAATTTCATAATGGGAGACTACAGAAACAATTGGTGTAGAAAGTTCTAATTTCTTTTAATTGTTTGGTATGAAAATTTTCAGTGAAGCTTAAACCCATCTGCTAAGATTGTTAAAATGCAACAGATTATGATTAGTTCTTAAGAAACAATTGATTGACATCAGGGAAGACAGCAATTTGTGGATTTAATTTCAAAAGTTTCCAAATAAAACTTTCCATAGTTGGTGAGTAGAATTTACAATGAATTATTATAATGAAGCCAATGAGACACTTATTCCATTTGGATTGATATATTTGATATCCTTTTCATCTATAATAGTTATTAAAACCAAATATGATATAAAATAAATTTAGATTCAAATATTAGAATCATTGTATCATACTGAATTAAATCAGAATTTTCAGATAAAATTAAATGACATATTTATCACTGTGGTTTTGACACTATAAAATTAAATGAATTTTATTTGAAATTATTGATTATTTAATCTACTTCTTTCAATTAACTTATACTTAGCTTTTTAATATAACACTATTTCCATAGTGGCACACAAATATAAATCATATATATGTGCACATATATATATACACACATATGTATATAGTGTGTGTATTTCATATACAAAAATAGTGATTATATAGTTGTATGATTCAAAGCATTTGGAGACAACTACTAGAAAATTAGATTGCAAACTTAAATAAAAAATTAGACTGCATACTGAGGCTGATCAGAACAATAAGGAGGTCCTTCTACCAGAAAAACATAAATACAGCACTGATGGAGAAAAACTAGTAATGATCAAGATATGGGGCCAAATTTTAGAATAATTTCCCTAATGGAATTGATATGCAATAATATATATCTCAAGTATATCTAAGATTTTTAGCTTTATGGTACCATTAACTAAATGTGAAATATAGGGAGTGAGATGAGAAGTATTGAACATAGACAATATATTTAGAAATACAGTCAGTCCAGGCACCTGGGTGGCTCAGTCAGTTAAGCAGCTGACTCTTGGTTTCGGCTTGGGTCGTGATCTCAGGATCCTGGGATTGAGCCCTGAGTTAGGCTCCACATTCAGCACAGACTCCGCTTGAGGATTGTCTCTCTCCCTCTCCCTGTGACCCCTCCCCCTTCAGAAATAAATACAATAAATCTTAAAAAAAGATATGATCATTTCTGTTTTAATGAGACATAATGCATTCCTAACAATAACCACACTGCAAAACCACACACACAATAATCACAGACCTACAGGGGAATAAGCGGTTAAGGGTACAACACTTAAAAACTTTGTCAGAGACCCATTTATAAAAAAGTTAGAAAACTAGAAAAATAGTAGCAGTTACACATATGTCAAATAGTTCAGAACTACATAAGTGCCACAATAAATATGGAACTTGAAAAATACCTGAAGTTTGCTTGTGGAGGTGGGCATTGGAAGAACTGTCAGCTGCCGTGTGTGAATTATTTTGGAGTATTTGAAGAATGGTTATCTGTAATTGGATGGCAGTTTGTAATACCAAATGTGTATAGTTACAGCTCACATGTAGCCTACTGAGATAGCATTAAGTGTGAACACACACACATGCATGTGTGTGTTTTGTATATTCCTACCTGGCTTTGTTCAACTGAACACAGTTCTCTGTACTCATCAAATATTTACGTCAGAGAGAATTGCACATAAGTTAATCCAAATTTGAGTTATATTCAAATTATTTCTTATACATATCAATCACATTAAAACAAAATGTGTAAAACAAACCTCATAGAAAAATTGGGTTTATACAGTAGAGATTTAGAAGTAAATGAGATCATCCAATGAAGAAATTTAAATTTTAGCAATACTCATAATTTAAACTGGAGTTATTGCCATGTACATCCAAACAATTATTTTTTTATTAAATTAAATTCATCTAACAAATGCAAAAGTGGGAACTACAGATGATTGATAAAGACATGAAGATCTATTGTTCCAGGGGCAATATACTGTATAGGTTTAGTGAAAAGTGTTTGGAATCAGAGATTTGTATTCCAAATAATTAGTTTTGCTACTTGTTGCCTTGGCGACCAGATTATTTAAATTCCTTAATGGCTCCGGTTTTCTCAGATGTAGAATGGGAATGTAAATATTACCTTGTGAGTATAAAATAAGGTGGAGTACCCTTAACATAGTGCTTGGATTATAGGAGGCACTGTCCACCCTGTGCCCATCCCTCATGCTCCCATTTCAGTATACCTGTGTCTTTCATCTACCCACACAGCAGACCAGAAGTGCTGGAGGATTGTGACCTCGGTGAGAAGCCATAACCAGTCGCATACTGGAGTATATGTATAAAAACCTCAATGTCCTCACCTCTCAGTTGGGATAATTCTGAGTATTGTATCCCACACCAGCTCCCAGAGATTTCCTAGCAGATTAAACTCCAATCACCCCCAGTAGATATTGGCTTGATAAGCTGCCTTCTTTTCCCCATTTCTTTACCCACTACCGTACCAATATTTCTTTTCTAAATAAACACCTGAGGGGTGCATGGCTGGCAGAATCAGTTAAGCATCCCACTCTTGGTTTTGGCTGAGGCCATGATCTCAGGGTCCTGGGATCAAGTCCTGAGTTGGGCTCCATGCTCAGCATGGAGCATGGGGTCTACTTGAGATTCTCTCTCTCTCTCCCTCTGCCTATCCAGCTTGTGCTGTCTCTCTCTCTCTTTCAAATAAATAAAAAAAATCTTTAAACAAAGAAACAAACATCTGAACCCCTATGTTGGGGACTATTTCTGTGAAGCCTAAAATAAGAGATTAATGAATAAGTGATCTAATTATTTTTGGTTTTAGATTATTATTATTATTATTACAAAGAGCTATTTTATCTATTGGTTTATTAGTTGCAGTTACAACTCCAGTCACGTTGGCTTTTAAGCTCCTTTAATATTTTTTATTCATGCTAATCTTGTTATATCTCCTTACCTATTTCACACACAAATGAGATTACTACGTTTTCTTTAGGTCATACTTCAAGTCTTTGATAATTTAACCCCGTTGGAGACTTCATAACATACTGTATTAAATCTTAGTTCCTCCAGCTCAACTACACTTCTCTCTTACTTTCCAGATTAGAAACTGCATTCTTTCATATTTCTTTGAGTGTTAGACTCAGACTATGGTTTAATAAGAATTTTCTTAATAGAATAAGACAAAAGTTGAAAGATAATTTCAGGATGTCCAACAGACGTGTGGTTATGTGGCTCTGTGCCCTACGATCGGGGTTCTAGAAAGAGGATTTGAGTATTTGAGCGGGTCTTCCACCTGAGTGCAGATACAGACTTGTGCGAGTCGATGCTTCCATCCACTACCTTAGGGGACTCATGTAGTCGAAATATTGTGGCAAATATGTCAGAGGACGTGTTATCTCAGCAAGAACAGAAGAAAGCTGAGAACACCTGGATGTTTAAGTTACACAGACTATCTGCCCTCAAACAGACACAGAGAGCTTTGAATAAAATTCCCTAAGAAATTACTGGTATTCCCCAGAATAAATTTAAGTAAAATTCAACCTACTAAAATTTTTGATTCTGTTGAGAATTATTAGGCACCCTTTAATAAAATAATGGAAACTACGTAGCAATCTATACTATTCGTATATTCGTTTTATTGTGTCTGCCAAGCAATGCAGACTTGTTTACATAGTCACACTAATTTTACTAGATGTTTGTTGTTTTTACTACTTTCTTCTTTACATATAATTTAAATTTCTATTTTTAAAAAGATTTTATTTATTTATTTATTTATTTGAGAGAGACAGAGAGAGGGGGAGCATGGTGGTGAGAGGGGTAAAGGGAGAAAGAAAAGCAGGTTCCCCACTGAGCAACGAGCCTGACAAAGGGCTTGATATCAGGACCCCGAGATCATAACCTGAGCAAAGGGAGACACCTGACCTAGCGAGCCACCTAGGCATTCCTTAACTTTTCATATTTTAATAAACTTTTTTCACATTCGTGTTATAGTCACATTCACTGAAGGATTTTTTTGAAGCATGTTATATAAGAGTTGGAAAGAGAGGAAGAAAGTAGAGAAAACAAGAGAAGCAAACAGTAAGCTTACTATTTTTAGGTTTCCTATTAGGTCTTGGGAATCTTGATATGTAAAACAGGGTCTTTCTTTTTAAAAAACTGAAAATGAAAGTTTTCTAACTTTTAAATTGACAATAGGTGAATAGGAAGTATTTTTAAACCCAAACCTTATGTACATTGTACATTATTTATGTATACATGTGTGTGTATGAATAATGTGTGTGCATATATATAAAACATATATATATGCAGATACACACACACACATACACACACACACACAAGACCAGGGAGGAAAGTGTTAATTTACTACCTTCTCCAATGCTAATTACTTCATGTCAAGAGTCTGGGTGAGCTAGCTTAGGTGATGTTTCTACTCTTTGAACCAATGATTGTGCACATGGCCTCTTTTGGAAATTAGAAAGGGATATTATTCTAAAAGAAGATGAAAATTATTTCCAGAAAAAAAAGTAGAGAAAGAAGTATCATGCAGACAAAAACAATGAATCGTGGGCTGGCTCTCTCTTTTTCTTTCTCTCTCTCTATATGAGAATTATTAGGCTTTTTTTTTTTGTAGAGAGGCAGATAATATTTTAGGCTTTATAGGCCATAAGGTCTCTGTCTTAACTACTCAACTCTACCTCTAGTGTAAAATATCTACACAAATAGCTTTTATGTTCCAATAAAACTTTATTTATGGAAACAGGTGAGTACTTGAATTTGGCCCATTGGCTATAGTTTTCTGACCCCAGAGATAGGTCTTCATAGTCTGTACATAAACACAATATGGTATAGGAGCTATTACTGATTCTAACCAGCTCTGAAGGTAAAGGGAAAAAAAATAAAACTTAGTCAATGAGGAAGGTATTACAGTGATAGTAAACCTTGAGGTCAATGAACAAGTAGATGGAGTGTTCCAGCAAATAAGTGGAAAGAGCTATTCCAAGCAGAAAAAAGAGTATGGAAAGATATAAAGTCATGAAAGAGGGACAACATATTTGTGAAATAGGAAATGATTTATGGTAGAAAAAAAATGGGGGGATTGTAGTTTGGATAGGTGTGACTGGAGAGAAGTTGTGGCCACATTGTTGTAGCATTTTATGCTGTCATGGTAATAGGATTAAAATCATCTTTTTGCCAAAGAGAACAAGGAGAAGTCAATAACTCGTATTTTGCAATTTTCCTTCCATCCAATGAATAGAAATACAACCAAATAACCTCTATTATTCAAATTATATTCCTGGGAGTCCTCACATTATTTGACCATAGAAAAACCATAAACGCTGTAGCTTACTCCCCCCTTTCACATTTAATTCGAGAGTTTAGGGCTTTTCTTTTGTATCATGAACTCTGTTATCAATCTCAAATTATAACATAAGTTTCTTATGAAAATTGTGAATATACAAAAAAATCATAAAAGTAAAACTGAAATAAACTACTATCAAGGAGGATAAAGCTAAATATCATTGTATATCATGAACTGTATATCACCTTTCAATAATAAAAAATCCTTTCTTTTAAATGATTTTTTAAAATATAAAATATTTTAAATAAAAGTTCTTTTTAGTAATTGGAATTTTAATGTGCAAGATCTACTTAACAAAAAAAGTATAGCTATTTGCAGAACGATATGCTGGACACAATATAAGATGAGCTCTGTATCCTTCAGAAGCCAACAGTAAGGATACAAGCCTATCGGACAGAAAATGATGTTGGAATAACAAGTAACAGTAGACAGTCCAATATTGAGTGGTATGTTATAGATTATGAGTCCTAGGGAAATGTATGTTGCCAGTTAAACTAGTAAATGTTTCGAAAATGTGTCATCCCTGTCAGGTATGTCAAGTAGATATTTAATTCATTAAACAGATGTGACTGGAGCTTTTTGAGGCACCACACCTAGGAATTCAGTGGTGAATGAGAAGGAAGAGGTATTTTTCATCTTGGTTCTTACATCTTATTGTGGACACAGTTGCTAAACAAGCAAACATACAATATGATTTCAGAAAGTGGTACAGACTTTAAGGAAAATAGAAAAATGTAAACAAGAATGACAGTCTGTGTTGAAGGCAACTTTTCATAGGCCATTTTGGGAAGAAGTCTCCTCAGAGGTTATATTCAAAGGAAACAGACAATAGGGAAGCAAATATTTCAGATAGTGAAGAAGTAGGATCACAGAATCCCAGATGGAGAGAACTTGCTGTATAATAAAAAAAATTGGCTGGTCTTTGTCATTCATTCCTGCAAGGAAATCTCTAAATCCTTGAATTTCCTCATGTTGGGAGTGTGTTATTCAAAGTGACCCCTGAGTTTATGACCATCAGGTAACTTAGGTGGAGTCTAACCACTCCAGAAAAAAACAAACAAACAAACAATTGTGTTATTATAGAATTGGGATTAGGGTTTTCACCCAGATGATATCAGGTTTCCTGGGAGAGAAGGAGAATTGGAGGTTGAACTTAATCACTGGTCAATTAATCAATCAATCATGCCTCTGTAATGGAACTCCAATAAAAGCTCAATAAAAACAATAAGGCTTGAGTGAGGCTTCCTGGTTGGTGATACACACTGACATGCTAGAAAAATGATGATGCTGAGGGTAGGGAAGCTCCATGTTTAATACTCTCCCATCCTCACTCCGTGTCTCTTCATTTGGCTGGTCTTGATTTCCTTTATAATCAAATTGCATTTATAATTACAGTGTTTTCCTGAGGTCTGTGAGTCATTGTAGCAAATTATCAAATCTGAGAGGCCATGGGAACCACTGGATTTGTAGCCAATTAGTCAGTTGTGCAGGTGGCTGGTGAATCCTAGAGTTTGCAGTTGGTGTCCGAAATGAGGCGTGTGTTGTGGAGACTGAGCCCTTGAGCTGAGAATTCCACACTAATTCCAGGTAGTTAGCATCTGAATTACATTGCAGAATTGGAGACAAAGGAGGAATAGAAAGAAGGCAAATTTGTGTTCAGAAACAAGCAAGAGAGAAAGAGATAAGCATAGACCAAATCCTGGGGTGGAGGTGCAAAATAGTTTGGGCGTTTTTTTCTAAGCACAGCAGAAGCTTGTAAAATATTTTTAGCAGATGAGTTATGGAAATAGAATTATGGCTACAGATTACCCGGGATACTATGTGGAAAACTGGAGACTGGTCATCGGCGACAATGCTCCTTCTAGTGAAGATAATCCAGGCATGTTCCCAGTGGAAATGAGGGTGATTTATTTTGGTGTTAGAGCCTACAGGGTTTGCAGCTGCATTGGATATGGAGGAGAGGGAGAAAAATAAAGGAATTATTTTTAGGTATTGGCCTTAAAGTAGTAATTACTTAGATGAAGAATGATGGGGAGGAACTGATCTATTAAGAGGAATGGAGAGAATTGTGTATATCTTAATTGCTTATTGTAGTAGCAGAATAATGACTCCTCTAATCCCTGACACCTTTGTATATGTTTCCTGACACCTTTGTATATGTTTCCTGACACAGCAGAGGGAAATTAAGGTTGTAAATGAGATTAAATTTGCTAATCAGCTGACCTTGAAAATAGGGAGATTAGGCTGTATTATCTGGATGGGCCTGTGTAGTTACAAGGTTCTTTAAAAATAAGAGAGAAGCAGAAGAGAGAGACCTAGGAAGATGAAAGAGTGAGAAGGACTCAGACTCTTAACGCTGACTTTGAAAGCGGAGGAGGGAGTCCATAAATCAAGGAATGCAGGTGGCTTTTAGAAGCTGGAAAAGGCAAGCAAATGGGTTCTCTCATAGCATCTCCAGAAGGGAACCCCATCTTTCTGACACCTTGATTTTAGCCCCAGGGCACCTATGACACAGTTCTAATGTACAGAAATGTATTATAATAAATTTGTGTGGTTTTAAGCCAGTAAATTTGTGGTAATTTGTTACAGCAGCAATGAGAAACTAATACACCTATTAATCATTCAGGTGGAGGTTTTCAGAAAGAAGATAATTTATAAATCTATAGTTCAGAGAAGAGGTTGGATATAGAGTTGTAGGCATGAAGGTCAAGGGCACATTAACAAAGGACAGATAAGCAAGAGGAAGATAGATCATAAATATGTTGTCATAGATACAGTTTTGCATTGGGGATGTCTAATATTACATAATTACTTTGTAGTACAGTGGGTACTTGTACCTGGGTGGCTATCAAGAGATGCGTGTAAAACCTTATTTAATTTCTGACATATCTTTTATATTGTGAATAATTTTGTTTAAAGTGTTCAAAGCTATACTTATACAAATTTTATATCTTTCATTCAGCACATTTTTAACATTTCAAAACCTAGTATAAAAAATTAACATATGGGGTGCCTGGGTGGCCCAGTGGGTTAAAGCCTCTGCCTTGGGCTAGGGTCATGATCTCAGGGTCCTGGGATGGAGCTCTCTGCTCAGCAGGGAGCCTGCTTCCCCCACTCTCTCTCTCTGTCTGCCTCTCTGCCTACTTGTGATCCCTCTCTCTCTGTCAAATAAATAAATTGAATATTTTAAAAAAATTAACATATATGCAGGATACAACAGAAATTTTTAAAAGATGTAGTCTATGGTAGAAAGATTGAAAGGGCTTTTTGTTTATTTTCTTTCTCCTCTTCTATATAATTTCGTGCTTCTTGATAACTACTGAGGAAATTCCAAGACAGTACTGATTAAGGACAAGAATAAGCAATATTCTCTTTGCCAAACAATAACTACTATCTCTCAAAGGATCACAAAATAAATATTAATTAATAATTTTAACAGTCTAGACTCTGCCATGTCTATTGCTTTGAGAGATGATAAAAGTTATTATACATAAATTATCAGCAATTAGACTCTTTTCCTTTGTTTAACAAATATATATCAAAAATTATCTTAGAGCAACATTGTATTTAACTAGTCAAATTGTTGAACCACTTATAGTGTGAGGGGTACTTCCTCTGCCATCAGTAGTATTTCCTTGAGACAATAATGAATTCTGTGGAACCTATCTTATTCTGTCCAGTTGAAAAGACTTTGCTATTTATCATGAGTAGAAAAAGGCCATTTTTTCCTTGAAAAAGTAAATGAAAGTGAAGTGAAAAAAAAAAGCATTGCTGGAGCATACATCTCGAGAAAGCTGCTATGTGAGGAAAAAAAAAATGCAAGCCATGAGAAGCTGGCCCTTTACAGTCAGGTGATGGCTTTTACTGGCATCAGTTAAGTTTAAAGACACCATGAAATTGTGTGACATTGCATTGAAAAGCTTTTAGACCTCTCTTTGGATACAAAATGCATGTTTCATGTAACTTTTATCTCTCCAAGCTAGTGGAGAGGAGGACAATGATGTCTGTACTTTAAAGCACACTGAGTTACTGCTATAGAATCCAAATGCAGCCATACAAGAATTGGTTACAGCTTATTCTCTATTGTATTTTTTAAACTGTAGTGTTTTAAAGATTGATTTTTTTATAGTAAGGATTGGCTGCTATACCGATATTTTACCCGAACCCAGTTACATTTTTATGTTCTATACAATTTTTAAAAAGTACCAATCCAATTAAAGTCTTTTCAGCATTTGCAAAAAATCTTGCAGCTTTGAATTATGGGATGTTTGACCAAATGTGAGTATAACTATGGCAACACTTGTTTGTAATAAGAGGTCTGCTCCAATGAAAAATGAACTCTCACTGCATTTTATTTGTGGTTCTGGGATATCTTTAAGTACTGTGAAAGTAAATCACACTTACCACTTTCTTGAAGAGGCGAGGAGTTTTCCTTCATTTCTTTTCTGGACAGACATCATTTTCTGTTTATTTGTGTCTAGTGATAATATGAAATTTGAAGTATATACTTAAAGTGTACAATTTGAAAGGCTTGGATATACATATAAATTGCTTGACCCATCACCACAAACAAAATGATGAACATATCCATTACTACTTAAAGTTTCCCTCTGCCTCTTTGCAATGCCTCCCTCCCATTCCTATCCCCTGTCCCCAGACAACTACTGATCTGCTATGTCAAAGTGGGTCACTTAGCATGATTTTGAATTTTATATAAAAGAAATTCCAGAGCATATATACTTGTCTCATTTTTTTACTCAATAATTTGAGATTCATTATATTGTAGGATGAATCAATAGTTAATTTATTTTTACTGCTGTGTAGTATTCTATTATATGGAAACCCTATAATTTGTGTATATTTATATGTTGATGGATATTACAAATAAAGTTGTTCTGTGATTATAACTTGCATTTGCCCACTATTAATGATGTTGAACATGTTTTCAAGGGTTTGTTGATCATATCTTTGCCCACTAAAAAAAAATTGGGTCATATGATTTATAATAACTTTCATTAAGAGTTTGAGTTTCAGGCACCTGGGTGGCTCGGTTGGTTGGGCGACTGCCTTCTGCTCAGGTCATGGTCCTAGAGTTCTGGGATCGAGTCCCACATCGGGCTCCCAGCTCCACGGGGAGTCTGCTTCTCCCTCTGACCTTCTCCCCTCTCATGTTCTCTCTCTCACTCTCTCTCTCTCTCAAATAAATAAATAAATTCTTTAAACAAACAAACAAAAACAACAACAAAAAAAGAGTTTGAGTTTCTAGGGTGCCTGAGTGGCTCAGTGAGTTAAGCCTTTGCCTTTGGCTCAGGTCATGGTCTCAAGGTCCTGGAATCGAGCCCTGCATCAGGCTCTCTGCTCAACAGGGAGCCTGCTTCCCCCTGTCTCTGCCCGCCTCTCTGCCTACTTGTGATCTCTCTCTCTCTGTCAAATAAATAAATACATATTTTTTTTTTAAAAAGAGTTTGAGTTTTTAGAGTTTTATCTAAAGAACATATTCTGGGACACCTGGGAGGCTTAGTCAGCTGAGCCTCCTACTCTTCTTGATTTCTGCTCCAGTCATGGTCTCAGGATCCTGAGATCAAGGCTCTGCTTGTCTCTCTCCCTTTGCTCCTTCCCCTGCTCTTTCTAACTCTCAAACAATAAATAAATAAAATCTTAAAAAAATAAAGAACATATTCTGGACACAAAGCTCTTTATGAAACACATGATGTGCAAATATTTTCTCTAAGACTGTGGCTTGTCTATTCATTCAGCCATGAAGGAAGTAGAAAGTGTCAAATATCTTTTTCTTGTTTGACCAAGAAATTCTACAAGTATCCATGCTTTACAGAAATATTCTGGAGGTGGTTATAATATTATATCAGGTAACAACTCTAATGATAGAATTTGAATAGATAGAAGCCATAAACTTTTTAACAACAGAGCATACTTCCATCTCTGCAATTGAGGTATCTTAAAAGATTTCCTTCCAAGGAGAATTTTTCAATAATAAAAAATAGAATAGCATTGTACTTTTTTTAATATAAGCCTCCACATTTGACAAGAAGTAAGACTAGTATTGGGAGAATATTTCCAATACTTGATCAGTTCCAACTTTATGAATTTCAATTGTTTTTGTATCTGTATAGTTGTGATAAACAAGATATTCTCCCTTTGAGAACATTTTTCATCATCATCATTATCAAGTCTATACCAGTTCAAGTGAATCTAGAAGCTATCAAATCTTTCTCTCTGATTTCTCTCCCTTCAGATTTCCCCTTCTTCCCCTATGGTCCCCCATGCTATCGCTTTTATTCCACATATGAGTGAAACCATATGATAATTGTCTTTCTCCACTTGACTTCTACAGACACATGAAAAAATGCTTAATATCACCAGCCACTAGGGAAATACAAATCAAAACCACAACAAGATACCATCTTACACCAGTTAGAATGGCAAAAATTTACAAGACAGGGAACAATAAATGTTGGCAAGGATGTGGAGAAAGGAGAACCCTCTTACACTGTTGGTGGGAATGCAAGCTGGTATAGCCACTCTGGAAAACAGTATGGAGTTTCCTCAAGATGTTAAAAATAGAGCTACCATATAACCCAGCACCACTATGTATTTAGCCCAAAGATATAGATGTACTGAAAAGAAAGGGCACATGTACCCCAATGTTCATAGTGGCAATGTCCACAATAGCTAAACTATGCAAGGAGCCAAGATACCCTTCAAGATAAATGGATAAAGAAGATGTGCTACATATATAAAATGGAATATTTTTATTAACATCTTAATTTTATTTATAAAATGGAATATTATTTAGCCATCAGAAATGATGAATACCCCTTCATTTTTGCACTCTGACCTAGAGGGCAAAATCTTTCCCTCCTAACTATCTGCATAGTATAAGCTACTTGATTCTGCCCATTGTTATATTGTATCAGCTGAGAAATTGTGTATTTGAAATTGACTAAGTAATATGAGGGAATCAGAGGCAGTTTGGTAAAGTAGTAAGAATGTGGGCTTACATTTTAGGCTTCCTCTGAATCCCAGCTCTTCTCTTTACTCCTCCTTTTAGTTAAGAAAAATAACGTAGGGGCGCCTGGGTGGCTCAGTGGGTTAAAGCCTCTGCCTTCAGCTCAGGTCATGATCTCAGGGTCCTGGGATCAAGCCCCGCATTGCATCTGGCTCCCTGCTCAGTGGGGAGCCTGCCTCCCCCACTCTCTCTGCCTGCCTCTCTGCCTACTTGTGATCTCTCTCCCTCTGTTAAATAAATAAATAAAATCTTAAAAAAAAAAGAAAAATAACATAATCTCTCTGAGATACTTTACCAAAAAGTGAAAATCATAATATTTGTTAAAGAGAAGAGATATAAAAATGCCTAGCACATAATAGATACTCACTAAATGTCAATTTTTAGGGATGGTGATGATGAAGAACAGAATGGAGCCTGGTGGTATGTAGTAAGGAGGGCACGTATTGCATGGAGCACTGGATGTTGTACATAAACAATGAATCTCAGAACACTGAATCAACAACTTATGATGTATTTTATGGTGACTAACATAACACAATTAAAAAAAAAGAATGGAGTGTGAATACTAAGTGAAATGGAACTTGAAAATTTTTATAAGGTTTTGTGTCTACACAGAAGCTATGTGTTCTTTTTCCGTAAAGTTACTGGGTTGTGTGTATGTGGTATGTGTGTGTATATGTGTTTATAATATATTTTACTGTCCTTTCAGTTCTAGTTTTAAAATGCATACTGCTGAATGAATGTCTTAACATGGAGATTTTACTATTTGACCCTGTGTTTAGAAGGAGTACAATAAATCTTAAAACCTTGGTATTATGCTAAATGAAATAAGTCAGTCAGAGAAAGACAATTATATGATCTCTCTGATATGAAGAATTTGAGAGGCAGGGCGGGGGGTTGTGGGGGGTGGGGGAGGGAAATGAAACAAGATGGGATTAGGAAGGAGATAAACGATAAGAGACTCCTAAACTCACGAAACAAACTGAGGGTGGCTGGAGAGTAGGGGGGTAGGGATAGGGTTGCTGGGTTATGGACATTGGGGAGGGGATGTGCTATGGTGAGTCTGTGAAATATGTAAGCATGATGATTCACAGACATGTACCATGGGACAAATAATACATTATATGTTAATTTAAAAAAACAAAACCAAAAAAAACCCTTGAATATTTTGCTATTCGGTCCATTGTGAGGAAATTCAATGACATGTGAGTTAAAATGCACTATATAATCTATAAAGCATTATATAAATATAAGCAGCTTTAATGGTACTTATTAATATTTTCCACCAATTTTAATTTCAATGAAAACAATTAAATAAATAAAATTTTGTTTTACTGTGGAGCTTCAAGATTCAACAAACCAAGCAGCTGGAGACTTAACCATTCCTTACAATGTTTATCTAACAGTGTCTGCTAAATAAAAAAAGATTGGTTTCCCCGCATAAAGACTTAAAATTTTATCAAATTATTGATTACAGTCAGATTTTCTATGACTATGTTAATTCGTATAGTATATTTAGTCAAGTAGTACAGTAATTTATACTAGAAAGATCATAAGTATTCACACTTGGGAATCAAATATCATTGGCCTAAGACTTCAATAACTAGCTCAAGATCTCTAATTTTGTATGTGTATTTTAGTAAACCGTTTCCCTATATTCAAATATTTGTACTTGATTTTAAATTTATAAATATTTATATAGAAAAATATATTGATAAATCACCCTAAGACAAATAACAGATCTAATAACAAGTTCAATTTGCTACCAAAGGATTCAGTCCTACAGGAATTCCTACAGGAAGTTTGATTTCAGTTGAATGGCTTATGGGCATAGAGAGAAAATAACCAAAAGATCATAACTGAAAAGATTATAACCAGGATAGATTATCTATTTGGCAGCATGGTTTAAATACAGTCTCTGGTAAAATATGGGATTAATTCTTCTTGTTCTCCTCTTTTGAAGATTTATAATACTCATTTTATTGTATATGTAGTGTATTATTCTGAAGTTGACTGTAAAGATAAATGATTTGTTTAACAGGAAAAATTAGTTTATTCTGATAAAAACCAAAAATGCCTTTCTGTGGTAAAAACATATCAAGTTATAATAAAGATGCATTCATTGAGTTTCAGAACAGAAAATATCAGTAGAAATGTGTAGGTATGCATTTGTATAAAAATACTCATTTTTTTCATTTATTTTTTAAATGTTCCTATTTTGGAATGAGAAAGTTTTCAAAGTTTCTATTGGCTCATACATCTTTAAATCTATAATTAAAATATAAAATAGTAACATTATATAATATTTTGATTATAACACTAAATGTGTACTGTCCTAGTTTCCTGGGGCTGCCCTAACGGATTACACAGACTGTATGGCTTAAAACAACAGAAAGATGTTCTCTCACATTTCTGGAGGCTAGAAGCTCTAGAATCTCTAACTGAAGGTTTTGACAGATCTATGGTCTCTTTGAAGTCTCTAGGGTAGCCTTTGTTGACCGTCTTAGCTTCTAGTGATTTCTGTCAATTCTTGGCATTTGTTGGCTTATAGATATGTCATTCCTCCATTGTCATATAGTATTTCCCATGCGTGTTGTGTCTCTGTGTCCAAATTTCTCCCTTTTATATGATTCCAGCTGGACATGACACAGATTTTGAGGGGAAACTCTTCAAGCCAGTACATGTACCTACTAAGATCCAGATTCTAATGCTAATATGAAAGATCAGTCTTCCACAATTCTGCTGATTTTATTGATGGATGATCTGATGTGAGTTTGTCAGGTTTTATTAGATTAGAGATGAAATGTAGTGAATGGCCCTTCCACCTTGATGATGCAGACAGGAACAGAGTCTGGGTTCTATAGCTGGCCTGACGCCTCAGTGAGTGAGCCCAGAATGCTCTGGGGCACAGAAAAAAAGTCATGGTTTAAAAGAGCAACTAGAATATGAAGGATCCCTACCTAGAACTCTGTCAAATGTTGGGAGAGATGCTGGACACTATTATATGTTTAGCAGTAGTGAATATATGAATAGGATTTAAAAAAATGCAAAAATATAAGAACAAGGAAGAGAAGGCTAAAGTAGTAGAACTTACATAAATGTGTTTGCAACCTAATAAACTAGTATCTTGATATCTTAGGAAAAAATAAGGCAAATTACTGGAACTATACTTCATTGTCTTTTCTAACCTTGGAAAAGGATTATAATAACAAAAGAAATTTTTTTTAATTTAAAGTAAGAAATCGTGAGGTGTTTCTAAATTATATAAATATAATATATAATTTAGATAAACCTACCATTTAAGTACTCTTTTCTCTAATGTTAGCCTTTTGATAGTCACTTCATCAAAATGGGACTGGTTTAAAATATACATTGCGCAGTGTCACTGACTAAACTGAGATATTTTGTATTCATGAGAATCTTGGAAAATGCTTGTTACAATTAGAGTTTTTAAGTCAGAACTACCCCTGTCAATTATATGTCAGCTATAACACACGCAGCACTGAGATAGCTAGATGAAAGTTATTTATAAGTCTTACAAAATACAGTAATAAAATCACTTCATATCTGAGTGATTGGTGTATGCCTCTGGCAGATTTTTTTTCCTCAGAGCACTTCTTTTGTGATGAATTAAAAATGTGGTAGCTAATGTTGTCACATAAATAACAGATATCTGTGAAATTTTAAGATTTTTAATACCATTTTTTAACCATGGGGGGGAACATGTTTGAAGTTGGAAGAATAATTTTGCTCCAAATGTCAAAGTAAAAATGGAAGAGCAAAAATGAAAAAAAAAAAAGTTTTAGACTTTCTTAAAAAAATGACATTTGCGATGTATATAATTTATAGTATTTTATACGGTTTTTGGTTTACATCTAGTGTCAAATTATTTCAAAATTTTCTGCCAAAATTTAATGTGAATATAAGAAATGGGTGCATTTTTTATGTGGGGAAATAATATTATAAATATCAAGGGTCTACAAAACTTAATTCCCTCAATTAGTGGTTGTCCTCTCACTGAGAATAATTTGTCAATCTGGAAAATATAGGAGAAAAAATTATCAAAGACTTTGGAGACTTAAGACAGGAAAGAACTATGGACAGAACAAGGAAAATCCGAGATATAAGTATAGGATTTGGGGACATTTTCCTCCTGTATTCTTCTGCTGATTCAAAAGTTAAGAAGCTGCAATGCTGAATGGGACTTTTCATAGTCTCCTAGGCTAGAAATGGTTTCTCAGGCTTGGCAGTACTATAATCTTGCGTTGGATAATGTTTTGTTGTGAGGACTGTTCTGTGCAATTTAAATGTTTTATAGCATTCCTGGCCTCTACCCACTAGACACTATTACCAACATCCTTCTTCTACCAGGTTGTGACAACCAAATTGTCTTCAGTAAATGCCAAATGTCTCCTGGGGACAAAATTACACTTGATAGAGAATGAATAGGACAAAATAAAGGAAGAAAAGTTTTAATTTAGGAGTTCCAAAGATAGGTTTCCTAGTAAATGTCCCAGGCTTTTAGTTGATACCCGAGAAGATATTCTTATACTTCTAGATACTATAAGAATACACTTGAAAGAAACTGGTCCTGACAGGGTGTACAGTCTAACTTCAAAAACTTTTGATCCCTTAAATATTATCAAGTGGTCTGAGAGTGCTAGTACACCAAGTGTCCAGAAGAAGCAAGTGTAATGGGGTGCCTGGGTGGCTCAATTGACTGCTTTTGGTTCAGGTCATGATCCTAGAGTCCCAGGATCAAGTTCCTCATGGGGCTCCCAGCTCCATGGGGAGTCTGTTTCTCCCTCTGAACCTCTCCCCTCTCATGCTCTCTCTCACTGTCTCTCTCTCAAATAAATAAAATCTTTAAAAAAAGAAAAGCAAATATAATGTTAATATAATCCTATATTTAAAATTGTGTTTACAAATTTTCATTTTATCTGAATACTGTTTAATCAACCTAAACAAACATTCAACAAAAATAGATACCATGGAGGCGCCTGGGTGGTTCAGTGGGTTAAGGCCTCTGCCTTTGGCTCGGGTCATTATCTCAGGGTCCTGGGATAGAGCCCTGCATCATACTCTCTGCTCAGCGGGGAGCCTGCTTCCCCCCCCCCCCTCTGCCTGCCTCTCTGCCTACTTGTGATCTCTCTCACTCTCTCTGTCAAATAAATAAATAAATAAAATATTAAAAAAATACCATGATTAGAATTCAAGAGATGCTATAAAAACAGAGCTTAAAACAATGCGTTTATCACAGACTTTTAAAATATATTTACTATAATGAGCAAATAAAAGGGGAGATTACAAACTTTCTCAGATAAATAGAAAGCATAAAAATGAAATAAATAAAAGTTCTAGAAATGGGTACAAAATCTAAAATTAGAGAGGTAGAAATTATGGTCTAAAAAACTCTCCCAGAGGCATCAAAAATAACACATCTGTGGGAAATAGAAAGGAACCCAAGAAGAGACTGAGTATGGAAGACTCTGCTTCTGGTAAAAAAGGACTTATAAGAAACTGATTTATCTATACCCTTTCCCTGCCTGAAAAAACAAAAGAAAACAGAAAAATAAAGAAAAAAATCAACTATCTTAAAAACAATGAAAATCAGGCAATGAAAGACATTGGTCTTTGAGAGACAGGAGACAAATGAGGCACACCCCTAAAATTGTTCTTGCCGCTTTGAGAGAGTATCCAAGTTTGGGTGGGAGCTGTGGCGTTATTGGGACTCTTGGAGTTGAAGAGATAGACCTGAAAGTCCAGGGAAACCAAGGCATCTAGAGTTTCAGAGCAAAGTACTATCGAGAAGAGAGCTGTACAGGGAGAGATTTGTAGTCCCCCAACTTGAGTATCCAGAAGATTATCAGTGAATTCACTAAGAAAACTATTCAAGGCCCAGGAAAACACCAGGCTAAGGATTCAAGGTAACATCATATAACTCATGGGGCACTGAGCTGACTATTCAGGAAGCTGTTACCTCAGTAGTGGGGAATAGCTAGCTTTAGACCAAGCACTGCTCCAAACCAACCAAACAAAAAGAAGTGCAAGACCCAGAAGGATCAAACTGGTTTCAAGAACTTTCAAGTACTTCACCCAGAACAAAGCACAAGAATAGTTATAAAAACAAAAATACCCTCTACCATCCAACAATGTAAATTTCATAATGTCTACCATCCAACTGAAGTTTTTCTAGCATGCAAAAAATCATATAGTATCATCATAATGAGGAAAATACTCACAAACTAAAACCAAACCAGGATGGATGTTAGAATTAGCACATAAAGATATTAAAACAATTTTTATTATTATTTCATATATTCAGAAATTTAAGTAGAGCCATGGAGAATATGAGAAAGACTCAATTTAAACTTTTAGGGGTGACTTCTATGGTGTCTAAGAGGAAAAGTACACTGGATACAATAATTTGGATCATTTGGATATGGGTAATCTGTCTAATGGCAATTAGACATTGTAGGAGTGAAAAACAGGAGTGAACTTAGACATAGCAATAGAAAAGACACAAAATGAAACAAATAGGGACAAAAGAATTTTAAAAAATGAAAAGAGCATCACTGATCTGTGAAATAACATTTATATTATTATTATACATAATATTATTATAGCATTATATAATATATGTTTATATTTAATATATTATATTATAAATATATATTTATATATATTTGATATATTATATTATAAATATATATTTATAATAGAATGATTATTAATATTACCATTAATTATTAACATCACAAAACATTATTATAAATATATTTAATATATTATTATTAATTATTATTTTATATAATATAAATTATAAAGAAGATTGCCCCTCAGGGAATAGATTCAAGTTTATTTTCCCAGTCACAATAATGCCATTTTCCTCTGGACAAACGAAGCAGCCCTCATTTATGGCACAGGAGAAAAAAATCTGTTGGAAGATATATAGGAAAGATTTTCTTTGAGGAAGACTGCCAAACTACCTTCCCCTTTTCTTTTATGAATGTGTTGTTATGAATTGTTTCTTAGAGAAACATGAAGGCAGCCACCCTGAGGATGAAGCTGACAACCCAGTATTATGGAGAAAACCAAATGGGAAGAACCAGAGCATTTGTGTCTTATATTAAGTCACTGAATTAACCAATCAGCATAGCCTTGAGGGCATAGACTATGTGATAGTGATTTTCCTCATTGTTTAGGCCACTTTGAGTAGAGTTCTTTGCTACTTGTGGCTAAAAACATGTTGATGTGATTGTTTGAATCAATAAACTAGAAACTAGTATCCACAATTGAATCAAATCACTCTGAAAACTTCCAAAGAGACATTCGAAGTATTTTTTAAATAGAATATTTTGTCCTAAAACCTTGCTAAGCACAGCCCTAGAGTAACGTAGCTAAAACACCAATGTTATCAAATCACCCCCTGATGTGAAATTCTCCAATGGTACTGTGCTAACAGAAAGTTTTCCTAAGCTTCCATGTAGGAAATTTCATGATCTAACATGCCTCTCTACTGTCATTTTCCATTACCCTCTATCAAAACGGTTTATTTTTAAGCTACTAGCATTATATAATTTAATTAGTACTTTTACTTCGTTATAGATAGTTGCAGTTATGAACATGTCAAAGATTTCTGGACTTAGCTCTAGCATATGCAGCACTACTTTCTTAAAGTGCAGTGTTTAAGCCTGAGATTCCCCGTTGATCCTTCATGAAAAGCTTTCTACAGGATCACTAAACTACTTCCCACTCAGCATAAACTTTTGTCTGTAGAGTGGTACTAATTGTACTATTTCAGCGACTCGATCTGTCTAAGTAAATGCTCTTTTCTCCATCGAGGAAGACCTTATTGAGGTTCGATGAGAGTAAGCCATTCACCTTTTGATGTCCAAACTCCAGATTAGTAATGGAAGACAACAATTGTCTAGTTGCTTGTTCAATGAATGAATTATTTACACATAACTTTAGGTAAAGTTCTATGATAAAATATTATCTGAATCTCTTACCTTTAATGATAATGAAGAATAAAACAAAAATTTTTCTCTTCATTTTGCAAAATTGTAGAATACAAGATATTATTTAATGTATGTAATTTTCTTATATCCAAGAATGATTTAAGTCAACAAAGTGATAAAAGCTATTAAAAGAAATGGATAATATAAATAAAGTAGGATAATGTAATTTGGATTTGCAGAGTGCTATGTTTGATAGTCTTTATATTGCATATGTAATCTTCATGTAATTACTTAAACTATCCAAACCTCAGTTTCCATATACATACAAAGACAAAATTGCAATCACATATTTTGGTGGGAATAAAATGACATATATCAAACTCCTCTGTAAATGATTAGTAGCTATACCTAGGTTAGCTCTAAATTTATCAAATCTTAATTAATATATAATCAAAATAATTGTTATGGACTGCCTCCACCATGCTAATATATGGTATAATCTGATATATTCCTTTGAGCTACTCTAGTATATTTACACAGAAGTAAGAAAATAACAATTTTTCACTGACCAGATGCAAACAAACTTTTTAAAGTCATCTGTACCCATACCATAGTATCCCTCTCCTCTTCTTTAGACACAAATTAACTCATAGCTTTTATAATTGCTAAATTATAAGGTGGTTCTTTTTCCTTATCTGAAGTTGTATTAGTATCAGATCAGAGGAATAGATATTATCTTCCTCCTTGGAAGTGGTGAAATCACTTTTACAGAAAATAGCAAGTAATGATTTAAGTACTGGATCGGATCAGATGATTCATGAATCATATAGGCATCAGCACTGAAATGGACAGGTTTAGCGACAATCATAAACACCCTAAGAAATGCAGTTGAAAACACATGTAGCCTTTTTAAATTTGTACCATGGCAGAGCTGTCCAACAGAACTTCTTGCAAAGATGGAAATGTACTATATGTGTGTTATCCTGAGCATTTGGAATAGGGCCAATGTGACTAAAGAACTAGTAATTTAATAATTTAATTTAATTATTTACTTTAATTTAATTTAATGCATTTAAGTTAATTTATACATTGCATGCTTTTAGTAGTTACTGTATTGGGCAACAGAGATCTAAGGAATTAATT
>CM052800.1:87849567-87901291 GCA_028533885.1 Nasua narica | reverse complement strand
TGGGATAGAGCCCCGCATTGGGCTCTCTGCTTAGCAGGGAACCTGCTTCCCCCCTTCTCTCTGCCTGCTTGTGATCTCTCTCTCTCTTTCAAATAAATAAATAAAATCTTAAAGAAAGATAGAATATTGCTCTATAAAGTATTAATATTAAAATAATTAACTGGTTCATCTATATATTTTTATATAGTGAAGAAAATTTGTCATAATACTCTCATGCACAAAATCGTTACACTCATATAATCATATAATTACACAGTTAATCTTATCATAATGAATAAATCACTTAAGTTAAATTGTAATTATGTTTATTAAATGTTAATTTCATATATCAAGTTCATATTTTAAGTGCACAGTGCTATCTCTTAAAGAAGTCAGCTAATTCTGTATTGATGTCTTATTTTATTTATATGCATAAAATTATAACAAATGATTTTCTTTAATGCAAATGCGTGTACATAGTTGCTGCTCTTTATTATTTTCAGTGTTTTTGAGCTAATTACTGTGCCAAAAAAACTAACTTACAGTTAAAATATTAAACATAAAACATATCATATATAAAGTCAACATTCTCTCTTTCAAGGAATGATCAACTATTTTAAAATATTCTTATATTTATATTCAGTGACTCAAAATGCGAGTGGTACAAAGGTTTTCAGAAAATGACACATATAATCATTTATCAAAGTTGACTGGGGCACCTGGGTGGCTCAGTGGGTTAAAGCCTCTGCCTTCGGCTCGGATCATGATCTCAGGGTCCTAGGATCGAGCCCCGCATCGGGCTCTCTGCTGGGCAGGGAGCCTGCTTCCCCCTCTCTCTGTCTCCCTCTCTGCCTAATTGTAATCTCTCTCTGTCAAATAAATAAGTAAAATCTTTTTTTTTAAAAAAGAAGTATCCTAAGTATCTAAACATTTCTTCAATATTCTTTTCATCACCGAAAACTCATTTCTATTATTACCCAGTCATTACGTTTAAACAGTATGTTTCTAGTCATATTATTATCCATACATCCACACAGAGCTAGACAGCTATACAGTGAGTAGAAATAGTGCAAAGAGTGGACACAGTGCTTTGCACAAGACCAGTAATATAAAATATCATGGGAAGTCCTATATGTCCTGGAAAAAAAAATGAGCATTTAATTTTATTTATTGAAGTAGGTTGAATTTAAGGAATTGAATCTTAAACTTAGAAAATTATTGATCACGAGTGTACCTAGGTGTCACAGTTGGTTAAGTGTCGGATTCATGGTTTCAGCTCAGGTCATGATCTCAGCATCCTGAGATTGAGCCCTGGGTCAGGCTCTATGCTGAGTGCAAGGTCTGGTAAAATTTCTCTCTCCCTCTGCCCATCCCTGCCTAGCTCACTCTCTCTCTTTCTCAAATAAATAAATAAATCTTAAAAAGAGAGAGAAAATTATTGATCGCTATGTAGCAATTTACTAAAAAGTCATCTTCATTGGAATTTAGAGATGAGAGCTAAACTTGTGAGAGGAAAGGTAGAATTTAATTTACCCTCTTGTGAGCTCCTCCCTAGTAAGTGCATCATTGCACTTCTTCACCAGAAGCTGGAAACCCCATTCTAACATGAAAATAGATGGAGAAAAGAAATAAATTATGTTGGTATGTGGAATAGAACAGAAGTTAATATAATGAGAGGTAGTACAAAGCTGATGGATATGATAAAATGAAGAGCTCCTCATAGTTCCTTAGAATCCATTTAAAAGCATGCTATCATTCTTCCCTAATTAAAACAGGAATGTGCCTTGGTGGCTCAGTCCTACAGCATCTGCTTTGGCTCAGATCATGATTGCAGTGTTCTCCTGGGATCCAGGCACTGCATTGAGCTCCCTGCTTCACAGGAAGCCTGCCTCTCCCTCTCCCACTCCCCCTTCTTGTGTTCCCTCTCTTGCTGTGTTACTCTCTGTCAAATAAATAAATAAAATCTTTTTAAAAAAGTAAAAAAAAAATAAAACAGGATGTAGGAAATATGTGAGAACATTTAAAATCATCACTTGCTAATTTTCATGAAATAAAATAGAAAAAGGTCATATATGGCAACAGTTCTGATTTTCTCTACATTAATACATAAATAAAATTTTAATTGGAATTAGAAAATGAAAGGTAGAGCCCATTCAACATGGAAAAAACATTAAATAAGAAAAAAAACCTTTTGTCAAAACAAAATGATTCTGTTTAGCTTTATTCAAAAGATACATAGGTATATAAAACTAAACCCAGGACTGCAACCAATTTCTCATGGCAAAATCACCAACACACATTGCTGGTATCTACAATTTACTGGGATTTGGGATATGGCAGGAAGGACTTCAAAGTCCCAAGGACTGCTATCAGGAGACATGCATTTTATGTCCAACATCATGTGAGCTGTAAACTTCAGCAAACTGTATAGACTCTCAGTTCCTCTCTTGCTTTATCAAGACTAGTAATAAGTTCAGCAAGCTTGGGTTCCTGTGAGGATAGAATAAGATAATACAGGTGAAATTTTAATTTCATAGTATTTTCATTTCTTCATCTTTTAATAGTACTTATTACCTCATATTGCATCATGAGGATTCCTAAATAACTGTTATTGTAAGTTTAATTATACCTAGTGGCTTGTATTGCATGCTTACTCTAGTCTAACCTTGGATTCAATGTTATATGCATTATATCATTCAACCTTCACAACTCTACGAGCTCAATACCATATTTTCAATATTTAAAGTTGAAAGAGTATGTGTAACATCTCCAAGTTTTAACAGCTAGAGATCCTCAATTTCAAATACATTGGACACAAAAGACTGTACTTTTAACTATCACTCTATATTAAGATAATATAAATGATCCAATGAGCAAAATTATGTAGAAATAATCTCTCCACCACTCCATAAAAAATAGGCCTGTCCTAAATCAACCCATGGATATTTAATATACAGAATCTATCAATCCGCAAAGTCAATCTATAAAGAGCTGGGAGAGAAGAAAGAAGAAAGTAGACGCTAAGTGGACTGAGGGTGAATAGGCAGTGTTTGGAACACTGACAGGGGGAGGTTCAAGAGAAAGGAATGTGGAGGGAATTAGGTGGAAGATTATGAGATTAGGAACTGGATCCCATAAAACACCCTATGAAAGGAGATTTCTTTGTTGTTGTTGTGAGGCTGTTAAATGCATCTTCTTAAATTAAATGCACTCATGTACTGAACTGTGCTAGTCAGGAGTTTAAATGGATTATATTTCAGGAAATATCTTCAGGATTTGTATTCTAAATTAGAGCACACAGCCATGGACTAAATAAATCATCCTTGTAGTCTTACAATTCTAAATCAGGAACATTTTTATTGTTTTCTTCTTCCCTTCCCTTCCTTATTTCCCTTACTCCCTTCCCTTTTTCCTTTCTTTCCAACTTCTCTCATTTGTTCCACCTAAATTGGGACTATTAGAGTGTTGCAATATTGTGGTAAATGAACAGGAGCAAATTCATTTAAAACATGATAAATATTATAGTAGTACTAAAAAACACCAACCAAAAAATCAGGGAGACATTACTAAAGCTGGAGTTGTAATTCATGGAAGGATAGCCTTTTCAAAGTTTTATGTGCTCTTTAGAGAACCAATCCATGCAGCACTCCATAAGTTCACTAAATGAAACACATGGAAAAAAAAGTTTTATGAAGTAACAACCTGGAAATTAGTTTTAATTACAACTTTCACATAAGAAATTATTTTTTCCTTGTGGATATTGAGCATGGTAGATGCCAATCCTGAAATAAAATACTACTGGTCAGCTTTTCCACATGTGACTTAAAGTCTAGTCGTGTTCTATTTAACAACTCGGAAATTCAGGATTTTAAAACACTGATCATTTTTTTTTAATGTGAGAAGTACTGTACCTGCAGTGTCTATCGTACAAATTTTATAAGAAAAATCAAGGTCAGATGGGGAGGGTTGCTGCCTCGTATGTGGGAGTTTTCCAAATTTGGCCTCAAAGGACATTTTCGTATAGGACTGGACCAATGTTCCAGAATCATCATATGACAGGGTGCCTGGTGATTTCTATTCATATGCCTCATTCCAAGTAATAATGAAGCAACACCAAGAAAGTCTAGAAAAATCTATTATTGTAAGTAACAGTGGAGAGGAGAACGAGACTGTAGTAGGTACTTAATCTGGAATCCATGGTTCTGTGAGGGTCCCATATATGAGATTAAAGTTTCCATGAACACTAGAATTCAGGTAAAATTTTCCTTTTTTTTTTTAAGATTTTATTTATTTATTTGACAGAGAGAGGATAAGCAGGGGAAGCAGCAGAGGAGAAGGAGAAGCAGACTCCCCGCTGAGCAGGAACCAAGATGCAGGCTCCTTTTCCAGGACTCTGGGATCATGAGTGGAGCCCAAAGTAGACACTTAACTGATTGAGCCATCCAGGCACCCCTAGATGAAATTTTCTGTGGAAGTGCATATATGCATTTTGGGGGTACTTTTTCAGAGAAATATATAATCAAATACATTTTAAAGAAATACCGGTGGCTCAAAAACCCTTTTTTTGGTGTAGTTTCAATATTCAGTAAGTAATTTTAGATCTTTAAATTTTTGAGAAGACTGAAATACTGTGTATGTGAGATACATATATCTTATCAGACTAAAAGAAAAAAAATATGAATCTGTGGCAGTTAGTGAAATCTGTGTTCAACAGACTGGGGCAGACATAGAAAGCTGAAATAAAACAAGTACAAATTGGCCTAAAGAAGATGGACCTCTGCTGAGGCTGGGCTGAAAGTTGCACACAGGCAAACCATCCAGTCTCAGCCAGGTGACCTGCAGATGCAGCTTCAGACTGGGTTGGAGACTGTGCCCTAAATTTCCTTCCAGTGATTTGAAGTGAATTCTAATTGGGTCCATTGCAGTCATTTGCTCATCTTCCGCTGTTTCTTAGACAGCAAGATAGGTGACATTAGGCAAGAATATTTGAAGGATAGGAGTATCTTTGTGTGTCTCCAGTTGCAGCGAAAGGAGAAAACTGGTGGGCTTTTGCTTGAAAGCTGCTTTCACCTTTCCACACTAAAGATCTTAGCGAATCTTGATTAGGGAAGTAATTAATGCTGAATTATTTCTTAATGATGATTAATGCTGCACTATATCCTTCCTTAAAATATGTCCACCTTTCAGTCCCAAGATTTGGGAGAAGATTATTTGATTTAGTTGGGATGAATCACACACATTTTGAGAAGACAAAGGAGCAAATGTAAGCAACGGAATGCAAATAAAAGGAGGTACTTAGGGTGCATTTAAATATTACAAATAGCTTATTGACATATACAAAGATAGATCAGATTATGTGATTATATAACATATACTGATGTGGGCATATTATGAAGTTTCTCTCTGTCATGAAATACAGTAAGTCTACCTCCAAAAAAGTAAATACAAGAAAGAAAATAAATCCTATAATCCCTAATCTATTTTTTTCTTGTTGAGTTAGATATGGAGATACATCACCTGGATCACTCTTCAAAGAACCCCCTTCTGCGTCACAGAAAATGTAGTCAAAAGTGACTCATATGCACAAGACTTCAATAAACTTATGTTTAAAAAATTAAGAGAAATGGGTGAAGGGGATCAAAAAGCATAATGAACAAATAAATAAATATTAAAAAAATAAAGCATATCTCTCAGGCTATATTTACACATATATATGAAGACCTTACCCACATAGTCACTCAATAAGGATTTAATGAAAGAATAAAGAAACACCATTTAAAAAGAAGAGAACAAAAAAGTTAAAAAAAATGTAATTGATAACTAAAAAAAGAAGGAAAAAAACCTTAGCACAGTATCTGGCAATTCTAATTATCAGATAAATGGTAGCCATTCTTTCCCTCAAGTAACCTGACACAAGTCTAGATTCTATAATAAACCCCTTCTTATTCTTTCTTATTGTGTTACCTTACAGTTCCTCATGGAGTGTGATTTCTATTGCTGCAAGTTATATTATTATCATCATTTTTACAGATATGTTTCTGGTTGTCTTTAGTGAATGAAAATACACAGTTATATCACAGTCTTTACAAGGTTTCCTCTGACTATCAAAGCTATGTGGTGGATCAGTAAATCCTTCCCTGAACACTCATTACATTAATATATTCAATGTAACAAAAATCACACTATATTTTAAATCTTTATTTGAATGTCTACCTCTCCACTAGATTAAATCTACTCAAACAAAGCCAATATCTTTTTATTTTTCCATCCTCAGAAACTACCTGGAACAGTGTAATCACTCTTACAAGGTTTGTAACTGAATGGATGTTCTCAAATTACCTCTAAAGATTTCCATTTTGAGTCTCTAAAAGTTATGTGCTAGAGAAAGTGTGGTAACAAAAGATTCCTTTAGAGAACAATGGTAGAATACAAGATATTTGCTATTATTCATTCATTTTCCTGTAAGCATAGTCTGTCACTTGTACTCTTCTGATGTTAAAATGTGCATTCCTTGAGAAAATAATACTGAATTTTATTTATTTTGTAAAGATTTTATTTACTTGAGACAGCGAGCAAGAGAAACAGAGAGAAAAAGAGCAGGAGAGAGGAGTGGGAGGAATGATTAGAGGGAGAAGCAGACTCCCCATTGAGCGGACCCAGGGCTCAAGGCAGGGCTGCATCCCAGGACTCCGGGATCATGATCTGAGCTGAAGGAAGATGCTTAACTGACTGAGCCACCCAGGTGCCCCTGAATTTTAAACGTGTAATATACCTATATGAAAAGGACGACTTTTTATGGTGTGCGTGAATGGCTGGAGAGAAGGAAACAAAGAGACAAAGAGGCGGAGAGAGAGAGAGTGAGAGAGAGAGAGAGAGAGAGAGAAGGAGAAAGAGAGAAGACCTTGAGTAGATAGGAAGAACTTGGGACTAGAACCAAGAACTCAGTAAACTGACTCAGAGATTGCAAGAAGACAGCTAAGGGTGAAGGTTTTAATTCTCTATGCAGACAACATGGAAGTTTGAACAAAGTCCATGGGGAGTTAGAAGATAAGTACTACAATAAATCGATGTTCTTGGGAAAGAGGAAATTTCTGCTGAGACAAAGAATTTGGGATGGATCCTGTAAACAACATGAGGATATGTGATTTATTTTCTTTTAGTCACCACAGAGTACAAGAGAGAGGATGGAGATATGAAGGTCAGAATTGAGATAAATCAATGGATAAAGTTTAATCAGTATAGAAATTACAGTATTTGAAAGAACATATCACTAGTGAATATTTTATTTGTGGGTAGGATGGTGGAGATTAATGGAATTGTCCAATCAATGAGTGTTAATGTTTCATCTGCATAAACATAGGGCCAGATAATGTTGAAGAACAGATGTGATTAACAAGCCTGTAATGTCTGCTAATGGTGGCAAATAGAATTATAATGCAAAGTGTTCTTTATTTTCCCTGAAGGAATTTCTCCCCAGATGGTTTAGATGGGTTTCAAAATAGATCTTAAAATTAACTCATGCTGATATAAATTGCATCACTTTTTAAGTTCTCATTTAGATAATATCATCTATTGCCAAACTTTACTAAGAAAAATGTTCAAATGGTATGGCTTAAGTTTATTTTTATTTACCTTCCACTACTACAATCTAGGAAACTATTTAGAAAAACTAGATATTTGGGGTACCCTGGTGACTCAGTCGTTAAGCGTTTGCCTTTGGCTCAGGTCCTAATCCCAGGACTCTGGAATCAAGCCCTGAGTCCTGCCTCGGGCTCCCTGCTCAGCAAGGGTGGGAAGCCTGCTTCTCTCTCTCCCACTTCCCCTGCTTGTGTTCCCTCTCTAGCTGTGTTTCTCTCTGTCAACTAAATAAATAAAATATTAAAAAAAAAGGAAAGAAAAGCTAGATATATAAGTATGATACATTTATGTCAACACAAATGCATGACTACTAATGCTAATCTTATATACGTTGACAATTAACCTGTGAATATTATTTTATTTTTCTTCATTTTGCTAAGTCAAAGAAGTTAGTCTGAAAAATTAGATACCACATGATTCCAATTATATGGCATTCATGAAAAGGCAAACATAGAGACAGTAAACATTGACCTGGGGTTGGGGTGGGGAGAGATGAATAAGTAAAATGGAATTTTTTAGGACAATAAAAGTGTTGTGTTTGATACATAATGGTGAGTCAAAGGTATTAAGTATTTTTCAAAACCCATAGAATTTTATGGCACAAAGAGTAAACCTTAATGTATGCAAATTAAAAAGAAATTAAGTAGTCAGGGGATCCCAGAAGGGAAGTCGGAAATATTTAATGAGTTTCACTGGGCTAAAATGAGGGTGTCAGCAGGGCTTTGCTTCTTCTGGAGGCTTGAGGGAAAAATCCATTCCCCACTTCTCGGCATCTAGAAACTACCTGAATTTCTTGGTTCAAGGCCTCTTTTCTGAACTTCAAAGCCAGAAGTGTAGCATCTTTCAATCACTCTCTGACTCTGACGCTTCTGCCTATCTTTTTTTTAGGACTTGATAGATTAGGTCCACTCTGATTATCTGGGATAATGTCTGCCTGTCAAGATCTTTAACTTCATCACATTTTCAAAGCTCTTTGCGACATAAGGTAACACATTCACAGGTGTCAAAATTAGAACATGGACATCTTTGAAGTGGCCATTATTCTGTTCACCATAGTTAATAAAATATATAAGTCAAATCTGATAAAATATTAAAATTAAATAAAGTAGAGGAATATATTCATGGGCACTCATGATAATATTATCTTTCTAAATGTTTGGAATATACTATAATAATTATTAGGTAAATAAAAAATTAGACTCGTCGTATTAGAAAATAATTCTTGGATGCTATGCATCTGCATAGTCTAAACCTTCTGAGCAAAGGGTACTGAAAGAATGCTTGCATAACAGACGGCATTACAAATGAGATCGTTTATCTAAATAGAAATAGTATCTCTAAGATATTATCAAGATAGAGAGCCACAGAATGATTTGGAAATGTAAAATCCTCTTCTTCCCATCCTTGGAAATATTTGCTTACATTCTAAGGTAGTAAACCTAGCAGTGCTTTTTCCCTGTCCATTAGAGAACATTTGTTTAATGAGAAATCTTTCTCTTTGGAGGGAAGTTGGGCGGATATCCCTGTCTTCCCATTATGAGCTGTAGATCTCGTAATTTGGGGGATCCTTCCCTTCGGCATAACCCACTGGTGACCATTTGGCTTTCATTGTGTTGTTCTTTGGGAAGATGGGAAGTACGGAACCAGCACAAGTTGTGAGATAACATTTCAAATCCTTCAGTTTCAAAGTTAGCATTTAGATTTCTATCATTAGTCATAGATACTGTCTTTGTTGTGTTTTCTTGTGAGGCAATGACAAATAAAGATCCTCTTTCTATTATGTTATTCCAACGAGACATTTTTAGTCCTCAGAATTGCATATTTTTATTTGTGTATAGACATTTACATATACATAGGTAAACATGTCTTAAATGGTCATAAAAATAATAAAACATGATTAGTGTTGGGTTAGTGGAAGTTCATATATTGTGTGTAGTTGCAATCACTTTAAATAGTTTTTAACAGACCATGAGCTCCCACTTTTCTATCTGCACCTAAACTTTTGCTCCCCACACAAAGTTAAAAACCTCAGTGAGATTTCTGATTTGTCAGAAAGCAGGTCAGTCAATTCTCTTTCCAGCCAGTTACTTAAAATTTAGAAAATATAAATTTAAAAGTCCTCAGACATTACAAAATCTAAAAATAAGCTAAAATGAAAATGGAGCTGTATTTAGGCTTCAGAAATAACTTCAAATAGAATATTTTTTAGCTTAACCCCAAGCATGGCCAAGTTCACATTGCAATTCCTCTATTTTCATTAATATTAACATTATGTTCTCTTTGTGTATCTATCATCTATCTATCATCTATCTATCTGTCATCTATCTATCTGTCATCTATCTATCTATCTGTCATCTACCTATATCTATCTATCATCTATTTATCTATCATCTATCCATATCTTTTATCTATCATCTATCTAATCTATCTCTCTATCATCTATATCTAATGTGAGCATATTTTTTATCTCTATCTCAAAATTACCATTAATTTTATTTATTTTTTTAAGATTTTACTTCTTTGAGAGAAAGAGAACAGGAGCAGTTGAGGGGAGCAGCAGAGGGAGAGGGAGAAACAGACACCCCACTGAGCAGGGACCCCAGTGCAGGACTTGATTCCAGAACCCTGAAATCATGACCTGAGCTGAAGGCAGATGCTTAACTGACTGAGCACCCAGGTGCCCCTCATTTTGCTTGAAATGCCAAATAAATTTAGACATTAAAATTTTAATTTTTTGAAAAGAGAGGAGTGAATGACAAACTTTTTTTTTTTTTTTAAGAGAGAGAAAGTGAGAGAGAAAAAGCATGAGTGGGGAGCAGCAGAGGAAAAGAGAGACAGAATCTCAGGCAGGTACCACGCTCAGCGCAGAGCCCCACATGGGCTTAGTCTTACCACCCTGAGATTGTGACTTGAGCTGAAACCAAGAGTCTGTCGCTTAACCAACTGACCCAGACACCCCACATCTTTGATATACATTCATAACTTACTTCTTATAGTATCCCATTTCTCTACCTTCATTACCACTTGATTCGTTCAAACTCCATAACATTTATCCTAATAAATGGCAACATTCTCCGTCTGGTATCCCAGCTTCTAGTCTCAATTTGTTAAATTTATTTCCTACCTAGCTACCAGAATAATCTTTTTAAAGAAACAAGTATTATCATTTAATTTGTTCACTAAAATAATTATAGGCTCACAAGATAAAGTTCAAGGTCTTTTTCTTTTTTTTTTTTAAAGTTTTTATTTTTATATCAGAGAGAGAGAGCACAAACAGGCAGAGAGGCAGAGGCAGAGAGAAGCAGGCTCCCCGCTGAGCAAGGAGCCCGATGCGGGACTCGATCCCAAGACTCTGGGATCATGACCTGGGCCAAAGGCAGTGGCTTAGCCAACTGAGCCACCCAGGTGTCCCAAGGTCTTTTTCTTTATACACAAAAAATGACACCCTTCTATATCTCAAGCTTAGCTGTTTCCTTTAACTGCTTCATTAATAACAGCAAAATATTGCTTATAAATTTTCCTTTATTGATGGTGTTTTCTTTTCTTTGCTCTTATTTGTTGCAGCTCATGTGACTAAAAAACATTCTCTTGTTTCTGTTTCTAAAAAGTGCAGTTCAATTCACCTGTCATGTCTTTTTCTACTGTCACACTCGCCTAAATATCTGTCACTAGAGCCTAAACTCTTTGAAGAAAAGAAAGTTGATTTTATCTTGTATATCTATAACATATACAAAAATATATATACACACAGACTGTATAGACATATACATATAAACATACATATTATGTATATATACATATAATTCATATACATAAATATATGTATATATACATAAATATAAATGCATAAAATATTCATAAATATATATACATTTATATAGTAAAAAAACCAGAAAATCAATTATACAGTCTATTTGAATTGAGAAATTTCCTTTTCAAAATCTTTTTCCCCTTTTAAGGTATCCTTAAAACAAAAAAAATTTATACTATTTGGAAGAAACATTTTATTAAAGTTACAAAGTATGATGCTATAATTTATATTGACTTCAACCTAAATATTTTTAATTTTTTTAATTTTTAAAAAATTCTTCAAAATAGTGTCTATTTCTTGTCAGTAGTATCTCAAACAGCAGGAACATTCAATATGAAATCACTAGACATTTTAAATATATTATGCAAAGTCAAGAATATTTTAGAATAAGAAAGAGATTACCAAAAAATAAAATGGTATATTGTATAGCTTAGTATAATTTGAATATTTTTCGGTAAAAAAAAAAAATTATTTATTTATTTATTTATTTGTTTGTTTGTTTATTTTTAAGTTAAAAATGCTTCCTTTATTACATAAAGCCAATACTGCTACTTCTTAAGTTCAACTGTGTGCATCTCTATATTGTTCAAAGTGTTATGCCTGTGATGTTAAAGACAATCACTTCCAAGCGTCATAGGTGGTGGCTTCCCGTGGGTGTCATCCATTATCCCTGCTCCCCCTTCCACATACAATCAACGAACTGCTCTAGGAAATTAGGAAGTTCTCCCAGGCCCCAGCGAACACATGTCTTTAGTGTTTATTTAACAACTTAATATTTTATTTAACATTTATTTAACAACTTAATATTTTATATAAGGAAAGAATTTTTTTTTCTGAAAATATAGGCCATTTATATTGTTTTCAATTCAGTGTTGTAAATGGCCCTTTCACCTCCAAATTAGAATAATTACATTTATTTGTTAATACGACTAATAGTTCCTCCTGCATCAGCCTCGAGTTCATTTGTTAGCATTACAATCATAGAATGACTGAAAATTTACTGTTTCATATATGCCCATGAGTGGTCAGACTCACCTATATGAAAATATAAATGAGAGTAATTGTAACAATTTTTAAAAGGGAAATCAATGAACTCTTCTTTTCACATTGTCACATTTTCTCCCATCTGTGCAAAAGATGAATTGGTGTCATAAATCTAGAGGCAGCCAAAAATACAAGCCCACATATAACATCCTACTTATGCAAATAGTGCATCTGCTGCTGTATGAGCAGGCCAAAGACTATTCCCAACTAGACTTATACACCCACAACACTGTGAGGATTAAATCAATCAAAACCATATTCTACTAGAAATATAAAAAAAATCTTAATATATTCATGCAAAATAATTATGTACAACTGGTTTATGAAGGGTTTTAATTACATAGCATATCTGAATGCCAAATGATATTTTGACTACCAATAACCAATTGTCCACAAAAAAGAACTTTTGCTCTGCATTTCTATTAGTAGAATTTTTATTTTTTTTAAAATGTTTTAACATATTAAATGTATTAACATTTTTTTTCTCTTCTAACCACACTAAAACCCTTCCGTTACTTATGGAACGGAATTCAATGGTATACTATTCCGTTACTTAATTTGGAAATTAAATAAAGGATAAGCAAATATGAGATTTTTCTTAAATACTTTATAGAACCAATTTATCCTTTTTGTATGAAGAAAATTTTGGTTATAGATGTATTGTGCTTTATTATAATTTTTAAACATTTAAATAAAGCTTAAGATGTAAATGTAAATATTTCATTGTTTTAAAATATATTTTACATATGTTATCAAAACTAAGTCTTACAACCACTATATGAAGAAAATAGATTCGGTTATTATTTATTTATTTATTTATTTATTTATTTATTACCACTTGGCAAATGACAAACACGCTCTTTGAGTAAATGACGTAGTATAAGTGAAAATGAAGTTTCCTCAGTTCGGAAACAACTTAAACTATGCTGTATGAAACCACTAGGTTGTTCAACATTGTGTGTAAATTTGTTCTTGTGCTAACTTAGTAACTACAAATTAGTTAATATCTATTAGTTAACAATAAATAATTAGCTAATTATTCATATAATAAGTTATTCATAGGAAAAACAGATACTAGTGCTTATTTTGGTCATGGACATGTTCAGTAATAAACTATGTTAATAATGACTTGATTATATAATTTGTGAAAATTTTATTATTGCTGACTTCCCTTTAAGCATGATTTATATTTTGCATCAATAACTTTTGCGTCAATAACTGTCAAGAGACTCAATAGAAATACAGCAATTAAAAATATTATACTTTGTAATAAATATATATATACACTTTGAAAAATAGAGGTGTGATCTTTCCCTCCATCTCAAACTAGAATATATAGCCATATATTATCTCCAACATTCAAAATCACTTCTCTATATTAAACTGCATGTAAATAGTAAAAACATGCTTCTACCCCTGCCAAGCACTTTTAACTATTTTTCTCAGGTTTATAATTTCTACATTTTAATTTTATATACCTATCTTTTACATAGATAAAAATTTTCAGGGTTCAACATTTGGAAGTTGCACAATAGTATACCATTGAATGTCTTGCTCCCAGTTATGTTCTCCAGACATTTCATTTCACAAAGGCAAACAATTTCATTAGGTTTTTTTAAAATAGAATTTTGAAAATATATTATACATATCCAAGACAATGCATTTATTTCCTTCCTTCCCTTTTATAATACAAATGGCATACAATAGTTACAGTTTGAGGATATTTTGCTTTTAATAACTTGGCATTTATCTTAGCAATCGACATCACTATATGCATTCCTCATTATTTTTTTTCAGATTCATATAAGTTCTATGGATGTATCATGTCCAAAAGTTGTTTTTAGTGTGTGCCACTATTATCCACTTAGTTGTAAAAGCCGGAATTAAATGCTAATATATTAATTCAATTCAAAATAATCTTTTAACTAAGCTGTTCAAAGAGGCTCTTAAATTTTCTTTATCTTTGCTCCCCAAAAATCTATTCTTTTCCCTAAAAGTAATCGTTTACAACTCTAAGACTATCATGTCACTTCTCTGTTTTAAGTCATATCATGGCTCTCATTGTTCCTTCTTAAACTTTCCACCTTGTTACCTATTTTTCTCATACTTTTTTCTAAGCTGCAGCAACAATACCATACTTAGTTGTTTACAAAGCAACGACCAGTATGCAATGCTTTGTTTTAGGTGTTGGGAACAAAACGAAGTTCCACTTTTCATAATCCCTATGCACACATGGGGAAAGATAGAAAGTAATATAAAAAACATATATCAAGTGATGAAAAGTGCTAAGCATGAGAAAAAAGAAGATCGAGGACATGAAGTGATGAGAAGTGCGGTGTTTTTTATAGGGTAGCAAGAAGAATTTGTGTAGATAACTGAGGCACAGCAATTCTAGGCTGAAAGCAAAGCAGTGGCAAAGATTTTGAGGGAAGAACATGATTTATTTGTTTTTATTTTTTTTAAAGATTTTATTTATTTATTTGACAGAGAGAGAGATCACAAGTAGGCAGAGAGGCAGGCAGAGAGAGAGGGGGAAGCAGGCTCCCTGCTGAGCAGAGAGCCCGGTGCGGGGCTCGATCCCAAGACCCTGAGATCACAACCTGAGAAGAGAGCAGAAGGCAGAGGCTTTAACCCACTGAGCCACCCAGGCACCCCAAGAATATGATTTATGTAATAAAGAAGAAAGACCCATTAAATTTGGAGGACAGACTGGGTGGGCATGGGGGCAAGAATGAAAACAGGGAAGATTAGAAAACTACTGAAGAAGAAAAAATCAGATAATAATGATGGTCTTGGGCAGGGATAAACAATGAAGTAATGGAAAGCTGGTCTAATTCAGAGTGTATTTCAAGCTGGATTTGCTACTGGATTGGATGTGAAAGGTTTTAGAATGAAGAGGTCAATGATAACATGAAAGACTTGGGCCTGAGGAAATACAAATTGTAATAAATGGAGCAACATGGAAGCAGCAAGATTTTTTTGTTTGGTTGGTTGATTTTGGTTTTGAGAGGAGGGAAGACTTCAGTATTGGATGGGTATTCAACCTTTAATGAAAGTCAAACAGGTAGTTAGAGGTATGAGCATGAATGTCATGGAGAGAACTGAGCTGCATGTAGGACTTTGGGAATTCTCAGAAAAGTGATGGCATTTAATGACATGAGATGGGATGGGATTACCTAGACAGCATTATAGATGAAGGAAAGGAAACTAAGGTCTGACTTCTGGGACTCCTCCTTATTTACAAGTCTAACAAGAGGTACTGAGAATTAGCAGCCAGTGAAATTATGGGATAGTTATGTAATCTGGAGGCCAAATGAAGAACATACTTCAAGAAGAAAGGAAGATCAAGAAAGAAGGAAGATCTTCAAGAAAAAAGTAAGATCAAGAAGAAAGGAATCAACAACATAGGAAACAGGTGCTGGTGAGGATGTGGAGAAAGGGGAACCCCCTTACACTCTTGGTGGGAGTGCCAACTCCTATAGCCACTCTGGAAAACAGGATGGAGGTTCTTAAAAAAGTTAAAAATAGAACTATCTTATGATCCAGCAGTCCCACTACTAGGTAGTTACCCAATGGAAACTAAAATACTGATTCAAAGGATACATGGACCCCGATATTTATAACAGCATTATCAAAGATAGCTAAATTATGAAATAACACAAATGCCCATCAACTAATGAATGGATAAAGATTATGTGGTATATATATGCAATAGAATATTACTAAGCCTTAAAAAAGAAAGAAATCTTGTCATTTGCATTGATATGCATGGAGCTAGAGAGTATTATGCTAAGTGAAATAAGTTAGAGAAAGACAAATATCATATGATTTCAGTCATATGTGGAATTTAAGAAACAAAACAAATGAACATGAGGGAAAAGGAGAGACAAAGAAACAGACTCTTAACAACAGAAAACAAACTGAGGGTTGGAGGAGCAGAGGTGGGTAGAGGGATGAGTTAAATGGATGATGGGATTTAGGGAGGGCACTTGTTGAGATGAGCACCTGGTGTTATATGTAAGTGTTGAATCACTGTATTCTACACCTGAAACTAATATTACACTGTATGTTGACTAACTGGAATTTAAATAAAAACTTGAAACTACAAACAAAATAAAGAAAAAAAAAAGAAATAGGGAAGAAGGAAGGTATGAAGAGTATTTACTATTTAATCAAGTATTGAATGTGGCTGATAAGGGCAAGAAAATAAAGGCAAAGAAATGTCTATTTCTAATGTCTAATGTCTAATGCAGAAGCCTATGATGAAGTTGGAAAGCACAGTTTGCCTGAAATGTTAAGAATAGAAGCCTGATTAATTGCGTTCAATATAGAAATGGAGAAAGACAAGTAGAAACAGAAAATTCACATGACTCATTCCAGGATTTTTTACTGTAAAGTAAAAAATGGGGTTGTATCTAAGGAGAGAAAAGTGACATCTCCAGATATGATTTCTGGTTCCTTTTATTTCTATCAGCTTTTGCTTTATGTATCCTGAAGTGCTGCTACTACATGTATAAATATTTATGATTGCTATGTCTTCTTGATTCATTTACATTCATTCATTCATTCTAAATTCATTTACCTTACATTCATTCATTCATTCATTCATTCATTTATTCATTCATTCTAAAATGTCTCTTTGTATGTCCATGTCTTGAAGTCTTCTGCATTTAATAATGAGGTCGTCCCAAACCTTCTTATGCTTATTATTTGTGAATGTTTTAATCTGGTCTGAAAATATTTGCCTTTTAGTTAAACTGTCTAGTTCACTTATACTGAATATAAGTGAATATACGATTGTTGCTTGCAATAGTCCATATGGTCCTAAAATGTTTACTATCTGATTCCTTACTGAATGAATTTGGTGACTTTTACTTTAAAGAATGCTGAATTTTTTACTGGATTATTTTAATCATGTCAGGTTTGGTTTTATGCTTTGTTAGGGCAAACAGGTCTATTTCTGTTTTTTGCTTACTACTGTGTTGGCCCTTTTTCTAGGATATACTTCTTAAAGTAAACATATCCTGGAGCTTCAAGTCAATACCTGAAGTCCTCAGTGAGGTTCCATGAATGTCTGGCTGAGCTGGAACTTAAATCTCTCTGAACTACATTAGCCTGGTGTATCTGTTTAGTCTTTAGCTGTGCAGCAGCTAAAATGTTGTGCATTAGAAAAAACTTACCTGTGCTGGTCTAGATGTGCAGTCCCCACCTCAGCTCAGGGCTAGAAGGGAACAAAATGCACAAAAGCCTGCATGGGTATTTAGAGTAGGTTTGTTTATAATTGTCAAAACGTGGAAGCAATCAAAATATTCTTCACTAAGTGAATGGACAAACTATATAGTACATTCAGACAATGGGATAATAGCCCATGTTAAAAAGAAATGAGCTATCAAGACATGAAAAGACATGGAGGAGTCTTAAATGATATTACTAAGTAAAAAAGCCAATCTGAGGGGTGCCTGGGTGGCTCAATGGGTTAAAGCCTCTGCCTTTGACTCAGGTCATGATTTCAGAGTCCTGGGATCAAGCCCCACAATGGGCTCTCTGCTCAGCAAGAAGACTGCTTCTCCCTCTCCCTCTGCCTGCCTCTCTGCCTGCTTATGATCTCTCTCTCTGTCAAATAAATAAATAAAATCTTTTTTTAATAAATCAAATCTTTAAAAAAAAGCCAACCTGGAAAAGGAATATATTTATATTCTAACTTTCGCCTCCAAACAGCAGTTATCCATCCTTTTAATTGTATGTTGTCAGCACAGATACTCAAATGTGTGTTTTTGTCTACAACTATATTAAAATTACTGTATTTTGTCTTCAGAAAACCTCAAAATATTAAAATTCAACCTACAATGTCCATTGATTACAATTACACAAATAATATTAATTGTAGGGTTACTTTATTAAAAGATTGCATTTCTTTTTTGTTCTAATTTTTTATAAGTTCTATAGAAATGTAATTCATATTCACTGATAAAATTCAGATTTAAAGTAGGTATGTTTTGGGGCACTCAGGTGGCTCAGTTGGTTAAACGTTTGCCTTCGGCTTGGGTCATGATCCCAGGGTCCTGGAATCGAGCCCCACATCTAGCTCCTTGTTTGGCGGGGAGCCTGCTTCTCCCTCTCCTCCCTACTAGTGCTCTCTCACTATCTCTGTCTCTCTCTCAAATAAATAAAATCTTTTAAAAAATAAAGTAAGTACGTTTTTTCACATATTTACAAATTTGTTCACCATCCCCACAACCAACTTAGGAACGTTTGTATCTCTCCAAAAAGAAATCTTGTACCCATTAGCAGTCACTCCCGTTTTTTTCATTCCCTCAAGCTCTAAGCAATTTATTTTCTGTCTATGGATTTGCATATTTTATATATTTCATAGAAATGCAGTCATACAGGATGAGGTGGTTTGTGACTTGTTTCTTTCACTTAGCTTTAGATTTTCAAGCCTTATTCATGTTTTAACATATGTATTTCATTTTTAAATACAGAATAATGTTTAATTTTCTGGATACACCATACTTCATTTACAGTTATCTGTTGATGGACATATGTGATAATCCCATCTTTTGGATATTGTTAATACTGTTACTGTGAACACTGTGTCAAGGTTGTGTGTGTGTTTTTGTGTCTGTATTTCTCTTTGGAGTTACATTTCTGAGTCCTATGGTAACGCAATGTAAGTTTTTCAGAAGGTGTCAGTCTATTTCCAAAGTGGCTGTACCATTTTAAATTCCCACCAGCAATGTATAAGGGCTCCAATTTCTCCATATTCTCAGCAACTCTTGTTATTATCTATCTTTTTGATTATAGTTATACTAGTGGTGCATGAAGTGATCTCTCACTGTGTTTTTTTTTTTGAGATTTTATTTACTTATTTTGAGAGAAAGAGTGAGAGAGGGAGAGAGAGAGAGAACATAAACAGGGGGATCTGCAGAGGGAGAGGGAGAGCAGGTTTCCCACTGAGCAGGGAGCCTGATGCAAGACCTGATCCCAAGACGCCAGGATCATGACCTGCACTAACGGCAGACAGTTAACTGAGCTATCCAGGCACCCTTCTCATTGTGGTTTTGATAGGTGTTTCTCTCATGATTGGTTATAGTCAGCATCTTTTCTTATACTTATTTTATTGGCCATTTGTATATCCTCATTGGTGAAATTTCTACTAATATTCTTTTGTCCAGTTTACCTATTTTTTTTATGTTAATTGCTTTTTCTTTTGGTGGTATGGTTAAGAAAGCATTACTTATACAAGATCATGGGAATTTATGCTGATATTTTCTTATAAAAGTTTTATAGTTTTAGATCTTAAATTTAGGTTCTTGACTTATTTTTGTTATTCTTTGTAATGCTGTGATGTAGGAGTCCAACTTAATTCTTTTGCATGTAGATATCCAATTCTTCTAGTTCGTTTGATGAAAAAAAATATTCTTTCCTCATTTAATTGTCATGGCATTCTTGCTGAAATTTAATTGACTATTAATGTAAGGGCAAGGATGCAGAGAAAGGGGAACCCCCTTGCACTGCTGGTGGGAATGCAAACTGACACAACCACTCTGGAAAACAGTATGGTGGTTCCTCAAAAAGTTGAAAATAGAACTACCCTATGGACCTACAATTGAATTATTAGATATTTACCCAAAGGATACAGAAATACTGATGCAAAGGCACACATGCACCCTGATGTTTATAGCAGCATTATCAACAATAGTCAAACTATGAAAAGAGCCCAAATCTCCATGTATTGATGAATGGATAAAGAAGATATGGTACATACACAAATGTGTGCAGACGCACACACAGACACACAGACACACACACACACACACACACACACACACTGGAATATTACTTGGCCATTAAAAGGAATGGATTTACAAGGATGTGGATGGAGATAGAGTGTATTATGCTAAGCAAAATAAATCAAAGAAAGACAAATACCATATGATTTCACTCATATGTGGAATTTAAGAAAGAAGGCAGATGAACATATGGAAAGGCAAAAGGAGAGAGAGAGAAACAAACCATAACAATTTTAACTATAGAGAACAAACTGAAGTTTGATGGGTGGAGGGGCTGGGGGATGGGCTAAATGGGTGATAGGTATTAAGCAAGGCACTTGTGTTAAGCCCTGGGTGTTGTATGTAAGTGATGAATTGCTGAATTCTCCTTGAAACAATATGGCATTATACATTAACTGCTAGAATTTATTAAAGAAAGAAAGAAAGAAAGAAAGAAAGAAAGAAAGAAAGAAAGAAAGAAAGAAAGAAAGAAAAAGAACAAATGTGAAAGCTTTTTCTGGACTCTTAATTCTAATTCATTAATCTACATGTCTATCTTTATGCTAATGCCATAAAATCTATATCACTGCAGTTGTGATGCCTGGGTTAAATCTCACTTGGTCATAGTATGAATTACTGTTTATGTGTGGTTGGATTTGGTTTGTTAGTACTTTGTTGAAATTTTTACAACTGCAATTATAAAAGATATTGTTCTGCAGTTTTCTCATAATGTCTCTTAGGTTTTGACAGCTGTATAAATTAGCTTCATAAATATTCCTTCTCTTTTTGGGGGGAAATTTTATAAAAAAATATTAACCCTTCTTTATCTATTTCATAGAATTCACCCGTGAAGACATCTTGTCCTGAACATGTTTTAGTGGGAAGTTTTTTTTTAATTATCAATCCAATCTCTCTCTCTTTTTAAGATTTTATTTATTTACTTGACAGAAAGAGACAGAGAGAGAGAGAGAACACAAGCAGGGGGAATGAGAGAGGGAGAAGCAGGCTTCCTGCTGAGCAGGGAGCCTGATGTGGGGCTAAATCCCAGGATCTTGGGATCATGACCTGTGCCGAAGGCAGATGTTTAAACCAACTGTGTCGCCCAGGTGCCCTGTCAATTCAATCTCTTAAATATTATAAGTCTATTTATAATTTTGAAATCTTGAAACAATATTGACAGTTAATATTTTTCTAATAATTTGTCCATTTTATCTGGGTTATTTAATTTGTTGGCATAATAGTCACTCATAATTCTTTTTATTTTCTTATTTCTATTATGGTGATAGTAATGTTCCTTACCTCAAACTTCATTTTGGTAATTTGAGTCTTCTGTCTTTTTTCTTTAGTTAGTTAAGCTAATTTAAAAATATATATATTTTCAGAGAGCCACTTTTATTTCCTCAATTTCTCTATTGTTTCTCTAGTCTTTGTTTTTTAAAAGATTTATTCATTTATTTTGTAAAGAGAGAGAGAATGCATGAGTAGGGGGGAAGGGAAGAGAGAGAGTGGAAGCAGGGTCTAGCTGGGTGAAGAGCCCAACATGGGACTTGATCTCCGAATGCTGAGATCATGACCTGAGCTGAAACCAAGAGTCAGATGCTTAACTGATTGAGCCACCAAGGCACCCTTGTTTTTCTACTCTTTATTTTATAGATTTCTGTTGTCTCTTTTTAGTCTCTTATTCTACTTCCTTTGTATTTTGTTTGCTCTTTTTACCTTAAGATGGAAGGCTAGTTTATGAGATCTTCAATTCTTTTTGATATAGGAATTTGCAGTTATAAATTTCACTCTAAGCATTGATTTACTGCATCTCGTCAGTTTTGGGATGTTGCATCTTTATTTGCTTTTACATCAAAGTAGTTTCTAATTTAACTTAGATTGCCTTGTGATTTCTTCTTTACTCATTGATTATTGAGGAATAGATTATTTAATTTCCACATATCTATGGAAATTTCTTTTTGTTATTGATTTCTAATTTCACTGGGACAATGTCTTATTTTTTATAAACCACTAATAAAGAACTCAAACATCTCTGTAATTCTATATTTATCCAGTATACATATGATCAATTGCTATTTTTTAAAGTTGAGGTTAATTCTAAGATGGATTCCATTGATCTATTTACTATTTTATTTCAGAGAAACATAAAGTTTAAAACAAAAAAATAGTTACAATTTTCTAAAAGCAAAATACATTACTTAAGACAAAATTTGTATGAAGAAAGAAACTTTCTTATTCTGGACAGATTATAAGCCATTTAAAATTTTCCCAGGCCAATCATTATAATCAATTAAGAGTATTTATGGGTTTTATTATCTACTATAGCAAAAACCTTCTGTCATGTTCCCTCAGTTCTGAAACCTTTTGGTGATCAAAATATGAGCAGATATTTTAATATTTAAAATAAGCTCTTCAGTACCTTTCCTCTCTAAGCCTGCCTAACTATCATAAATCTTTCCACCTATACACACATGAACAACTTGGACAATTGATTTAACCACATAGAAATCATCAGAGACCAGTAGGTTACTAAAACCTCTCTCTTGGCCCAGTATCCATAGCCAGCTAATGATGTCTGAGGAAAATAACGTGTTTATCTTCCCAGGATAGAGGATCAGGGACTGAAGAAATATGGTAACTCAAGTGAAGAAATGTTGATGTTATAGACTGTTTTTATTCTTTTAAAAAATTTAGTTTTTCTTAAGTTCACATTGAGAAGGATCTCTTATCTTAGAAATTTTGATTGTACTTTCTCATATATAGTGGTATATTAGTGTACTCCAGATGTTTTCTGGACTAGTGATGAAATTGACATTTAAAATCGTGCTTTGCAAACTGCTGCACTCTTCTAAGGATTTATATAATTTTTCAAATAATAGTCATCAAGTAGGAGACTTAAGGGGACATAAGAGCAAAATTTGTGACACCTTATGGAAGCAGTGGCATTTTTGTTTGTTTTTTTAGTTCAAATCATTTGCAGTATTTCAAGAAATATATTAGACAATATAGTGGTGGGTAAAATATTTTTTAAGTTTCGGATGATCTCAAAAGATGGTCTTTCTGTTCCAGGTTGTTGTTTTTATGTATACACATTATGTAATAAACATTCATGCTACAAGCTCTGAGTTACATCCCTACTGAAGGAAACTCTGTCAAGGTGATAGACAACAACTCACTATTTACAGCAGCAGTTTCAGATTAGGCCAAGAATATCATTTCCACATCATTGCTCTCAGCCAGCCCAAAACAGTAAGGATAAATCTTCTTGCCTCACGATAAAACCTCCCAGAATGTTCAAAGTGCTAAACAGCACCAGTTTTACCTTTATCGAAGCCAGTTAAACCTTAAAATCAAAAACAAACAAAAAAGACTTAGGATGAATTTGCAAATGAGCAGTAAGACCTTTCTAATTTTCAATTAAGAAATTCTCAGTAATTTTGAATACCTACTTGGTTGTTTTTTTTTTTTTTTTGGAAAGTTTAAAGAGCTCTTTTACTTAGCACTATAACAGATACTAATGATAAAATTTTTAATAAACTTAAAAGAGCAATTTTTAAAGAGCATGCAAAGATTCAGTATTCTTGCAACGTTAGTCAAATAATCAGGATTCAGTGAATATATTCAAGAGAAAATATTGTCTTCTGAAACATAAATGCCAAATCTTTGTTAACTGTAAACAAAATGTGTAAGTACTTACTACAAAATTCCCACACTTTCACATACATTGGTAGCTAAAAACCACACTTCATTAAGTATACACATGTAAACATAAGACTGTCATTTCGATATGAAATATCAAGTATCATTATTGATCATATAAAATGGTATTATTTCACAGTGATTACAACAATTATAAAAAAGCAGCTCAAGTAATGATGCAAATTAGAATAATTTTTGTTTTGGGAAGGTTTTTGTTTTATTTGGCTTTGTTTCTTAATTTGCTTTCTATTTTTCTTAGTTTGGAGAATGTTTTGTTGTCAGAAGTTTATTAAAAATTAACATGAAAATGGCAAATACAGAAGTCTCTTTTTTTATTAAGTTACTAGTGATTATTCATATTTAAAATATCAAGAAAAAGGTGCCTGGGTGGCTCAGTTATTAAGCATCTGTCTGCCTTTGGTACCCCAGTCAATGAGGAGCCTGCTTTTCCCTCTCCCTCTGCCTGCTGCTCCTCCTACTTGTGCTCTCTCGCTCTCTGTCAAATAAATAAATAGTCTTTTTTTTTTTTAAAGATTTTATTTATTTATTTATTTATTAGGAAAGAGAGAGAGTGAGAGAGAGCATGAGAAGGGAGAAGGTCAGAGTGAGAAGCGGACTCCCCATGGAGCTGGGAGCCCGATGTGGGACTCGATCCCGGGACTCGGGGATCACGACCCGAGCCGAAGGCAGTCGCTCAACCAACTGCGCCACCCAGGCGCCCAAATAAATAAATAGTCTTAAAAAAATAAAATATCATTGTTCTACTTCTTTTTTGTTCTACTTCTTATTACACCACTACATTCACAATGACTGTGATAACCAATCCCCTATACAACATGATATCAAACAATTTTCTGTTTTATACCACAGCTGCCTATCCCAGAAAAAGAAACCACAAACTTTCAATATTAAAACTGTGTTTAAGTTAAACTGATTCTTTCAGACCCATAAATTTCAGATAAGGTAACAGACTATTAGAAAGACTCATCTAGTTTATCAGTTCTAAACAATTCCCTGCTTGGGCCAGTGATTGCACTGTTGAATCCCATTTCTTAAATTTCTAGAAGTTGCTGTCCTGGCTCTCCCCATCCATACACTACTAAATCACTATCAAGAAGTTGTTCCTTCATTGCTTTTCATGTTTGATAAATACAGCTTGCAGTATACCACCTTGTCACCTTTCTGGGACTTTAAAATATTTTGTTCTAAACAACTGCCAGGAGTCAACACAGAAGAAATGAAAGAACAACAATAAACTAACAAAAAATCTCTCACTTATAGAGCTAGTAATAAAGAGAAATATACTTTAAAGTAGTAATATTACACAGAATTTTTAAACACACAATTCTGAATGTCCAATGGGAATAATTAAAAATTTTTTCATTTATAAAAAAATTATAAAAAATTTTCATTTATGACTTGATGTCTTTCTTTACTACAAATCATTACAATATATTACACCTAAAATATTTCCCTCAATGAAAACTTAAGAGTCTTCACTTACAAAACATTTTTGATAGCAAAATGAACTAAATTTTATTTAAAAAAGCAATTATAATTTATTTAATCCAATGTGATTCAGTTCAGGAATGCTAACCTTGTAAGAAATTTAATTTTTAATTTTTTTTAATTTTAAGATTTTATTGTTTTAATTTTTATTTTTTAAAGATTTCATTTATTTATTTGACAGAGAGAGAGAGATATCACAAGTAGGCAGAGAGGCAGGTAGAGGGAGAGGGGCAAGCAGGCTGTCCGCTGTGCAGAAAGCTTGATGTGGGGCTTGATCCCAGGACCCTGGGATCATGACCTGATCCAAAGGGAGAGGCTTTAACCCACTGAGCCACCCAGGCACCCCAACCTCATGAGAAATTTAAAATTGACCAGAGTGGTGATTTTCCGAATTTATGTTCAGAGATTCAATTGAGTCAGTTATTATGAAATATGTGATAAGTTTTATTTCATTATTTAACAAAAATTCTACATATTTAGACTTCAGGAAAAGAAAACATATATTTCAGCCTACATTAAGCGGGAGAAAAAAAACTAGTAAGAATGTTATATAGAATGCTGTGGTAAAGGAGGCTGAGTCCAAGATGGAGGAGGAGTAGGAGACCTTAGTTATGTCTGGTCCCAGGAATTCAGCTAGATAGCTATCAGATAAATTCTGAACACTTGCAAACTCAACCCAAAAATCTAAGAAAACAATATCTGCAACTCTGCAAATCAAAAAGCAACCACTTTCTGCAAGAATGATAAGACAGAAAAACTCACCTCAAAAAACAGAACAAGAGGCAGTACTGACTGCCAGGGACCTAATAAGTATGGATATAAGTAATACATCAGAACTAGAGTTCAAAATAACTATTATAAAGTTACCAGCTGGGTTTGAAAAAGCATAGAAGACACTATTTCTGGAGAAATAAAATAACTAAAATCTAATCAAGTCAAAATAAAAAAAAGGCTATAATGAGATGCAATAAAAATTGGAGACACTAGCTACTAGGATAAATGAGGCAGAAGAGAGAATTAGTGATATAAAAGACAAAATGATGTAGAATGAGGAAACAGAAAATGAGAAATAAACAACTACTGGATCATCAGAGAATTCGACAGATAAGTGATACCATACCATAAAGCAAAACAATATTAGAATAACTGGGATCCCAGAAGAAGAGGAACGAGGGGTGGGGGGGCAGAAGGTATACTGGAGCAAATCATAGAAGAGAACTTACCTAACCTGGGGAAGGAAACAGTTATTCAAATCAGGAGGTACAGAAAACTCCCTTCGAAATCAACTAAAGTATGTCAACACCTTGACATATAAGTGAAACCTGCAAATCTTAGAGACAAAGAAAAAATTCTGAAAGCAGCTTGGGACAAGAGGTTAGTAAACTACAAGCGTAGAAACATCAGACTGACAGAAGATCTACTCCCAGAGCTCTGGCAAGCCAGAGGGGACTGGCATAATATATTCAGGGTGCTAAATGAGAAAAATACGTAGGCAAGAATACTTTATCCTTCAAGGATGTCATTCAAAATAGAAGGAGAGATAAAAAGTTTCCAGGACAAACAGAAACTAAAAGAATTTGTGATCACTAAACTAGCCTTATAAGAAATATTAAAAGGGATCCTTTAAGTGAAGAGCGAACCCCAAAATAGCATATACCAGAAAGGAATACAAGCAACATACAGAAACGGTGACTTTACAGGTATACAATGACACTAAATTCATACCTTTCAATAGTTACTCTGAATGTAAATGGGTAAATGCCCCAATAAAAAGGCACAGGGTACCAGATTGGATTAAAAAAGTAGGACCCATCAATATGCTGTCTGTAAGAGACTCATTTTAGACCTAAAGGCACCTCCAGATTGAAAGTGAAGGGATGGAAAACCATTTATCATGCTAATGGACATCAAAAGAAAGTTGGAGTGACAACCCTTATATCAAACAAATTAGATTTTAAACCAAAGTCTGTAATAAAAGATGAGGAAGTACACTATATCGTAATTAAAGGGTCTATCCAACAAGATCTAAAAATTATAAATTGTTAATTACAATTATTTTTATTTATGCCCCATTATTTACAATGATTATTATTTATGCCTCTAACATAAGGGTAACCAGTTGTAAAAACCAATTAATAACAAAATTAGAGAAACACATTGATAATAACACAATAATTGTAGGCTTTAACACCCCACTCACTGCACAGGACAAATCATCTAAGCCAAAGATCAATAAGGAAACAAGAGCTTTGAATGACACATTGGATGAGATGGACCCCATATATACATTCAGAGCATTCCATCCTAAAGTAACAGAATACACATTCTTCTTGAGTGCACATGGAATATTCTGCAGAATAGATCACATACTGGGTCACAATTCAGGTCTCAACTGTACCAAAAGATTGGGATCATACCGTGCATATTTTTAGACCACAATGCTTTGAAACTGGAACTCAATCACAAGAGAAAATTTGAAAAACAAAAATAAAAACACACAAAACAACTGAAATACATGAAGGTTAAAGACCATCCTACTAAGACATGAATGGGTCAACCAGGAAATTAAAGAAGAATTTTAAAAAGTCATGGGAACAAATGAAAATGAAAACAACCATTCAAATCTTTGGGTTACAGCAAAGGCAGTCCTAAGAGGAAGGAATACTGAAATCTGCAGGATTACCTCAATAAGCAAGGAAAGCCTTAATTACACAAACTAACTTTATGCCTAAAGGAGCTGGGGAAAGACCAGCAAATAAAGTCTAAACCCAGCAGGAGAAGAGAAATAATAAAGATTAATGAAATAGAAACTAAAAGAACAGTAGAACAGATCAATGAAACTAGAATCTGGTTCTTCAAAAGAATTAATAAGATTGATAAACCCCTGGCCAGACTTATCAAAAAGAAAAGAGAAAGGACCCAAATAAATAAAATCATGAATGAAAGAGGAAAAATCACTACCAACACCAAAGAAATACAAACAATTAAAAGAACATACTATGAGCAACTATATGCCAACAAATTAGGCAATCTAGAAGAAATGCATGCATTCCTAGAGATGTATAAACTACCAAACTGAACCAGGAAGATATAGAAAACCTGAACAGATCCATAACCAGCAAGGAGATTGAAGCGGTAATCAAAAATCTCCCAACGAACAAGAGTCTAGGGTTGAATGGCTTCCTAGGGAAATTCTACCAAACATTTAAAGAACAACTTATACCTATTGTTCTGAAGCTATTTCAAAAAAATAGAAGGGAAGGAAAGCTTCCAAACTCTTTCTATGAGTCCAGTATTACCTTGATCCCCAAACCAAAAAAAAGGCCCCACCAAAACGGAGAATTACAGACCAATATCCCTGATGAACATGGATGCCAAAATTCTCACCAAGATACTACCCAATAGGATCCAACAGTACATTAAAAAGATTATTCACCACAACAAAGTGGGATTTATTCCTGGGCTTTAATGGTGGTTCAATATTCATAGATCAATCAATGTGATACATTAATAAAAGAAAAGAAAAGAAAAGAAAAGAAACATATGATCCTCTCAATTGATGCAAGAAAAGCATTTGATAAAATACAGCATCCTTTCTTGATTAAAATTCTTCACAGTGTAAGGATGGAGGGAACATACCTCAATGTCATAAAAACCATTTACAAAAAGCACAGTGAATATCATTCTCAATGAGGAAACACTGAGAGCATTTTCCCTAAGGTCAGGAACACAGCAGGATGTCTACTATCACCACTGCTATTTGACATACCATTAGAAGTCCTAGCCTTAGCAATCAGACAACAAAAAGAAATAAAAGACGTCCGAACTGGCAAAGCAGTCATACTCCCTCTTTTTGCAGATGACACGATACTCTATGTGGAAAACCCAAAAGATTCCAACCAAAAATTGCTAGAATTCATACAGGAATTCAGCAAAAGAGGAAGATATAAAATCAGTGCACAGAAATCAGTTGTATTTCTATACACAAACGAGACAGTTGTATTTCTATACACAAATGAGACACACCCAAAACCATAAGATACCTAGGAATAAACCTAATCAAAGACACAAAGATCTATACTCAGAAAACTGTATCATACTCATGAAAGAAATTGAGGAATGCACATAGAAATTGAAAAACATCCCATGCTCACGAAATGTAAGAACAAATATTGTTAAAATGCACATGCTACCTGTCTATACATTCAATGCAATCTCTATCAAAATACCATCAACTTTTTTCACAGAGCTGACGCAAATAATCCTAAAACGTGTATGGAATCAGAAAAGACCCCAAATAGCCAAAGGAATATTGAAAAAGAAAACCATAGCTGGTGGCATCACAATTTCAGACTTCAAGCTCTATTTTAAAGCTGTAATCATCAAGACAGTATGGTACTGGCACAAAAACAGACATACAGATTAATGGAACAGAATAGAGAACCAAGAAATGGACCCTCAATCTATGGTCAACTAATCTTCAACAGAGCGTGAAAGACTATCCAGTGGAAAAAAGACAGTATCTTCAACAAATGGTGTTCTGAAAATTGGATAGCCAACATACTGAAGAATCGAACTGGATCATTTTCCTACACCATACACAAAAATAGACTCAAAATGATTAAAGACCTAAATGTCAGAAAGGAATCAATCAAAATCCTAGAGGAGAACACAGGCAGTCGCATATTTGACATCTGCTGCAGCAACTTCTTGCTAGACACATCTCCAAAGGCAAAGGAAACAAAGGCAAAATAAATTACTGGGATTTTATCAAGACAAAATTATTCTGCATAGCAAAGGAAACAGTTGACAAAACCAAAAGACAACTAACAGAATGGGAGAAGATATTTGCAAGTGTCTTATCAGATAAGGAGCTAGTATCCAAAATCTATAAAGAACTTATCAAAGTCAACACCCAAAAAGCAAAGCAAAACAAAACAAAAGTCAAAAAATGGGCAGAAAAAATGAACAGACATTTCTTCAAGGAAGACATCTTCAAGATGCCTGATTCCTTGGCATCAGGAAAATACACATCAAAACCACGATGACATATGACTTATACCAGTCAGAATGGGTAGAATTAACAAGTCAGGAAATGACAGATATTGACAATGATGCATAGAAAGTAGAACCTTCTTACACTGTTGGGAGGAAAGCAAATTGGTGTACCACCCTAGAAAATGGTATGGAAGTTTCTCAGAAAATTGAAAATAGAGCTACCTTATGACCCAACAATTGCACTACTTAGGATTTACCCCAAAGATACGAATGTAAGTGATCCAGAAGGGCCTGCGCCTCAATGTTTATAGCAGCAATGTATGTCCACAATTGCCAAACTATGGAATGAGCTCCAGATGTTCATCAACAGATGAATGGATAAAGAAGATGTGATCTGTGTGTATACACACACACACACACACACACACACACACACACACACACACACACTGAAATACTACTCACCTATCAAAATGAATGAAATCTTGCCATTTGCAATGACATGGATGGAACTAGAAGCTATTATGTTAAGTGAAATAAGTCAGAGAAGGACAATTATCATATGATCTTACTCATATGTGGAATTTAAGAAACAAACAGAGGTCATAGTGGGAGAGAGGAAAAAATAAAACAAGACGAGATCAGAGAGAGAGACAAACAATAAGAGACTCCTAATCATAAGAAAAACTGAGGGTTGCTGGAGGGTGAGGGGTGAGGAGATGGGTAACTAGGTGATGGACATTAAGGAGGCCATGCCATCCAATGAGCACTGGGTATTATATAAGACTGATGAATCACGGACCACTACCTCTAAAACTAATAATACACTATATGTGAATTAATTGAATTTAAATAAATATATAAAAATACGTGGTAGGCAAGATCTTAAGACCATCCCCAAGATTTCTGCCTCCGATACTTGTCTTGCATAGGCAGAGTCTGTGACTATAATGAGCTTTCATTCCTGTGATTATGTTGTGTTATATGGCAAAAGGGATATATTTCTTGGTGCAGCTGATGATCAAAGCAGAGAGATTTCCTTGACTGGTTTCAGAGGAAAAAGTAAGAAACACGTCCTGCTGTCTGGAAGAAAGAAAATAGCCATATTATGAACTGCTGATGGGGATGGGCAGCTTCTAGTCACTGACAGCAGTCCCAGATCAATAGCAGGCAAGAAAACAGGCAAAAAATAACATTGCCAACAACCAATGAGTTTTCAAGAGAATACTTTATCCTAGATGTGACTGGCAGCATTGTTGACATGTTGGCTTCAGTCTTAAGAGACTCAGCACAGGACCCAGCCAACCCATCCCTGGATTCCTGGCCCATAGAAATCAAGATAATAAATTTGCTGTCTTAAGTTGATACATTTGTGGTAATTCTATACACAATGATAGAAAATGAATATAAATGCGAAGGAATGAAATGTAAGCTAGAAAGCTTTTGGCCCTGTGTCCCTACTTCCTAATGTATGCTCCTTAAAAGAATAATAAGACTCCACTACAACATTCGTAGAAATGAGTGATTTTAGTGTATTTGCTCACTGTATGATATTTGGATGTACACATTTAGTGTTTGGAAAGGAAGGGTTGTGGAGGCTCGCCCAGAAAAGAAAGTTTTGTGACTGCCAAAAAGGTTATAAAATGGGCCCTAAATTGATATTTCCTAAAAGATCAGACATTTGTTATAGAACTGATCAATTGACAGTAACATAACATATGAGACTCATGTATTAACCAAAAATACGTTGCCAAATTACAAAACATTCAAGGTCTGTTCTAATAACAAGAATGCTTGAGTCCCTTATCCAGATCATGCATGTCCAAGTACCAAGACATCTAACCAGCTGCATTTGCAATTGCTTGTATAGTAAACACGGAATCAGAGAGAAGAGGTACAGAGAGTCCAGAGCAATGAGTTATTCAAGGCTTGGGATTGCCTGACGTTATTTATGTGTCTTCACTATGAATACCAACTCACCTGTCAATCCATGTCTTTTTTTTTTTCAAATCCATGTCTCCTAAAAAAATGTTTGCAACATACACTCCATAGTTTTATTTTATGAATCCCATTAACTTCTGTATTCCAATTTTGATCATTTCTTCATCTGACCATTTGCTCTCTCTTTAGATGTATTAATATTGTGTTAAATAGATCGCTGGTCTGAGAAAAGCAGCCAATCCTTTAGCATTAAAGACATTTTCTATGCTTTTAACATGTAGTGATAAAATTATTTGAACCCTCAAAGTTCATCCACATAACTCATTTCAGGAAATGAAAGTCATTCCAAATATTTTAATTAAGAAGAGATTTAATACATGGGATTTCAAGCATACAACATAATCACAGGGATGAGGAAGCAGGTTTAGTGCCGAATGCTCAGCACACATGCCTGAAGCACATACCAGCTGTTAATGCAATTGCCTTTAAGTATCCTAGAAATTGGTGAATACTCAGCAGAAGCTTCAGTACAAGGCCCTGGACCATAATGTGAATGAGAAATGGAACTTCATTGTATTAAGCCACTGAGATATAAAGGTGTTTATTACAGTTATATTAGTAGGATTAATACAAAATATCCTTTTAGACATTATTGTTATTATTATAATTTTCAACCTGTGGTGTATTTGAAAATCTGAAAAAATATATTTTCTTTTTAATTTTGAGATGATATGTTTGATTCAGTACACTTAAGTAGAAAACCAAGTAATGGTGTGTTATATATGTGGTCCAAATCCATAATCTTACTCTACATACCAATGTATTATTCTTGGCTTTTGTAACATAATAATCTGAGACAGAAAAAAAAACATGACTTTCTGTAATAATTCTGTAAACATGGCAAATGATAAGATAATGATACGACTGTCACATGTTCAGGCAATCCACTCTCACTGAATCTGTTTTTGCCTGGGCTGTCTTCATGACTACTCATTGATCTTTGGTTTTAATATAAGTAATTAAGTGTCAGTGGTGTGTTATACTAATCCATATTCCTCTAAACCATATTTAATTTAGAAATGTAATTAATCCAGGCAATTCTGTGTCTCTCAATTACATTAATTCTTGATACTTGTGTCTTAGCAAATTGTGGGATAAGCATCACATCGGGGTTGCATCAGACCCTTCTTCAGGTTGCTCTAGAGTTTCATAAACTGAGATTATATTTTGGGATACTCAAACTTTCCTGGACATGGTCTTTGTTATTTGATTTAAAAATATATAAAGTTGCAATTTATATTGCTACAAAGTATCAGCATACATGCTTATATTTGTCTTTACATTTGCTTTGGATCAGCATAAAGTCAAACCTAATTTAAGTATTATGATGGTTTTCTGTTTCAAATGGTAAATGAAAAATGGTGAAAAAACTGAGTCTTTGTATGATGTATGAATATGGTAAGCTAAATTCGAAAGAATCTTTGCTATAGAATCCAGCCCACTGTTAATTTTAGAACAAGAGATATTACACATTTTTTATTGTACTATTTTGTAATAGTTCATTATAAGACATTGAAATATGATAAAGTGAAAATAATTGGTTTTGGGTCTAGCAATAATTGAATTAGATATACATTTAATACATATTTCAATCAGAATAAAATGCTGTCTTTCTGAAGTGAGTCAGCTTTACAAAGTTCTTAAGTCCTATATCATTAAAATGGAATTTGAGAATTGATGACTTAAAATGTATTTTGATTAGAAATAATTACTTATTTTACTTAAGTAGCAAGTAAATATTGACTTCATTAATATTTGATGAAGGATATTTACACATGCAGACATTTTCTGCAATATTCTCAACTTCATCACCCACAGGAACAGATCAAATATATAATTGTACCTAAGGTGATAAAATTTTATCATTATTGCCAACATAAGTGATAATGCACAAATAAATAACATCATCCATTATACTATATTAAAATGAAATTAAAATTTACTGATTATGTAGTTTTGTTTGTATTAATATATGCATGAATATTATTCCCTACAATTGAATATGAGATAAAAACATAAGAAATTGACACATAGTTTTATTTTTATTTATTTATTTATTTAAAGATTTTTTAAAATTATTCTAGATAGAGACAGTGAGAGAGAACACGAGAGGGGAGAAGGTCAGAGGGAGAAGCAGACTCCCCATGGAGTTGGGAGCCCGATGTGGGACTTGATCCCAGGACTCTGGGATCACGACCTGAGCCGAAGTCAGTTGCTTAACCAACTGAGCCACCCAGGTGCCCCTATTTTTTAATATATCTATGTATAGCCATAATTTAAAATTATCAGCCATGGGATTTGGAAAAACGACTTCACTTTTGGTGTTAAAACTACTAGTTGCTTTCTATCCATCACCCCAAAATCCCTTCTTTCTTCTACCACAGTGAAATAATTTTTGGGATGGGTTCAAAGCTGTCCAGGAATTAACATCCTTTTGTAGATTCCCTTGACACTGCATATAGTTTGTGTCTTATAGACAAATGACTAACTTCTGTACAATATTACATGAGTGGAAGGGATATGTGCAATTTTTGCATCATGACTCTAAAGTAAAAGGGTAGGCATTTATTTCCTACTTTCCCTGTTCTTCCTAGACTATATGGCATATTATGTGGTGATTATAAATTTCTTGTAAAGTAAGGACAAAGGCAACAAGTAATGTTAGAGGAGCAGAATAGAAATAGTCTAGGAGTCCAACATAATGGAGCTTCCCTATCAATTCTGGAATCTTTAACCATAAACTGTCACATTACAGACAAAATTTCTTCCTTATTTTAGCCACATGTTGCCATCTCTATCATACCAGCCAAAACTATCTCCTAAGTAATACAGATTTTGGTACACAGTTGTAAAAATAAAAGGAATATAGTCTAAAAAAAACTATAAGGTCAGGGTGACTCTGCTGGTTGAGCAGCTGACTTGATTTTGGCTCAGGTCATGATCTCAGGGTCTGCACTCAGTAGGGAGTTGGCTTGAGATTATCTCTCTCCCTTTCCCTCTGCCCTTGCCCCCCACGCTCTCTCTCTTTCTCTAAAATAAATAAATCTTTTTTTTAAAGCTCTTATTTATTTATTTATTTGAGAAAGAGAGAGAACAGGAGTGGGAAGGAGAAGTGGAGGGAGAGGGAGAAGCAGACGTCCCCTGAGCTGGGACCCTGATGTGAGACTTGATCCCAGGACCCTGGGATCATGACCCGAGCTGAAGGTAGACACTTAGCCAACTGAGCCACCCAGGCACCCTAAATAAATAAATCTTTTTAAAAGTGTTTCAAAAACACTAAGAATGCTCAGAAGTAAATCCAAGACAAATGATAATATAATAATGCTTGTACATAACAATTTTATTATTATTAAATTCTCCAATCATTAAATAAATTTATAAAAAAGTGATAAAGCAGATATGTTGTGATTCTAGAACTACAATTGTCTATTTTAGGATGTGATGATATTTCCAGTGTAAATACCAATTTTAATGGGTTTATTTATCTTGTTATTTTACACAGGTTGAGGGTTTTTTAATGATAAATGTGAGGCTTTTTTGGTCCCAGATTTAATTAGTGTTTTCTGATCTATTCTACATGTTGTCAAAAATCATAGACTAATAGCAAATAACTCACATCTCATGTGTAACTTTTTTATTAATTCAACAGGAACAAAACTATACTTAAACTAATGCAAGTGGTTAATTTAATAATTTTAAACAATAATTTTCCCCTCAGAAATAGTATATATGCATTGTTCGAGAAATTACTTTTGGAGAAAGTAAGTCAAGTACATTTAAACATATTATTTCCTAATTTGTTGTTATGAAAGAGATATATTGATTCAGATATTAAAAATTGTGATAAAAGGAAAAGATAATCTGAAATTTTGATGTAATGGCACAACTGTAGGTTATAATGAATGTGTCTTTGAAGGATACATTTATTACCAATTGGCAACAATTGTAGCAGATAAAAGATATGCCTTCTATACTGACCAATCTATAGATGTTTCTAAGAAATTTGGTTGACAATATATGCCCATAATTGTAACTGTCAAAATGACTTTACTAGTGAAATTATGGCATTAAAGCCTGGCTAAGAATATGAGGAGAAGAGGGTTTTTTTAAAAAAAATAAAAAAAAATATTTTTTTAATATTTTAAAAAAATAAAAATAATGGACAGATTTATTCAAGGTGATATGGTTTTATCTGAGAGTGGCATATAAGAAGCTTTATGGAAAGAGAGTGATGTGGCAGAAGAATGAACTTAATTGCTTTTCTCCATGCTTTAAACGTTAATTTGGGAATATCATTATATGCATATACAAGTACTAGTAAATAAAAAATTTGAATTCTCATCTGAGCAGAGCCATTAAAGACATAAATGTTATTTATTCCAGTGTATTGAATTATTCACTTTTTAAACATTGTGTGAGAAAACAAAATTAACTTACACCCAGCTGTTACTTTATTCAGAAATGTATGGTTCTTGTGGGTATATATATATATATATATACATGTGTGTATATATATATATATATATATATATATATATATATATATATAAAATTTATTTAACTTGAAATCTGAAGTCAAATTTCATATGGTTGATTTATTTTATAATAAGTACTGACTTTGCAAATAAAAGAGCAAATGCCTCCTATATATTGACTAAACCAAAGCTACTGGGCTATGATTTCAGTACAGATAAGTGTAAAAAAAGTGATGTTAAAATTAATAATCCAAAAATATTCCATTCACAAAGATGTATTCAGTTTAACAATATTTAAATGTCCAGTCCTGTTGAGTATATCAGCTTCAATAAGGGTTCTATAATTGAAAGTGTAATAGGTCATTTTATTATTTTTTTAATTTAATTTTATTTTTTTTCAGTGTATAATAGGTAATTTTAAAATAGTAGCTTTTGATCAGCATCAGTAAAATTGTTTCTCATTCATCACAGAAAGTGAGTGACTTGAATTATTGTAAAATTCATGTATTTTCAAATTAGACAGTTACCTATTGCTTGTTTCCAAAAAAATTTAAAAATTATATCCAATTGATTTGTTGGCTAAAAGTTCGTTGTATCAGTTAGGAGCCAGTCAATAGAACATGACCATACTTGTAGTCCAATAGAAAGAATTTAATAGGGGCTCTACTTATGAAGGACTCAGAAGGGCTGAAAAGCTAAAAAGAAAACAGTAAAGCATCCTGGATACTAGCAGCATTAGAATACTGTTAACACTGCTAGAAGCTGGAAGGATGGAATGAGGAGTCATGTTAACTAAATAAAAGTTTCTAATGACCACTTGCAATACAACACTTGTCAAGGGAGGAGGAAATACACTTTACAAGGAGGTGTGGAAAATGAATCTGAAAGTAACCTGACAAATGGCTGGATTGATCCACACCTTTTCTTCTCAGTATCCATTTTCTTCCTCTCACCCTCATTTAACTCTCATTCAAAACAACATCAAATTTCTACTTATCCCATGATAACTATCTTAAGATGTAAAATTTCTTCCATAGTCTTCATGTGATGAAGAGGCGTTTCTCACCATCATCCCTAGCCTGCTAAGAACAGCCACCACAGATCTTCTCAAGGACACTGGTGCTTCCCAACTAAACTATTTAAAGACACATCACTGAAGAAACTAACCAGATAATATAGACAAAAATGTTTTGTTCCCAACTTGTCATAATTTCATATATCCTAATGTTCATAGATCATGTTTTGGTGGATGAAGTGCAGTAATCAAAGTATATGGCAAAATGCAATCCATGCCAGCTTAGACATGACTTGGTGCACTCATATATCTACCTCTGATCACCCCAATGTCCCCCAAGGACATCTTTGGCACAGTCATGCTGAAGTATATTTGCAGATGACTACTACTTATATGATACCCTGTCCAGGGAAACTGAAAATTTTGAGCTCCAAAATATATACCCATATTGTACTAAGGCAGAAATCATTCATTAGTAACATGTTTCTTGGATAAATTAACAGAGGCCAAAATGCCTTTAAAGAGACTTGAGCTAAACTGGCATAGGTCTCGGCTTCCTAGGGCAAACTGAATTTTCCTTTACTGAAGAGAGATGTACTGGGGAAAATGACTCACGATCATACATTGGTTGCTGAAAATGAGTGTTATTTCCGGAGAGGGGGAAAGTATAACAAACAGCCTGGAAAATATCACAGTTTTATAAAACCATATGAAACAAACTTGACAGATAGTGTGCTAAGGAAGAACAGTATAAGCAAAAAAAGCTCAAGTATCTTCACAGCACAAATGCAAGGATAAACTTATGGAAACTTAAGATCCTTCTAGTCCACCAAAAATATAAATGGAAAATACAAATATAAAGCATATTTTGTGCAACTGTGTGAGGACCCTGGGGTGTGCACCTAAGAATGCACTTTCTCCTGTTTCACCCTAACCTCTATTAAACCTTTATGTAAATATACCCTGTGGAACCTTATGAGTTGTTTTAAATAGCTGACCCTATGTAACTAGAGCATTACTGATTGTGTAGTTCTTCAGTCATTTCACAGGTCTTCACCGAGAATATGTGATCCTTAAATTAGGGATGCAACACATTAGATAACCAGGTTGACAAAGCTATTAACATTCCTCATTTATCTTAAAGTCATATTTCCAGGAAATAGTATTCCTGGGAGAAAAACACAAGAATTCCCCCTACTTGCTTGTTAGTCTATTGGAAATAGTCTAAGCCTGTTGTACCTATGGATGTCTAAAAATGAAATGAGGGGAGAATATTCTAAGATAAATACTAGACAATTATTCCCTAACATTGAAGAAATCTTTGAGAATAAAGCAAAATTCCTAAAAAATCTGTTATTTGAGCAACGTGTGTATAGATTATTAAAATAATTTACCAAAGGGCGCCTGAGTAGCTCAGTGGGTTAAAGCCTCTGCCTTCGGCTCAGGTCATGATCTCAGGGTCCTGGGATGGAACCCCACGTCGGGCTCCCTGCTCGGCAGGGAGCCTGCTTCCTCCTGCCTCTCTGCCTGCCTCTCTGCCTACTTGTGATTTCTTTCTGTCAAATAAAAAAAAAATTTACCAAAAAATATATCTTTGCATGTATTTGTATTGCATGTTTCAGTTTCATTTCCCCAGCCTATGCTATATATTTTTTATAAATATGTACATTGTTGAGGCACCTGGGTGGCTCACTGGGTTAAAGCCTCTGCCTTCAACTCAGGTCATGATCTCAGGGTCCTGGGATGGAGCCCCACATTGGGCTCTCTGCTCAGTGGGGAGCCTGCTTCCCCCCTCTCTCTCTCTGCCTACTTGTGATCTCTCTCTGTCTGTCCAATAAATAAAATCTTTGAAATAAATAAATACATACATACATATATTTTTTGTATTTTAATATTTTAAAACTATATTTAATATCTTTATATTTTTCCTGGAAGAACCTTTATTACATCCTGAAGGATATACAACCACTAGCTTCCAGCTCAAAACATTTCACTCTTTTTAAAGTTTTTATATATATTTTGTCAAAAGAAGATGCAATCTCTTCCTGTCAAAGAACTGAGTCAGACCTATCAGACTATATCTTTTTATGTCTGGATTGGTTGTTTGAGGTTATATTATCTCTTTTATATTGTCCTGGGAGAAAAGTATAACAATTTTGTTTGTTTGTAACTGTATATAGTCAGCTTTTGTATACAAAACATATAGGATTGTGAAAAGGGAATGAAGGATGTCATCAGAACGTTAGAAGCATCCTGGGAGACAAGGGATACTCACCATGACTAACATTGTTAAGAAGTATATTATTTAAAATAATGATAGTCAGGGGGCCTGGGTGGCTCTTTCAGTTAAGCATTTGACTCTTGATTTTGGCTCAGGTCATGATCTTAGGGTTGTGAGATCAAGCCCTGCATTGGGCTCCACACTGGGCATGGGTACTGCTTAAGATTACTTAAGATTCTCTCTCTCCCTTTGCTTCCCCTCTCCTGCTCACACACTCTTCTCTCTCTAAATAAAATATAAATAAAATCCTGATAGTCTCCGAAAAGGTCTATAATGAGAAAATGGCCTCTAAAGGGTAAGGACGAATTGAAGTGTGGGTTTTGGGTTTATGACATGATCTAGAGCTTCATGGGAAAAAGCTAGCATGGTTATATCATGTGAATGAAGGAGAAAGCCCTTTTGGATTCAGGCACTTTGTTATAATGAACCTGTTTTGAAAGTAATGACTAAACATTTTTTTCTAAATTTGTGGTAATGGTGAGAATTGAAAAGTGGGAATTATTGTGGTACAAGCAAGAGTCTGCATAATCAAGGTCATTGCTTCCGAAATGGATAGAAATAGAAATCAAATTGTGGCAATGACAGAAAAAAGACACTGGACTAATGATAGTCTCCAGATGTGTCCATCTCTGAATGACATTTGAAAAAGGAGCTCACCCAGGCAAGAGTAAATGCATCCGGCGCTCTTGGAAATTCAGATGGTGAAAACCTTAAGAGAGCCTATCTATTACTAGCAGAATGATTTTAGAATTGTATTAATGACAGCATGACTAGATAATAATGATTCTAGTTCTCACCTTTTATGATTTACGGTTGCATAAAAATGTTTAGAAATATTTCAAGTGATTGTTGTATTGGTCATCTATCATATATTATCCCTGGATTTTATGCTATTAATTTATTGCTTTATCATTAACTAACTGTTAACCTGCTTTGTGATTAAGGATGCATCATTCTATTCCTTCTTTGGCCGAAACATAAATAATAAAGGTTGACTTTATTGCCTTTCAACATACTTATTTCAATTGGAATAACTAAATAAGGGGTGCCTGGGTGGCTCAGTGGGTTAAAGCCTCTGCCTTTGGCTCAGGTCATGATCTCAGGGTCCTGGGACCGAACCCCATATGGGGCTCTCTGCTCAGGAAGGAGCCTGCTTCCCCCTTTTCTCTCTGTCTGCCTCTCTGCCTACTTGTGATCTCAATCTCCGTCAAATAAATAAAATCTTTTTAAAAAAAAAGAATAACTAAATAAATGTATTTACTAATACATATCTCAATATAGAAAAACAAATGATTATGTGCTTATTTTATAATGTATGTATTTGTATGTGTATTATATATATTTTTTTCACCACTAGAATATAAACTGTGAAGCTCCATGAAGGGAAGTGCATTGTATACTTTGATGAACTATTTTACTTCAACATCTAAAACAGGACCTAGAACATTTAGGGACTCAAAAACATATGTTCTAACTGATTTAGTTATTGTTTCTCTGTAATACTAGATTTGGTTTTCTGGTATTATTTTATTTTTCTTTTAATTTGTGTTATTAACTAATTGGAGGATAGAGGAGGCCATCTTTTCCAGGTTTTTTAATTTGACCAGCTTCATTAAATATACTGAGGCATAGAATCTTCATATCTTCTCTTTAGATTATGCAGCTTGAAAAAATAGTATTTTCTAAAAGCTCTTAGAGGGGCACCTGGGTGGCTCGGTTGATTAAAGCCTCTGCCTTTGGCTCAGGTCATGATCTCAGGGTCCTGGGATTGAGTCCCTCATCAGGCTCTCTGGTCAGCAGGGAGCCTGCTTCCCCCTCTCTGTCTGCCTACCTCTCTGCCTACTTGTGATCTCTTTCTCTCTCTGTCAAATAAATAAAATCTTAAAAAAAAATCTTGGGCACCTGGGTGGCTCAGTTGGTTGGGCGACTGCCTTTGGCTCAGGTCATGATCCCGGAGTCCAGGAATCGAGTCCCGCATCGGGCTCCCGGCTCCACGGGGAGTCTGCTTCTCCCTCTGACCTTCTCCTCTCTAATGCTCTCTCTCTCTCTCAAATAAATAAATAAAATCTTTAAAAAAAAACTTAAAAAAAAAGCTTTTAGAGACTTTATCCTTAAAACCACTTGGATTGGAGCTCTTTTCAAGATTTCCATAAAAAAGGATTTATTTAATTATATCTGACATACAGTAAATGGCACGTATTTAAGTGTGCCATTTGAGAACTTGCATAGATATTTCTTTGAAGAAGATTAACAAATAGGCAATAAGCACATGAAAAGATAAGAAGCCACTTCACACCCATTAGGACAGCTATTATCTAGAAAAGGTGGAAAATAACAGATGTTGGCAAGAATGTGGAGAAATTGGAACCAACAGATGTTGGCAAGATGTGGAGAAATTGGAACCCTTGTATATTGCTAGTGGGAATACAAACTAGTGCAGCTCTTATGGAAAACAATATGTGGCAGTTCCCTCAAAAATTAAGTATAGAATTGTGATTTGATCCAGAAATCCAATTCTGTGGCTATCGCTCATGAACTGAAAGTAGTAACTCAAACACGTGTTTGTACACTCATACTCATAGCAGTATTATTTATAATAGGCAAAAAGTGGAAGTTACCAATGTTCATCAATGGATGAATGGATAAACAAAATGTAGTATATGAATATAATGGAATATTATTCAGCCTTAAAAGGGAGAGAACTTCTGATGAATGCTGCAACTTGGCTGACACTTGAAGACTTCATGTTAACTGATATAAACCAGTCACAAAAGGACAAGAACTTCTATGAGCTGCTAGAGTAATCAAATACATAGAGACAGAAAGTAAAATGGTGTCTGCCACTCTTAAGGGGATGGGGATGGAGGAGTTATTGTTTAATGGGTACATAATTTCAGTTTAGCAAGATGAGAAAAGTCTGGAGATGGATGCTAGTTATGGTTGCACAACATTGTGTATGTACTTAATACCACTGAATTGTACACCTAAACCTGATTTAAAAAGCAAATTTTATGTTATGTAATCTTACTGCAGTTAGTAAATTAAAAATATTATAAAGGAATATTTCTTTTTCAATTATGATGATAGCAAAAATTTATACATTCAGCTTTCTTAAATTTTAATTCAAATTTATCATCATAAAAGCTATTTAATATAAATCACTTGCTTTCACATCTTCCATTGAGACATATTTTAATTTTCTTCATCAAAACTATGTTCCACATTTGTATTTTTCAGTTCTCATGATGTCTGTCACACAGGTGGTATGTACTGCCTCATATATTTAAGTAATTACTGTATCATATACTCTCTTGCCTCATCCTGTCTTGTCTCACCAACCATTTTATATGCTGCCTACCAATGACAGTTTTTATGCTTTTCTGTAAGCAGAGAGAAGTATATTCTTTTTTTAAATATATTTTTAAAGATTTTTTATTTATTTATTAGAGAGAGAGAGACTGAGAATGAGAGGGGAGAAGGTCAGAGGGAGGAGCAGACTTCCCGCAGAGACAGGAGCCCGATATGGGACTCGATCCCGGGACTCCGGGATCATGACCTGAGCCAAAGGCAGTCGCCCAACCAACTGAGCCACCCAGGTGCCCGAGAGAAGTATATTCTTAATCATGGTACATAGAAGGAAAATAAATATGCATGCATTCATTCTATACAACTCTATTACAAAACACTTAGGATTGTCAAAATCCAAATCAAGCAGCAATATTAAATGGCATATTTTTAAGAGAGGAAGTCTCAAACTATTTAAGATTATTTAATGAATAGTGATAGACTACTGATACCATTTAGTAAAAATTATCTGAAGTTGCACAAGCTATGATTTCTTGCCAAAATAATTAGAAGCCATGAAATTGTTTTTTTTTTCCTGTGCATAAGGTTTACCTCATCGTTGATGTTTTATCTTTGATATAATTCTTCTGAGAATATGACAAAGAAGTCCTCAGTCCTTGGGAAACCTGGGTGGCTCAGTCAGTTAAGCATCTGACTCTTGGTTTCAGCTCAGGTTATGATCTCATGTTTATGGGATCAAGCCTTGGGTCAGGCTCCATGCTCAGCATGGAATCTGCTTGAGATTTTCTCTCTTTCTCCCTCTGCCACTCCTGCTCATGCTCTCTCTCTCACTCTCTGAAATAAATTAAAAAAAGAAAAGAAGTTCTCAATCCAGAATAATTATTGTCAACCGCTTTATTTTTTTTTTAGATTTTGCTTATTTATTTGACACAGAAATAGAGAGAGATCACGAGTAGGCAGAGAGGCAGGCAGAGAGAAAGGGGGAAGTAGGCTTCCTGCTGAGCAGAGAGCCTGATGCGGAGCTCTATCCCAGGACCCCAAGATCATGACCTGAGCCGAAGGCTGAGTCTTTAACCCACTGAGCCACCCAGGCACCCCGTTTTTTAATAACAATTGATGCCTATAGTCATAGGAAGAAAAATTTCATGAGTCTTTTGGTAGCTTTCATTTTAATAAGTGATCTTAATTTTATATGTCCTAATGGACCAATGCACAAAGAATTAACTCAAGGCTTATAAAAATGTAGCCACCAACTTTCAAGCACATGCTACATGGGCACATTATTTAGATATTTTATAATATTTCTCTAAATTAATCCTTACAAAAAAAGTATTATATCCCACATTCTACAAATGAGGCAATAGGCTTCCGAGATTAAATAAATTACCTAAACACACAATTTTTGCACCTCAGATTTGAAATGAAGGGCTTTTTAAATTATTATTGTTACTTCTGGTTTTTGCTGATACAAACTATTTGCAATTCATACCACATTCACCACTTCCTACAGGTACATCAGCACGCATGCACACACGCCTATGTGTGTGTGTGTGTGTGTGTGTGTGTGTGTGTGTGTGTGTGTGTGTTTTAACATTATGGCTTCTCCCTTGAAGATATTACTGAGGAATGCTTAAATATTCTTAAAATTTTTATACCAATAAATGATTAGCACGGGCAACATTTTCCTTTAATTTTTTTTCTTCATTTTATGATTTATCTCATATATGGTGTATGAGTTAACCACTAACAGCTGCCTTTACTTGAACAAAGTGGTTCCTTTCAGAAAAAAAAATTTTTTTCATGTCAATAAGCAACACATGACATGCTTAGTATTCACTTCATGCAACTTTTAATTTAGAAGTGAAAACTTATGTTCTCAAAGGAAATGACTCACTTTCTGCACAAAGTATTACATTTTTGTGATTTACTGAGATATTAACATGGAAATGGTGATGTTAAACAATACTTTTGATAGCTCTAAAAGTGTAGTGGGAATCATGATTTCATAAGAAGAAAATTAGTTATGTAGGTAACATTATTGTATAATTTCCCACAGGATCTATACATTGGCATAGGTTTTATTATATCCTAAAACAAGTTGCCTACATTCACTTTGGATATAAAGTAATGCCGAATACAACAAAATCATAAGGCAGCTCACAGTGCGAGCAAAGACATCTGTTAATGGTACCATGAATAGTTATGAACTGAGGTGCTCAAATGGCTTTGCCAGCAAAGCGTTGCCTCCTAATTTATTTTTATAGCAAATGGAAGCCTCATTTTTCATGGTTGGGTAGTTTGCATTCAAATGTCCCAATAACTTCAAATGCAATCACTTCTACACGGGATTTTTTATTGTAGAGCATTAAGATGGAATCGCTAATGGTCTGTTGATGGGTAGATATCTCCTCCATCAGCACTTTTGTCACATTTTTTGAAATTTTTCTGTGTTTAAAATAATTAAAAAATAATATGTATTTATTTATAGTAATATTTAAAAAATAGATTTTATATGGAGACTTAATATAATTTCTAATTATGTAAATCTGAAATAAAGTATAAATGTTACTTTCTTTGACCTGAAATTGTTTAATATATATCCCACCGTGTCGTAATTGAAACTTAGCTGTGAAAGGATTTTTATGTAGGAACATGTGTCTATTTACTGTGGACTGAATTATGTCCCCTCTCAAATTCATATGTGGAAGCCCTTATCTCCAATGTGATTGTATTTGGCGACAGGACCTACAATGTAGTAGCTGAGACTAAATGAGGTAGTAAGTGTCAGGCCCTGATCCTATAGGACTAGCATCCTTAGAAGAGACATGTGAAAACTCCTTCTGCCCCCTGCACTCATGAAGCAAAGGTTATATGAGCACACAGCAAGAAGAGAAGAGGGCTCAGAATGAAACCTACCTTGCCAGAACCTTCACCTTAGACTTCCAGCCTCCAGAGTATGAGAAATAAATTTCTGTTGTTTAAGCCACCGAGTCTATGGTTAGGACTTTGGTTAATTTTTTGTTATAGAAGCCTGAACAGACTGATACACTATTAAAATATATTTAAGGTTAAAACTTTACGGAAGGGAATTTACTTATAAATAAGCAAGTTATGAAGATGACACTTTCATTCACAGAACAAATCCATAGATGTTCAGTTAACTGCTACATTACCAAAGGTAAAAACTTTAAAGATTTTATTTATGTATCTGAGAGAGAATGAACGAGAGAACATGAGAGGGTTGGAGGGTTAGGAGGAGAAAGAGAAGCTGACTCTCCACTGAGCAGGGAACCAGATGTGGCACTCCATACCCAGACCTTGAGATCATGACCCAAGCTAAAGGTGGCTTAACCGACTGAGCCACCCAGGTGCCCAAAACTTTAAATATTTTAATAAGTTACTTTTTCCATCATTTTTGAATCACTATTCAAGAGAAGTGATTTTAATTTTACATGCATGTGTCTTTATTCTTCAATCATAAAAAGAAAATGAAATAAAATAGTTTTAATTCTGTTCCTATAACTCATGATTTTGTGGGTCAAATCTTATTTGTAACCTAAAGAATTTCATATTCAGGAATAGGGTTTTGGAGAACTAATCATTTATTTTTTCCAGACATGTACAGCTATAACTATTATTGAATATACATTCAAGGACATTTAAATATAGGTTACTTCATTTAAAAATCTTGAGATATGTAAACAGGAGTGGCTTAATTAAAACTGAATAGAACAGAATTATTACACTCACAATTTATAACAATAATATGTCAGCAATGGAAATGGAGCATGTGTTTTGTCAATAAGGAATATAGTTTAATAGACAAATATGTTGAATTTGAAACTTAAGCAGATGATGGAATTTAGGAACAAAACAAACTATTATTAGTATAATACACCCTTTTTAGCACTTACAATTTGCCAGACTTGTAAATCTCATTGGTTTACATACAACCACACATTTAATTCTCAGAAAAGTATAACAAAATATCATTGTCATGCATTCTGTGAATCTTAAATTTTGCATTCTTTAGAAGCAGCTGAAGTTGGGAAAGAAAGTTATCTACCTGCGGCAACACAATTGAAAAAAGATGAGCCAGGTTTTCAGTAGGGTAGACTGCAAGCAGAGAGCACCGAGAGTCATGCATGAAGTTTTAGAATTTAATGGCAAACTCTCTTTATTATTATTTTTTTTTCTTTCATGCCTTACAATTCTAAACTTTTCAACTCTGGTTGTTTATAACAACAAAGACAACAGATGCTAAGAATTGTGTAAAATTGGGGCACCTGGGTGGCTCAGTGGGTTAAAGCCTCTGCCTTTGGCTCAGGTCATGATCTCAGGGTCCTGGGATCGAGCCCCATATCAGGCTCTCTGCTCAGCCGGAAGCCTGCTTCCCCCTCTCTCTCTGCCTGCCTCTCTGCCTACTTGTGATCTCTCTCTGTCAAATAAATAAAATATTAAAAAAAAAAAGAATTGTGTAAAATTATGCTTATCAAAAGAAATGGAAACCAATACCTAGAAAACAGAAATGATTTCCTTCTTAGCCTAGTTTACCTTGCAAAATATATACCGAGCAATTTTGAAAAGATTTTTAAAAATGCTAAATCATACAGAGATCTCAATTGACTTATGACTGACATATTTTTCTATTTTTTATTGAAGATAATTTCATATAACATACAATTAATTATTTAAAGTGTATGATAAAGTGATATTTATGGGATTTAAAGTGTTTCACAATCAGCACCTTTATAACAGTTCCTCCAAATCGTGCTCTCTTCCTAGACCCCAACAACTCCATTTTGTTTTATGCACATGGATTTACATATTTTATATATTTCACATAAATGGAATCATACTATAGGTGACCTTTTGTGTCCAGCTTCTTTCACTTGGCAAAACATTTTTAAAATTCATCCACATTGATGCATTTATCAATATTTCATTTACTTTGCTGAATAATATGTTACTGTATGCATATATCACAATTTATTTATCCATTCACTTACTTATGATATTTGGGTTGTATCCACCTGGCAGCTATTGAACATGCATGTGCATAAATTTATTTGTGTACCTGTTTTCAATTCTTTTGGGCAAATGCCTAAGAATAGATTTGCTGGGTCATATGGTAATTCTGCATTTAATTTTTTGAGGAACCCCCAAACTGTTTCCCATAGTTATTGTTCAGTTTTACATTTCAACAAGCAATGTGCAGGATTTAAACTTTCCATATCCTTTCTAACTGTTGTCATTTTTCACTTTTTTTTATTATAACTATCCTAGTGAATGTGAAATGATATCCTGCAATTTTGATTTTCAGTTCCCTAATAACTGATGATGTTGAGAAACTTTTCATGTATTGGCCATTTTTATATATCTCTATCTCTAGCTAGCTAGCTAGCTAGCCAGCTAGCTAGCTATCTATATATATTCTTTGAAGAAATATTTATTAAGTCTTTTATCTTTTTTTAAAAAACTGGGTTGTCTTTGTTGTTGAGTTGTAAGAGTTCTTTGTTTACTATGGACACAGACCCTTGTTAAATATAAGAATTGAAAATATTTTCTCTTATTCTTTAAATTGTATTTTTGTTTTTATGATGTCTTTTGCAGCAAAAATGTAAGAAAATTATCAAAGTCTATTTTTTCTATTTTTTCCCTTATTGCTTTTTTATATCTGAGAATCTGTATGCTAAAATCAAGGTTACGCTTGTTATCCTATGTTTTCTACTAAGGTTATCCTATGTTTTCTCCTAATACTTTTAAGTTTTTAGCTCTTGTATTTAGGTTTTTTGGTCCATATTGAGTTGATGGTGTGTACTAGGGGTTTAACTTAAGTGTTTTCATGTGCATTCCAATTGTTCAAACACTGTGTGTTGCAGGGAATCTTCTTTCCTCATTATTTGATCTTGGTATCTGTGTTGAATATCAATTGACCATATATTTTGAGTCTATTTCTGTGATCTTTATTTGATTTTAATTTGTTTCTGCATCTATGTTCATATGCCAGTAACACACCATTTTGATTATTGTAGCTTTGTAGCAACTTTTGAATTTGGAAATGTTAGACCTCCAACTATATTCTTTCTCAAAGAGATAACTTGGGACCCCTTTCAACTTGATGTTAACTTGAGGCTTAGCTTCTCTATTTCTGTAAATTTTGATAAGTATTTGATAGGACTTTTGATAAGAATTGGCTCAAATCTGTAGATTGCTTAGAGTAATATTTTTATCATAATAATGTTAAGTATTCCAATCCATGAACATGTAATATGTTTCTTTAGGTCTTCTTTAATTTCTTTCCACAACATTTTGTAATTTTCAGTGTATAAGTCCTTTATCTCCTTGATTAACTTTATCTCTCAATATTTTATTCTTGAGGATTCTATAGCAAATAGAATTAATTTTCTGTTCAGATTGTTTATTGCTGGTTCACAGAAACATAACTGATCTTTGTGTGTTGCTCTTGTACCCTAAAACTTTTCTGTATTCCTTTTATTAAACTGTGGTAGATTTTTATAAGTTCTTAAGGATTTTATATATATATAAAATAAATAAAATATATAATTTTAAATTTATATATGTATTATATATATATTTTACATATATATAAAATCTTATATACATATGTGATCTTATCAGTAAATAGGTAAATAGCTTTAGTCTTACTTCTTCCTTTCAAATTTGGATGCTTTTTTCTCCTACTTAATTGTTTAAGCTAGCAAAATCAGTAAAATATTGATTGAATGGAAGGACGTAAAATAGGCATCCTTGTCTTGTTCTTGATTTGGGAGGAAAGTTTTCAGTGAGTATGATGTTAGCACTGGGTTTTTCACAAATCCCATTTACCATATTTAGGAAGAACTTTATGTTCAAATTTTCTGATTTTCTTTTTAATCAAATGATATTGATTTTGTCAAAGGCCTTTTCTGTATCAATTGAAATAACCTCTATATTTTGTTTTTTCTTTGTTCTATGAATTTGACGTATTTACATTGACTGATTTTCTTACATTGAAATGCCCTTGCATTATTGGATTCCTAGGATAAATCTCACTTGGTCATGGTATGTAATCCTTTTAATATCCTGCTGAATTTTGTTTGCTGTTATTTTGTTGAGAATATTTGCATCTATATTCATATGGGATATTGATTTGTAGTTTGTAGACAAAAGACGGGAGCATAAGAAGCTTAAGTCTGACAAAATGTCCACTAGCAGTAATATATGGTTTGGATTTAAAACTATAATCCTGAGTAAATCACTTTGTTCTTTGAATCAGAAAAAAATAAAGATGTCATCAAAAAAGTTCCTAAAAGAAAAAAGGAGATTTTGACTTAACTTTACTCTCAGTTTACCAGTAGAATGTCCATACTGCATCAAAATCAGATAATGGCTCACCTAATACATGAGGTTATTTTCAGTGGCAACTGGATTTGTCTTCTTTATCTGATCAGAGCCTTTCTTTTTCCCTCTCAGAGAAAACAAGTGTTTATAAAAACCTTAAAATGGTTGAGTATAAGAGCAGGAACACTTTGGGTTATATTTGAGCAGAAATCAAGAGTTTCATGCTCAAACGACAGTCACCCAGACATACCTGAAGATTTTTTAATCAAATACTCAGGAAACATGCATAAAACATAGGATTAAAAAAAATAAAAGTGTCCATGTTTCTACGTCTACATGCTACCTATATATTTTACATTTCATAATTATCAAGCTTCTTGACAGCATCCTCAATAATACAGAAGTCACTAAAGGCAATCCACACTACTTCATTCTCAGGTAGCATAGGTCATGCCCTCATTCTTATTTTTTGGGGGGGATGTTTTTGATAAAACATACCAAGAAGTGTAGGGACACCTGAGTGGCTCAGTCGGTTAAGTGTCTGCCTTCGGTTCAGGTCCCAGGGTCCTGGGATTGAGGCCCCTGTAATGGCAGGCTCTCTGCTCAATGGGGAGGCTGCTTCTCTCTCTCTCCCTCTACCCCTCCCACTTGCTTGTGCTCTCTCTCTCTCAAATAAATAAATAAAATCTTTAAAAAGGTGTAATGCTATTAAAAAGATTATTCATCATGACCAGGTGGGATTTATCTCTGGGATGCAAGGGTGGTTCAACATTCGCAAATCAATCCATGTGATAGAACAAATCAACAGGAGAAGAGAGAAGAACCACATGATCCTGTCAATAGATGCAGAAA